>OX104063.1:224933103-225022546 GCA_944474145.2 Dicrocoelium dendriticum
ATTGGGTGTTGGGTTGATCACATTCATCTGCAGTTGTTTGTGACAAGAAACCATAGCTGGTGAGTGATTTAATTCAATGGTCTTATATCGACAATAATGAGTTTATCTGCAAACGTTTACGATAATGTCACGAAAATATTCATATTTATATATATCATTTAGTCGTCTACTTTTATGCAGGAACCATGTCTTCTGGAAAAAGCCGGTCCTATGAGGAAGCTTTGCTGCAATGGGGCTTCACCAATTTTGTCGATAAAAATGATGAGAAGCAGCAATGTGTTTTGTGCAGCAAAGTGCTCACGGGGGAGAGCATGAGCCCCAGCAAATTGAAAGACCACTTCGGCCGAAGTCATTCACAGTTTTTGGGAGAAGATATTACAATCTTCAAACAGAAAGTAGCTGCACTCAAAAGTTCGAGTCTGGATTCAGTTATCCCCAAACTTTCTAAAGCCAACTGGCTAGCAACTGCTGCATTTTTTCTTTAAATTACGGAAGATGTCCACCATATGTTATTACTTTCGATCATGCAAATAAACAAGACCCCCACTATAGCGTGAAGAAAATCCAGGAGTTTCTTTCATTAAGTACCGCGTTCAAAGTATTCTTGCTGATATCCTGAACGCGGCTTTGATGGTGCTGTTAGAAAGCGACATCCCAGTTATCCCTAACGGATGTTGCTGTACACCGGCGATTCTTAACATTTTTGAGGCTCTCACAAATGGGTTTGCTCTAACCAACCTCCCTCCCCAATTTCCGTTTCAAACGCTAACTAATGAATAACTATCTCGCTGTTTGCTTCTAAGTACGGTAACTGATAGATATTTGGGATAACTCTCGATCAAAAAGGGAGAGAAAACAGTTGTTTGGTACAGCACTGTATATGATCAAGAGGCGACATACATCAATAGGACGGTTGATGTTTCTTAGTGCTAATAATTTCTGGTATTGTTGGTTCAGTTTCTGCTAATGTACATCGGAAGTCGTGCTCCAGGTTCATTCGACTTCTTGTTTTTGTTTTCGTCGAAACCACTGTCGAAAATCCACTTTCACATCTATAAGTTGTTGCAAATGGGATCAACATTGTCAATGCTCTTTCCGATAGCAATGGATACTCACCACCTATCTTTGTCCAAAATGCTACCAGTGGAGTGCTTTGGAAATTTATTTAATTCGTTATCTTTGCGCATTCCTAGGAATTGTGCTTTGGCTTCGATGGTAGTATCCGGAAAGATTTCCTCATCCACTGAAAAGGGTCTCAGCACACAGGCATTTATTTGGCGATTTTCCAAATCAGGAAGATATTTGCTGATAGAATGGACCATTGATGACAAGTGGCAAGTTATATCATCTGTGAAAGCGTATGTTTCATTTCTTCCAGCGAGCACCATTGATAGTTCTGGAAACATCGACACATCGTCAACTGTTGCTCTGCGTTGGTGAACCTGCAGTTTACGAAGAAAATTGGCAACCTTATCCTTAGCAGTTAAAATATAAACCATATTTCCTAGCAATCTGAGGTTCAGGGCATTTATTTCTCCGAAGAAATCTGCAAGATATGCTAGTTTGGAAATAACTATGTTGTCTGTTATCATGAGGTGTAACCCGTTCACCTTACCCTTATGCAGCTCATTCCTTTCAAGAAACATTGCAGTTTCTTCTCGAAGCTCGTGATAACCAAAGCACTTCCGTGTGCAACAACAACCCGTCGAATTTGCTTCAAAATGCATTGCACAACTCTTTGAAAACTCTTGTATATATCGCACTACCGCTGACGACATTTATTATTTTCCCTACTTTGGTCAACTTGTCCAGCAAACAGGCGGAAGAGTTTGCACTGCTAAAGCATAAAGATATATTATGCAGTGGCTGAAGGTACAGTGCAGAGCAAATTTTTCGACTAACGTTTGGAATCCAGAACGGACTCCCAACATGGATGGTGCTCCGTCTGTACAGACACCCACCAACCTCGACCACTGTAGATCCTTTTCCTCGACAAAATCCTTCAGTGTTCGAAAGACGTCTTCTTCACATGTAGTTGTGCTCAATGATTCTGAGAACAAGTACTCTTCTTTGAAGCGGTCGCCTTTTGTGTACCGAACATAGACCAGTAGCTTGGAACAGGATGGAACGTCGGTCGACTCATCGAACAGTATTGCGAAGAAAGGACTTGACTTTATTTCGATGAGCACCTTATTCAAAACATTCTTGCTCAAATCATCGACACGACTTTTGATTGTGTTGTTAGTGAGTGATATCATGCTTATATTTTCTGCATATTGCTCTCCAAGAACGAGCTTCACGGCATCGGTTATGCAAGGTTCTATGAGATCCCTATAGTATGCGGTTTCTTGTTTTTGGCGATTCGGAGAGCGGTGCGGTACGACGTTTCAAGACCAGTTTCCGTTGACTGAAAATAGGAGCTCGATGTACCAGGCGCGAACTTTTGAACGCAGCTACTTTCTGTTTGAAGATTGTAATATCTTCTCCCAAAAACTGTGAATGACTTCGGCCGAAGTGGTCTTTCAATTTGCTGGGGCTCATGCTCTCCCCCGTGAGCACTTTGCTGCACAAAACACATTGCTGCTTCTCATCATTTTTATCGACAAAATTGGTGAAGCCCCATTGCAGAAAAGCTTCCTCATAGGACCGGCTTTTTCCAGAAGACATGGTTCCTGCATAAAAGTAGACGACTAAATGATATATATAAATATGAATATTTTCGTGACATTATCGTAAACGTTTGCAGATAAACTCACTATTGTCGATATAAGACCATTGAATTAAATCACTCACCAGCTATGGTTTCTTGTCACAAACAACTGCAGATGAATGTGATCAACCCAACACCCAATGGTCACTGGCGTCCAATCCGCTGATTCTGCATTTTTTGTGACCCAAAACGCGGTGTTCTGCGCACTTTCAAACGCCTGCTGTTATCTCCATTCAAGGCATCATTTGACCCTTTCGTGTGTGATTCATGATCAAACATGAACGGATATCAGTGCCTATTCACGTGTTGCATTCCCCCATTTCCAAGTCATTCTTGCATGATGACACAACCACTCTGTATCGATAAGTGGTGAACACTAATCGCCCGTTTTGACTCTTCTAACCTGGAAACAATCGCGCGTCACCTTGCCTGGTCGTCTGACCAAGGCTCAACTACTAGTTTGCAATCGACACCATAATTCGACCCGCTGAACGACTGCCTGACGATAGCCACGGGAGCCGATAGAGGCGTCATCTGGTTGCAGTGACTAATGACTGGTCACTGATGAGTAATCCGAAGTGCATAGGTAGTTAGTGACATGTATACGGATGACTTTGTTATTAAACTTGTTTAGCGACCGATTGATGACCCAATCCTCGTACTAATATTTACCCTCCGCAAAATGCTGTTTTACCCCTTTGGGGGTAATTACTCCCAGGTTGGGAATCGCTATGCTATGCCCACTATCCACCTCCCTCAATCACATGGCTGTATGGCATTCACTCTGTAGTCTCTCTTTCTCATTTGTTCGTCTTGC
This sequence comes from Dicrocoelium dendriticum, assembly GCA_944474145.2. NCBI lineage: Eukaryota > Metazoa > Platyhelminthes > Trematoda > Plagiorchiida > Dicrocoeliidae > Dicrocoelium > Dicrocoelium dendriticum. Next base: position 224,936,631 of record OX104063.1, read on the forward strand.
TCCTATATGTTCTTACCTGGCTCCGGTTAGGCGCAGAGCACAGTTTCACGCGTGCCATCCGGTGTTTGTGTTTTTCCTACGTCTGAACGGACTGCGTGTCCTTAGGCGGGTTGGGAATATGCGATCGGTAAGTAGCAAACTTATCACAGTAAATTTTGCAATCCGTTGACAAGAGGCGGTTGAGACCGTTTACTGGATCAATTAACTCTCAGTTGCTGAAACTTGGGATCGTCTTTTTGATGAGCGGTGATGTCCTCAAGGTTAATTTGCTGACGGGATGCTTAGTGAAGCTCAAAACGGAGCATTGCGTCGACGAAAACCTTTGGGAGCTGCATCAACATGTCGAATATCATTGGTGAACTGTGAGATGTAATCAAGCCCACGAGTTTCTCGAGACGAAAAGCTATCGGTGGATCCGCGAAAAGCAAAAGCAAGCGGGTTACGATTAGTAAGAACGGCAAACGGACGTTTTTCGACCATGTGTTGGAAAAGTTTGACCGTCAGATAAATAGCTAAAAGTTCACGACCGAAAATATTATATCTAGGTTGGGCGGGTTGCAGCTTACGAGAAAAGAAGTATACAAGCACGGGCTGACCTTTTACTACTTGCTGTTGTACACCTCCAACAACGGTCTGCGACGCGTCCGTCTTGAGAACCAGGGAAATTCCTACGTTGGTATTCAAATTGCCAAGCATGGTGGCACTGAATGGAGCTTTCTTGATCTTGTTAAAGGCTATTGTTGCTTCAGTCATCGGCTCTAATTTACGACACTTGCCTTTAAGCAAAGCCTGGACAAGTCTGGAGCACTCAGGAATAAAACGGCTATAAGATTTAACCATTACGAGAAAGCCGCGTAGACTTTTAAAGGATTGTGACAGAATAGTCAGCAATGGCTTGGGTCTTTGCTGAAAGCGGACTGGTGCCGTCGCGGTCTATTCGATGGTCAAGGAAGTCAATACGCGACTGACCAACGAAGCATTTGTCAACGTTAATTTTGATACCGTGTTCAGCAAAGCCCTCGAAGATCCAGCGAATGTGAGACAGATGTTCTTCGCGATTCGACCTAGCCACAAGGATGTCATCGGTGTGTGCGAAAACGAAATCAAGCCATCTAAGGACTTGGTTGATGAACCGCTGGAACGTCTGTGCAACGTTTCGCAAACCAAAATGCACTCGGAGGAATTCTTTATAGCGGTTTTGGGAACATCTTCGGGAGCAACAGGAATCTGATAGTACGCAAGGATAAGATCGATAGACTTGCCGTTAAAACCGGCAGAAAAACTGTGAATGTGCGGAACTGGATATTTGTCGCGGGACAGTAGCACTGTTCATAGCACGATCATCGCCACATGGTCGCCAGTCGCCGTTTTATGTAGTAGGGATCATGTGCAGCGGAGAAGACCACGAGTTATTGGACGGTCGGACGATTCCGAGACTCAGAGTATGCTGAAATTCAGCTTTAGCTGTTTCGAATTTGTCTGACAGCAACCGTCAAGGTCGAGTAGCAACAGGAGATCCGATAGTAATGATATAGCACACCATGTGGTGCTTTGCTATGAAAATTCATCGGATGACTGATATAAAGCAGAAATTGGTGGAGCAATGCACTGAATAAGCTATCAGGGGGAAGAGACTTTCATAGGCCGATTGAGTCTATCGAGGCAACTTTACCAGGGACGGGGAGAAATGTGACACTGTCATGGTTTCATGTAGTGTAGGTCTACAGTCAGACCGTACTTCGTAAGAAATTCGATGCCAGTGATGGGACATTGGACGTTACGATGAGGAAGACGAAAAGGAAAGATGGTCTGAGTCCGAGATCAAGGGTTGGCAGCTTTCGGCCGTACGTGTTGATCTTGGTGGTGTTAGCCGCCTAAAGTATAATTACGATAGGGAGTAGGTAGCGTTTTCCGTTCATCGAGGTAGAACACTTAGCTCGGCACCGGTGTCAAGCAGGAAGGAGAGGTTGGTTGCGGAGTCGTGGACATAACATAGGCGAATAGGCGGTTGGCCAGTTGCAGCCGTCACCATTACTCGCTGGTTTGATCCCTTCTCTGCTGCGGCGTGCTGGATGCTTTAGGGTGTGTGCAACCAGGGCGACAATTTATAGCTGCGTCACCAAAACGGCTGTGTAGTAACAAAAGTGACGTATCCCATTCCGCGAGTAAGTGCGTCCATCTCGCAAAGCTGGTCTACGACTTCGATTGCAAGGGAGACGTGTGCTCGAAAATTGCAGCTCGAGTTTGGATAACCTGTGAGAGAATCGTTTCCCGGGATCCTAATCGTAAGTGAATCGACAGCTTGACAAACCGAATGTTTGCAAAACGTTCGTTGACATTGTCTATTATTTCTGCCAGCTTATCTAAGGGTACATCATCAGCAGACACGGCGAGGCTCGCTCTAGTGTTGGTAGGTAGGCACTTTGTACAATGCTGACGGAAAACGTTATCATCGACCTTGGTAGGACTGACCAAGGAGCGCATGTACCGAAGAACCAGGAGAGATGTGCGGTCATCGAGCTCAACGTCGGAAAGTAGTTGCTGAAGTCGCGCTTCATCCGAGGCGGAAGTACGCTTTAGGACAGCGGCTAAAAGCTTACAGTAAGGTGTAACAGTCGGAATGGGGTCCAGAATATCCGCGGCGTCAGAGGCGGCACAAGTGGGGATGTGTGCAAGAACAAAAGATTACATGGTAGACTGCAAATCAACACGGAGACAAGGAAAAAGTGCCTCCATTTATAAGAACCAAATACGAGGATGAGACGTATAGTAAGTAGTCAAAGAAAAACCAACCTGATTTTCCGATGTGACTTTAGATGGAACGTGTTCAAAAGCTATGTCAAAAAACGGGAGTTCCGAGCTCCAAAGAAAAGTGTTAAAGCAAACTAAAAGTAAATGCAAGACGGAGTCACGAAATATGTAGCGAACGAGTTGTCGTTACGAAGTAGTTTTAGGCAGAACTCAGTCGGTTTAGGCAGTTACCTTCCGAGTTCGAATGATTTCCTAGTCTGATGGCGACATCCGGTGTATAGCGTAGAGCAAACAGTACGGTAGTTCCTAGCCGTTTGAGCGAAGTTCCCCGCCCCGAGCAAGCACAACAAAGACGCACGCAACAGACCGAAGCGACAACACACAACGAGATCCGAAGGAAGACCTACCGATCGAGTTAGCTAAAACAAACTGTACAAGAATATAACTAATACGAATAATAAAGTACAATCGGAAAGAAATGTTAAAGCGCTGCTATACGAATAACTAGGTGAGATGGACGTTGATTGTCGAAACATACAATCCCGCTACTTAAAGACACTGTAAATGATTCTAAGCAGGGGAGAGAAATGGTCGCCGAAGCAGACCTCGCTAGCACTCTTCGAGGCGGAAAGCCGGAAGCGCGCGAAGTGCGTTTCCTCTGATTGACTCAAACATACGTAGTTACTGTCCGAATAGGCAAGTTTCTACCTTACCAAGGTGAAAGATGGAACTTTGCATTATAGTATTTTGCACGTCGTACCCAGGAAAAGAGGAGGATCTCCAAGTCATTACACCGCCACCTGTTGCGATTAGTTCCTGCGTATCACTCAACAATATCAGATCTCCCATTATTCTGCGGAGCTCCGATAAGGAATAACTTAAACATGCCAGTCGGTCATCATACAACTTTTCTCGCTGGTCTTTATTTATTCTGATGGCCAGCTTTTGTACATTCTCTAGGCAAGCGACGTCGTTTCAAAGCTACTGTGCCCAGGCCTGAACAGGCAGGACTAACTAACACTTTGTACGAAAGCAGTAAATCATTTCGTTCTTCTGAGGGTGCTGTGATTCGGACTATACCCTCGGATGGATGACGAATGGTGTGTTTCGAGTTTTGCACTTAATTTGGGTCCTGGCAGATCATCCAGCCGACGGCAGATAAAGAACCCCGTGTGTTTTGATCTCCTGACGTAAGGTATTTCGCCATGCCAAAATCAAAGTGTTTACATTGTGCCAGAGTTGTACGCAAGGGTTTCAAATGTATCACCTGCAAATTCTAGACATGCGGGCAAAAGCGTTGCTCCCAGCTTACTGCTTTTGTTTTGGAGACCTACGCAGAATACAAGGGATTCCTGTGGATTTGCCCGTAATGCATTGATGCTGCTGCATTGGCATGGCGACTGCAGCATCAAAACCCGGAGAGATGTTCATCTGTTCCTTCTTCTAGACGAGCCGGGAAGCCCAGCACAGCGTCTCCCAGCAGCCAGCCAAAGGACAAGACAAAACAGACTAAAGACCTAACTCGCACCAGTCCTCCGAATAACTTGGACGTAGCTCCTTCAATTTTGTCATATTGTAAGTTTGTCTTAACTGGCCACTCTGAAGAACCACCTCTTGCTCCAGTCCCTGCTCAGGAAACCGCCGACGCGCCACCATGGAGAATCGCAAGCAAGAAATCGTCTACAGGAACTCCGGGCACTGTCGGACGGTCCTCTGTATTGTTGGAACCGGTTTGCTCCACCCACGCAAACATTACTTGATCATTTTTCATGCACTGGAATCTGACAATTCAGATTCACAAATCCGTTATGGTCATAATGTTGCATTTTCACAAGATTTGATCCATCGGCTTCTAATCTCATAAACAAGTTGTTTGTATAAAAGGAGTATTGCAACTGGGAAAACGGACTCCAAACACTTCCCGTCCTTTGTCAATTGTTTTTGAAGACCAAGTCACTACTCTTCGTCTTCTTTCCCCGCCTTTGACATCTAAAAGGACTACGAATTCAAATTTGTACCGATCTTACATTGAAAGAATGCAATTGCCTCCGGACTGCCACGATTGAGCTCAAGCGACGGAACCAACAGGGAGAAAGTAACCTCCAGGTCATAAAATTTTGCGTAGTCCAGAAACGCTAACTGATAAACAGACCGGTACTACTAATGGCGCGCGGCCCAAGCTGGTCGCCGGGCTCATCGTAGCGCTTACAAACGTTCGCAGCCTTATCAATAAACTTGACTAGGTATTTCTCTGGCTACAACAACATTGTCCAGATATATTTTGATTGACTGAAACATGGCTTCATACTGATATTGCAGACCCCGGAATTCCGCATTATAAATACACAGCATTTCAGCGAGAAAGACCAAGGGCACTCACGGTGGCGTATTGTTGTGCGTAAAGTCCGACATGCGATGGATTCTCACGCCCATACATCGTAGCGGTGACGGTCTAGGCAATCAACTTTGATGCAGAGTAACGGTTGGGCCAAATGAACAGAATGTAGCAGCTAAATATCAGAGCTTGTCGAATACTTCCCGCGATTGGATTGCTATTGTGTAACAGCATTTGGACTGCTGTGCCTTTTTGTTGTTAAATAATTTTAACTTTCCACCTGTTGCTTGGCTACAGCATCGAACTCTGCCTGGCAGTAGCGTCCTCAGATCCATTTTCCTTGATGTGATAACAGATATGACTGCTGTACAATACATCTAACAATCAACAGGACAGCTTCCGGGGCAAACTGAAAGCTGTCTCGATCTACTTTTTGCACACGGTGAGCAACCACTCGAAGCTGTTACAATATTTGAGCTCACTGCGTCCAGTGATCACTCCACCGTTTCAGCCGTGCTGCGTTTACCATCTCTGGGATACACACGACCACCCCGTGGTAACATTTGGAAGACTAACTGGGATTTCGTGCTGAGCACTGCCGAGCACATGGATTGATAGCTGCCGTGGAATAATAAATAACTAAATAAATTAATAAACTTTTTATTCTCGGCAACGCGAGACACGCTTTTACAGGCATGATCCTGTTATGATAACAAAGGGTGAACAAAAATGTGCAAAAGTACAACATGTTTGCCTTAACAGTGAGTGTGTAAATGTGCATAGGTGTAGCTTCGTAGCTTGCGTTGGTAAGTGTGCCATTGTATTTGCGACTGTTTGAGGGTGTCGGCTACGTAAGAATAGACGACTGGTGTTCGTGCACTGGACATAAGTATCCAGGTATCCAAGAGGCAGTGACTTTAGTTTGTGGCGAGTCACATTCGTCATGTCACAGTGCGGATAAACGAACATTTGTGGCTTTTATAGGGAGAAGGCTTGCCAAGCGAAAACCCACCACGTCCTAGAACACTGCAGCCGAACTATTTGCTGGAACGGGTTACATCCGAACCACCCAGCTGGCACAACGTGGAGGTTGTTCGGCTAGCCAGTGTGTTGGGCAGTATTGAAAAATCTTTGTCCAGCTATTGGACCAGTTCGCTCCCTATACACAAATTGACTTTCGGAATAGACCGTCATGCATTGATAATAAATATATTGTACTATCGAGACGACGTGCTAAGTTATGGAAGCGCTTTTGGCAAACACACAGCGCCGATGACTACGTAGCATATAAGACACAGCGACATAGCTGCACCTCAATGAAATTACGGTAGCGTGTAGATTACGAGCTACACTTATCAGCAGCTGAAAAAGGAGCTCCCAAAAAGACCTTTGTGCATAACAAACATAGACATAAGCGAGCTGATGAATTAGATGCATTGGAAAACGCCATTGGTGAGCCGTTGAATGCCGATGCAGACCGAACTATGGCACTTACTTCACATTTCGAGTCAGTGTTACATACAGACTCTCCAGTATTTAAATATACCCCCGAGCGGTGCCAAACTAGGTACCGTAGAATGTTCAGAGGAAGAAGTCATGCGATTATAACAGGTCTAGACTGCTCGAAACATTCAAGACCGGATGAATTACATCCGCTATTTAGCAAGAGATAGGCACCTATGGTTGCACAGGCAGTGACTGAACAGTTTCATGCCTCCTTGACTCAAGGGACATTCCCTCGAGAATGGAAAGAAGCATTCGTGCGACCGTTCCCTAAAGGTGGCAATAAAAATAAGAAGGAAAAATATTGACTAATTTGCTTAACACCAATATTGGCCAAAGTACTGAAGAAAGCTGTAAAACGGGCACTGCTCCTGTTTACAGAAACATACAATCTGATCACTTCAGTTAAGTATGGAATCAGGAGAGGGCGGGCATGCACTGCTGACCTCCTGAATTCCAGTCAGGCTTGGACTAAAGCTGTTACTGACCAATCGGTCTTGGAACCTGAGCAACTCCTAGCGCAGCCGGGTCAATCCAAAAGTCAAAGCCGGAAGAGCTAAGGTTCTATTTACAAATGGTTAGACAACAATTTAATAACAAATCTCAAACCATTTCTAGGCCAAATGTGTACAATAATTCGGCTCTCAAATGCAACTTGCCCCCAATAGCAACGGTCAACAGATAAGCACAATTACGCGAAGCGGTTCTAATGTCAGCGTGGTTTAAAGCGAAGCGATCAATCGTCAATCCATCAGCCGATGTGCAGTGCACGTGGAACGCGAGCAAGAGTAACAAGCTTAAACATTGCGTGATGCAAAACGGGTAAACTTTCGTGGTTGAACAAAGTTCAATCGTGAACGAGAAAAAAGAAACGGCGGTTTTCTCATGCAAAGTCCAATAAGCAATCAAGGGGTATTGATTGGCCGTTTGGGGGTTAATCAGTGGGGGAAATCTCCAGCTAGGTTGAACAAGTTAATTTGCCCGTTACAGAAGCAGTTAACGAAGGGGTAGTGTACCTGAAAACGCACTCCCTCAGTATTTTGCAACATTGGATTATCCATGGTTTTACCATCAATACATCCAATTATTTTGCTGACAGCACTTTCCTTGTCGCAAATTACTTTGGCGAGTACCTTGTCTCACTGTTTCTCCTGCTGGTGGGTTCGCTTCCTATTTTTATGACAGACACGATACACGTTGCATTCAGTCCCCTTCAACTTCTACACAGTCCCGTATTTGACACGGTTCTTACGTGTCACTGACTACCGACTAGTATCCAAGTTGTCATCCAACAGTTGGTGACCCCGGTCCAGAACACGCCACTAGCCATTTTATATTTCGTTCTAGTGAGCTCGTTCCAGTGACTTTGATTCATTACTCGCTATCGTTTTGTTTTCTAACTTGCCGCATATATTTATACTTTTCTCACGATGAATAGTTCAGTGGATAAACCATCCACATACGGGGTTAGTGCCATTAGAGCTTACCTCCCCACCTTTTGTTAGAATGAACCGTTATTATGGTTTGTACATTTAGAATTTACTTATTACAATTATAGAATTTATCCTGCTTCTGCTGAATAGCACCAATTTATGTCTCGGCTTCCGCAAAATGTGTCCTCCCAGGAGAGAGACATCATAGCTTGCCATCCTCCCGAGGGGAAATATGAGACTTTAAAGCAAGCGACTATCCAGCAAATTACGCCCTCTGACAATGTCCGATTGCAGCAACTGTTTAGCGATCTGCAATTAAGGGACAGCATGCCTCCATCATTGTTGCGACAGACGCAACAGCTCCTAGGCACATCCAGCATGAATGCGGGGATTCGCCACGAAATGTGAACGCAACATCTCTCGGAATACACATAGGCCATCCTCGCCGTGGCAAACACCCTGCCTCTCGCAGCAGTTGCAGTACTAGCCGACCCTGTCGTCGAACTACGTCAACCAACGAACGAATCCAGAATAATCACCTGACCTAGCCCCATCGCAGCCCCAGCGACATTCGCGACTAGTAAGCCGTCAGCAATCGACGATTTATCATCACAAAAAGCGTCGCTACACCGCCGTCGATGAACTTTCCATAGACCGTAAGTCGGCGCAGCCGATCTAGCTCATCACACAGTCGCACGAAACGTAACAACTCAGGCTATTGCTTTTGTCAGGCGTTTTAGTAACGAAGCCCGTAAGTGCAAGCAACCATGCAGTTTCTCCGCCGCGAAGCAGGGAAACTTTCAGGCCGGCCCGCAGTGGAGAGTAACTGTGTCGGCAAAGGCCAAAGTAGTTTCATCTATATTAGGGAGTAGGATTCCGAAAACCAGCTCTTAGTTACTACCGAGGCGGAAGTCATCGTCATCCACCCTATGCTAGGTGAGTCAGCTGCTCCTTTGTCGACAGGCATAAGTGCCGCCAACGGCACGTCAATAGCCGCCCACGAGCATCGGTCGCTAATCCTGGACCTAGGTCTTCGGCGCACGTTCCACTGGGCATTCACCGTCGCTGCAGTCCCATTTGCCATCATCGGCACTGACTTTCTCAGCCATTTTGGCCTATTGATGGATGCGAACCGCCAGATGATAGTCGACACTGCAATGAAACACAGTGTAAGTGGCATCACCGCCGATATTACATCTATAACACCGGTCTATGCCTTTCCCCAGACGTCGCTAGACGAAGCCAACCTCTTTTCCAAGTATTCCAAGCTCGTTCAGCCGATGAAGGCAGCTTTGCACGCGGCATCCCAAGTCACGCGCCACCTACGGACGAATGGCCCACTCGTTTCCAGCAGTTCACGCCGACTACCTCCCGCGAAATTTCAGGTAGCTAGGGCGGTGTATGAGCACATGCTTGAACTTGGAACAATCCGCCCTTCCGACAAACCTTGGTCCTGGTCCCTGCAGACGGTCCCCAAGAAATCTGGTGACTGGTGCCCTTGTGGTGACTACCTCGCACAGGCTAACTGTCCCAGATAGGTATCCCATCCCACACATGCAAGACCTTACCGCATGCCTCACAGGTAAGACGATCTTCAGCAAGATCGATCTGGTTCGCGTTAACCACCAGATACCTCTAGAAGAAAATGACATTCCTGAAATAGCCGCTAGCACTCCTTTCGGTTTGTTTGAATTATTACTAATGGCATTTTGACTGTGCAACGCCGCACAAACCTTCCAATGCTTTATCCACGAGGTTACTCGTGGCCTAGACTTCGCTTATTCCTACCTCGATGATATTTTAGTAGCCAGTTCCTCGGAACAGGATCACCTCGAGCATATTCGAACTCTTTTCCAACGTTTAACCCAACACGGTATCACAAACAACCCGATTAAGTGTGAACTCGGCAAATCAACGGTAGAATTTCTAGGCCACCTTGTTTCATCACCTGGTATCGAGCTCCTTCCTGATAAGATCCAGGCAATCAAAAACTTTCCAGCCCAAATTCTTTCAAACACCTCCATTGATTTTGTGGTTTGGTCAACTACTATCGACGCTTCATTCCACGCTGCGTTCAGCTCATTCAACCTCCGACTGACGTACTCAGAGGTAATGAAAGTAACTTCACTTTATCGGACACAGCAAAGACAGCCTTCGCAGATCTCAAGGATGCTATATCCATCATAGCCCTACTCGCTAATTCCGAATCGACTGCACCTCTTTCTATTACGACTGATGCCTCAGGCATCGTGGTAGGAGCCGTCCTCCAACAAAACGTTGGTGGACAATGGCAACCCCTGGGGTTCTACTCCAAGCGCCTGCAGCCAGCGGAGTCCCGCCCTGGCGCGTTTGGCAGAGAACTGATCGTAATCCATCTAGCATTTCGTCATTTCCGGCACGCACTCGAAGGCCGAGCTTTTCTGGTCTATACTGACCATAAGCCCCTCATGTTCGCCTTCAACTACTTGCGACAAATATTCACCTCAGGAAATAAGACACCTAGACTTTGTCACGCAGTTCACTGCTGACATAAGTCATGTCTTAAGTGTTGACAATCTCCTTGCCGACGCTCTCTCAGGCTTCAGCCTCACTCTCCAGTATTTGCCAACCGTCGACCTTGCTGCCATGGCATCGGCTCAGGCTCAAGATGATGACATACAACGCACTCTGCAGTCCACTTCGCTGCATGGGCAACCTGTTCCTCTCCAAACCATGGAAGGAACCACCCTCTGTGACACTTCCACAGGTTGTCATAGACCCCCCGTGCCCATCTCCTTCAGACGCATAGTCTTTGACGCACTGCACTCACTATCACATCCCGATATCCGTGCATCGTTGAAACTGGTCACAGAACTTTCGTTTGCCCACGCGTAAACAAAGATATTCGTACTTGGACTCGCGCTTGCCTTCAATACCAGCGCTACAAAATACATCGTCACACCCGCAGTCCTCTTGGTTCATTTCCTGCTCTGGACTCTCGGTTCTCGCATGTACACTCAGACCTGGTAGGTCCATTGCCTCCTTCACTCGGATTCGTATACAGGCTTACATGTGTCAACCACTTCACTGGATGGCCAGAAGCCAGAAGCTCGTAACAGACTGCACAACAGAGACTGTTATCCGAGCCTTCTTGGACCGGTTGGTTTCGCACTACGGATGCCCATCCACTATTACAACTAACCGTGGGACGCCTTTCGGATCTTCACAATTCGATACGTTCCGCAATTTTAGCCTGTCGCCGTATTCATACTACAGCGTATCACCCAGCAGCCAACGGGTTAATTGAACGCTTCCATTGACAGCTTAAAGCCTCGCTCTGCACCTCCTCCGACCCTAGCTGGAGCGAAAACGTTTCACTGGTACTCTTAGGCATTCGCGGCAGCATCAATGCTGAGTTGCAATGTGCACCAGCAGAGATGGTTTACGGCACAACGCTAAAATCGCAAGGAGAAATCGTTTCTCCCCTCGCATCGTCGGGTATGCCTCCGCCTAACTTTGCACTCTTCCTAGCTCAACGCATGCGTTCACTACGTCCGACTCCGCCCCGTGAACAGACTAGAGATGTGCATATGCACAGCGGACTCTCTACCTGCACCCACGTCTTCCTCCGCACCGAAGCAGTGCGGCGCCCTCTCCAGCCTCCCTACACTGGCCCTTTCAGAGTTCTGTAACGGACTTCGAAACATTTTACTTTAGACCAGAGTGGTCACCGAACAACGGTGTCCATCGATCGCCTCGAAGTGGTTTTCTTTGACGAGCCGCTCACAACCCCTCCTGATGCTCTCGCACAAGTATCCGCACCTGCGGTGACTTCCCGAGCACTGGATATCCCGAAAACCTCTGTTCCCCTTGACCCTTAACTTACCCCGCCTCAACCCGAGGCAACTGACCGACGCGGTAGACAGGCGAAACGTCCGGTCCTTTTTACAGATTCTGTAAATGTTTGTGGCTTCTGTTAACACTCTATTTTCGTCTTTAGTGGTAATCGTGCGTCTCATCCACATACATTTCGCAAAATCGACAAACGAAATTCCAACACATTTTGAAAAGCTAAAAAGCGTATTTGCCTTTATCGTGAATGCCATATTCCCTATCCGGCGTCAAGCCCCTTTACCCGCTCCTTGCCTACATCCACTGAGTTCTCTCTTCCAGAAACTCAACCGCCGGAACTCCCAAGGCAACCCTCGAGAGACTCGGTAACTGGCTCATAGCCCCTTTCTGATCCTAGGAACAATCGCCCTCGACCGCGGATAGCCACGGCTGGATTAGTCCCTAAACACCTGGTTATGAGTTGTCGACGAGGACGTCCGGATATTTCGTGCGACGAGGACCGTCGACTGGAGTGCAGTGGGGGGAGTGACACCTCCCAAGTGCACCGTCGGTGTTGCAACGGAGAGGATGTCCTGTCGGTCTTTTCTTCGAACTATCCAATTTTTTGTAGTCCGACCAGCCCGCCCCGATGGATCACATGTGATACACTCTGGTTTACAAGATCATCATACATAATAAATAAAACCATGGACCCTTGGAACTTCGCTGCGCACCCCATCTTGGAAACCCGTGTTCAAGCCCATGCTACTATCCGCAACCACCCTTACATCCCGTTTTCTCCCACTAACAGCTCCATCGAAGACTTTCATCCATCAGCGTTCTAGGTGGGGACCCTTATAGTGTACCTGAAATCACTTGCTTTCAGTATTTTGCAACAGCGGATTTTATCACTGTTTTAACCTTCAAAACATTCAATTATTTTACTGACGGTATTTCCGTTGTCACGAATTACTTTGCTGAGTACCTTGCTGCACCGTTCCTCGCTCTGGTTGATTCGCTTCCTACTTTGGTAGTCTGCATAATACACGTTAGATACGGTCGCTTCCAAGTTCTATACAGTCCGGTATTTGACACATCTGTTACGTGTTATTGATTACCGACTAATATCGAAGGCCCTACCCAACAAAAGTAAAGCGTTTATGCTTTAATGATCGACTTTAGCAAAGAATTTCGTAAAGTGAATCACGGTATCCTACTATCTAAATTCAGTGAACACGGTGTGGGCAAAAGCTATTGTATTACTTATGAATGGAAGGATTTTGGTGAGTATTTTTGTTCGTCGCAATCAGCCGACAATTCAGATATGTCGACCAGCTGTCCGGAAAAGCACCAGACGGCGCAGTTGCATAAGCTGCGGGCTAGTTGGCAAGAGCCACTAGCAGTCATGGGTTCGATCCTCCGCAGAGGACCGAAGGATGCGCACCACTGATGAGCCCCAATAGGGCGAAACGGCCGTCTGGTGCTTTTCCGGACAGCTGGTCGACATATCTGAATTGTCGGCTGATTGCGACGAACAAAAAAGCTATTGTGTTTGATTCAGTTCATTTTACATGAACGGCAGTGGTGCTTACAGGCAAATGATCACCGCATACCTTGGTTTATCGTTTCTAGTGGTGTGTCACAGGGCATGTGATATCTACTCGTGGTATTGGGCAAAATGGTTAATATACCGTAGCTATCATTGACTGCCCCAAACCGTGCAATAAAACACAGATGAACTATTACTTGGATCAGTGTTCTCACTAACGCAATCATTCGCCTACAGCAATCTGGCGAATTTCCCGGATTCCCTGCGTATGCTGTGTAAAATATTAAATGAATTTACTTGTATACTTAAAGTTTGTTTGCGGAATGTTGATATGTATGTTACATTTGTTTGTCTGACTCAACACATACGTGAAATACACGCAGGGCGCCACGGTTGGATTCAACATGCCGCTCCATCGCGCGGTCCCTCACATCCTTTCCTAGCTAGCTGCGTCGTTCGGTGTCGTACTTTTAGCTAATACACGGGAACAGCGTGTACCATAATACATCTTCGTCCCATCACTTCCGTGCTTTTTATTTTCTATCACTGGGAACGGTACCCGCCAATAGTTTATTTGCGTGAGCCTGGCAATGCTCAGTTTCTCCACTGCATTAGTGACGCCGTTCCGAATCATTCTCCACTACGTTGGAGATTCCGAATGGCATTATCTTCACCTTTTTTGATGAGTCTGTTACAATTTTTCCTGGTCCATTTCGTGACACTTTTTCATCCACCTTCACTGAGTGTTTACTATTTTCGGAACCATAGACTCAGTCTCTAAGTATAGTGAAGACGAGCAGACTGTTCATTCAGTCACTCTGGTAGTTCCTCAGTTTATGAAGATGAACACTGCTTTATGGTTCATGATCTTAGAAGTAAAATTTGCCAATAAACGTACCATACGTTACTTAGATAAGTTCTACAATCTGTTAGCTCGTCTCCACTTGGATCTCACCGCCCAACTTGGCCATGTAATTGTGACAATTGACCCGACTAATCGATACAACGTTCTGAAAGGGGTCGTAATAAAACGAGGCACACCCTCAGACAGATCTCGCCTGCATCAACTGTTTTCTGGTTTGCAGATAGAAAGCAAGAAACCGTCGGCACTCATACTGGAGGTGCGTCGTCTCGCAAACGTTTTGCGCATGGAATCCTTGTTTCATGAACTATGGCTGCAATGCTTACCTGAGAACGTGCAAGGTATTTTATGTCTTACCAAGTCTAAGCCGTTGTCACAAATCGACGAAATTGCAGACCGCGTACCGGAGCGTTACACTGAGCGACTTTGCGCTTCGTCTAGCATCGCCCGGCCAGCTAACGCGCCTCATCGGGTGCAGACCGTCGCTCCATTAAACGACAACGCAAACAACCTGCCTTCAATGAGGCCCTGTCGGACGAAATCGCCTCACTAACACGTGAAGTTCAACGTTTGAGCCTGCACCAGCAACAGCGTAGAGACACACCGTTCGCGTAGTCGCGCTCCTATTAGCACACGAAGCTCTACATGCCGTTATCTTGCGCGTTTCGGTAGCGCTGCTATAATTTGCATTAAACCTTGCACTTTTACATCGACCGAGAAGAAGCACGCTGAACAAAGCCTTAACAGACGACATCAGATTCACAGTCTGATAAAGACCAAAGACAACGGTCAACGGATGCTCACCAACGGTGGCTTGAAACAAACTGATCGATAAATACCGGAATCGATTTCCTGCATCATTGCGATCTAATAGTTGCTACTCGTCAGCGAAAGTCAATAGACAAACAAACAGGTTTTTCCATTCACAGAATCGATGCGTCATCTGAAACCATCACTCTCATTTATCCCCAGCCACAAGCTGACAAAGACTTTCTAGACCTGTTCGCGCACTTCCCACAGCTGGTTCGCCCTTCTAACGCCATGCTTACTGTAGAAACTGATGTAACGCACCACATACGAATTCGTGGTCCACCAGTGTCCGCTTGACCACGACACCTTGCCCCTGATTAATTGAAGGTGGCCAAAGCGGAATTCGAGCATATGCTAGAACTTGGTATTATCCGCCCATCCGAAAGTCAGTGGGCTTCATCTCTTCACATGTTGCCGAAGAACACTAGAGACTGGAGACCGTGTGGCGATTATCGGGCACTGAACAAGTGTGCCTACCCCGACAAGTACCATATTCCGCAAATTCATGATCTTACTAGCAGCTTAAGCGGTAAGTCCGTGTTTAGTAAAATCGACCTAACGAGAGCATACCATCAGATCCCCGTCGAAGAAGGCGATATCCCCAAGACCGCCACCATTACATCTTTTGGTCTATTTGAGTTTCTGTGGATGCTGTTTGGTCTGAGCAATGCCGCACAAACGTTCCAAAGGCTCATACATGATGTTACACGGCTTAGATTTCTTATATCCTTATCTGAACGACAATTTGGTAAAACTCGCCTCCAAAACAGAACATCTGGAACACTGCATCTGCTGTTTCGTCTTCTATGCGACCGTGGATTTACCGTTAACCCTGATAAGTGCGAGTTAAGTAAACCGTCAGTTGATTTTCTGAGTCATCGGATCTCTGCATCCGGTATCAAGGCCCTTCTTGAAAAAGTCGACACCATCAAATATTTTCCTGATCCTTCATCTTGCAAATAACTCAGACGCTTTCTCGGCGTAGTAATTTACTACTGTCGTTTCAACCCTTAATGGTGCAAAGCTAATACAGCCTCTAACTAAGTTGCTTGGTGGCAGTCAGCGTGGTTTCGTTTTCACCGATGCTGCTGGAACGTTTTATGCAGAATTTAACAATCCCCCTCAAACACTGCTCTTTTGACGTATCCACAAGCAGATGCTCCTCTTGCTGTGGTAACAGACGCTTCGAGCGAAGCGATAGGAGCAGTCTTTCAGCAGCCCGTGGATGGGTGTTGGCGATCATTAGGTTTCTTTTTGAGACCGTTGTAACCAGCCGAAACACGTTACAGCACGCTTGGGAGAGAACTCCTCCCAGTTTATTTAGTCATTCGCTACTTTCCATTTTCACTTGAAGGTATAGACTTTGTAATTTTCACCGACCACAAACCTTTAGTTTACGCCATACCCTCATCATCCGATAAATAATCTCCTAGAGAGATCCGCCACTTAGACTATGTCTCACAGTTCATGTCAAACATACGGCAGTCTCAGGTGTGCAAAACTTTGTCGCATACGTCTTGCCCCGCGTAAATTCAATTACGTCTGGTCACAGCATCGATCTAGCAGCAATGGTCGCTGCAAAACAGATCGGTCCGGAGACTGATCAACTCCAAACGACTAGCTCCCTTCGCATCTGACCAGTTCTGTTATGAAGTTCCGAAGAAACTATTCCTTGCCATGTCTCACAGAGTTGTCCGCGTCCTATGGTTCCATATATTTTCCCCGTACATTGTTTGGCACACCATACTTTATCACATCCACGTATATGCGCCTCGATATAGCTCGTCACGTAACCTTGCCTGTAGCGCAACATCAACCGAGCAGTTGCTCAGTGGGATCACACATGTCTTCGCTGCCAACAGTCGAAAGTTCAGTGCCATGTAGCCGCATCTATTGGTCATTTCTTAACAGTCAGCTCTCGACTCGCCCACATCCACAGGGATATCGTCAGTCCCCTTCCACCTTCTATCGGCACGGTCTACCAGTTGACAATCATCGGCCGTTTAACCAGGTGGACAGAAGCAGTTCCACTACCAAACGTTAGCACGGAGTAGATCGTTCAACCGTTCATGATTCACTGGGTCTCTAAACGGTTATCCAGCAACAGTAACGACAGACAGAGGACCACACTTCGAGAGTGCACAATTCCAAGAGATGTTAAAACTTTTAGGCTGTAAGCATTCCCCTACGACCTCCTACCATCCACAATCAAACGGTATGGTGGAGTGTTTCCATCGTCAACTAAAAGCCAGGCTCACTACAGTCGACACCCTTCAATTGACAGAGTCTTTGCCTACTGTCACGTTAGGCATACGTGCTAGCCTTAAGGTCGACCTGCAGGTACCTTGCGCCGAACTATTTTTCGTTCAACTACTTCGTCTACCTGGAGACTATTTTTATACAGCTTCAAACTTCATCGTCTATGACGCTTCTTTTGCGAAGCAACTATCGTCACGCATGCGTCGTTTCGCACCTACTCACTCCCGTGTCCAGATTCATAAAACGTTTGTACCGCCGGAGTTTCAAACTTGTACGCATGAATTCGTACGAGATGACGACAACAAGCCATCCATGGTCCCGTCACATGAAGTACTATTTAGAGTCCTTCAACGGAACGATACTCTATGTCATCGATCGCTGCGGAAAGCGTCTGCCAGTATCTATTAGTCGCTTAAAGGTCGCCCATATAAACAACGATGATGCCTCTATAAATATGCCTGTTCCACCGACAGTGTAGCGCCCCAAAATGCAACTATTATCTTCTGTGTACAATTTCACTGCTGATCTACTATACACTATGCTTTCTTGTTTTAATCTCCTTTGCATTACGTTCATGTTGACCTACATCCGGCTCGACACTTGACTGTCTTGTAAGTTTCGCGCTCACATGTTTGCTCTAGTCTCCCTTCATGCGTCCGCGTCTTCTTATAAGCCATCGAATATAGTCCAATGTGTCCGACTTCAATTGCTTTATGATATCAGTGCTTAATTTCGCGCACCAGCCAGGCCTAGTATTCACTAGCGCTACAACAGGAACACACAGTTCTAGCTGTCCAGCAATATCTACTGCAAATCCTCCAACATCCTCCAGTGCATCAAGAATGTTTAGGTCTGGCCGACAGGTACAGTACCGTCGTCGTTTTGCCCATACATTGTATTTTCTGCTTAGATCCCCTTTATCAATCTTAAAAATAAGACAAAATGGCAAAAGGTTTGAAACCGACACAGAAAAAGAGTGTAACGTTCTGAAAACCCCAAAAAACATGTTCTGGTTAGATTAGTTTAGCACTTGTTATTGTTATGTAGTATTGTAGTGGACTCGGACCCAAAGAGAAATAAAGATGAATAAATGATGATCAGAAATAACAAGACTCACAGAAGGGTTTCGACGTGGGTTAAAAGTCCAACCACATAAAACTTCCTATTCCTCTTGCGTCAGCCACTCCGATGGATGACAAACGACGATGGTGAAACCAGTTGAGACGGGACGAGATCTGTAGATGAATATTGCTCTAGGTTAGAATGTAGTGACCGACAATGCCATAAAATCCGTGGCACAAGAACACAGAGAGAACACGTCGATTTGCCCGCGTGGTTCAAAAAGTGTCTTATTTATAAATCAAAACAAGTATACAAGGTTAATGTACAAGAATTGGTTGTAATAGGAAAGGAATGTACAATGAAAGATAAGTAAATTTACAGGCGCTAAAGTATTGTCATTGACCTTTATCGTTTGCCTTCCATGTACGCCTATCAACTCGGTCGCAAGTTTACATTAGAGCCGGACGCCTCAACTTGTACACTGAGCATTTCATGTTGAACTGCTACCCTTTACGAACCGTTTTTGCAAACATATTTTTCCGTTTCAATACCGTTAGGGTGGATACAGGTGGGAACCCGCTAGGATCCGATCGCCTGATTCACCCCCAGCAGCTGCATCAGGTTTCACCATTGGTCTCTTGGTAAGCTGGCCCGCGACGGATAGTCCTCAAGTTGATTGCAAGATTATTTCCATAGTTCGTTCTGGGGGAATGCAGTGCAGCAATACGTAGATTCCCCTGGATTGCCTGAGTATGTTGTGTAAAATATTAAATAAATTTGCCTCCTTATTGTACACTTAGAGGTTGTTCGCAGGATGCTGATGTGTATGTTGCATTCGTTTGTCTGACCCAACATAAGTGCGATATATACACACACGGCGCCAGGGTTGGATTCAACACGCGGTCCCTCAATTCCTTCCCTAGCTAGCTGCGTCGTTCGGTGTCGGATTTTTAGCTAATACACAGGAACAGCTTGCTCCACAATACACATTCGTCGCGTCACTTCCGTGCCTTCTCTTTTCCATCACTGGGAACGGTACTCGCCACTAGTCCATTAGCGTGAGCCGGCCACTCTCGTTACAAGTGCTGTCCTGATGGGAGTTCAGGTCGTCAAACTAAACAAGCAAAGTGCAGTCTTCCAGCTTATGCATGCTTTGATCGCGTAAGCCGAGGGAAGGAACAGCAATCAGGCTGTACGCCGCCATTGTTCGCCATAGGTGAGATGAAAAAACTGCAAAAGGCACAACACCTGATCACTTGCTCGATATTTACGCTTCGTGGCGTATCCTACCATAAAAGTATTGATAAACAGCAACTACACACACTGGTTTACAGGGGATGACGTATTTATTTGATTACAACATTCAGATCCTTCATCTGGGACACTTTCCTCTATCGAGACATGTGTTTTGCGACAAAAATGCATCTATCATCAGCGGGGATGTTTACAAACTGGAGGTTCCACGTATGGACCACGTTTCACATATTCATTGCTTTGCGCGACGAGTGGTGAATTTCCGAAACTGGTTGCCCGGTCATATTGTTATTGCTGAATACCAGTGTTTCAAGCGAAAAATGTTGCAGACATGTGTTTTGATGCAGAGTCCATATTCGACCTTTTGTCGTCGCGTGGATAGATGACAACTGCATCAGCGGCGCTTGGGATATTGCTGTGTTTGTGGTCTCTACCAGTTTTTATGTTACTAAGGGACCAAAAGGATTACTATCCTAAGACCGAGATTCCTCATTGGTAGATTTGTTTTTACCTAGGATGGCGATGACGCGGATTGTTAACTTTTTCTCCTAATGCAGTGTTTCTGCTTCTGACCTGTAAATCAAAGAGCAGTACCTGCGCTACATACAGAATGCTGTGTGCAACACAAATAAAATACAAGCTGAATCATACAGCAGAATGCGCAAATTAGAATGAGTTGTTATAATAAAAAAGTGAACGGTTAGTATCGTCTCCTTTTCCAAGCGACCTTGAAATCGCGCACAGCAACGGTAACTACCGCGTGGTACAATGTTATGCATGCATGAGGGTTGCAATCATGTTAGAAAAAAGCACGCAGAGAAAATGTTCAATGGTAACGCTTACATTCTAAAAATTATTCCTGTAGATTTGTTACAAGTGTGGGATTCAGCGTGCAAATTTACTCGTGAAAAATTACTACTAAATAAGGTGCTCAAAATAATATTGAAATTGATTTGACGATTTTAGGCAGTTGTTTTCTGGAATATTGGCTGTTTCAGATTATGCCCATTAAACCTGCCTGTTGGTTATTCATCATCGCACCGTTTCACAAGGCCCGTTTTTATTCTTTCGGAAAAAATCTGCAATTATCACGGAATACAACAACATAATGTTCGGTTCATAGGTGAGTTGCAACGTAAATACTACAATCAATCAAATGCTTATTATAATATTACCGTTACATATATATATTATGTTTGCTTAGTTAAGTATAATGGGTTCATATCACACTGTTATATATATATATATATATATATATATATATATATATATATAAAGTGATCTATCTACGTATATGCCTATAAGCCTTGTTGTAAGTATAAATCAGGTCCAAACAATTTGCTTATATATGCTTATTACACATAGGACAAACTAGCAATTTAAAAGTAAAAGTAAAAGCGTTTACCGTCAAATGTACAGTCGCTTGCTTATCACTTTTTAGCAATACTGTGTTTTTCTGTGATGTACATTGGGTGGTTATAAATTTTTTGTGTCAGATGCTTAGTACATTTACTCTAATGCTCAAATAAATATTTTATCCTCCCCGCATCACATTAAATGAACATGTATTGGACAAACGCTAAAGTGACTTAAGCTAAAAATAGGGCATTGGCGAGGAGCCAGCTATAGAGAACATAGATGTGTGTCGATGGCGTGGACGAGCGCATGTCAGCAGGTCGCGTCTGATTGGTCGCAAAGTGGATGCATGAACGCTGCGTGTTTGACCCAAACAAACGAAGTGCAATGTGTAGGACTAGTTAATACTAGTCCGAGACGGTGCGCGGAATTAAGCGCGGATATCAGAAGGCAATTGGAGTCGGACACAGCGGACTGTATTCGATGGGCTACAACAATAAGCGGACGGATGAAGCGAGGCAAGAGCGTACACGTGAGCGCGGGGACTTACAAGGCAGTTGTGTGTCGAGCCGGTTGTAAGATTAAAACAAGAAGGAGTAATGTACAATCGGTCAACAAGTAAATTGTACACGAAAGATCAGAGTTATCTTTTTGGGCGCTACAGAGCTCCCCCCCCTAGAAGGCTGAACATAGAAAGCCTTCGAAATCGAAAAGGAATGTTGAAACGGGGTTCGTGAGGCGAAATCGCGCCGAGTAAAAATAGGCGTGCGTTCGTGTAAATGGGGGTTCATCAGAAGTCGGAGTCCGCTGTGTCGTTTATGATTCGTTATTTATTGAATGCAGGGCAGGGTGCATTTCGGCGAGCCGTTGGAGCGGGCTTGTCGGACTACAAAAAAACTGGCTAGTCCAGTAAAAGGCCGACAGGACCTCAACCTCCGCTGCTGCCAAACGGTGCGCTTGGGAGTGGTCTCTCCCCCCGCCGCACCCCGCCCCGCGCCATAACGACCCTCGTCCCACGGAGAAGCGACCCTCGTCTCGCGGAGAAGCGATCCTCGTCCCGCGAAGAAGCGATCTTCGTCCCGCGGAGAAGTGACCCTCGTCTCGCGGAGAAGCGATCCTCGTCCCGCGAAGAAGTGATCCTCGTCCCGCGGAGAAGCAATCCTCATCCCGCGAAAAAGCGACCAATGTTCGCGTCAGGGTCCTCGAAAACATTCCTCGTGTGGGCCAGTCGATCGAAGGGGAGGGTTGGGGCATGTAAAGACGAGAAAATAGAAAAACACGCGCAGAAAACGCCAAAAAGAACAAACGAATGAGCTGCGTGTTTAAATATTTTTTGGTTTTTGAATATTTTTTTCGAAAAAGGTTTTTCGGGGGTTTTTGATATTTTTGTTTGTTTTCAAAACGTTAATCGACCAAAAATGAGGCAAATATATACAATATCTACAAAGTTAAAAGTATTTACACTGTACATAGTCGGAGAAGCGGACGGGCTTACGCACCTCCCGACCACGGCGATTGGTCGTGGGAGGCGGCGGGCTAGATTCGGGAGAGGTTGGGACGGCTTGCAGACCGAGATCGTGGTCTGGTTGAACTGGACTAGGATGATGTAAGTTAGTGCGATGAGTTGCAACGTCGCACGAAGCACTACTAGACGAAGTAGGCGAGGGGTTTTCTTCCATAAAGGCGGGTTTTAGACGGTCGATGGTGACGACTTCGTGTCGACCACCGCGGTCAATAGTGTACGCCTTACTCGCACGATGCAGCACCTTGAAGGGTCCTATGTACGGCGACTGAAGAGGCTGTCGAACACCGTCTGCGCGAAGAAGGACGTGTGAACACGTAGACAGCTTCTCGGGCACGTACACTGGTGTCTTCTGCGATCGAGGAGCGGGTGGACGTAGCTCACGCATCTGGTGAGCCAATCGGTCAGTGTAACTTCCGTAGTCAAAAGTGGAAGTACATGGGGCTGGTGCTACCAGCTGTCCGGGCAACCGCAGCGTGCAACCGTAGACTAGCTGCGCTGGTGTGGCGTCGAAGTCAGTCTTAA
Source organism: Dicrocoelium dendriticum (assembly GCA_944474145.2). Taxonomy (NCBI): domain Eukaryota; kingdom Metazoa; phylum Platyhelminthes; class Trematoda; order Plagiorchiida; family Dicrocoeliidae; genus Dicrocoelium; species Dicrocoelium dendriticum. Next base: position 224,959,662 of record OX104063.1, read on the forward strand.
CCGTGTTTCTTAAACCTAGGAGAACGAGGGGAAGCGTTTCAGACCATGAAGGATCTGCGTGCGCACGTAGCGCTGCCTTCAACTGGCGGTGAAAACGCTCCACCATGCCGTTAGCGGCCGGATGATACGCTGTCGTCTGGACGTGGCGACAGCCTAAATCCTTAAGCAACGTGGCAAAGGTCGACGAGAAATGTGACCCTCGATCGGTGGTCACGATGGCGGGACAGCCGTATTGAGCTACCCAGCGCTCCATAAAAGCTTTCGCTACTGTTTCCGAGGAGCAATTTGGGATGGGGACGGCCTCAGGCCATCTAGTAAATCGATCGATGCAGGTCAGTAGATATACCGAGCCTTTGGAAGGCGGCAGAGGACCTACGAGGTCGACGTGCACGTGATGAAAGCGTGCGTCTGGCGTCGGAAAAGTGCCTAATGGGCTTCTCGTGTGCTTGTGCACCTTCGCGCGTTGACACGGAAGGCAAGCAGCTGCCCAGGTACGGACGTCCCGATTAACATTGCGCCAAACGAATCGTGCGGTTACGAGTTTAACCGATGCACGAACGCCTGGATGAGACAAGCCGTGCAACGCGTCGAACACGGTCTGCCGAAACTCACGTGGGACGACTGGGCGCGGCGTGCCCAGAGATAGATCGCAGAGTATAGTGCCGTCTGATGATGTCAGCGGAACAGGTCGTATGTCCAATGAGGGAGACCTGCGTAGTAGATCAACCTCAGGGTCCTTGAGTTGCGCTGTGGCCATGGCTGCCAAGTCGATAGCAGTGCCGGCGTCAGCGGAGATAGCTTGAATGCGGGAAAGTGCATCGGCGACGGCGTTGTGCACACCTGAGACATGCCGTATATCGGTCGTAAACTGAGCGATATAGTCAAGGTGGCGCGACTCTCTAGGAGAGTATCGGTCGGTAGTCGAGCCGAGCACGTAAGTTAGGGGTTTGTGGTCGGTGAAGACGACAAAGGAGCGGCCTTCTAGGACGTGTCGAAAGTGACGTATCGCTAGATATACGGCAAGTAGTTCTCTACCGAACGTGCTGTAGCGAGATTCGGTAGGTTGTAGGCGTTTGGAGAAAAACGCTAAGGGCTGCCACGTGTCGGCTACGCGTTGCTGCAAAACAGCGCCGACCGCGACGTCCGAGGCGTCAGTACTAAGGGACAGTGGGGCGGTCGGATCGTGATGCGCTATGGAAGCTATGTTGGCGATAGCCTCTTTCAGCGACTTAAAAGCAGCGCGTGCTGCGGTAGGAAATTCGAACGTCTTGAGTTTCCCTCGGAGAAGGTCCGTGAGGGGTTGCATCAGAGAGGCGCAGTTGGGTATAAATCGACGGTAAAAGTTGACCAGGCCATCAAAACGCCTGAGCTGCTTGAAAGAATGAGGCTCGGGGTAGTCGATAATGGCTTGAATTTTATCTTGCAGTGGCACGACGCCTGCAGAAGAGATACGATGGCCCAGGAAATTAACTGAATCGACACCAAACGAACACTTTTCTGCGTTGATCGTCACCCCGTGTTGAGATAAACGATCAAAAAGTGTTCGTACGTGGCGTATGTGCTCTTCTCGTGAAGAGCTTGCGATTAAAATGTCGTCAAGATACGCGTAAGCGAAGTCTAAACCGCGACAAACTTGGTCGATGAAACGCTGAAAAGTTTGCGCGGCGTTCTTTAGGCCAAATGGCATACGCAGAAACTCGAACAAACCAAATGGAGTCGTCACGGCAGTTTTAGCGATGTCCGCCTCGGCTACCGGAATTTGGTTGTATGCGCGTACCAAGTCGATTTTGCTGAAGATATTTTTACCCGCCAGACTGGCGGTGAGATCCACTATGTGTGGGATCGGATAGCGATCAGGCGTGGTTACCGTATTCAAGGATCGATAGTCGCCGCAAGGACGCCAGTCCCCCACAACCTTCTTCGGGACCATGTGCAGAGGCGACGCCCATGGGCTGTTGGACGGTCTGACGATACCAAGTTGAAGCATGTGGTCAAATTCGGCTCGTGCTGCCCGTAGTTTGTCTGGAGCAAGCCGTCTTGGTCGTGCGCTAACTGGTTGACCGCGCGTAACTATGTGGTGAGCGACCTCTGTCGTGACTGGTGGAAGCTCTGCAGCCGGTCGAACCAGTCGCGGGTATTCGGAGAGGAGGCTCAAGTAGTCGGACGGTGCGTCTGCGATCCGAAATACAGGGCTGATTACCGGGGCATCTGAAAGGACACCATCAACACCTAGTTTCGTACGGTCGTCTAAAAGTCTGTGGCGACCAGCATCAACAAGCAACCCAAAATGTCGGAGGAAGTCGATACCGATAATTGCGAAGGGTACAGACGCAACCATGAAGACCCACTGAAAATCTCGGCGAAGATTGAGGTCTAGGTTCATCATGCGCTGACCGAATGAAGCTATCGGAGAACCGTTGGCCGCACGCAAATTGTACGTAGGCTTCGAGTGCTTGTCGCTAGCGGTCGCTGGGATGACGCTGACTTCCGCTCCTGTGTCGATGAGGAACGTGATGGAAGAACGTCGATCCTTAACGTAAAACAGTCGGTTTACTTGGTTATTAAATGATACGTTTGTAGTGCTAGTATGCGGGCTATTCGTTTTCCCTGGGTCGTGCCTAATGCAGGGAGCCCGACAACGTCTAGCTCTTCCACCGTATTGGCGGTGATACCAACATACTTCTTCGACGGGTTTGACATTATCTGACTGAGAACTTGTAAGGAAAATGTGGCGCTTTCGTGCCGAACGTGACGTACTCGGTGCAGGCACAGACGAGCCGCAATGAACGGTAGCCAAAACGTGGTCAGCATTTGACCGTGGCACACGCTGCTTCGAAGCCTTCATTGCTGCTATCCTGCTGCGAAGTAGCGCAATTTCCTCGTCTTTAGAGTCAGATAGGTCTAGCGACTGGGAACAAACATTAGATTCGGTTTTCATCGGTGAGAATACGTCACCGGAGTTACTGGTCGTCTGCTGCGGAAAACGTTCGAACGCAGCGTCTGCCTTGGTAGCTAAGTCTTTCAAGGGTGCATCTATAAACATGGACAGCATTACCGGCAATGGCTCTGGGAGACGTGCAAACCACAGCTCCTTTATCCCTTCTTCGCTCAAGAATAAGGGACCAGCGATGCGCTGAAGTTCGCGGAGCAATGTCGACGGCTTGCGATCTCCAAGCTTGAGACCATTGAGCTGCTCAAATCGTGTTCGTGCGCTGGGTCGTAACTCTTTCAAAATCGCTTGCTTCATCGTTTCATACTTTGCCTCATTCGATGGGCAGAGTAGAATGTCCTCAATCAGCGTCACTACCGACGGAGGAAGGCGTGGGACGAGCTGATTGTACCTTGGACGGTCCGCCGTTATGCCCTTATTTTCTAGCTCGATCTCGAATATCTTAAACCAAACTTCTGGACTGTGTTCCATGAAACTTGGAACAGCCAAAGGAAGCATGGTTACGCTGTGAAACGACTCAGATGCAACTCTCGAAATGTGAGTCGAAAGGTAAAGAACGAACAAAATACGATAAAAGTACCAAAATTACGCAAGAAACAAATGAATATAGGTATATAATCGAGAAAAAGGAACGAACTCACCAAAAAATACAAACGAGAAAAAATGTTGAATTCGCGCGTGCGAATCGGGGTCACCAATTTGTAGGACTAGTTAATACTAGTCCGAGACGGTGCGCGGAATTAAGCGCGGATATCAGAAGGCAATTGGAGTCGGACACAGCGGACTGTATTCGATGGGACTACAACAAGAAGCGGACGGATGAAGCGAGGCAAGAGCGTACACGTGAGCGCGGGGACTTACAAGGCAGTTGTGTGTCGAGCCGGTTGTAAGATTAAAACAAGAAGGAGTAATGTACAATCGGTCAACAAGTAAATTGTACACGAAAGATAAGAGTTATCTTTTTGGGCGCTACAAATGCAAGCAAGCAAACCTCCTATTTTCCCAATATATAAGAATATTTTAGCGTAATCTACACAGTCATATGGGGCATCTCCCGGTCACTACAAGTTTATTGAGTTGGTGGATAGGCAAAACATTTGAGTTTCAAAACAAAATACAGACACAAAACTTCAAAGTTGAAGAATGTTCAGGCACACGCTTTAATTCCTACCTTAAGTTGCTGGCTGTCCGTTGCTCACTAGTTATTCGAAGCGATTTATCAGATTGCTTGGAAATACGCGACAAGGGCGCACCAACAGACAGCACCTAACAAAGTCAGTAGGACGCGAGCGCATTCATATAATCGGATTTAGTACCTACTAATTTGAACTAATGGTGCAAAATGGTAGGTAACAGGGATGATAAGGAAAAGACCAAATATGCATTTTTCAAATCATCTACAGAAGTTCTTTCTAGAGCAGTTGCTGGTAACCAGCGCTTGATCTAGCCGTTTTAGTTTTAATGGCTCTTGTTTTTGAAGGGAAGAAGACAACACGGCATGGGATAATTAGTGTAGGATAAATTGTTGGAAAACAAAGCGCTTCCAAAATTCGGGAATCGATCAAGCGCTTCTCAGTGAGCAACGGCTTAGGAGCAAGTGTGTATATGTGTGAGGTTGAACCTTAACTGTCCACCGTTGGCTAGGCGTATTTAAGTTAAGACGAGCAACGCTTATTAACACTTTAGATAAGTTTTTTCTGATAATAAGTTGTTTCATGTTTCGCGATAAGACGTTGTGTTAGCCTTCATAAAAAGTGGGTAAAGAAATATGGACAGCAGCATTGCGGATAAAAACAAATGGACATTTATGTAAGTCCAGATGGATTCTCTGTTCGCGCGTGCTTAAACGAGAAGACTTAAGTATAACTGATCGAAAGTTCTTCTTTATTACTCAGCGTAACATGTATAATCCAATTTGCTGATGACTCAGGGGTCAAGCATAATTTTTCTTGGAAGTTTGAGGCCTTTGTCAAAAACAAGTTCGGTTGGACAGTATAGATTAGTTTCTTTGACGTTGTTACGAATACCAAGAAGAATAGCTGGTTGGCATTCATGCCACTGTGCAGCACGTAAACTAGCTGTAATGTTGGCTTTCGTTTGTAGATGAAATCCTTTGAGAAGGGTATTGGTAGCAGAAAGTTAGACGGTCTTCTGAAAGTGAGTATCACCAACTGACTGAAGTCCTGAAAAATGATGCAAAGCAACTGAGGCATTTTCGCAGTAATAACGTTGGCTGGCACATCATAAATGAAACCCATGATTTAACGAAAGCATAAGTAACAGTTTCAGCGGAGGTATTGCTTAAGGGCATTGCGTGAGACCAACCAATAAAATGATATTTACAAATGAACAGGTAAGTGAAACCGTTCAAATCGGACATCGATCTTACTTCATCAAGCGGAACGTACTGAAATCATGTCTCATGGAATGGTTTAGTAGGAGGAGTGATAACCGTGTTTCGATAAATAATCCTGACGACACCAAATACAATCTTTAGCCCATTGTCAGAGTCTGTGCGCAAATTGGGCTATATGTATCGGTCGGCGCTTAGTTTCACAGTAAATCAACTGTTGGAATGCGATAATCCATGGAGATGGTAAAAAAATAACGCTCCGTTAGGACTATAGAACTAAAGGTCTCGGTTCCTCGGTGGAAAGATCACAGTATATTATTGCACCAGGATTAAACATGGGTAAATGCAAGGATTACTATGCAGCTTTCCATCGTAGCTGCGGTAGTTCTGGATCACTAGTTTGGGCAGCAGACATTTCTTTAACATTAATGGGTGAGTGTGAAAATTGCTAAATGTAGTCAAGGAGTATTGCGTCAGCAACAAAGTTATTATCACCATCAACACAAAACTGGGAATGATAATCCGGTTGGTGTCTCTCTAGGAGAGTAACGATAGGAAAATGCACGAAGTGTACAAGATTGGCTTATGGTCTGTCAAGATACAAAGTGGCAACCTATAGGGGTGTGAAAGTAATGCTTGACAGCTAGGTGCATAGCAAAAGGCTCTCAACTGAGTGTATTATATCTGGTCTTGCAGGCTGAAGCTTTTGAGAGAAGAAAGACAGGTGATGAATCAGTTATCTAGCAGTTGCCACAAAAACTCACCGGTTTTGGCTTTAAGAGCATCTTGCTTGAGAATGAAACAATGTTTTGGTCCGTTCTCAAGCATGCAAGGAAAGTGGTTTTGCTCAGCTGTTGCTTGACCGTGTTAAATGCTGCTTTAGCTTCTAGAGTTAACGTTAACTTTATGGATTGCTATTAAACAAAGCATTTAAAGGATGAAAAGTTTTAGCGCAGCCATACACAAAACGACCGCAGTAGCTAACCATGCTGAGCAACCGACGCAGATTCTTAATGGATTAACTCAAAGGATAATACATGATCGCTGACACTCTCCCGCTCGTGTGGCTAACACCGTTAATGTCAATCATGTGGACTAGAAAATGAATGCAAACTCATAAAAATGTTTTTGCCATGATTATTAGCGATAACACTAGGTTGGAAACGGAAGAAAAGGTTTTGTAACTGTGCTAAGGGCTCCTCGGTCGAAACACTTGTAATAAACATATCCTCAACGTACATAATGACGGTTCTAGATCACGGCCAACTTGGTACGTGAAGCGTTGCGTAGATTGATCGGCATTTCGGAGACTGAATGGTTTATGGAGAAACTCGTACACGCAAAAAGTTGTGGTCACTTCCGCTTTTGCCATGTTTTCTGGGACCAGTGTGATTTCGTGATTTGTCCTAGCAAGATCAATCTAAACGAAAAACAACTTTTCAGCCATTTGTCTATCTTTGAGATTGCTTATCTGTTCTGAACCGTGATGTTTTTAATGTTGGATGGTTGCAATATGAGTGTCAAGCATCGGTATTTCTTAGCACACACTGCAGAGGAGATGTCTAACGTCTACATGAATGACGAAGGATTCCAAGGCTATGTATTTGGACTCTTTTTATCTGCTTGTAGTTCCCTTTATGTAAGCCGTCGTGTTTTCGCTGTCGTGAATGTATCGGTTGTAACGACTTGATGTTGCCCATGGTACTTGCAATTCGCCGTGTAGTAGTGCTGTAGCAATTCGAAAGCTTGCAAAGGTTCAGTCATAAGTACTCGAAGCACAAGGAAATTTAGTGCAGTGTGCTTGTCAGAAGTAGTTAACGAAATGGCATCATCACGCAATTTCTCAAAACGCGGATCTAATACAGTGCCAAATTTGCTAAGAAAATCGATTTGCACGATAGGCTTCTGTACCTCGGTAATTGTAAAAGTGAAAGAAAAGCTACGACCTAGTCCCAGACAGCGTGAAATGTTTCTGGCCACAAGTAGCGATCTTCTGGTTAGCATCCTGTAGTTTCATTCCATCCAGCTGTAGCCACCTTTTTCCAAGTAACGGTGTAAAACGCTTACCTCTGCGCCGGTGTCGACCAAAAGGGTAGTATAGTCGTGGAATCGAATACGTACAGAACGAGATTGCCAATTTGGCCAACGACAGCCGTAGCCATTGCTGGCTGGCCTTGCCGTTTCCTGATTTGGTTTTAGAGAAAGCTTTTGGGTGTACAGTAGTTCCTTCCAGTATCACCAAAGTGGGAATGGTAGTAGCAATAAGAGCGGGACGGTCATCTGAGAGAGCTACTGAAATGCCTGCCTCAGAATATAACCCGGTTTCGCAAATGACCACCTCCAAGATGAGAAACACAGAGTTCCGAATTCGAGCCTCTCATTAATAGTGTCTAGTGTGGGCACGATGAAGTGATTGCCGTGAACGCCTCTATCTCATGTCTCGTGGCAGTTTAAAGAAACTTACGTGCACCTTGTCTGCTGTTTCCGCCAGCTTATGCAGTGGGAGATCCTCTGCCAGAACAGCTAGTATTGCCGTTGTCTTTGCTAAAATCTAATACTCCACCGTCGGCGAAGCATGGAGTCACCTGGAGTCAAGGATCCGACAGGTGACCGCATGTGTCGAAGGAGTTGAGACCGTGTACGAGCGCCAAGCTCAAGACCTGAGAGTAGCAGTTGTTAGCATGCTTCATCATTTAGGAGTGAGCTATGAGAATGCTGCCGAAACTTTTCATATGGTGCGTCTGTCGGTATAGGTTCAAAGATATCTGTGCCTTTTGAAGCCACGTGTGTAAGCAAACCAGCAGTAATTTATGAAAATACTGTAGACTAAGAGGTAATTTTGCGGAAATAAAAGATGGATTAAACCTGAATAAACCAAATACTTAAGTTTGTCACGTCAACGGAAGTCAACTAGAATGTACCGGAATTTTCAGCCAACTTTTCACAAAATAGTTGGTCAGTCATGGTGGGAAAATACTAGTGTTCAGAAGGAACGGTGTCACCAATTAATGTATTGGATCGTTACTTTAAAAGTTCGAGTTGCAAGATAATATACGGCCCTGGGTAAAAACGCAAACTTGTAGAGTGAGTAAGCATACCTGCTTTCTAATCCTTCCTTCAGTTCTTCTTTGTTAGATGCCCACTGGTGGTTCGAATCTGTATGTCCGACTGCTGGAAAATGTGCCGACAACTATAACACAGACAGCACCAAACGAAGTCAGTGTAGTATGCATACGATCGAGGGTTCCGAGTGCTTCTGCGTCCGGGACCTACATAGGTCGTGATAGAGGGAAGGGGCTGAAAGGCAAAGCAGATATTTCCTAGCTAGCTGGACAGTTTCACCACAACCACCTAGTAAGAGTCGGAGGTGGATGGCGGGTGCGCCTGACTTACCCTTCGTTGCGAGTTGGATAGAACTGTCATAGCTGCCGATGGAGTCCCCAGCTTGAGATGACTGGATGGATGGCTAAAATATGCACGATAGGTAATACTCTAATGACACCGAGGACATAAATGAAGGGAATAGATAAGAGGAAATAACAATAGCATTCTAGCCTAACTTGACTACATCTTTCCTGTTTACTTGGTATAGCGATACTCCTACGCGCTACGGTCAGCATGATGCATTCGCGTTCGAAGGTGTGTATTCAAAATTGGCTAGTGTGAACAGATGGTACAAATGGTCGGTAACGGAAGTGATAAAAAGAAATACAAAATATGTTGTATTTAAAACCGCTATCCGTGAATAGGATTCTTACTTGCAACGAAGTCCATTATTGTAGTGAGGATTTGGCATTCAGTTCTTCACACGCTTGTCGCAGTATAGTGGTAAAGAGTAAAATAAAGATCCATTCCCAGCTCAACTCATACTCATTAAATGCTTGAATGACGTGGTTATTTGCGAAATGTTGATCCACAGTGGAACGTTATAATTGTAGCTAAAGAAACAAGATTTAATTTTATAATTACATTTATTCCAACAGTAAATCAAAGCATCAATTTGCCTATGGGCTGACAGCTGGTTCTTTAGCGGAGGTGACCAACATGGCGTAGACAGTAAATCAATCAGCTGCAGTCGACTAGACGGATTAACGAACCTTAGAGACAAGGAGGATTGACTCCGTTCGGAGTAAACGAAGCGCAGCTTAGTCACAATCAAAGGCAAAATCGGATGCGCCGAGACAGTTTTATTCAAACCACAAGTGCGCCAGCAAACACGTAAGAATGACACATCAGGAAATGAGGGCCGGTTCATGGACTAAGTGGAGTCGACCGACAACTAATGAGCAGAAGTCGCATCAAGCCCTGTCGTGTATTGATTATAATCGTGGCAGCCCGACCGACAGCACTTAATTAGTGCCATCAAGCGTAAACTAAATTTAAATTTGTCCGAAACCGGGCAAATGTGGTTCCGACCCGATGAACTAAACGGATAACGTGTGCGGGTTAGCTAACATAAACATAAGAGACAACATTGCGACACAACCGGTACAAAGCATCTAAAGGTAAACATCACCTGAAAATTCTGAACCGTTTAAAGAACTCTATGCTTTACAAGCGAGAGGTTGCAGTCATCTGTCCACTTTTGTTTTTATTCACAGAGGGACACTAAGCAGCCTGTGTACTGTTGGTAGATTCCGTTACGCTGTTCCCATCATTCACGAGTAAATATGTAACAGACTTAGCATTTTCCATTTAAACAGCTTCCGATGAAGACACCCTGGCGAAACTATCAGGGTCGAAAAGAAAGAATGTTTGCAGGTCCTTCTTTGTTTTGCGTCTTATACTAGCTGATACACATGAGTCTCTACAAAAAGGGAGATGTTATGACAATTTTAGGATTTCCGATTGGCATAACCGCACTGCGCTTGAACCAAGTTAAGTCGAGACAAACTACGCTTTGAGAATCCAAACGTGGTCATATGTAGCATTTATACTACCCCCGCCATTGCACCCAAGCCTAATCTCAATAGAACATATTTATTTCAGTTACCAGTAGCTTTGTAATAAGACAAAAGGCTGGATGAAACGCACATGCTGAGCAAACAGTATTCTGAAGATGTTAACTGATGTTGAGGGAGGAACTTTGCTATGGTCTAAAAAATATTGCGTGCTAAACTGATCCTGTTTAAAGTAATTTTATATATTGTTGCTGCCGGTCAAGTCACGTGAAGTCAACAATGCGCTTTATGCACCACTGTGGAGTGAATATTCAAATCCAACACACGCTGAAGGCACAACTAAAATTAAAATATGCAACAAAGTGTTATGGTGCGCCACCAATCTGAAAAGATGTCACTTGTGATATCATCGACCCAGTCTAATAATAACGTCTTGTTTCACTACATATTGCTCCCTCAGAAAGCGATACAAATCGGAAACAATTGACGTAGCGTAAGCCCGTGTGCGACCATAAATAGCTTTGTACGATTTCCTGGTCGAAAAAGTGGATATATTCCGACAATACACGATGGAGAAGATAACCGGCATTAATGAGTACGTTGGACCAGTTTTTCGCAGCAGACAACATGATTATGCAAAATGATGTCAGCAAACACTAAGGTTGTAATTCCGCTGCATCAAGCTAGATGCGTCAGTGACCTGTTGACCACTTTGCATTGCCCGTTTAAGAGTCCAGGAAATATCACAGGTGTGTAGTGTAACGGTTTTGCGCAGACCTGGACACGTTAGCTTAGACAAGAGTACGAAGCAAACTTAGCACGGACGCTAGTCACACACGTATTCCGACGGCACGCTGAGTCCACGTAAACGGACAACGACACATGCATGACCGGGGAACTTAGACGCGCAAGGCTTAAATGAAAACGCGGAACACACGACTAGAGCTGCGTAAACGATCACGTAACCACGCGGATCCCAACCACCGAGAGAGGAGACGAGCGAAGGCGAAGCGGACCTCGGGAGCTCTTTTACGACTCATAAAGGCCGAATCACAGTTGGAACAATGTTTCATTTTGTGGATGAATGAAGCACCACCTAGAGCTGGTGGTTTATGAAAGAACATTGTCCACTTTAGCCCAGTTTCGCCCCGACTCGGAGTGGTTGGATCCTGCTACGTTGTGGGGAGGAATTGAACTCTGAGTAGCGCAGCCCACGCGCTGGCGTTTGTCACGCATTTTTGCGGGGATACTTGACGTGCCCGCAACAAGCAGTAGGCCCAATAGTGTGTTACGCAAACCATGACCATGACAAACTGTAAAGTTAAGTAACGTTGCACGGATGTTAGCCACCTGACTTTATTAAATGTTTCATTCACTTGAGTTCACTACTTATTGTGATTCTTAGGTACTTCACTGATGGTGCAGGAGTTAAGACTAATACTATCAATAATAAGATGCGGGGTGTGTGTGTGAGGAGTTGCTGATAAACATTTTCCTTGAACAGGGGGAACTATTAATCTTTACGATGACGTTTTGAATGAAACAAATTGGTATTTGGACCAGGCTCTGAGGTTGGCCCAGAAGCATTGGAAGTTGGCCGATAAAATCCGTGGTGCTCTTGTTAGTTTCTGGGGGCTAAAGTACACCCATATTCTGGTTATAAGTGATATTTCCGAGTAGGAACCTGTCAATATAGTGGAAATCTGCGTGCTCAAAAGCAGTGATGCGGAGAATAAAAGATGTAGAGCTATTCATGGTTAAACATCAGTTGTTTAATAATCAGCTATGCGGTGATTCTAACGTCATTTGAAAAAGTTCAAAGTTCTCGAGTTCCGTTAGTCATGAAGGTAGCCTTAGGTCGTCTGCATAACTATGGCAATTAGTTTGAAGTTCAGGGACAACGTCACTAACAACACCTTTTATTGTCCCAGTACCAATGATAGATCCCAGCGAAACGCAACCTACCATCAATGTTGCTTTGCGGGTATGGTTTACATTTACCCCTATGATTCAGCTGTTTAAAATCAGATGTGCAGACGATGCCTATGGTATTGTGGTAATCACACCAGACCAGCGCGAAAGTCTGGCCCTGTAGCATTTGGGCATACATCCGTGAACGACAGAACAAGTAGACAGGAAACGCGTGCAACTGTGTATTCCAGGTGGGTGACTCATTCTGCGTACAGGCGTATTATTTTTGATAGCAGTCAAATGTGGAAAACTCGCCTACTCATTTTCAGACCGTACAGTGCGTACCTGCTTGGCATGACAGAAAATTAGTTACGAGCGCCCATGACAATAACCATCCCCGAGACATCATTTTTAAGTGGGTGTTTTTGTTGTGATAGCCTATCGAATGCTACTCTATGGCGACAGAAGCAGCACCAAGCGATCAGCAGTGACAAAGTAGTTTTAGCTTTTTCTTTGATTAAAACCAATTTGAAAAAACGCAGGTATTACCAGTTTTCTGCCATGCTAAGAGGAACCGGTTACGTGCAAGTCTTCAAAATAAAAATGCAAAACTTTCCTCGGAATGCGTCCCATGACCTTGTAGATTGTTACAGTGGAACAATTTGAGAGCGTACTACCTCGTCTTAATGATTCCCACCTTAACCTTGCTCATATTTTATCTTAACAGAATGCGTCAAACATGACAAGACTGCCGGAATAATCTATGTTCTTGTGTAGGTTAATATGTTTCAGTCATCCTCGAAGTCAAAGTGTTAAAGGATATGCCAAGCATAAGGAATTAGGAGCTTTGGTGAAATGCGGGAGTTCTCACGCCAAAAAAAGTTAAATGTATACAATTAAGCATGGATAATGGGGTCTCATAGCTACCGGATAGGACCAAGTACACAGGATCATCATGAACCTGATCATACGGTGCAGAGAGTTATCCCAAGTCATTCTCGCGAGCCTAAGACAATTCCAAAAAACTATTAGCAGCCGACCTCAAGAGGGTCGGCTAAGTCTCAAACCTGTTGTCTATATCCACAAATAACCTTCTAACCTAAGAATCACTCTCCTGTTTTTATACCAATGCACAAGGTCTTCTAAGCAAACTGACGGAGCTTCGCCTGCGTCAGGCCTCGATGTCAAGCGACCTCGTTATGATAACCGAGACCTGGTTGAATGAAGCGATCACTGATGCAGAAATCGCACTACCTGGGATGTCTATTGTACGCAACGATCGACCAAGTGGAGGAGGTGGAGTACTACTTTATTATCGCAGCGAACTACACATGGATCTCATCGATGACCCAGAGGTTCAGATTGTCGATGCGCTTTGGTGTCGTCTTCAACTTAGCCGTGGGGACGCATGTTTGTTGGGTGTGGTTTATCGCCCTCCGTCGGCTACCTTGGAAATGGACAACCTCCTTGCCTCCACAATGAAGACCATTCTCTCGCAATCGTACAGCCAAATTCTCCTGGTTGACGACTTCAATATTCATACCATAGAAAACCCAGCCTGTATCAACGAAGACTTCAAAATGGAAGTACAGGAGATAATCAGTGGGCTACCACCCTTCAATCACATCACATCTCCCACAAGATTCAGGGCGGGAAACAAACCGGGTGCCCTGGATCTTGTATTCACCAATGAAGAGCTCATGATCGAAACAGTATCGATCGAGAGTACTTTAGGCCGTAGCGACCATGCAACCCTCATGTTCAAGTACATCTGTTATGCAGAGTATTCCTCAGAAAACTCCGAGGAATGCCAGCTCATTACGGATTACGGCGCTCTAATCAAACTTATAAATGCTACAAACTGGGCATTTCTAGCAGTACGATCCCCCAATGTCGCCTGGTCTGAATTTGCTCACCAATTCAACATGTTGGTAACTAATGCTTCTAAGAAAAGATCTTCGCGAGCGAAGACAATAAAATTATTCATACGCAGCAGGACACGCAGGTGTATCGTCACGAGGAATTTACCCTGGCGAAGATACAAGGAGTCATTGAGTGCCGAATCACTGCGTAAACCTGGTACGCGAAGATAAAATACAGCACCAACAGAATCCAGCCGAGAAATTCCTTTCAAACCCCAAGCTCCTGTACAGACGCGTTAACAAGCTCCGCAAAGTGCAGCGAGGAATTCTTGCTTTACACACATTGCGTGGACTTACACAAAACGCAACCGAGGCGGCCAACGCCCTATGTCAACAATTCACCCCGAACTTCCAGAGCACGACATCGCCGCATACACAGTTCCCGATCGTTGTACCAACACCAGGACTTAACCACATCACGTTTACGACTACAGATGTTATGAAAAGGCTAATTGCCCTGCGCGAGCATACCTCTCCCGGTGTTGATAATATTCGTCCAAAAGCGTTGAAATTGGCTGCAGTAAACCTGGCGGAAACCCACTGCAAATTCTTCCAACGATGCCTCGATGAGATGCGCGTGCCAACAATGTGGAAGCAAGACATCATCACTCCCATCCATAAAGGGGGAAGTCGTACAGATCCGGCCAACTATCGCCCGATAACACTACTACCGGTGCTCTCCAAAATCATGGAAGCGATTGTTGCCGAGGCGCTGATGAACTTCTTGGGAGAACGCAATATCATAGCACAAGAACAACATGGGCTTCGCAAGAACCGATCTTGCACTTCAAACTTGCTGCTTATCAGATCCAGTTGGATTGCGACCGTTGACAGCGGCGTAGGTGTTGACGCAGTATATCTGGACTTCTCCAGGGCTTTCGACCGTCTGAACCACCGTATCCTGCTTCACAAGCTGCAGTGTTGTGGAATTGGTGACCCAATCCTCGCTTGGATAGGTGACTTCTTTCTTCAACGACATCTGAACGTAAGAGTTCGCGGCGTCATCTCTGACCCAATCGACGTTAAGTGCGGAGTGCCCCAGGGCTCAGAACTTAGTCCACGACTATTCCTGATTTACATAAACGATCTCGCGACAGTAATCACCTCCAACTCCTTACTCTTCGCTGATGATCTCAACATATGGCGAGCCATTAGAACAACCATTGACAATGCAGCACTTCAGGATGATCTTAACAGGATTTACGAATGGTCGACTCAGAACCTGCTTCAGTTCAACGCTACAAAGTGCAGGGTGTTGAGCATACGCCATAAAGCCACTTGCGAATACAGACTGGGTGGTCAAATATTGCAGCGCAGTTCAAGGGAATGCAATCTAGGAGTGGTAGTGCAGGAGGATCTGGGCTGTTCCCGTCAGGCCGAGAAAGCCACCAAAAAAGCCAAACAAAACCTTGGACTTTTGCGGAGGGCATTCGGGCGCTTCGATCCTTCCATCTTTTCTAAGATGCTCAGCGCCTACATTCGGCCTCATTCTGAGTACGCCATCCACGCCTGGCAGCCATGGCAAAAGCAAGACCTTACCGCGCTTGAACTGCCACAACGAAGGGCGACAAAGAACCTAAAGGGCCTGTTTCATCTTCCTTACCGATTGAGGCTGAAAACCCTCGGGGTCTACAGTGGACAATATCGACTCCTGCGTGGCGACTTGATAATGACTTAAATGATCCTGAGGAATCCAAACCATTCTTGTTGTCACCTACTAAAGCTGAATAGCAATACAACACTCAGAGGACATCATCTAAAGCTGGCCACACAATACAGCCGGTTGGAATGCCGCCGGAATTTATTTTCCCTTTGTGTGTGTCAACCATGGAACCCTCTTCCCACATAACTTGTTTCTTCCTCCATGCTAACGGTATTCAAAAGACGTCTGGATGATTCGCTTATCCACCTACATCACGCTATATAATCAAAGATGTCCACGTCAAACAAACGCGAAAAAGGTGCTCATTCCCAGCGTTTGTGCTTCACTATTTACACACTGCTGTTGTGGAATATAGTTTCGGATAATTGGAGGGTCAAGTTTGGATTACACATTGTGTGATTGGATTGCGACACGCAACCTCAATTTAATGGACTGTGATTGACATTGAAATGAACCTTAGTCACTGCGATCGCTGGAACCGTATTCAAAGTAGATGGAAATTGGGCATTGCCCACCCGAAAACACTGCACAGCCACGACGCGTTTCGATGTAATTTCATCTCATCAGGTGGAGACAGCAGGATTTGAACCCACGACCATTGGAATAGCAGCCAACACTACTACCCCTTTGGCTACCGGGTCACGATGGGCAACGCTTTTTGTCACAACGGTAGATGACTAATTGGAGGGTCAAGATTGGATTACACGTTGTGTGATTGGATTGCTGCTTTTCCAATGGTTGTGGGTTCAAATCCTGCTGTCTCCACCTGATGAGATAATTTCGGATATATTACAACTGCGTTCATCAATTTACCTCAGTCCAAGAAAGCGGAGCACGAGTAAGCGTTGTCGTTTCTCTTGTTCTTAAGACATGCCTTCCCCATGTTACTTTCCATATTACTCTACAGTAACAATTCAGTACACATTTTTCATTATGCAGTGACGACCAAAACTAACAGACTGGAGCAAGTCAAGTTGAGCATACGTAATTGTGCTATTAGAGCAAACCGTTGAGGGGGTACAATGACTGGCCCGGTTTGTCCGATATGTTGCAATACATAACATCAGAATGCATCCGAGCAAAACATCGCCCTCATTCCACACGTCAGATGAAAACTAAGAACAAATCACCTACTATGCTCCAGCTACAACCCAAACCGGTTGACGGGAAAAGCGAACAAGACGATTATTGATTACAACAGAAGCAAAACATAAAATAGTTTTATGCATTAACAATAATATCCTGATTGGAGGAAGAGGCTAAGTGGCATGTGTAGGGACAAAGAAACCAACAACACGAAAGCTATTGAGGTCGGCTGTTCGCCATATCAACAAATGTATCCAACCAAACATGTTCACAGTCTTCTGGACCGCAGCCTGGGGGTTAGCAAGCAAAAGCCGACGTCAATTTCAAAGTGAAGACTTTCGTTTCTCTTGACCAGGCCATCATTTAACCAAACCTTCCTTTCCTACATCCAAACCGCAAACATAAACCGTATGGCAAGATGTCGAGGCGTTTGTGCTCAAAGTCGCTACCTCTGGTGTCGGCACCACATAATTCTTGCCATGAAAATGAGAATCTCCAGTGTAGCTGTCCGTTCAGCCTAACTCATCAGGTCCGCAGGAGTAAATGAGTTAATTTCTCTCGACTACCGATGCATTGCATATTTTCTCATATCTGATAAGAATACCACATGGGCAACTGAATTGATCTGTGTGTTTTGTAATAAATAGTATTTTATTATTTTCACATATCTTGTCTTTTTTCTATTGGAGCACAATAGCTGTGGCGTCCCTCGTCTTTAGCTGACGTATAATGACGAGATTGATGAGTGGCCTCATCTTATACCTCACCGAACCTGATATAGCTGTTCAGGTACTTAAGTTTCTGAACGACGTCTAGCTGATGTCCACCAGAATTGAGTGCATGAGGCGGTCCCTGCTAACCCAGGAAGAACGTTTCGACTTTGATGGTGCAAAACACAGCCCGAAACAGTTGGTAACCACTGGTACTGTGTTCATTGCTGATTGGCAGATGACGTTAATATGTTTGTCATATTTTAAGTCGATAACTCCGTCACCTAGTAACAGCTCCACAAATGGAAATGGGACGTCCTCAAGCTAAAAGGCGCCTAGATAATCCCTTCGACAGTCGCGTTTCACCCAACTTCTTTTCGCACATTCCGAAAATGTCAACAAATATGCCATCTTAATATCTGGGTTTCTGTATTTCCTCAAAATGGCACCAGTGGCTTTCGGAAAGCTGAATAATTTCTATTATAAAGAAACCTATGGATATATGCAACCCTTTCAGCATGGCGTAAAGCAATCAAAACGCATGACGTTAGAAGAAGTTAACAAAAGCACTTTATGCCTGATTATCCATGCCTACTTTTACGTATACTAATGAGTCACGAACTTCGACAGTGAATAGGTTCAACAATCCGTTGCATTTGTCATACAAATAAGCTTCGTTGGGAATGTCAACCATTGTGTTAGGGATATCCGTAAAACTGTTGAAAGCTCATTTCTTTGAAAATGCCACTGACAGCCGATCAGCACTGATGGGAGACGTGAGGCAAACCACGGTCCGGTTTTCGCACAGATACGCGCAATACGCGCGCAATACGTCACGCAACCATGTTCACGCAGTGATAAGTGGCCGCGTATTTTGTAACCTAAGGATTACACGCAGGAGCGATGTGGCCTATTAATTGACAATAACCGTTGGGCTCACGATGACAGAGCAGGCCAACTCAAAACGCCCCACTTTATTGTATACTATATAAATTCTTGTCTGATGACGAATTTGTACTTTTGCTGCAACGGATAGCTGCGGTTTCATTTATGCTTCGGTTGGCCTAGGTACAGTAGGTGCACTTGTGTTGATCCATGCAGCCGCATGCAAACTGTGCGCTGCGTATACATCATATTGACCATCTGCTTATTACGGGATGCTGTGTTGGTGCGTTTGGCTCATCCAAGTATGGGAGAGTGCACATGCAACGTAATGTTTTTGAATGCGCTATTTTTAGAAAGTGTTACCTACGGTGGAGCTATGTCGATCAGCACCGAATGTTATCAAAATCTCGGGTATGCTAAGTGCACAATAAATGTACAAAGAAGCCACAGTTCCAAGTTTATTTTACACTCGCACCCTTTCAATAAATTCCCAGACCGGAGAATCGCTTGCTATGCCAGGGGAATACGTGTCCAATGCTTCGGGCACTAGCAAATGTTACCAGTGTAGGAATGAAACCACATCCGTAGAAAATGGTTTTTACCAAGCACACAAGAGCATATTAGATGTTGAGATCGAAAGAAGCATCTAAACACCGACCTAACTAGCCTGGTCTGCCGTATCAAACTTCAGCTTTCAGTCCCTGCGTTCTCCTCTCGTTTTTGCCTATTAGTTATGCTCTGCCAATACATCTCTAGAAGATGCAGTCTTCCATATTTCCGTTGTTTTTGACATGACGCGGTCGGTACTCCATGGATGTCTTGCACTATAGTCCGTCAGCTACAGTGTACATCATTCGCACTTAGCTGGTTGTCCTAGCTTTCCAATAGAAAACGTAAACTTAATTTGCTGGGTGAGTTAATCGAGATGAAACCGCAACGAAAGTCACCCACAATTTCGGTCCCCCAGTGTCCTTAAGCCTGTCGTAAAACTTGCAAGAAACCAATTAGGGTGCTAATAATTCCTACTCACAGTGAGTCAGTGGCAATTGGTAAAATAAATGTACTTAGGTTTTCAAGCAACAACTGCGGTGTAGCCAACAGAAAGCGAACATTTCAAGCTAGGATGCGATCAAAATCAAGTAAGAACAAGGACCGCACGCTTTTTATATAGTATATTCGTCGCAAATCTTCTACGCTAGTATGATCTATGATACAGATGAACCGGTAAAGGAGAATACCCATGCAGCCAGGTTTATCTCACGTTTAAAATATCCTGATGCGCTCCAGCGTCGGACGACCGTAGATCGCGAAGTATGTCGAAGTGTATATGCACTTGGATTCTGATCGCGAGTCGAGCAGACAGCGATGCGCACAATCATAACAATCCAGGATCAACCAAGGGAGAACCACGGAAGACGAACTCCAAACCAATCGTTATATATGTAGTTAATTAAAAAGTAAAACAACTGCAACGAAATAGGTAAGCGTGCAAATAAAGAAACAAGTAACTTATTTGCAATCACCACAATACTCCCCCTAGAGCAGGCACTAAGGAAACGCTCGACAAGGTACCTACAGAACGTACTGAGAAAGCTTATGTGGAAGCGAAACAACACGGCCAGAACTTGTGGTTGTGGAGCTGCTCGTAGTCAGAAGGCACAGAGGACGGTGTGTTGGCGTCAATATGTTGTTGGGTAGGGGGTAATGAGTCAGGGGCGGGAGTATTCTGAGGGGAGGAAACGGCATCGAAACTATCAACTGTAGGTTCAACGTAAGCTGGTTTGACTCGATCGATGCCCACGGATTCTTTTGATCCATTATTATTCAACACGAAATACTTGGATTTTGTGATAAGGCCTGGTACGCACCTTCATAGGGCAGAGTTAAACGTCTTCGGACAGCGTTGACGCGGATAAAAACAAACGGACACTTGTGTAAATCGGGGTGGATTTGCTGTCTGCGTATGTTAGGCCGCGTAGACGTTGGTCGAATGGATCGAAAATGGTTTTTGAGGCCCTCAGCGTACGAGAAGGGTTCTAGTTCTCCAGTGGTGCAAGAGTCCAGTACCATCTCACCAGGTAGTCTGAGGGTCGTGCCGAACACGAGTTCTGCAGGGCAGCACCCAATGTCCTCTGTGATTGTTTTGCGAATACCAAGGAGAATCGGGGGGAGACGTTCGGACCAGCATGAATCGGAGGAACTAGCCATGATGGCAGTTTTTAATTGTCGATGAAAACGCTCGACGAGGCCATTGGCAGCGGGGTGGTACGCGGTTGTTCTTATGTGAGTACAGCCTAATAAACGACTCAGATCGCGGCACAGTGTGGAACTGAACTGAGTCCCTCTGTCGGTAGTGATGGTGGATGGAACACCAAACAAAGAAATCCAAGATTCGACAAAAGCACTAGAAACAGATTTGGTAGATGTATCACGTAAAGGAACAGCATGTGGCCAACGGGTAAAGAGGTCAACACATGTTAGACGATGAGTAAAACCGTTGGACGGAGGTAAAGGGCCAACAATATCTATGTGAACGTGTCTAAAACGTGCGTCAGGGAGTGAAAATATACCTGGTGTAGTGACTGTGTGACGATGAACTTTAATGGTATGACATTGCCATAGCCCAATGTCTAATGTCTGAACGCATATTGTGCCAGAGAAAGCGGTCGGTAATGAGTCTAGGGTGTGAAAGACTATGAAAATGAGCAAAAATAGCTCGACGAAATGATCGTGGGACAAAGGGTCTAGGTTTACCAGTTGAAAGGTCACAGTTAACTCTAAGGTCAGTGTTAAGTACGGGCAACTGTGTAAGTTTCAATGATGGGTTTGATCGAAGTTGGACAATCTCAGGATCATTATTTTGAGCGGCCAGTATTTTCTCCACGTCGACGGGTGTCGAGGACAGTTGATTCATATGATCGCAAGATAATACATCGGCAACAGTGTTGTTAAGACGGTGGATATAGCGGACGTCAACACTTATCTACGACAGATTTTCCAGATGACGTTTTTCTCGGGGTGAGTAACGGTCCGAGGCAGAACGGAAATTGTACACCAGTGGCTTGTGATCTGTCAACAGTAAGAAATAACGTCCTTGTAAAAGGTGAAGGAAATGTTTCACAGCCAAGTACATGGCAAGCAGTTCACTACCAAAGGTGCTGTACCTGACCTTAGCAGGTTGTAGCTTCCTTGAGAAAAAGGACAGTGGTTGAAATTCGTTATCAACTAAGTTTTGAAAAACTGCACCCACAGCAGAACTTGAAGCATCCGTTGTAAGGACAAGTGTAGCGTTCTCGGTGGTGTTCAAGTGATGAAGAGATGTGACCTCGCTAAACTTCTGCTTGACGGCAGTGAAAGCGGCTTCAACTTCTAGGGTTATCGTGAAGGCCTTTGAGTTTCTCTTCGGTAAATCGGTAAGCGGATGAAGTAAGTCAGTACATTTGACATTGAATCTGTCGTACTAGTTGCTCATACCGAGAAATCGGCTTAGGCTTCGGACAGATTGAGGCATCGGATAATCGAGGACTGCTCGGAATTTATCCGGGAGAGGTTTAATATCTTCTCTATAGATCCTGTGACCGAGAAATTAGAAGCTGAGCTGACCAAATTGGCATTTGTCCGGGTTGATGGTTATACCGTTGTGTTCAAAGCGTTCTAAAACCATTCGGAGGTATGATAAATGTTCGTCAGGTGTGGCGTTTCGATCAAAACATCGTCGATGTAAGCGTAGAGAAAATAAATGCCACGGGGGACAGGATCCATAAAGTGTTGGAAAGACTGTGTTGCGTTTCGGAGGCAGAAAGGCATACGAAGAAATACGTAAAGACCAAATGGGGTGATCACAGCAGTTTGTCGATGTTTTCCTCTGCTATCGGGTTTTGTTGGTATGCTCTGACCAGGTCGAGTTTAGTAAAGATTGACTTTCCGGATAGTCGAAGAGAGAAATCGTGAATATGGGGGATAGGACACCTATCCGGAACAGTGACGTTGTTGAGAGCACCGTTGTCACCGCATGATCGCCAATCGCCTGACTTTTTAGACACCAGATGGAGAGGTGATTCCTAACAGCTGTTTGAAGGACGAACGATGCCGCGATCAAGCATGTGTTGGAATTCCTTTCTAGCTGCCTGAAGTTTGTCAGGGCGCAAGGGTCGAGGTTTAACAGTCACGGGCTGACCGGTTCTAGTGATGTGATGGCGTACGTGTTTAAGGTCAGAAGTATCGTTATTTGCTCGAATTAGCAAGGGAAATTGTCGGAGCAACGAACAGTACTGTGAGTCGTCAGGTATGAGAATGCGAAACCCGAGAGAATTGACTGAAGCAAGTTTGCATGGTATGCTTAAAGAAGTAGTATCATCTCTTAATTTCCCACAATGTAGGTCGACCACAAGACCGAACTTGCTGGAGAAGTCGATTCCGATGATGAACATTTGCACATCGGCGGTGGTAAAAATGAAAGGGAAGTTCCGCCGTAGTCCCAAACTCAAAGTAATTTCTGGCCGTAGGTCGCGATGTTAGTCTGATTGGCTGCCGTTAGCATTGGACTAGCTGGTTGCAGTGGGCGTTTTTCCAGAGAACTGGGAAGAACACTGACTACTGCAGCAGTATCAAATAACAAGTGAAGTCTGGTTGTGGACTCAAATACGTACAACTGTCCACTAATAACCTGACCAGAGACAGTCGTCGCCATTACTGGCTGGCTATGTGGTTTCCCGACGTACGAGTGTAAAAGGCCTTAGGGTGTTTATACCATGGACGGCCGTTACGCGCTGTGTCTTCGATGTGGTGCTTGAATGCCTATCTAACTGCACCCACAGCAGAACTTGAAGCATCCGTTGTAAGGACAAGTGTAGCGTTCTCGGTGGTGTTCAAGTGATGAAGAGATGTGACCTCGCTAAACTTCTGCTTGACGGCAGTGAAAGCGGCTTCAACTTCTAGGGTTATCGTGAAGGCCTTTGAGTTTCTCTTCGGTAAATCGGTAAGCGGATGAAGTAAGTCAGTACATTTGACATTGAATCTGTCGTACTAGTTGCTCATACCCAGAAATCGGCGTAGGCTTCGGACAGATTGAGGCATCGGATAGTCGAGGACAGCTCGGAATTTATCCGAGAATGGTTTAATACCTTCTCTATAGATTCTGTGAGCGAGAAATTGGAAGCTGGGCTGACCAAATAGGCATTTGTCCGGGTTGATGGTTAGACCGTTGTGTTCAAAGCGTTCGAAAACTATTCGGAGGTGTGATAAATGTTCGTCAGGTGTGGAGCTTCGATCAAAACATCGGCATTGTAAACGTAGAGGAAATAAAGGCCACGGAGGACATGATCCATAAAGTGTTGGAAGGACTGTGTTGCGTTTCGGAGGCCGAAAGGCATACGATGAAATACGTAAAGGCCAAATGGAGTGATCACAGCAGTTTTTCGATGTCTACCTCCGCCATCGGGTTTTGTTGGTATGCCCTGATTAGGTCGAGTTTAGTAAAGATTGACTTTCCGGCTAGTCCGAGACAGAAATCGTGAATATGGGGGATAGGATACCTATCCGGAACAGTGACGTTGTTGAGAGAACCGTAGTCACCGCATGGTCGGCAATCGCCTGACTTTTTAGACACCAGATGGAGAGGTGATTCCTAACAGCTGTTTGAAGGACGAACGATGCCGCGATCAAGCATGTGTTGGAATTCCTTTCCAGCTACCTGAAGTTTGTCAGGGCGCAAGGGTCGAGGTTTAACAGTCAAGGGCGGACCGGTTCTAGTGATGTGATGGCGTACGTGTTTAGGGTCAGAAGTATTGTTATTTGCCTGAATTAGCGACGGAAATTGTCGGAGCAACGAACAGTACTGTGAGTCGTCAGGTATGAGAATGCGAAACCCGAGAGAATTGACTGAAGCAAGTTTGCATGGTATGCTTAAAGAAGTAGTATCATCTCTTAATTTCCCACAATGTAGGTCGACCACAAGACCGAACTTGCTGGAGAAGTCGATTCCGATGATGAACATTTGCACATCGGCGGTGGTAAAAATGAAAGGGAAGTTCCGCCGTAGTCCCAAACTCAAAGTAATTTCTGGCCGTAGGTCGCGATGTTAGTCTGATTGGCTGCCGTTAGCATTGGACTAGCTGGTTGCAGTGGGCGTTTTTCCAGAGAACTGGGAAGAACACTGACTACTGCAGCAGTATCAAATAACAAGTGAAGTCTGGTTGTGGACTCAAATACGTACAACTGTCCACTAATAACCTGACCAGAGACAGTCGTCGCCATTACTGGCTGGCTATGTGGTTTCCCGACGTACGAGTGTAAAAGGCCTTAGGGTGTTTATACCATGGACGGCCGTTACGCGCTGTGTCTTCGATGTGGTGGCGCTAATAACAACAGCGGTGTGATTGTCGTGTACAAGAGTTGCTAGGAAGTCTGGATCCAGAAATGAATCGTCGCGAAGGAATGCAGTCACGTCTGAGGTGGGACAAGGTGAGCTCTAAGTTAGAAGGTCTCGTTGATTGTATCAAGTAGGGTGGTCCCGGAGGGTTTGCCTGAGCTAGTCTCTGACGTAGGATACCAACGTTTTCATACAGCGTTCGTGAACTTTATCGGCAGTTTCTGCCAGTTTGTCTAGCGGAGGACCGACGGTGAGAACAGCTAAAATAGCCGTCGTATTCGCGGAAGTCAAATACTCCACAATTGTCGGAGGACGGAATCATCCAGTATGCAAGAACCGACGGAGGAACGCATGTGTGGGAGTAGCTGAGACGGCGTTCTATCTCTAAGCTCAACGCCAAAGAGTAACTGCTGAAGGCATGTCTCGTCCGAGGCTGTAGTGCGCATTAATATGGTTGCCTTAAATTTATCATAAGGAGACGCTCGAGGCATAGGATCAAGAATACCGATGGCCTCGGAGGCGATGTTGGACGGTAAGTGGGCAGTCACATGTGAAAACCTAGTGGAACGGGATGTAATCTAACGAAAACAAAAAACAGCTTCTACTTGAACGAACCAAACGCGTGGGTTAGAAACGTCAAATGAAGATAAAACGAGTCAAAGGGAATGTTCGGACGCATAAATGGCGGGCGCGTGATCAGACATTGTAATGAAAAAGAAAAATTATGCACAAAAATAAATAAAAATGCGGTGCCACCAGTTATATGGAGAAAACGGTAAAAGAGAATACCCATGCAGCCAGGTTTATCTCACATTTAAAATATCCTGATGAGCCTCAGCGTCGGACGACCGTAGATCGCGAAGTATGTCGAAGTGTATATGCACTTGGATTCCGATCGCGAATCGAGCAGACAGCGATGTGCACAATCATAACAATTCAGTATCAACCAAGGGAGAACCACGGAAGACGAGCTCGAAACCAATCGTTATTTATGTGATTAATTAAAAAAGTAAAACAACCACAACGAAATAGGTAAGCGTGGACATAAAAATAAGCAAATTATTTGCAATCGCTACAGTTTATGGGCTGGTTCAGTTTCACAACAAAGTGTATGGACCCTTACGTAGCTCGAACCACGGACCAGACCGTTCCTTACCGTTGCGTATGCATATTTGCTGTGTTAGTTGCTCATTCGGTCCTGAGCTGCTAAATATTCTAGCGTTGGCGGCACAAATTATCTCTTGCATCTTTGTGAGAGACCGATTCTCACGGTGCGTACGGTCGGTTCCTGTGCAAGCGTTCAATCGGCCCTCAGTTGTATCATATCTGGCTGACCTACTTTCTAATGTCTTACCACGCGTCAAGGCACTTTGCTGTGGTACACTTTGTTCCTTACCTACAGCAACAATTTTTCTCAGCTTCTTCAGTCGCCTGTGTCTTGTTTACGGACGACATGAAGATTTGGCGTGAAATTGACGTTCCCGAGGACTGTGGCGTGCTTCAGCGAAACCTCAACCGTCTATCCACTAGGTCTGCAGAAGTTCATCACCCGGCCAACCCATCCAAGTCTGTAGTTATGAAGCTGGAGAAGGGTGATGGCGGCAGAACCTACACCCTTGACGGCCAAACGCTATATCCCACACCCTCTGTGAAGGAGCTAGGTGTACTCTCGCACTACGATTTAAAGTCCGTGGACAACACGAACAGGCTATATTGTAACGGACTGCGCATGATTTGGGCGCTCAAAAGTAGCTTCGACACATGGTCTGAAGAGGTTGCCACTCGCCTCTTCTCCTCCTTCATTAGACCAATGTTAGCGTATGGTTCGCCTGCCTACTTTCCGATTACTCGAGGCAAGGCACAAAAGATAGAACGGGTCCAACACGTTGCTACTAGGCTCGTTCCGAGTTTACGGGACTTGGGATACGAAAGCCGGTGAGAGAAACTAGAACTCTATACGTTGTCCTAGTGTCGGGTGCGATTTGACCTTATTAAGACCTACCATATTACACATCTCGATGACTTCTCTATGCTGAGGCCAATGCCACACTTACGAGGGCGATGCAGCACACGCGGACACAGATCCAAACTTGTCGTGCCGGATGAGAAGCGAGTTCCCCATCTAGTGTACTTCTAACAGAGTAGTAAATATTTGGAATGTTTGCCTGAACATGTGATGGAGGCAACATCTGTGCACTAGTTCAGAATGTTGTTAGATGTATATTTTACTACTATTCGCTTCAAAGTAGGATTGCAGACTTACTATGACATGTCATATTTATGAGTCCTGCAATACCGTGAGTCAGATATTTTAAATATTACATGAGAACGATAAGGATATTCACGGCTGAAAATATTTACTGCCTTTTTCACCATATTTCGAAAGAGTTGTACAGTTTTCATTTCTACCTTCTTTATACTACGGCGTTCCGTATTCAGCATTCAGTAGTAACACGTGCGTGGTCGACGTCGTCCACGAAAGTGTCGGTAGTTGAATGCAGGTGACTATTGTTGACGCTTTTGTAAGACGTGGTGGTACTACAGGGTATGCATAAGACTTTTCATATCAAAATATCCATGTTATCCTATTCACTTCCCGTGTAACCTAGCGCATATACACGCTTACAATGGATAGTGCTATCAAATTAGAATAGTTGCTCAATCAAACATATTTCCACCGCAGTAGAGCTTAGAACCTGATGTTGCAACCAATGAAGTTGGCCTTAGTCTATCATCCGGATTATGAGCAATTGTTCCTTGACTATCCTAGAAGAGACAGAGTGACGGATATGAATTTGTTGTTTGTCTGGATTGTCAAATTAATTTGACCGATATGAGTAGTCCACTAAAATCCAAGTGCAGTGGGTGAGTCACGACCAAGGTAAGCGGAGCGTTTATAGCCTATTTAGTTCATGTACTTGTTCCTGGTTTTTGAGCGGAATATAAATCCAACTGAACCTCATTCGCCGGTTACATGTAACCGCTAATGTTTGATGTCCGGATATCCAGCAGAAAACAGCGAGGACTGCTTTGCGTTGACCTTTAAACACAAATTCAAATGAGTTGGTAACGTTCCACATCTTGATTTGGCTTTTACCAGCTTCTGCTACGAAACCGCTTATTTCCAAACCATGATAATATCACCTCGACTGGTGACGAAACGTTTGCAAGCCAACTGCCTAGGTCGACGAACAACACAGCAACTGAACGTTCCACGCATATTTCTCATTTGAAAGTAACGGTAATTCTAGCAAACTTCTCGACATGTCTCAGTCAGTAACAGTTCATTCAGCTTAACCAGCTCTACTCGCCCCAGTAATACCGTGCATATGAATGGAAGTTTAGACGTCTGTGTTATCTGCTTGGACTGCTAATCCAACGCTGATACTAAAGTTGTACTGACATGCAAAACTTTACATCAGTGTTAGTGCTAAAGCGCATTTTGTAGCTCTGCAATATAACGATACTAAAAATCGCTACTTAGGTGCAAAGGTAGGTATGGGTATGTAAGAAGGGGTCTGGATGATCATTATTATCGTACACATATAGGAGCAAAGTGAGTTCACTGTCTTCGTCGGTTCTATCCGTATCGTGCACAGTGATCCGTTCGACAATTCAGGTTATATTTGAAAATGTCGAGGTTGTAAGGAGCCTGCACGCTCCCCTTGGCGCCCTGCGCTTTCTTCTCTGGGTTGATAGGTTCAGTATTCACGCGTTTTAAGGACTTAAGACTAAGAATGGGTGGTAACATTCTTGTTTGGTAGCAAACATTCTGTTTTCAAGCAGAACATTAGAGTTGGATGATGGAAACAGCTGGTCATTTGATTCCCAGTGAGAGAATTTTGTTACGCAGACCTGCTGCCGGACATTCTTTCCGTTTTACACAAGCAGAAAATAGTTGCCACTTCCATATTCAATTCACGAAGCACCATTTGAACTAAGGACCTGGAGAAATAAGCAAGACGGATGTATGAACGGGGGTAGTAAATTTTTCCGATGTTAAAAGACGCTGCACATTATTTGCTTAAGAAATATGAAGACACTGTTGTGGATGCCGGTAAGATACGCAATCAAATAGTCCGTCAACTACAACGTCATTCGCAATGTGCTAGTTTCTACCGATTCTCTTTAATAATGCTTGAGGTTAATTGCTTGCTAAGTATACACCTGTTCTACACCCCTCGGCTTTGGGCTAGTGGTTTTCTGGCAAATATACTGCACTACCTGGAGATGCATGTTCAACGTCACTTCTGCAGCTAGGTAATCTACATTAATCAGGTTGTTCTGCGCCTCCATATTCGGTTCATTGGTTCATTGGTTCATTGGGTAGTAGAGAGCAGGAGGGGGATCCCTTATCAGCTCCTTCGCTTCCCGATCATCGTTGGAATGCTCGTCATTGCGCAACGGAAACTCCGAAGAGGCCATCGCACTCGTAGCTGAAGCAACACGATCCCGGCATATTCAACAGATGTGAATCAAGTAATCGTTTGAAGCAATCCTCCGTATGTGCATCAACAACGGGCGCCGGTAACCGGTTCCAATTATTCACTACGCGAGTGGATAGAGCAAGAATGGGCCGTACTTTGAGCCTCCGTGGTTTGAATATTTTCCATCGGTGGCCTCTAGTCGAACTCCCAATGTTGCAGTGGAAGAATTCCTGCAACTCTCGCCCTGGCTCTCCCCTGAGGATACGACGGGTAAAAATCAAGTCGCCATGCCGGCGACCGTAATTCATAGAAAATACATTCAAATGTCGAAGCCGAAGAGGATACTGCAGGTTACGTAACTCGGAGACAAACTTCGATCCACGCCGTTAGACCATTTCGATCATGTCGCGCTCAAATTTGGAAAGCGGGTAGGCAGCAGGCAGGCCGTATTCCAGAATCGGGCTCACGTGCGAGGTGAACAGAAGTCTAAAAAGTTCCGGTGTCACGCGACAGAAAGCTCTTCGGATGGCGTGAAACATCCTGTAAGCAACGGCAACCCTCTTCATGGCGTCCTGAGTGAATTTTAAGTCTGCTGAAACAATCACGCCCATTTCTCACTCTGAAGTGACATTATCGAGCAAGAAACCACCTATGTGGTAAGCGCCCAATGGTTCAGGAGCGCCGATAGGCAGGACTGTGCATTTGTCTTGATTAATGGGTAGGCGCCAATGAATCGAGCAACTGTGCAGGAGATTGTACGTCACTTGTAGTCTATCAGCATCCTCTAGAGAGGATACCTCCTTCCATATCTTTAGATCATCCGCATAAATCAATTAATCCGATTGAAGTTCAGACGGTAGATCGTTGATGAAGAGAGTACTCGTAACTCGTGCATACAACTTGGAAAACTCGTTTGAGTTCTTGCTCCTTGCAAACGTTAAATGCAGGAATGGAGAAGGCAACACCAAAACCCTTCCATTCGGTGACCGTCCCAGTAATTGTGTTGGCAGAGGCTGACTTCAATTTCAACCGAGGCCACAATTGAGATTGTGTGTTGCAATCCAAGATACATGGCAGGTGCTTCAAAACCCGAAGATCAAAGTTAAATGCACCAAATTTCTCCGACAGCATTTATGGAAGGCAATGCAGTTGCATCCGAATGGAATCAGTAATCTTAAGCTTGAAAGGAAGTGCGCACGCCTGCATTTTGGTGAACGCGTACGAAACGATTAAGAGTAACTATTGGAATTATTTTACCCTAACTGACTTCAATACAGGACGGGAAATAGCCGAATTCGATGGAGTTTATTCTGGTACAATTATATTTCGACCGCACTAATAAGTGTTAATGTTTATGTAAGCCCAGTTGTGTTTTCACTGCGGGTAGTGAATTTAACAATTCTAAGAGATTAATCAAGATTTTAGTAATGCACCGCACAAGGAATTTAAGAGTCATTTCTGGCCACTTTTTAACGTTTGTACTGCTTGTTATTACAGCGCCGATTTTGAAAGACACTTGTGCAAATTTAGGCCCAGTAAAATGCCATGAATGCGCCCTACCAATGAGTAAAACAGCTAGAGAGGCAACTTGACCTTCCTGGTTTAGCACTATTGCTTTGGAACCAAACTTATTGCTATTCTGTAGTGTTGCATCCGTATTTGGATCAAAACGGAGCATACATTGGTGATGCGAGTGGTTTATGCCTCGGACATGAGTATCTTAATGTTTAGTCATTTTTATGCTTTGCAACTTTTTCTCGGCCCTTTGTGGTTTGCATTTATATACTTAACCCAAGTGGCTAAAAATGTATCGGTATCACCGCAAAATTGGATGCACTGCTAAATCAAAGTGGGTAGGAATGTAACTGGTACTTAATAGATACTGTCCTCGATAAGGAGAACCTTCAACTCTCTGACAGTCAGGTGATATTTTAATGGATAGAAGGTGACATGCGAGCATTTTGCTTCCTGAGCATGACGACCCAGTTATTTTGTCGGTTTTCCTCACATTAACTGACCAAATAATCCCCTTGTTTACTGTGATGACGTGATTGTACAATACTTGGATGTTCCGTCCTTCACCAGCTCTCAGGTGCCATCCGTGGGATTCCGGTTATCGTTGCCGATATTCCAGACATGACTAGGAACAGACCACAGTAGCCTTCGTGCTGTGTTTCTTTATCCCTCCCCATCCCACTTAATCTCCCCCCCAACCACGATCTCACTTCTTAGTATAACATAATTTTATATACTAACTTTTTGGTACCTAGTAGTCGGCTAGTTGCTTTCCGGAACGCTGCCCATCCGTTGCTGGTAGCTTAGCTGGCATTCAACCGTTGCATATATTTTCATTTTTTCGTTTTATGTGTTGCGTCACAGTAGCTGAGGTGTTTACACCACTAGCTAACGTGTGTAATAATAATAATAATGCCGATAGTCGTGACGCAAGTGTTGCTTTATTCTCCTCAAACATGCTTGCTGGTGCTGACTCGATGCTGACGATGCATGCCCAGATGAAGCCAATGGAGATGCTGATCACAAAATTCGCAACGTTGGGCTTAAATCCACCCCCAGGCAGAAGTACCGTACAGACACTGGGGTGTTGGCTGATGATATAAACGCTTAACTTGGGAAATTGTCCACTAATGAGCTGCATCTAGGTTGCCAGTAGTAAAGGCTCACGCCATCATAACGGTGCGTGGTTGGTACCCCCATGTAACGATGATCATCTATTTCTCGAGTGAACTGATATCTCATACAACACATCTTGCAGCCTCGGAGCAGTAATTGACGCAAATCGATCACATTAAGATCAGTTATGGCTGGAGATGCTGCATCGAAAACTGCCGCTCGATTCGGACTACAAGCGTCTGTGCCAACCATGCACTTGAATTTGCTGAGCTCCACCGATAATTCAGCGGAAGCCCGTAAGCACGCTATTAGCGCATATACGTTGGCCAACTGGTGGAGAAAGAGGTTCTGAAGGAGGATCAAATTACGCTGGCATTCGGGTTGAACAAGTGCTCCCTAAACACAGTGGAACGTTAACGGTATCATAGTTAGCAGACCTTGGTTGTTCGAATCAGGGTGCAACGGCATCAAAAAGAGGCATTAAACAAGTGGGCCTCCTGAGGCATGCATTCAGACGATTCGACCCTTCGATTTTTCAACTGATTCTCGCCTCATATTTACGTTTGTATATGGAATACGCAACCCAGGTCTGGCATCCATGGGTGATGCGAGACCTCACTGTCTTGGAGATACCCCAACGCCAGAAAACCAACAATGTCAGAAGGTATGAACAAAGATTTCAAATGCACTTTGTCTTCAGCGAACAATACCGGTGGTTCCATGGGGAGCTTATTTTGACTTACTAACTCTTGTGAAATCCCAGCCACACGTCCTCCGATTTGCTAGAGCTCAGTCACAACCGTAAGCTCGAATGCCTTTGCAATTTCTTTTTCGTTCGCATTTGCCATGCGTGGAACGTCCTAGCGGTATTTGTCATAGGTGTTCCCACGCTGGCAGAATTCAAAGTCCGAGTAGACAGTGCAATCATTTCGCTGAACCACCTGACATATCTCATTACCCATGACTAAATACGAAGGGATGTTAGAGATTTCACTGCCAGTCAACTCCCAGAATACACCACTTTTTTCACTAACTGTAAATGTTCGCTAGGTGGCGCAATTTTTACCACTTGTCGTCGTTCCTTAGGGACTTACCGTGGGTTTACAGTTTACAATGCCTAGACCGCGATGAGTCCATCGGTGTGTACATACTTTTGCTGACCAATTTTCTAAATTTTGCAATATTCACCATGACCATCCTATGGAACCTGATAAGCTTTAGTATTTTTACCCGTATAAGGCCGTGGCTTCATGACATGTCCTCATGGGGTAGGTCTGATTACCAACCTGTACATAGGGTCTCTTTGTAGTCTCTGGAATTTATGGACACTCGCTAACACATTGCGGTTGGAAGCGCACACAGTGCTACTCGCAAAGGCCTCAATGAAATATTGCATGTTAGCCTGAAGGAAAGTTACAAATCCTGTTGGTCTCATCCTGCTTCGGAGAAGGAACCGGCGGATGCCATTGGTAGCCGTCAGAAGATGTTTCCTATGGTACGCGAACCTGGTGTCAACGAGATTATATGCTAGAACAGTTGACATTCAACCTACACCCTGTCAAAACACTTGGATCATTCGACTGGGGATTTTTAAAAATAACTGTAGTGGACCAGAATGGTTTGTTTTAACACCGGTTTGGGATCACAATGCTCCCTGGGCTGTAACCTTGAATCCACCTTCTTGCGCAGAACTGCTACTTGAGATCGGGCTGCTTAAGTTATATAAGGACACGGGACCAGGTGATCTTCCTCCGGCCCTCTTCAAATTTGCGGTAGCTGGTCTCGTTAGGGATGTACATGAAATCTAACAGAAACTGTGTGAGTAGGACCATGTCCTAACCGACGGAAGCAACGCCACCGCTCTCCCGAGCTTCAAAAGGGCTTATAATTGGGATGCGGTAAGCGTATAGTAATTAGTCTGATCATCATCGCGTCTAAGCTACAGTCGCATGTTTACCTAAGAATAGGCCACGATACACTCTTGCTGAGGGATACGACACATACATGGACACACTACTTTTCTCGTGTCGCCAGCAAAGATCATCGAGAATGTCCAGTTAGTTGCTGCTTACACAGTGTTCCATACACACTTGTTTACCTGACCCTAGGGTTACGTGACCATTAGGGCATACACTGAGACTAAGACGTACCAACTACTTGCCTCTGTCATCCTTCACAGATGGACGAGTAAGTAAGAAAGTAAGAAAGTAAGATCGGTGAATAGTAAGTGGGGTTTCGCAAACATCGATGATGTGTTGACTACACGTTCACTTTATACTAATTATTGGAGCATGGCCACATATATTGGTGAACCACTTTACTAGCGTTCCACGACATCAGAGGTACCTTCGATCTGATTGACTGGTGCGTTTTGTTGAAATGTTTCATCAGGAAAATTGTGCCCGAGAAAACCCTAAATAATATGAACTCGATTAACGAGCGGAGCTTAGGCAAGTGAGTGCTTATGCATACTGATGCAGTTTGCCAGTCTCTCCAGCGGTGACGTAAAGATGCAAGCTATGTCTTCACTTGCTAAATTCGTTATTGCAAATTATGAATCTGCGTTCACTGGACGAGATTCGAATGTGAAGTTACTCCTAGAAGGACTTACTTATGAATGGAAGGATTTTGGTGAGTATATTTGTTCCGCGCAATCACCCGACGATTCAGATATGTCGACCAGCTATCCGGAAAACACTAGACGGCTGTTTCGCCCTATTGGGGCTCATCAGTGGTGCGCATCCTTCGGTCCTCTGCGGAGGATCGAACCCATGACTGCTAGTGGCTCTTGCCAACTAGCCCGCAGCTTATGCAACTGCGCCATGGAGGACGGTATTTGACTATCATGAACTGTTAGCTAAATGCGATATAGCCCGACGCATCCTCCACTGCCATGCAGGCACCTGCCATGCAGATGACACCGGTCGGCCTTCCGGCGTCAGGACTTCTCGGTTACGGCAGCTATGAATCGACATAGCATTTTGTGGAATCCGTACGGGCGAATTGGTATTACTTATGAATGGAAGGTCGACTTCTCGACTTGGAATATGCCAACGATATTGTCGTTAATTGTGACAGCTCAGAAATGTGCCAGTCAGCATTGGACACGTTACCAGTGATTGTCAACCGTTTCTGGCTACAATTTACACCAATCGAATGCAGAAGTTACTCCACTGTTGGCAGGGACCGCCACATGCTTTGAAACCTGGTGGGAGCCAGTTAAAAGTCGTTCAGAAGGTTAACTATGAGCAGTAGTATCAGCCTGTGTAGAATAGAAGACCAGATCAGGAACTGTAGCCGGTGACATTGATATAAAATTCGCCAGTTGGTCATCAGGATAGTAATTTGGACAACCACATCCGACATCTGTCCCATCTGCCAAACTCCGAGCTACCAACTATCTGTCAAACCCACGCCTTTACTTATTCTATGCCTCATGGTTTCCCTTCAATCCCGCCAGCAAAACTGCTCGCTTCCACTGTAGCTGGCAGTTACCATGCAATCAAAAAAGTGAGCAGCAAGAAGAGTTGCGTTGTATAATTACAAACTTATCACAACTAGACCCAGTCAGGCAGCCGTCACACTCCTGCAATAGCACCGCACGACTGTTTTATCCTTTTGAAAATCGTTAGCAGTGAGCATTCCATCCGACCCTTTTAGGGCTGGAACAATCAACTCAACTTTTGCCAGTTTGTGGTTGAGACCACTGAACTACGGGGGAAGGCAACGGCCGCCGTGATTAACTTACTCGATGTGATATAACGTCGCTCACATCCACTGACTTGCTCGTCATTACCGTGCGAAGAACATGGTAGCCCCATCACCAAACGACAAAATTGCCAACGTCAAGCCGC
This sequence comes from Dicrocoelium dendriticum, assembly GCA_944474145.2. Lineage (NCBI taxonomy): Eukaryota > Metazoa > Platyhelminthes > Trematoda > Plagiorchiida > Dicrocoeliidae > Dicrocoelium > Dicrocoelium dendriticum. Next base: position 224,995,325 of record OX104063.1, read on the forward strand.
CAAATAACTTGTGACACTATAAGCAATTTGGTCTGCGTGCCGATCACGGCAGTAAGTTGCATATCGGTATATCGCTCTGGATGGACACATCTGATACCCACGCTAGCAGCAAAATCTGACATACGAGCTAGTTAAAACAGTTAGTTCTCTTCAGCAGTTTGAACAGCGCAGTGCAATGGCGGACGCTGGCATTTCTTATTACCTCGTCAGTACTAATACAGTAACAAGGAAATCTTCATATAGGTGTCATAGGGTAAACTCAGGCTAATCACCTTCTGTATTATGACCAATTGTGTTAGCATCAGTTCCACAGCAACCGTAGGCCGAAAAATAGTTGCTTTTGGACGCATGAAACTAGTCTTATCTGGCTCATCGGCAAATTCCGAAAGCCGTGAATTTGTATAACAGTGCAAGATTCGAAACACCGATAAGTGATTAATCTGTTAACGGGTGGCCAAAATGTGTCTGCTTATGGATTACGCTGGCGCTAACAAACGTCATCGGAGGGGGGGGGGGATATTAACTTCGTGCTGAACCCAATTCGGTATGTGTTCCCTCCGGAATGCAAGCCCTGTCGGTTCTGCTGATGTACTTGACCACATTTAGATAAAATTAGTAAGCACAATTTGATTTGGACCCGATGGGCTCTACTTCCTTTTACTGAAGGTAATAACAACCTTAGGGTTCTTTTGATAATAACCGCCTCCGCATCACCGTACGTACGCTGAACTGCCTAGACTAAGTGTTTAATAGTAATTCTTGTGGCAGCGTTAGTCTCTAGTGGTAAATCAACGAATAGTATTTTCTTTGGTGCCGTCGACATCATTTGTTTTGGCGGTCTAACCTGACTGTGCGTTCCAATGAATTGCTTTTGGTGTCCTTCTCCATGAGCGTTTTGGTGATATGAGCACAAGATCCTCAGCCAAACAATCGTTCGAACAAATACGTTTAGCACAAGTAAACAATGTTTTCACCAGCGCACGCTTGAGTGCTTTTGGTGAGAAGCTGGTTAAATACAGGATGGCTTCAGGTATACGAATCTCTTAATAAGTCCATTATCCCTGCTGCTGATGAGAATATCAAAATATGGAAGACGTCCATACGATTCGAATTCACAGGGTACCTTAATGTTGGTGCAACACTAGTAAGTTGGTCAACTAATCGCACGATTTTCATCCTAGAGGAACCAACAAGGAGGATGCAATCTACAAATAGTTTCTAACGCGGCAACTGAGAAATAGCTCTATTTGATTTCCTTTTATGTATCAGCATGGAAGTCAGTCTGTACTGGGCCAACGCTGCTTCCCCCTTCTCCCTCTCCTACTATTCTTCGTTCATTAGGTCACTGTGCTGTACGGCAGCGAAGCATCCGTTCAAATGGCTGTTATACTACTGCTTCTGCTGCTGCTGATGATGATAAGAGTGATTTCAGCCATAGCCACTCCATCGAGTTGGCGATGTGATTTGGGCTGGAATCGGAAAGCGACATTCCTTGTACAAATTAACGTGCGTTGTCTCAGCTAGACAGCTGGTATTGGGAAATGGAAATACTCCACTTCTCTCAGATGAAAATGTATGCAGCTGTCTCGAGCAAAGGCTATACCCTATGATACCGATATAAGGATTTCCTAGTTATTGTCTTGTTATTGATCGGATAATGCGAAATACTACCAACCACTTGTCGAAACTCCTGTGTCAACCTATTCGATGCTCCATGATAATTCCAACCCCAGCTGTCACAGTTGCTCGTTCCCACACTGTACAAATTCCCCTAGGAGTCAAACGCACACACCGACGTTGATTAACTATTGCGCCCGCGGCAGATCCGCCATCTGTTCCCTTCACTCCACATTTGTCATAGACACATTACCCCCAACGTTGAAGCCACCCTAATAACCCAGTACATTGCGTTTTGCAGTGGGCCAGTTGGGTAAGGTTGCGTGACCCAATGAAAGAGCCCGGGGATTCCGTTCGTGGACTCTGGGTTTTGTGATCATGTTGAACAGTGGCAAGTATGGTGATTTTTACTTTGTGTGTGCATTGTAAAGATCCAAATGTTTCAGCACTGAGCGGGGATTGTTGAGTATTTCAGTTGAGTTCAGTCCTTGTATTTGTTTGGTCCTAAGATTTTTACGAGTTGCTAGAGCTCCAATAAGTTTGTCGCTTCCAGTCCTCAGCATCCGTGCCCTGATCATGAATGAACTTTTAGATGTTGTCAAGGCGTTTGCAATAGTCTGTCATGATATGGTGCTTCGGGCCGCTCGACTGAAGACAGTCCCAGCGCCAATGTTTGGTTTTTCTCGGACGCTTTAGGGTGAATCCTAGGTGTTTTTGTAGGTTGAGAAGTCGAACTGTGACAAAAACGTAGGGCAGGGTGTCCTCTGTCTCCCCACTTGTTTAGCACCGTGATAGACGAAGAGCGGAACAGGTCGGTTAAGTGACAGCTGGAGTTGGATTGAAACTATGGGGCATCGAACAGGTAGACGCAGGGATTTGACAAATAACTGGTATTACTAATGAGTAGGAGGATATTTTATTTGTAACTGTAATGTTTTCGTCCCACCTGCTCACAAGCTACCTAGCACAGCCTAGTCCGGAAAAGTACCAGACGCGTTTCGCCCTATTGGGGGTCGTCAGTGGTGCGAATTCCCTCGGTCCCCTACGGTGGATCGAACCCATGACCGCTAGAGGCAGAAGCCAATTAGCCAGCAGCTGAAGCCACTGAACCGTGAGGGACGTCGGCTGGGCTACGATTTGGTAGGCCAGAGTTTGGTATATGGTGCAGGTGTCAGCTGTGGGTATCTAGAGTAATAATCCAATATTTAAATTGCGATTTAAATGGTAATTTTACTGGGTACACGAACAGGACAGCAAAGGCTCGAGGCGCTAGTGCTCACAGTCGCCACTTATAACGCGGGCGTCACATCACTCTTGAGCTGGAAAGTAAAAGCTAGCGTGTAGATCTCTGCTCGACCCTAGTATTGGTTGTGAAACTTGGCCCATCAGGTCCACAGACGTAAAGAGACGAGTTGCTTTTGGCATCGGTACCTTCGCAGGTTTGCTCACTTCCCTTGGGAAAAGCGCCTAAGCAACCAACATATTCCGTGTGTTGCTTGTGGCGCACGAGGATCACGTGAACTCCCAGCACCCTTGTTTGACCCGCCAGGCTCTGTTGTTTGGGTCATGAGTTACTCATACTGTTACACCGACTCTTGGGACTTGCGTTGTTCGTGTGACTCTGGTATGATGGAAGCGTATGAAGGGAGGCCATCCGATGATTTTTTAGAGAAGACTGACAGTCATTACTACAATTTTCGTCAGGTTTGTAGAGTGTGCGCCTTCTGCTTGGTGTCCGAAAGACAGTGCACAAGTCTGGTTATATACGTGTTTTGACTTGACTGGGTGCCTACCTCAATGGGTTGGTGTTGTGAGTTTCTTTATTCCTCTCCATGGCATTTGGCCTCCTTCTCCAACTAAGATCTCGTTATCAGTACAAATTAAAACGAAACAATACAAAACATTGAGAGTGCGCATCACAATCAATTCAAACAACTGGTGCCTCAAATAGCCCACCACTCATAGGTGTGTTTGTTTTTTATTGCTCTTGTAGTTTTGAAGCTTTTCATTTAAAACATTATTGTTATACGGGGAAAATGCAATGCTTAACAATACCCGTGGGATGGAAATTACTTCGAAAATAAATATTCGTGATAAATTGACAAGCGCTCTGGTGACTCACCATAGACATAGGTAGAAGAGTGAAGATGTTCGCGTATTAAATGTCCAAATCCATAAATGCATTGATTGGTAGTTTGGCTACACAAAGTTTGATTACGTTTTGTACTCCCTGGCGAACAGTTATCAAATGAAATGCAAACGAGACAACGTTTTGTAGTCTTTTTATATCGATGGATTGGGGAGAAAGATGACATAGTTTGGAAAGTGTTCCAAGACTGACACACTAGGAGGGAGAAGAAATTTATACTGCATTCAAACCGGCTATACCGTACTGTCAGTTCCAGAGGATGACCACATAGATTAGTGTTGTGGTGCAGTTCCAGGAGCAGGCTGAAAATCTGGTTTGGGTACTTCAGAATCTGATAAACAATCATGAAGTCCCCCCGCAAACCTCGATATCGACTGTTGTACAGTCTTAGACAGTTCAGTCTGAACTGATAGGGCAAATGAAAGAGGCCTCTGACGTTCTTGGTTACCCTTCTTTGAGGAGTCTCGAGGGAAACGAGATCCTGTTCTGCCACGGGTGCAACGCATGGATTGCATATTCCACTGCGGTCTCACGTAGACGTTAGGCGTTTGCGGAACATCGAAGGTCTAAACCAACCGAAGCCTCTTCAAAGGAGGCCAAAGTGTTGGTTTCCGGTTCTCGACGCCTCTGCTTGTTTTGAACATCCGAGATCTTCCTGTATAAGTACTCCCAGGTCATGCTCTTGAGAGGCATTCTGCAAGGTGTGGTCTCCAAGCTACTAAAAGCTCCCCGGCTGTTGGAGCAGCTAGATCACCTTGGACTTAGCTATGTTCACCTGAAGCAAGCTCCTCGTTAACCATTCATAAATGCAGTCTAGGTCAGGTTGGAGTACATCGTGATCCTCCTTGCTATTAATGGCCCGCCATATCTTGACATCATCGGCAAAAGCAGGAAATTTGGGGAGATTACTCTTGATTGGTCCAGGATAAACACAAGGAACAGGTGCGGTCCCAGCACCGAGGGCTGTGGGATAGCATGTTCCACCTCAATCGGGTTAGACCGTGATCCTTGACACGCAGTTAAAGCCTCCGTTAGTGAAGAAGGTTGCCAATCCAACCAAGAACAGGAGCTCCGAGTCGCTAGCTCTGTGGCCTGTGAAGTAGGGTGCGATGGTCCAGGCAGTCGAAAGCTTTGGAGAAGTCCAGATAGATTATGTCCAACTCCGACCCCATCATCAGCCACTTCCGTGCAACTATCTCGTGCAATCAGTAGGTTAGTGGTGCATGACCGCTGTTGACGGAAACCATGCTACTCCGGTGCCAAGATGTGGCATTTTTCCAGATAGTCCATTAAAGCGTCAGCGATGACCGTTTCCATCACCTTCGCGAGCACATGGAGGAGAGTCACTGGGCGATAGTTTGAAGGATCTGAATGGTCACCGCCTATAAAAATTGGGATGATAATGCCACGCTTCTACACAGCAGGGACTTGTTGTTCATCAAAGCACCTCTGGGAAAACTGTGATGGTGGTTCCGTTAACTTGTCGGCCGCAGTCTTTAGTACCTTCGGGAGGATGTTGTCTGCTCCAGGAGAGCTGTGATCCCACAGTGGGAGTAACTTGGCACAATTGCGGGGTTGAAAATTAGTGTAAACAATGGAGTCAGCAATGTGCATGACATTATGGGACAGGTTGAGGCTGCGAGTTCAAAAATTGGGGCGTATTGTAGCCGCAGGGCATTAGCTGCTTCTTCGGCGCTTTGTACTCTATTGCCTGTCGCGAAAAGTGAAGAGATGCCATACTTCGCTTTAGGAAGATAGTTAACATGCTTATACAGGAGTTCGTTGTTTGCCAGGAATTTTCTGACTAGGCACTGTCGATAAGTTACTTTGTCTTCATGAACAAGTGGAGTGCATAGTTTGCGATGGGTCAGGAAACTGCCCCAAGTCTCTGATTCGGGGTTAACCTTGTAGGCACACCATGCTGCGTCCCTTATCGCTATGTATTGTCGAGTCCTGCTCTTTAGGATTGAAGGCATTTTTGAGGAACGAAGGGGCTTGGTTTCTGATGCGCTGTTGACCAAGTCACGCGCTGTTGACCATGTCTGAGGATTGTCCATTCCTTGTCAGAATGTTGAATGAAGCAACTAGTTAACATCCAGGATGCAGCATTATACCATATCCTTGTCATGCGAATCTCTAGCAGTGCTCCGTTTGCCGGCCTTGCGAATAGTCGCCATTTTGAACGTGTCCTACTCAGAAAGAGGTTGAAATGTTTGACAACGCCACTATATTCACCACGAAGCATTATGTTTTTCACCCTAAAAGTCACTATCGCACAGACATGGCTTGTTGCGCTGGTGTGAACAAGTCGATTCACCATAACCTATTGGTAAATCAACTTTTTTCAATTGTTGTGACGTCACGATGAGGAAGATCTCTTAATTTTGCTGCTAGGTTCTTCCGCCTCGGTCAGCCTCAACCAATGTAAACTCAGCTCATGTACCGGCTTATCCCGGGAGGCAGTGGAAGATTGTCTCCACCATGTGCTTGCCACCATACACCATGGAATTCACACTAACCAAGTCGTGGAGATTTTGTTCAACGATATTGGTCAGCTTCGCATCAGCAACAACAAAGTCAAATTCCGATTCTTCAATTCATTCCTACTGGAGCTTGACAACACAGGGACGCTTATAAACGCAATGAGATACGTGAGTTGTGCTGTGGATGACATTCTTGAAAAATTTGTCAGAAGCAAAATGTATTGGGTATTCTGGAAGTTAAGCAACTGCATTTTTGTCTACTGGATACTAAGCAGCGTACCCGCCAACTACATATTTTCAGTAAACGGCATACATCGACGCAACACAGTTCCCAACGGTAGTTTGTATAAAGTTTCCAGGTGAGACAAAATGCGAACCAGGAGCCAACAATAAAAAGTGTGTGAAGGGGCCAGACTAGACTGTATCGGGCCCAACTGGAGCTATGCTTAACTGGTTCGATCTGTTTTCCCGTGCACTTCTGGCAGCTATCAAACACGCATACATTAAACGGACATCACAGCTAATTTTAATGCGTACTTCTAATTAGCAAAAAAGCAAATCAACATAGTAACCGGCAGGGTGGTTTATTGAAACCCGTGAGTAAAATTTTAGACAATTTCTGACCATCTAGACTTATGCGTGGTTATCAGAAGTAAGTCGTGGTGGGACAAAGGAATAATGGCTTATGACAGACTAAAGACCAACTCTCGACAAGCGTGGCGGAAAATTTAAGGCGCAGTTGCAATGGATTTGCGCTGACCAGCTCGCGTAGCTTAGCCGACTGTTAGGCGTGACTTGAGCATGGTCCGTGTTCACGCACGTATCCGGGTGTCAAGCTGAGTTCTAAAAACAAAAGACACACAAATGACCAGGGGTCGGTACTATTTTACACGCATGTTAACACATTGTACCAAGCTTTCAGTGTGGCCCATTTTCGAAATCGCTTGCAGTGCTTTCAAGTTAGCGAGGCTAAAAACGTTGTTTTAGCGTCGTTGACACTCTCATTGGTCATGAGACGTTAGCCAATGGGACACCGGTTGGAAGCCCCCAGCATAAGCGATAGACAGTCCAATGATAGTGGTCGAGCACCTCCTTCTGTTCTATTTTGATGCCTATCTGAAGGAAACCTCGATGATTGGTCTCCAAACTGAAACCGTCCAATGAACAACTTGTGATGCTTGTCAAAGGAGGAGATACTAACTACTACATGATCCGAAGCTTAAGCCGTAACCAGTGCGGACAAACATACTAATCAGCACATGAAGCGGTCTATACTTAGTAATCACTAGCGGCTACCTGGTGGTGGCTTATTCAGCGGCTTAACCATGGTGGCGTAGACAGGCAATCTTCTAACTGGCATTCCGCAGTTCAGCAATGGCTGCTAGGCGGTTAGATAGTTTTGCGCGGTTGTTATTGCGACGAGCATGGGGGAGATTGTTCCCGTTGAAGTTGGTAGACCAACCTGAAGCTGAACAAGGAAAGTTCTATGTTTGCTTACTTCTATCACAGTTGATGACTAAACACAAACTATGAGGATTCCAAGTGTGGCGTTGACATGACGTTAGTGAGTGTTCGTTTGTCTCCACACCCATGAGCGAATTTGTTAATCAGTTATCGCTTCAGTGTCTCCATGTATGACGATATGTAAACATCATAGGAACCTATGTATTCATAGGATAATTAGGCTTTACTTCCATATGGTCGCCCAAACGTTTTGAGACGCTTTGACAAGTGGCTATCCGAATGGCACCATTAGAAGCACAGTCAATGCAGATGGAACCTCCCTATTACCTCCATGGACTGGAATGCTATCCTCATGAACTCGGTATTACTCAACAAAGAAACACCTATAGGGGCTGCAATGGCTACGGTATTTATTCATGCCACATCTTCCTGCTAAGAAAAACGCAAGGCTGATAATTAGTGGCGACGCACGCATTTTGCTCTGGTAATTCAAGTGAGTACTTGGGACAGATACACACTGTTGTCTCACCCACGGGTGTTCCTACAATGTGATTGTAATCATTTACAAAGGCAACCGCGCCCACTAATCCTGCTATGGACCATTGGTACATCTAGTCTTAGAAATAATCATGTGTGCACGCCGTAACACAGGCTGTTATCGACTTGGCAACTACTCGGAAACATTTTGTCATTGGAACGTATGTAAATCCGGAGGCATTGTTGAAGGAGGAAGATTGCTCCAAACTCTATGCTTACTATGCAATGCTCGTTGGCAGATAATATAAGGGCCGTAGGGTCACTTGATATTTCAAACTTATCAATCACTTGGAAGTGAAGTGTAAATATCATGTTGAAACGTAGGATTGACATGCCTCTTACGACCTTAACATGACGGCAGGTCCATGGGTCCTAAAGCGCTAACTGATTACCGAAGTGGCCCACAGGTGTTGAGACGAACGAACACTCACTAATGTCGTGTCACCGCCACACTAGGAACCCTCTTGTTTGGAACAATGGCTACAAATCCACTGATTGTCTTACCGACCTAGCGAACTTGGTCTTAGTATAAATTCACCGACTACATCAGCAATACGTGGCTACAATATTCACATGAGTGTACGGCAATTGAAACAATAGCTGTAAAGGCTTTAAAAATTCTATTTGCGAACTAGTCCTAAATTTACCTCATACGTACGAAGTGCTGTATTGTTTCTGATAACCTCACACTGCCTTAACAACCACATACATTTCCCAAACGAAATCGCACACCTATCGATCCTCCGGATTGCTCGCGGTGGCATGATTACACTGCAAACGGTATCACATCTGGCCAGATAGGCAAGCGAGCAAGGAAGGCAAACGTGTAGTCAACCAGTGGGCCTTCAAAGCTTCTCTTCCAACAGCCTGCAGGAATTGCAGTCGCAAAGCAATCAACCAATCCGCTTCTCATTACTACTCAATTAGATGTCATCTCGCTCGTGTAAGCCTTTAAAGCTTCTCTTCCAACAGCCTGCAAGTGTTGCACACTCAACAAAAACTACCAATCAGCTTCTAATTACCACTCACTTAGACTTGACTTGTATACGGAAAACAATGACCACTTCCGTGCAATCAAACTGTGGCTAGCCCCACTCCCCTTAGTGGCCTGAATCTCTGCTCGCTCTCTGGAGCTCTTCAGCCGCCACAGAGAGATCCCGGTCGAATCAGATCGCAACGAGTGACGCCGCACTGCCAACCGGCTGTTCAAGCAAACCATGTGCAGTGGTCAGGAGGATTAGTGATCTGCACGTGCTTTGGAGATGGAGACCTGCTTTCTGTGGCAACACTCGCAAGCTTTTCAAACTAATTCTGTCCACCGGTCTCTGGAAGCCTGGTGGCAGTGAGGTTAGTTGTGAGGCGGACGGGTCTCGGATCACAAACCAGCGGATACGTTTGAACCGCTGGGCCGATCACTTTCATTCGCAATTCCACTAAGCCTCCACCATCCATCATTGCACGCAGTACACCCACTGGATCCACCCAGAGAAGTAGAACTATGCCAACCGACCTTAGCCGCTCCGTAATAGTCCCAATTATCAAGGGAGGCACACGATCGGAATGCGGTAACCATAGAGGAATCAGTTTGATCTCCATCGCATCCAAATTGCTTGCCTCTGTCAACCTTCACAGAGTGACTGGCAATCGTGAATGCAAGATTCCTTAAGAGCTAGCCGGGTTTCGTAGCGGTCGTGGATACATTGACCACATCTTCACTTTGCGTCAGTTGTTGGAACACCGTCACATATACTGACGGCCCACCGTCGTCGTGTTCCTCGATATCAAAGGTGCATTCGATTCAGTGGATAGAAGTCCCCTTTGGGACTGTAGTCAGGAAAGATGTACCCGAGAAATATGTAAATATTATCTTAGCATTATACGCGCGTAGCTCCGGCAGAGTGAGAGCTTGCGGACATCTGTTGTCGCCCTTCAATATCTCCAACGGTTTGAGACAAGGATGCCCGCTGTCACCTTCCCTCTTCAACTTCGCTATTGATGAAGTCATGAAAATCGCGTTCACAGGACACGATTTAGAAGGTGTGGATCTGCTCCCAGGAGAACGACTTCTTGACTAGGAGTATGCGGTCGATATTGCCCTCATCTGTGACAGCTCACAAACGTGCCAAGCTGCACTGGACAGCTTAGCAGTGGCCGTCCGTCATTTTGAGCTTTGTTTCGCATCCTAGAAGTGCAAATCGTTCCTGCAAGATTGTCCTGGACTGCCTCTTGCGTTGACCATTGGTGGGGATCAGCTGGAAGTCGTACAAATATTCAAATACCTGATAAGTTGCATCAACGCCCGTGGGATTGAAGATGAGATCACGAACTGTGTAGCAAAAGCTCCAGAGGTTTTTGCTGAACTTTGCCACTTATGACGCCGGCATGACATCACTCTGGCCCTGAAGGGTACAGAGTACAATGCAGCGGTGCGTTCGATCCTACTGTATGATTGTGAAACCTGATCCCTTCGATCGACGGACATAAAAATCCTAGTTACGTTCGAGCACCGGTGCCTTCGCAATTGGACTCTCATCTGGTGGGAACACGGAGTGAGCAACGAGCGTGTTCGACGCCTTGTTCACGGCACAGGAAGAGGAAATTAACCGCTCAGCACCGTCATTTCGCGCAATAGGCTCCAATGGCTCGGCCACGTGTTACGCATATCAGCCCACCGACACCCGCGACATGCGTTGTTTGCTCGCCCGGGGGTGTGGATGGAAGAAGAGGAGGGGTGGCCAAGCGATGACTTGGTCGAGAGGAATGAGGGCCCTCACTTCGAAGCTGGCCTCGGTTCCCTGTTTGGAGTAAGCGAGACGATGAACACGTTTCGTTAAATACACTTGCTGACATGGCTAGGAGCCGACCACAACTGCGTTCGTGCTGTGAGTTTCGTTGTCCTCCTCCAACCACGACCTCATTTCATTGCATAATACAAATTTTGCATTATAAATTTTTTGCTGCATAGTAGCCGGTTGATAGCTTTCCGGAACCATGTCCATCCGTTACTGGTAGCTCAGCTGGCATGCAACTGGTGCATTTCCTTCGTTTTTCTTTTGTGTAATGCGGTATAGTAGCTGAGGTGTTTTCCACCTCTAGCCAACGTGTATAATGGTGATGATTACACTGCATGGAAATCAGACTGATATGTAAGAGATAATCCGTTACACTAATCCGCTCTAGCTCCCCACCATGGTTTATTGATTGGGTTTAATGAACTAAGGTTGCAGTCACGTGTAGCCTACTCCGTCACATCAAAACCATAGTTGAACCTCGTTCGGAGGTAGGTCGATCATGGTCACGTAGCTGTCTCTTTGACGACCGAGTAGTCGCTATTTGAGTGGCTGTGTATCCGATTCACCCGTGTCCATTTTGCTCGCTTGCCTTATCATCCGCTTTTAGGCATAGCGTGCGAGGAGGTCGACATGAGCCAGGTGCAACCAACAACGACAGAAAACCAGGCGCGACAAGGGTATAAATAGTCTAGGGCAACCTCACAAACTAGGGGACAAAGACCTTCAGTGAAATCGCAAGAGACAACTATGACAAAACGGGGCTCTGACCATACGGGTGTACAATAGACACTAGGAGATGTGTTGTGTTCTATTAAATGTGGCAGTAGTATGGTCAGCAGTCTATCAAACAGACATGGAGCCAAGCGTAACCATGGAAACCGCTGGAAGAAGACAGGTTGAACACTGTATCAGCATCACGGCATTTTCTTGTTGGACGAAAGTGGAGGGTACAGGTCGACGACCATCTAACTGAATGGTACCCCTCTACAAGTGGCATGCCTCAAGGCGCTGTGCTGGGGCCCACTCTGTTCCTGATCTACATCAACGATCTACCTCAGCTTCTCTGGTCGCCGTGTGCCTTGTTTGCGGACGACATGAAGATTTGGAGAGAAATTGACGCTCCCGACGATAGTGGTGTACTTCAGCAAGACCTCAACCGTCTATCCATATGGTCTGCAGAAGTTCATCACCCGGTCAACCCATCCAAGCCTGTATTTATTAACCTGGGGAAGGGTGACGACGGCCGAACCTACACCCTTGACGGCCAAACGCTATATCCCACACCCTCTGTGAAGGAGCTAGGTGTACTCTCGCACTACGATTTAAAGTCCGTGGACAACACGAACAGGCTATATCGTAACGGACTGCGCATGATTTGGGCGCTCAAAAGTAGCTTCGACACATGGTCTGAAGAGGTTGCCACTCGCCTCTTCTCCTCCTTCATTAGACCAATGTTAGCGTATGGTTCGCCTGCCTACTTTCCGATTACCCGAGGTGAGGCCCAAAAGAACGAACGGGTCCAACACATTGCTACCAGGCTCATCCAGAGTTTACTTAACTTGGGGTATGAAGACCGGTGAGAGAAACTAGAACTCTATACGTTGTCCTAGTGTCGGGTGCGATTCGACCTTATTAAGACCTACCATATTCTACATTTCGGTGACTTCTCTATGCTAACGCCAATACCGCACTTACGAGGGCCATGCAGGACATGCGGACACAAATACAAACTTGTCGTGCCGGATGAGAAGCGAGTTCCCCATCCACTGTGCTTCGAACGGATAGTGGTAGATATTTGGAATGTTTGCCTGAACATGTGATGGAGGCAACATCTGTGCACTAGTCCAGAAGGTTGTTAGATTTATATTTTACCACTATTCGATTCAAAGTAGGATTTCAGACTTATGATGACATATCATATTTGTGAGTCCTGCAATATCGTGAGTCAGATATTTTAAATGTTATATGAGAACGACAGCGATATTCACGGCTGACAACGTTTATAACGTTTTTTACCGTATTTCGAAAGAGTTGTACAGAATCCATTTCTACTTGCTCTATAATACAGTATTCAGTATTCAGTATTCATTAACTGAAGCTGGGTAACACACATCAGGTATTGTGCCGCAATATAAATAACAACAGAGTAATTTTTGTTACTTTGCACATGCCATTTTTTAATTTGTTTGTCATTTATAATCGTTAAGCATTACGCATCCAAATCTAAGCAGTTATATACACAGATCCTCCACTAGTTTCGATTAAGAGCCATATCCTGAATTGTCCCCAGTCATCGGCAGTCCTCGTCCTTTGGTCCCCAACCAGACAGACGTGTGGATCCAATGGTGGCAAGAGGTGAAGCCAACGATTTCATTTGCTGTCGCCAGGTGCATGGTGGACCACCACGTGGTCTTTTCTAGCTGAGTCCTGCACGATCAAAGAGAGCGCGATAGGGCAGACGCTCAGCTGACATACGCAGGACATGACCGAGCTATCTTAACTGGCGCAGCAAAACCAGATTGGTGAAGGGAATACTTGCATTCGCTAAGACACGACTTCGGACTTCACTGTTTCAAATGTGTTGTTGCCACCACACAAGAGCAATCTCCCCCAAGCAGCCGTTGTCGAGGGCCGAGAGCCGGCGCACATCGTCTACGCAAACTGACCATGACTCGCTTCCGTACAGCAACACCGCCCGAACGGTGGCATTGTAAACACGACCCTTTACCAAGAGGGAGATGTCCCGATGACGCCACAAGTGCTGCAGTTTGACAAAGGCCGATCGAGTTTTGACGATGCGAAGAGAAACTTCCTTCTAATGGTACCACCAGCAGACACAGCTGCCAAGGTAGACAAAGTTATATACTTGTTCAAACTGCGTACCTCCAATATTGAGCATGGGAACAGTTAAGTGCCAATCCTGAAGCAGCACTTTACACTTCGACGGAGGAACACACATTCAGTACCTAGATGTCTTAATCACCAAACGGTCTAGAATGGTTTGCATGATCTGAGTCCTCACCAAGTAAGGCGATATCATCGGCATAATCTAAGTCGGTTACTGGCTTGCCCAGGAGTAGCTGTATACCAAAATTTTAGCAACCGTCTAGTGCACTCGACAAGATGTCTTCAAGCGCAAAATTGAAAGGGAACGGGGACATGGGGCAGTCTGGTCTTACACCGCTATTGACAGCGAAGGACGACGAAAGCCTGCCATACACCCTCACTCTGCCAGAGATGTGGAAATACAGTGCGCGTAGGATGGCTGTGTACTTTTCTGGGACACCGTTCCTTAGCACACAACTCCATAGTGTAGTTTGACCAACCGGGTCGAATGCGGCAGGAATGCAACGATGATAGGCCTCTGGTAAAGATGGCGGTGTTCCCGGATTCGACGGAGTGTGAATATCTGATCCACACACTCACAGCCACGTTGGAAGCCAGCTTGTTCTCTTCGGTACTGTAAATCGCGAATGAGAGATAGTCTACGGAGTAGAATGGAGGAAACCGAAATGAGACAAATCCCCCGGCGATTGGTACACGAAGTGAGAGCATCCTTCTTAAAATCCGGGACAATAACTGACACGTCCCTGGAAGAAGAGACCTTTTCTTCATGCCAGAATTTAGAGCACAATGATGTTAGCTGGCTAATGATAACTGGGCCCCTATATTTGAACAGCTCCGGAAGAAGTCCGTCTGAGCCGGCAGCGTTGAATCATTTTACGTATAGAATCGAAAGACAAACTTCCTCTTCGCTGGGTGGATCAAGTGTGACGATCCAGGGCGGGTAGCTGGGTTCGCAAGGGATAGAAGTGGACGGTGAAGGCCAAGTGCACTGTGACAACAGTTGACGTATCCTCACTTATTCACACTGGTCAGCCTTTGGTAGATTAGCGTCAAGTTAAGTTGTTCTTAAGCTCGGCTAGAGCTATAGGCAAAGGAACCTGAAGGATCTTTATTATCCAGTTGGGTCAACAACGAGCGCGGTTTTATTTAAACAGCTACCGTCTGAAGGCTGAGGTCAACTGAGCAGAATAAAGTCATAGAATCAAGGATCATGTCCGTAACCCATTGGTAATATAGGCAAAGTAGAGCGATCAATAAGACACAAATCGATTCCTAATCAGGGATTTGTATGACCGGGCTCTTTGAGATGAGACCAGGTAGGCCAACAAACGGATCGTAAAAATGAATTAGCATAAGTGGCTAACGAATGATGCACAAAACCGTTTAAACTAAGATCAAAGAGAGAAGATGCAAAGACAATGGCAGCTTACTGACATAACATCTTCCGGTTCATCAGCTGTAGGCGAATCGCCGGTGGAAACAGGAGGGGAACGGTTAGCTTGAGCTTGTAGGAGAAAGAGAAGAAAGGAGGTAAAGTAGGGAGATGCTGTGGGGAAAGAAACTGAAGTAATTTGTAAAATTTAGCAATCAATTTTGAATTCAAAAGGCATCAACAGTGAAAATGAAAACATAAGTTTGTTGCAGTTCTCGTGGAGGTAGTGTCGAATAAGTAGGCACTTCATAGTAAGAAAAGGCGAAAACGAGATAGATTTAGGGTGAAGGAGCCACAGTGTTGGGACAGTCACAAGCTCATGAAAGGGAGGAAACACAGTATGGGTTGCCAGTGTTGGGATGAGCAACACCGAGACACTTCCACAATCGGAGGTCGCTTCGAACCACCCGGCACGATCATAGAAGCCGTCTTTGCAAGGTGGTAATGTTTGGCCAGCGCCTGACCTCGTATACAAAACAAAGGACTGCTAGCCCGAGATACGTTGCACAACGTGGAAATAGAGAAAACATTAACGCAGAATAAAAAAACATCAAACTGGCTGTTTGCAAAGGTAAATTTTGCACCTCAAGTAATTAGGAACCGACCAAAGGCGGGCTTGGACATCAAGGGGTCAACTGTTGCGATGCACAATGAGCTAGGAAATTTGGCCATAAGAACTAGGCATTTTCATCAAGAAAAACGGCTGTAAGGGTTACAGAATCTCACCACTATAACTAATGTCTACACAACAAGATGATGAGGCCTTATATGACAAACATGTGGCTGACAACACAATTCGAGGATAAATTGGCTGTAAAATAACTATTATAAAGTCTACAAGGAGGACACCGAAAATTCATTGTTGAATAAGAAAACTGATATCAATGCGTAGTATTGCGAACAACAAACGTAACGGTGGATATCAGCTCCGAACTCAACAGAACTTGACGATCCTTGTGACAATGTATCAGGTGCCTACTCTGATCAGCATAATCCCGAGCACTCCCAGTCCGCATAGTGACTGGAAGACGTGACTCCAAAAATGAACTAAACTCTCAGAACAAAGCGTTCGCATTCAAGTAATGCCAGCTCATAATCTAAGTGCACTTAAATATTCATCGGTTTACTGTGTCACACTTGCTGAGACCCAAAATTGCAATATCATGTGAACAGTAATCGAGGAGTCACTCCTGTCCCGTAATAAATACGATAGCAGGAAGCGGTTCAGCTGGTAGTAGTTGTTCCATCTGCTGATGCAAGCGTTTACCGTCCAGACAGAGTAGCTAGATTTATGGGACAGTTGCACCACTGAGCCAATCGACTGAAACAGCATAAACTAGTGTTGATAATCGTGCGGTAGACAAGAACTACTCACTTAATCTCGAAGCAGTGGAATTGACGTCATGGGGGAATGCAGGAGGAACGAATTGCTCATCAGACTGCCTCGATTTGAACGTGCTACAATTAGGTGAGGAGGCGTGAGCAGTTCCATCTGCAGATGGTAACCGATTGGAGTTTGAAACCAACTCTACTTTTGACTAAATTGTGTTCCCGGTAGATTCCTGGGGTGCCGTAAAGGGTGAACAGTTCAAAACCAGACGACTGGTATCTTTGGCAACTGAGTGAGTGGGACTTCGCGGAACCGCTCGACGAGCTTTAAAAATGCGACGATCCTGCAAGCGCACGATTACCTGACCACGTGTTTCTCAACCAACCCACAAGAAGGAGCAATGCCAGGCAGAAGTCTAAGAGTTATTTGACGACCCACGAAGGCCGGATCACAACTGAACATTGGTTCCTTTTGTGGGTGAAAGGAATCAACACGTAGGACGCGTGGTTTCCGAAAGGACGTAATTCGTTTTAGACCAGTTGTGTCCCGACTCGGACTGGCTGTATAATCCTGCGTTGTGGGGCAGGAATTGAATTCTGCGTGGCGAAGCCCACGCACTGGAGTATGTTGCGTATTTTTGCGGGGGTAAATGGCGTACCCGCAACAGCTCCCCTTGAGGATAATGTGTAACGCTTCTGACAAGGATTGAGCTGAAAGGGATTTGGAGATCTCCGGATTCTTCCTGTTCGTAGCAAGGCAGGTTCTCAGGAAGTTGCGGCGACTAGGCGGCTTCTGCTTTCGCCTTCTGTTCTGTTGATGTTCCGAAGGTATTCAACACGATGTACGGAGGCAATTGCACAGGAAATATGGTTGGCGTTGTGGGTTCCACGTGTCATGGTCGAAGTTGATTTCGATGAGAGACCCACGTGCCATCACCCACGGTGACATAATGCAGCCTATTACCTCGACCAACCGTCACTGTTGCTTTGATCCAAGGTGGATGACTTATCCGATAGTCGTCAGCGTTTACTGGGGCTCCAACGACAGATCACAGAAAAAACGCGGGATTCTTGCCTGTTAGGAGTTGTCTACAGGCTACCGAACTCCTCCGCAGACAGTGATGAGCTTCTGTTGAACGCATTCCACTATGAAGTTACGAAAAATACTCTGATTACTTCATAATAGCCATTTCAACATACCTTCAATGGTCTATTACGCAACAGCTGAAAGCAAGCCTTCGCTCTGATCGTGAATCTTGGTGGTCAAAACAAGCTGGTGAGATGGAAGCCGCTGCATCAGCTGGCAACTTCCGCCGTCTGTTTTACATCATCAGGGCCACTGGTTGCAATTTCCACGCTATCAGCCAGACGATTTGCGAGGCAGACGGCACGAAGATCACCAACCTTCGCAGACGATTGGGTCGCTGGTCAGCGCATTTCGCTCTTCAATTCAACCCCCCAACACAGTCCCCTGCGACACCTCCTGCCCCAATGTATGATGCTTGGCCTGTCTCCACAGCCCCCCCAAATGAAGCAGAGATTCGAAATGGAGTCCAAACTTTGAAACGCCACAAAGCTTCGGGTCCCGACAACCTACCACCAGCTCTATTCAAAGATGGTGGGCGTGTACTTATCAGCGAAATCCTATCGCTGTTCAAGAAAGTTTGGACTGAGGAGAAGGTTCCGAGCTCATGGGGAGAATCGGTCATTGTCCCGATTCACAAGAAGGGTTCCCGCGCCGATTGCTGCAACTACCGCGGAATCTCCCTAATCTCTGTCGCATCCAAAATCTTCGTGTCTGTCCTACTTGGCAGGTTTCAACGACTAGAGAGGAGTTTTCCCGAGAAGAACAAGCTGGATTTCGTCTAGGCCGTGGCTGCATCGACCAAATCTTCACGCTTCGGCAAGTTCTCGAACTTCGTCACATCCACCGGCGGCCAACAATCGTAGTGTTTTTGGACATCCGGGCGGCATTTGATTCAGTAGATAGATCTGCGTTGTGGAACTGTTTACTGAAGAAAGGTGTGCCCGACAAGTTTGTAACCATCCTGAAAGTACTTTACAGTCACACGTCGGGCAAAGTTAGGGCTTACGTCACGCACTCCTCTTCATTCGCTGTGACCAGTGGTGTTCGCCAAGGTTGCCCTATTTCACTTTTCCTCTTCAATTTCGCCATCGAAGATGTTCTCCAAAGAGCACTGGAAGGTGTCCAGGACTGCGGTGTTGAGCTTCTCCCTGGAGACAGACTCACGGACTTGGACTACGCCGATGATATCGCCTTGCTGGGGGACGACCCGCAATCCGTCCAGAACGCTCTGGACCGCTTGGCGATAGAGGCGTCTAAGTACGGCCTGTGCTTCACTCCGGGAAAATGTAAAACGCTGCTCCAGGATTGGCAGGTGCCTGAACCCGCGCTCAACATTGCTGGACATGTTCTGGAGCAAGTCCCTTGCTTCACTTACCTAGGGAGTTGCATCACGGCTGGTGGCGGTGTCGGAGATGAAGTCTCACAACGGATTGCAAAGGCCCGCCTTGCATTCATCAAACTGAGACATCTATGGCGTCGTCGTGATGTCAGTCTCAAGCTCAAGGGCAGGGTTTACAATGCTTCCGTCCGTGCAGTACTCTTGTACGGCTGTGAGACTTGGCCTATTCGCTCGGAAGATATGAAGCGGCCATCAGTCTTTGATAATCGCTGTCTACGAAGGATTGCTAGGGTGTGGTGGCAACACCACGTAAGCAACGCAGAGGTGAGAGACCGCGTGCTTGGGGCGAATAGTGCCAGTCTTCAAGACGTTATTCTCCGACATCGCATGCGCTGGCTCGGGCATGTTCTGCGCATGCCAGCCCATCGCCCTCCACGTCGAGCGCTATTTGCACTCCCAGGGAGCGATTGGAAAAAGTGCCGCGGTGGACAGCCGATGACGTGGAGAAGGAGTATGAAGAAGGCGACCTCAAGTTTGGCAGCAGTCGGACCAGTCCGCCTTCCAGGTTGGGGACCGCGTGATGCTGAATTGCAGTGGTTGGAAACATTGGACGTCATGGCCCGCAACAGACATCAGTGGCGGCAATGTTGTTCCGCAATTTCACCATCCCTTTGATACACACAAAAACTCACAAAACAAAAAAATACAAAATGGCGTGTGTAAAACCAAAAAAAATTCGTTTCCCATATTTTTTAATCGCATTAGTGTCCCCATCTTCTGCACCTTTTTCTTCTGCCATGGTTCTGATGGCACAATGTCTGTTAACAGACTGTGAATATATATATATATATATATATATATATATATATATATATATATATATATATATATATATATATATATCAATGGTCTCAACGTCCCCTAACGGGCCATCGTTTAAAGCAAAACTCGAATGCATGGATGTGACATTTTGGTATAAACACGTGCATTGATCAACCAGACACTGAGGTTCAAACATGCCATCGTTACTGGACCTAATCCTGACAAATGTAGATTTGGTGGTTGAGTCAGTCGCACACGACCCTCCTCTAGACAGTACCGACAATTCAATCCAAACATTTAGTAATGTGTGTTACGCAAGTATGATTGATAAGAAACGCAAAATCCCAACGAACTGTTACTGACTATTCCAAGCTTCACAACAGTGACAGCCGTTGACTGGGGCCTACAGACTCACAGTTCGGCGAACGGCGCATGGAATGAATGGAAAGGTAAAGTTAACTGGGCCATACAAGCAACCTCAGAACTTGTACCATTACGAGTATCACGCCGGACTAACAGTTGGATCCGAAGCAGAACATGTACATGGATCAGAGAAGAGATGAGTTTCGGGAGCAACATACACTAAGCCCATGTGATACCTCATGGCAGACTTACCAAACAATCCGAACCTGCTGCACGTCACTTATTAGGGCGGGGAAGCATGACTGGCAGGAGACTACGGTACTCAAGTTTGAGGGAAACAATAAACTGCCACAAAGGTATATAAACGACATAAGAAAGGTTAAACCTGGAATACAACCGCTCAAGATGGCCAGTGGCTTAAAGACTACTGATGTGGATACCGCGGACCCTCTACTCCTGCAGCTTGGCTCGGTGGCTAAAGATGCCATGGAACTTCTCTATCAACTCCTAACAAATGCAGTCGGTTTATCCAGTGTCACCTTTATTCCAGAGGCTGTCGTGAACAACTTACATTATCTCCGTAAAAACAGTGCCCCGGGAATAGACATGATCTGCCAAAAGGTATTTGAATCTCTTACCTCCATCATAGTAGTACATCTTGCAGCGATTTGCCAGGGTCTGTTTGACTCATATATACCCATCTGAGTGGGAACGTGGAATCATCACTCCGATATACAAAGTAGATAAGAGATCGGATCCTACCAACTACCCACCTATTCTACCTGCTCTATGAAAAGCGATGAAATCGGTGATCGCAAAATATCTGAAGCGATATTTTGAAAGTCTGCAAACAATTTCTAATGTCCAATATGGTTTCAGACGCAGACGATCTTGTCTCACCAAACTACTACTTACCCGGGATTCATGGACCAGAGTAGCTGACGAAGGAGTCCCCATAGATGTTGTTTACCTTAATTGTTCTAAGGCATTCGACGGGGTAAAACACTTCCTTCCCCACCAAAAGCTTGATGCCTATGGTACCAACGGTTCCTTGCTCACCTGGTTGGAAGGTTACAAAACAGAACCAAGGTAAGAATATCCAACACTCACTCCCAAAGCTTGTACGTCTCCAGTGGTGTACCGCAAGGATCGGTCCTCCGCATTCTAATGTTTTTACCTTACATAAGTGACCTCCAAGCAAGGGTTTTATCCACGACGCAGGTATTTGCAGATGATGCTGAAATATGGAAAGCAATTCGTTCAGCATCCGACCGGGCAGATCTCCGGAACGATATGGACAAGATTAACCATTAGGCAGAAAGAAACCACCTCCCACTAAAACATGGAGTGCCAACTGCTGATTGTATGTAATAGCTTCTGCAATACATATCTTTTGGGGCAACACTTCCTGCAGCAGGTGACTAGCCAACGAGAGTTAGGTATCATGGTAAAAGAAAGTCTTGGCAATTCGCTCCAATGTTCGAATGCAGCGAAGGTAGCGAACTTGCAATTGAGACTTTTAAGGCGAGCTGTCGGCACCTTTGACCGAAGTCTAGTACAACTGTTGATGAACACATATCTTCGACCCCATGTTGGAGATGCGATTCAGGCCTGGAACCCATGGTTAAAAGTAAAAGTTCGGCCCTTGGAGCAACTCCAAAGGAGGGCTACCAAGGTAACAGGTGGACTATCCGATCACAGTTACGAAGGGCGCCTTCATTTGCTTGTTGTCTTCTCCTCAGAATACCGACGGCTTCGCGGGAATCTCGTCCTCACATACCGGATACTAACTGAAAGCGAGCACCTATGTGCATCACTGCTGAGCCTAGCTCCTTACAAACAATATCGAGGCTATCAGCTGAAACAGTAGCGTAACATTCCCGTTTGGATTGTACTAATTATTTTTAATCTCTTAGAAGCTGTTCCCAGTGGAATGCAACACCAACACGTGTTGGTGTTGAACGCACCAGATATCTTGACATTCAAGAGACGGTGAAACGCTACACAACACTGGGATAAATTGTGATATCTTTATGACAGATGATTCGTGCTCCACGTTGGAACAATTTTGATTTTAATTTTCTCAAGTATATTCCATTCTTGAGTCTCGTAAAATTGTGCTATTTATCCCATGATATGTGCTATTAAACAACCGAACTATTATGCTTGGTACACGCAGTAGATTGAGTTGACGTCTTTTCGGTCGGGATAACTGCTTCGGTAGAGATACGTAGCTTGCTGCCTGTGGCCCATCAATGCTTCAGCCGGAGAGTCGCATCCAGGAGCGGCTGGATTTGGTATGGACTGATAAGAGAGCAAGAACGCTTGAGAACATTCGTCCACAACCCCACCCTCACCAGCTTTCAAGAGGGCTCTCTTAAAGGTGACAAACCTATCCGCTTGACCATTGGACTGGAAATGCTAGGGCGGTGAGCGTAGGTGTTGGAATTAACGCCGGCGACAAAACCTGCGAACATGGAGCATGTAAACTGGGGGCCATATTCGGACATCAAGTACACGGGAAGGCCATGTTGACTGAAGATTTGTTGTAGACATCCCAGTGTGGCGGATGAGATTGGTGGGTTGACGGCGACCACTTCAAGCTAGTTGGAGTAGGCGCCGACCACGACCAGGTAGGAGGTGCCATCAATCGGACCAGCATAGTCAACGTACACTTGAGACCACGATTTTTCTGTCGGTTGCCAAGGAATTGGTAGTTGATGTGGTGACATTTTGGATGTTTGTTGACACCTAGAGCAACAGTGAACCAAAACTTTAATGTCGTTGTCAATACCAGGCCAGTACACATAACTGTGGGCGATTACCTTTATTCTGTTCATACCAGGGTGATCAGAATGGGGTTGGTGAAGTACAGCTTGCCGGATGAATGAAGAAACGACAACTCTAACTGCAGTCAAAAGGCAGGAATGGACCACGGAAATGGAGGCGCGTCTGAACATAATTAATAGCATTCTGCCGGGCAGGCTCTTGTGCTGTGATGCGACTTATATCAGGGGCAGTAGTAGCGAGACTTCGGATAGCGTTCAAGAGCTGATGACGAACGTCGTCCTCGACGGAAAAAGCGGCGATCACTGTGTCTTCTTCTGTGGCATGTTAGGAAATGAGGCGAGAGAGTCCGTCGGCTTGACCAAAATCCTGAGTACGGCAGTAACGTATTTTGAAGTCACAACCAAGTAGGATGACAGCTAGACGCTGAAGTCGGCTAGCGGATTATGCGGGAATGCCCTTCTTTGAGTAGTAGTAAGTAGTAGTAGTAGTAGTAGTAGTAGTAGTAGTAGCAGTAGTAGTAGTCGTCAGCATCATCATGCACGTTAGCTAGAGGTGGGGAACACCTCAGCTACTGTGCCGCAATACATAAAAGGAGAAAAAGCAACTGATGCAAGCCGGCTGAGCTACCGGTAACGGATGGGCATCGTTCTGGCTACTGTGCATCAAAAAAATTGCTATGCACAATTAAATAAGGCTAAGTAATGAGATCGTGGTTGGAGGGGGAGGCTAAGAGGGATGGGGTGAGACAAAGAAACTCACAGCACGAACGCCACTGAGGTCGGCTCCTTGCCATGTCAGCAAGTGTGTTCAACCAAACGTGTTCATCGTCTTTCGGACCTCAACCAGGGAGCCGAGACACTCCAACCGAGGCCAGCTCAGAAGTGAGGGCCTTCATTCCTCTCGACCAAGTCATCGCTTGGCCACCCCTCCTCTTCTTCCATCCACACCCCCGGCGCGCAAACAACACACGTCGCGGGAGTCGGTGGGCTGGCATGCGTAACGCGTGGCCGAGCCATCGGAGCCAGGTGCGTGAAGTGACGGTGCTGAGCGGTTCATTTCCTTTTCCTGTGCCGTAAATAAGCCGTCGAACACGCTCTTTGCTCACTCGGTGTTCCCTCCAGATGTGAGCTAAATTACGAAGGCACCGGTGGTAGAACGTAACTAGCCTCTTCATGTCCGTTGCTTTAATGGGCCAGGTTTCGCAACCGTATAGTAAGGTCGAACGTACCGCTGCATTGTACACTCTACCGTTCAGGGCAAGAGTGATGTCGCGCCGGCGCCATAAGTGGCGAAGGTTAGCAAAAGCGCCCCGAGCTTTTGCTATACGATTCGTGATCTCATCTTCAATCCCACGGGCGCTGATACAACTTCCAGGTATTTGCATTTTTGAACGACTTCTAGCTGATCCCCATTAAGGGTCAGCGTAGGAGGCGGTCCAGACCAATCTTGGAGAAACGCTTTGCACTTCGAGGGTGCGAAGCAAAGCCCGAAGTGACGGACAGCTAGTGCTAATGTGTCCAGCGCGGCTTGGCACCTTTGTGAGCTGTCACAGATCAGGGCAATATCATCAGCATACTGTAAGTCAAGAAGTCGTTATCCTGGCAGCATATCCACACCTTTAAAGTTGTGTCCTGTGAACGCGATTTTCATGACTTCGTCGACAGCGAAGTTGAAGAGGAAAGGTGACAGCGGGCATCCTTGTCTCACGCCGCTGGAGATATTAAAGGGCGACGACAACTTGCCGTAAGCCATCACTCTGCCGGAGCTACGCGCATATAATGCTCGGATAATATTTACATATTTCTCAGGTACACGTTTCCTGAGTAGACAGTCCCAAAGTGCAAGTCTATCCACACAATCGAATGCATCTTTGATATCGTGGAACAAGACAACGGTGGGCCGCCGATATATGTGACGGTGTTCCAACAACTGACGCAAGGTGAAGATGTGGTCAATGCAGCCACGACCTTGACGAAATCCGGTTTGCTCTTCACGAATCCGGCTTTCACGCGTGCAAGTCAGTCTGTAGTAGTAGTAGTAGTAGTAGTAGTAGTAGTAGTAGTAGTAGTAGTAGTAGTAGTAGTAGTAGTAGTAGTAGTAGTAGTAGTAGTAGTAGTAGTAGTAGTAGTAGTAGTAGTAGTAGTAGTAGTAGTAGTAGTAGTAGTAGTAGTAGTAGTAGTAGTAGTAGTAGTAGTAGTAGTAGTAGTAGTAGTAGTAGTAGTAGTAGTAGTAGTAGTAGTAGTAGTAGTAGTAGTAGTAGTAGTAGTAGTAGTAGTAGTAGTAGTAGTAGTAGTAGTAGTAGTAGTAGTAGTAGTAGTAGTAGTAGTAGTAGTAGTAGTAGTAGTAGTAGTAGTAGTAGTAGTAGTAGTAGTAGTAGTAGTAGTAGTAGTAGTAGTAGTAGTAGTAGTAGTAGTAGTAGTAGTAGTAGTAGTAGTAGTAGTAGTAGTAGTAGTAGTAGTAGTAGTAGTAGTAGTAGTAGTAGTAGTAGTAGTAGTAGTAGTAGTAGTAGTAGTAGTAGTAGTAGTAGTAGTAGTAGTAGTAGTAGTAGTAGTAGTAGTAGTAGTAGTAGTAGTAGTAGTAGTAGTAGTAGTAGTAGTAGTAGTAGTAGTAGTAGTAGTAGTAGTAGTAGTAGTAGTAGTAGTAGTAGTAGTAGTAGTAGTAGTAGTAGTAGTAGTAGTAGTAGTAGTAGTAGTAGTAGTAGTAGTAGTAGTAGTAGTAGTAGTAGTAGTAGTAGTAGTAGTAGTAGTAGTAGTAGTAGTAGTAGTAGTAGTAGTAGTAGTAGTAGTAGTAGTAGTAGTAGTAGTAGTAGTAGTAGTAGTAGTAGTAGTAGTAGTAGTAGTAGTAGTAGTAGTAGTAGTAGTAGTAGTAGTAGTAGTAGTAGTAGTAGTAGTAGTAGTAGTAGTAGTAGTAGTAGTAGTAGTAGTAGTAGTAGTAGTAGTAGTAGTAGTAGTAGTAGTAGTAGTAGTAGTAGTAGTAGTAGTAGTAGTAGTAGTAGTAGTAGTAGTAGTAGTAGTAGTAGTAGTAGTAGTAGTAGTAGTAGTAGTAGTAGTAGTAGTAGTAGTAGTAGTAGTAGTAGTAGTAGTAGTAGTAGTAGTAGTAGTAGTAGTAGTAGTAGTAGTAGTAGTAGTAGTAGTAGTAGTAGTAGTAGTAGTAGTAGTAGTAGTAGTAGTAGTAGTAGTAGTAGTAGTAGTAGGTAATCTCAGCAGTCTATCAACTAGACACAGAGCCAACATAAACCATGGAGATCAGAGGATAAGGGACCGTCATCGCGTCATAATCATCGTGGCATGGTAGTTGAAGGTGAACAACACACTTCAGCTAATATGCCGCAGTAAGAATGGGACATTTTGACAAAAAGTAGAACAAAACATTTTAGTTTGTTTTTCACATGCCGATATTTTTCTTTTTTGTCATTTTCGATGTTTGTGCCATTAAGCATATGAATCAATACAATACTGTACATAATGCTTCCATTGATTCCGGTTGCGGGCCATATCTTCAAGAGTGCTATGCCATTGGCGCTCCTCATCTTTGGATCCCCATCAAGGAAGACGTACGGATCCAACAGCGGCTTGACACGACGTTAGCCCTTTCATGTGCTGCCACCAAGTGGAAAGCTGACCACCACGCGGTCGCCTCCAGCCAGGTCCTTGACGAGCGAATAGAGCGCGACGCGGTAGACGCTCAGGTGCCATGCGTAGGACTTGACCGTTCCACCTTAACTGGCGCAACAAAACCAGTTTGTTGAATGGAATACTCGCATTCCCCAAGATGCGACGTCGAACGTCATTACTATTAACTCGATGTTGCTACCAAACACGAGAAATCCTCCTTAAGCAACCGTTATCGAAAATAGAGAGACGACGCATGTTGTCCACTCGAATGGGCCAGGACTCGCACCCATACAAAATACTGAGCGAACTGATGCGCTGTAAACGCGGACCTTTAGTGAGAATGGGACGTCGCGACGATACCACAAGTGTCTCAGATGGACCAATGCTGATCGAACTTTAGCGATATGAAGAGAAACTTAGGTGTTCATGGTGCCGTCAGCAGAAACACAGCGGTCAATAGCGTGAACCGCCGGCCATTCAGCATCTTGTGGAACTTGCCGACACGCGAGGGTCAGGGTTCGCTTCTCAATCTGAGCACAGTGATTCTCCGCTAGCGT
>OX104063.1:225023038-225240973 GCA_944474145.2 Dicrocoelium dendriticum
ATCAACCACCTCGAGCTCTTCATTAGCAAGGGTCAAGGGGTCAGTAAATGGCTGGTGGTCCTGCAGCAACACTGCGCTTTGAAAAAGCGAACTGCATACCAAATAATGTGACCACTCTAGACAGACTATCCAGGGTTGATTATGCCGCCCAGACATCGTCGAAAAGCAAGACGATATCTTCTGCATAATCAAGATCAACTAAGCTTTCACCAAGCAACACTTGAACGCCTACATCATGAGATTCCGCAAGGGAACACTCCATGATAGGATCCACGACGAAATTGAACAGAAATAGGGAAATCGGACAACCCTAATGAACGCCACTTGTAATCCGATAGCTATCCGACAGGTTACCGTGGACCCTGACGCGGCCTGTAATGTTAGAGTATAGAGCACGAAGGATGTTCACATATTTCGTGGGAACACCTTTCCTCGCAAGTATTTCGAACAGAATCAACCGATCGACTGAATCGAACGTACCCTTGAAATGGAGGAACACAAGTATTGACTGTCTGCCGTATGTGTGGCGCTGCCCTAGCACCTGTCGCAAAGTGAATATATGGTCTATACAGCCACGTCCTGCGCGGAAACCGACCTGCTCTTTCCTAATCCGAGATTCTCGTTCTGCAGTGTGGCGACGAACGATAATCGAGGCCAGTAATTTGGTCACAACTTGTGTTAGGCTAATACCCCTGTGGTTAGAATAGTCTGTGTGACTGCACTTGTAGATTGTCACTATAATCGATTCGTTCCAATTAGCCGGGACACTCTCTTCCTTCCAGATACGTTCGAAAAGGGAAGTCAGTGTTTGCAGAGGACCTCACGTCCATCCGTAAATAGTGCACGAAAACGATTGAGGGCTATGGTCGCATTTCGGACCTCGGCCTCTGATGGAGGCTCTAAACTAACCGTCCATGGCTTGTCCTGCATCAACTGAGTAGGAAGAGGTCCTGGAGCAGGGTGCCAGCTGAAATGATCTTGAAAGTGTTCCACCCAACGAGCCATACGGCACCCATTATTGTGTATCAATGCACCCGCGCCGTCTCTGACTGTCTACCCGACGCCTGGTTTTCTGGGACCAGTGGGGTGGATCAGCTGTTAGAGCTTGCGGTAATTGCCTACTGCTCCTGCCTCCTCCATTTCCTGAGCCCTACTAGTCCACCAGGCTTCCATGTCAGCACGTAAGCTCTGCTTTAGTTTGCGCCTAATAGCCCGTCTGGTCACATTGTACACAGAACCAGCCGGGAAATTTCTTCTAGATTCCAACAGGTTCAACGACCTCTCGGATATCCAGTGATTGGTGCGGTGACCATTGATAGTGTCACAAACAGATGCTCCTACATCGTGCATGACGGTCGAGATCCCATTCCACTGAAGCTCAGTGTCATTAGGACAAGACAGCGAAAATTCGGGTATGCAGTGCGTTTTGCTAGGCTTGCCTGACCGAGGGTCAGGCAACTCTAGCACACAACTCGTGCTAGAGTTGAGCTTTTCAAGTTACTCACTCACCCTATCCTTGAATACCGCAGCATAATATACGGCAATAGGAGAAAAAGCAACAGAATTGCTGTGGAGAACCTGCATAGGTCATTTACAAAACACTATGCTATGAGTTATCGAGAACGTTGCAATGAACTTCATCTCGAACCAGTTCGGATTCGACGATTGAAGCACAACTTGTTGCTGCTTTTCAACATGTTACACAAAAGACCTATTCCAACCCGCCTACACTCAATTTACAACATTGCTCAACTCCAGCGCTTCGCAACAAAGATTTTACATTGAATATACCGAAGGCTAGAATGAACGTCAGCTCCAAATTTCGTCCTGATCAGATACAGCTATCTGTGGAATAAACTACCAATAACTCGCAGGTCATGTGACAATGTGGCAAGATTTAGTAGCAGACTCGCCAACTACCTTGATCTAACTACCCTAAGCTCTATATTCACATGGGAAAAATCCCTCGATGAGCTATTCGAAGAGGGGCCCAAAACATATGAATGCTAAAGTTTTCATAACTAGACTTTGGCCTCAACCATCTGCCAGAATGTTAATACATGAAACGCATACGTCAATACTCCACCTATGCATGTCACCCATACAAATGCATGGATACTTCCGTACAAATTGATCTGTGCCGCTATAGACACAGTTTCTCTCAACAAGAAACATATATATATATATATATATATATATATATATATATATATATATATATATATATATATATATATATATATGGTTGGCGGCATCCGGTTTCGGATTTGCCTGTCACTGTGCCAAACCACAGGACGCCTGCGCCTACAGAGGGACCATGGATGGCTTGCGCTGCACCATCCACAGCTCCAACCACACACCCCATATCCAGTGTAAACCCGAAGGAATAAGACCGGGAGGCATGCGGATGGGAACCACGTTGCATCAACGGAGCCGGCCCACACTCGTTCACAGGCAAACACAGGCACACTGTATTTGGGAATCAAGCGCACACAAGGCGGTGGCTGGACCGTAGTCCGCTCCATACTGAGTGCATGGAACCACTCTTCGAGCCTAACACGGCAACAAGGACCGTGCACCCCGTCCCCTCCAGCAACGACCAACTGTCTCCTGGAGCCAGTATGGACGAGGTAGTGGGTAATAGACAGGTAGGCACCTTGTCAACATGCACATCAAGCGCAGCCACACCGGGGATATCAAACAACAGCCAAACACTTGAGAGGGGGGAAAGAAAAGAGAAAAACTCGATTAATGCATAAGGAAACGGTGACATAAACCTTAATTAAATAGCACATGTAATAAGTTGTTTACAAACAAATCCTAGCTAAGTGCACGAGGTCAGAAAGTATAGTTCACGGAGTGCCACGAACACAGAAATGTTATGGAAATTGAATACAATTGGCTGAAGCGATGTGTGCAAGTTAATGGAAAAGAGTACAGGGAGATATCTATATGAGAAAGCAAAGCAATAAGGTAAAAACGGTAAACCCACCACCTGAAATAAAGAGTCTTAGCATGCAAGCACGCGGTTAGTAAATCGAATTCAGCGTGCCTACAAACGCTGCGCCGGCTCGTCGTAATTCTCTGCAGGACCCGTCGTCGCTTCTGTAGTGGCCCCAAATGGCACAGCGCATGGCCCACTAGACATTTATATGAGAAAGGCATTAAGACAGAACCGAAAACCCACCACCTGAAATAAAGAGACTTAGCATGCAAGCACACGGTTAGTAAATCGAATTCAGCGTGCCTACAAACGCTGCGCCGGTGCTGCCTACGTTCACTGCGGGACCCGTCGGCGCTTCGGCAGTGGTCCCGAGTGACCTCTCTCATGGCTCACTAGGCCTACCTGACTAAGGCACTCGCGACCGCATGTTCTACAGCAAAATGCGCTCGATGTCGATGGAGTACAATTCATCGGTGCTTGCCGTTTCCGCACTTGCCGCCTCTTCTCTGCATGCATGAGGGCTTTCTCCCGCCCCTCAGCTACTGCCTTCGTGGTTAGATCGCGCCATGCAATACGATCAAGCGCCTTCGATTCCCATGATCTGCAATCAAGATTAGAACGTGTGAGGCTCACCTTTATCATGTCCTGGTAACGTAACTTTGGTTTCCCAGCATGCCGCTTCCCAATACTCAGCTGACCGTATAAAAGTTGTTTCGGTATTCGCGTCGAATCCATACGGCTCACATGACCGAGCCATCTCAGGTGTCGCAGTAAAAGTATGCCGTCCACTGCATACATCCCACTTCGGCGCAACACTTCCGTGTCTGCAACTCTGGCGCCCCAGCCGATCCGCAAAATTCGTCGCAGACACTGCTGATGGAACCGGTCGAGATATCGCACATCCCGACGGTACATCGTCCACGTTTCACTGCGGTATAGAAGAACGGACAGTACCATGGATTTGTTCACCATCAGCTTCGTGCCTATGCTAAGCTGATGGTTGTTCCACACTCGGTACTCAAGCTTCCCGAATGCCGCTGCCACCTTCGACACGCGATTACGCAACTCAACGTGTAGCTGCTGATCAGTCTACATCACACTCCCAAGGTAGCAGAAGCGGGATGTGGTTTCCAATACTTCAGCACCAATGCTGATTTGTGGCAATATTGAAGATTGCACCTCCGGTGAAGGCTGAAAGAGACAGACAGTTTTGCTTGTGTTGATGGTGAGCCCGAATTTGGCCGCTGTCGAAGCCAGAGCACTAGTCATGTGCTGCAACTCATCCGCGCTGTGTGAAAACAACACACAGTCGTCAGCAAACAGCAACATACGGATAGTTGTCTCACAGACTAGAGTTCTCCCACCGAAACGACGAATGTTCATCAACCCACCATCAATACGGTGCTCCACACGAACACCGTAAGCACAAGCCGCATCAAAAGCAGAAGACAACATTGCATGAAGATAGATATTAAACAGGGCAGGAGCTAAGACACAGCCTTGCTTCACACCAGAGACAACTGTAAAGTCATCCGAGGTCTCTCCACTCAGCTGCACCCTCGCTCGCATACCACTGTGCAGACATTCAATTAAACTTACAAACTTACGCGCGCAACCAAACTTACCCAACACCAGCCACAATGCCTCGCGGTTCACCGTATCAAATGCCTTGGTGAAATCAACAAAAAGCGAGTACAATGGTTAGTGTAGTTCTCTGCACTTCTCTTGCAACTGACGAGCCGCAAACACCATATCTATAGTGCTGCGACCCGAACGGAATCTACATTGCTCTTCCGCCACGTTAGGTTCCACAATCTGACTCACGAGGCGATTGAGCAGGATTCGGGCAATCATCTTGCCCACACAACTCAGCAAGTTGATGCCACGATAATTCGTGCAACATTGCTTGCTACCTTTGCCCTTGTACAGTGGTAGCACAAGGGCATCCTTCAGCTCAGAAGGCACTTCCTCCTCAATCCACACGCGTTGCACCAAGTGGTGCAGCGCAGTCAACAACGCGGGTCCACCGTGTTTCAATACTTCAGGTGGGATCCCGTCACCTCCGGCACATTTGCCGTTTCGCAGCTGAGCAAGTGCTCTCTGCGTCTCATCCAGTCTCGGCGTATCCGCCAGATCCGCCTTTACATCATGCTGCTTCAGGCCGTTCAATGTAGGCCAGTCGATCTCTGAACGGTTGTTCAAGAGACAGTCAAAGTGTTTCCGCCAGATCTGCATTATGTCTGCAGTCTGGGTGCAGGCAGCGCCTGAACTACCATCGATCAGTGTCCTCAGCGGCTCCAGTCTCGGTCCATACACCGCCTTCAAGGAGTCAAAGAATTCCTTGTGTTGACAGCGTTCGGCGTAGCATTCCATCTGCTTCGCCTTCTCCGTCCACCATGCATTTTTAATGCGACGGAGCTCTCGGGTCAGTCGCCGTCGAAGTTTGCGAAACGGACTCTTCTTCCCCAAGTCACTGGGGTCTGCAACATGTGCAGCAAATGCTGCATTCTTCTCTGACACAAATGCGTCAATCGTCATATTGTTGTCATCAAACCAATCAGGCCGTTTACAGTTTGCGCGCCCGATGGTCTCCTCCGCAGCAGCTGTCACCTGGTCGCGAATGCGGTGCCACAGGTCGCCCACTGTGGCTATACAGTCCACATCACCACACAGGCGTGCAGCCATCGCCTTCTCCAGCTCAGTACGTTTCGCCACAGTGCCGAGGGAGAGAATATTAAATTTACGCCGATTCACGGCCGGAGTGCAATACATAGATTTACGAAAATATATGTACAGTTTGGTCCGAACCAATTTGTGATCAGTGCCACACTCAGCTCCACGCAGTACACGTGTCATGCGCACTTCACGCATATCACGCTGACGTACGATGACATAGTCGAGCAGGTGAGCGTGACTACTCCGTGGGTGCGTCCAAGTTGCTATATCACTCGCACTCAGTGCAAACCGAGTGTTCGTGATCGTCAGGCCGTGAGTGGCACACAGTGAGAGCAGCCTGTCACCGTTCGCATTCGCTGAACCAATGCCATGCGCACCGATAACATCTGTCCACGCTGATGCGTCACGCCCAACGCGCGCGTTGAAATCACCCAGCAGAAATAGTCGGTCGCTCCTCGGCACAGACCGTATCACGGAGGATAGCTCAGTGTAGAACTGATCACGCGTGTCATCAGGATAACACATGGTCGGACCGTACGTGCTTATAAAAGTAGCAAACTTACCTCTTCCGAGTCTTAGGCAAACAGTCAGCAGCCGCGCGCTGATGCCCGTTGGTTCACCCACCAGCTGGCCATTCAGGCGGTCGGATATTGCAAATCCGACCCCATGTTCACGTGGTGCTTAGGCGGCGTTCCCCACCCAGTAGAATGTGTAGCCAGCACCTGCTTCATGTAACTTACCTTGCTCAGCGAGCCGAGTTTCACTGAGCGCCGCAATATCGATGTGGTAGCGCGCCAGCTCCATTGCGACCAGTGCAGTGCGTCGCTCCGGGCGCTCGCTGGAGTTCCGGTCCAGTAGTGTGCGCACGTTCCAGCACCCGATGCTGAGTGCTTTGCGCGCAGGCATACGATTGCATTGGTGGGCAATCGCACGCGAGGTGGTCGTTGTCCTTCGGAGATTTGCTTGAGGGACTCCACCCGGAACCTTTGGCTCAATAGCCTGACCCACAAGGCAGTAGGTGGTTTGGAGGTTTGCTTGAGGGACTCCACCCGGAGCCTTTGGCTCAATAGCCTGACCCACAAGGCAGTGGAGAGCAGATCCAGCTCGGGAATGTGATTGCAGAGACAGATTGGGATCTGCTTGACGGCCGTCACACGCAGCCTTTGAGGTTCTGGAACAGTTATCATATGTTTTGCGACCGTAATTGGATACGCACCTGCGACCACGGCCAGACGCAGGTGGGTTTTTGGCGGGTTTGCACCAATTTGACCAGGGGCTGCCTGGCTTGAGGCTGGCAGTAGCAAACCATTGAACACCCGGAGGTGTCCTCCCACCGTCAGAGACAATGCGTGGCACTCGTGCTCTACGCCAATCGAGCATTGAGAATATAACCCGTAACCTGTTGTCTCACATGGCTAGGTTTTACGGGAAGTGGGCCATCGACCACTTCCTAACCTCCGGAGAGGATGGACTAGGATACTGCCAGGGCGCCCAATCCTGACAGGAGAACGACTCGGGTCCTCAGCCAAAGCCTTCGATTAAATGAACACCCGAAAGGCAGCGGGTCTAGCACATGGTCAGTTCACTGACTCATGCGGGTTGGTGTCCTCCCTTTTGTCGCCAAAAATGCTGCAGGTTCAAGAAGGCAGATCTGACCTTTGCAATGCGTGAACTCACGTCAGTTTCTATCCGCCCATCGTTACTGATGCAGATGCCAAGATAATAGAATTGATCAACCACCTCGAGCTCTTCATTAGCAAGGGTCAAGGGGTCAGTAAATGGCTGGTGGTCCTGCAGCAACACTGCGCTTTGAAGAAGCGAAGTACATACCAAATAATGTGACTACCTAGACAGGCTATCCAGGGTTGATTATGCCGCCGCAACATCGTCGAAAAGCAAGACGATATCTTCCGCATAATCAAGATCAACTAAGCTTTCACCAAGCAACACTTGAACGCCTACATCATGAGATTCCGCAAGGGAACACTCCATGATAGGATCCACGACGAAATTGAACAGAAATAGGGAAATCGGACAACCCTAATGAACGCCACTTGTAATCGGAAAGCTATCCGACAGGTCACCGTGGACCCTGACGCGGCCTGTAGTGTTCGAGTATAGAGCACGAAGGATGTTCACATATTTCGTGGGAACACCTTTCCGCGCAAGTACTTCGAACATAATAAACCGATCGACTGAATCGAACACATTCTTGAAATCGAGGAACACAGCTATTGTCGGTCTGCGGTTTGCGTGGCGTTACTCTCGCATCGGTCGCAAAGTGAATATATGGTCTATATAGCCAAGTCTTGGGTGGAAATCTGCCTGTTCTTCCTTAATCGGAGGTTCCCGTTCCGCAGTGAGGCGACGAATGAAAATCGAGGCCAGTAATTTTGTCACAACTGGCGTTAAGCTAATACCCCTGTGGTTAGAAAAGTCTGTGTGACTGACCTTCTCGTATATTGTCACTATAATCGATTCGCTCCAATTAGCCGGGACACTCTCTTCCAGATACGTTGGAATAGGGAAGTCAGTGTTTGCGGGTGACCTCACGTCCATCCTTAAAAAGTGCAGGTGGGAGGGAATCCGGGCCAGCGGCAGGAAAACGATTGAGGGCTATGATCGCGTTTCGGACCTCGGCCTCCGATGGAGGCTCTAAACTAACCGTCCATGGTTAGTCCTGCATCACCTGAGTAAGAAGAGGTCCTGGAGCAGAGTGCCAGCTGAAATGATCTTGAAAGTGTTCCACCCAACGAGCCATACGGCGCCCCTTATTGTGTATCAGTGCACCCGCGCCGTCTCTGATTGTCTACCTGAGGCCTGGTTTTCTGGGATCAGTGGAGTGGATCAGTTAGAAGAGCTTGCGGTAATTGCCTACTGCTCCTGCCTCCTCCATTTCCTGAGCCCTACTAGTCCACCAGGCTTCCTTGTCAGCACGTAAGCTCTGCTTTAGTTCAAGCCTAATAGCCCGTCTGGTCACATTGTACTCAGAGCCATCCGGGCGATTTCTTCTAGACACCAACAGGTTCATCGACCTCTCGGATATCCAGTGCCTGGTGCGGTGACCATTGCTAGTGCCACAAGCAGATGCTCCTGCGTCGTGCATGGCGGCCGAGATCCTATTCCACTGAAGCTCAGTGTCATTAGGACAAGACAGCAAAATTTCGGGTATGCACTGCGTTTTGATAGGCTTGCCTGACCGAGGGCTGAGACAATTTCTCAGTTGCCAATCGGAGGAGACGCTTGTTGTGTCACCCGGTAAAGTTCTTGGAGAAACGACAGCGTACCAAGGCATGATCAGAGTCGACACAGGTACTCCAGTACGAGCGGCAATCCAGGATGGAGCCACGCCACCTGTAACTTATGGCTATGTGGTCAATTTGGGTCCATCGCTGACCAGCTACAGGACGCCAAGTGGCAATTCGATGCCCACTATGCCTAAAAGCAGTGCTACTAAGGAACAACTGGTGCTCCGCACACAGTTGCAGCAGACGCTCACCGTTGTCAGTCAGTTCGGAGTTAAGCCCATAATTAACACCCAGCTGAGCTTCTGAAGAGCTCAGACCTTTTACTTGTGCGTACATATCCCCTGCAAGTACTGTGATATCTGAACTAGTAGCACTGCGTAGTAGCGCGTTCAGTTCGTGATAGAATGTGTCCTTGACAGCCTTAGAACTGTAATCGGTGAGAGCATAAGCGGAAAGCACAAACAAACAGCGTTTTGTACTACTTCGTGAATCAACCTTAGCTGATGTCGTCAACCGGGCAGCACATAAACGGCTGTTCATCGGAATCCAATCAACCAACGATGGCTCGGCCTTGGAGCTAAGAATGATACCTATACCAGCTTGACCCGTGAGTGCTGCATGGGCGTCTCCGGATGCGTGCAACCAATAACGAGAGGATAAGCCGGGCGCAGTTAATTCAACAACCCCATTAGGGTCAGTAAACTTAGTTTCGGACACACAACACACCTTAATACCCAGTGTGTCTAAGGTGCGTGCGAGTGCAGCCTGTCGACCTATTTGTCTTAGAGGGCGAACGTTGATCGTCGCCATGGAAATGGGACAGCGTGGCCTTATGAGGGACTGTTGTCGATAGGCTTCCAGTGTTTGTCGAGAGAAGGTGGCTGCAGTTGTTTCTCCAGTGGCACTTCGGTTGCCGTTAATTAAGTTGGGAATTATAGAAGGAAGGTTATTAATGAGGGTCGGGATGGGAATAGGAGAAACATGCAGAAGAGAAAGAAGGAAGGCGCCAGCATCAGCATGTTTTCGCTTTTCCGCCCTACTGTATGCAACAGATGAGGCGACCCTTGTTGATCTGCGCGACGGCTGACGCAGGACGAAGTTTATGTTTGAAGAAAACGTCATGGTTGTATGTGGGATGAAATACTGTCAGGGCCCTCAGATCTAGACGGGATGATGATTAGGGTCCTCATCCAAAAAGCCTTCGGCTCTAAAGCCTATCCGCAGGCAGTGAGAGATGGTAATGACTCAGTTTTACAGAAATGGACGCCATCTCATTTTAAACCCTGCACCAGGAGGACCAGGAGTCAGATTTTGTCTGACCTCTTACCATTGAGCAACCTGGTAGGAGCAGCTCTCAAGGGCCCGGAGGTACCACCCAGTATAGCTCAATGGGTCAAGCAGGTACGCAAACCATCGTACCACGTTAAGCTACAGTCCCGTGTCCACGGAGTGGGGTCAGTAGTTTTTCGAATTTACAGAGTACATTTAACCGGGTTCGAATTACTCTTTCCAGCATTTGTTCGGATGGAGTTTTGGCCGTTGCTGTATGCGGTATGGTTCTGAATGTCATACTCCCAAGTTTCTCCAGAGAGCTGAAAGACTTGTATAAACGCCCCCAACGTGCGATTCAGCCGTTCAACTAGTTCATTAGCACCTGAGCTATTAAGCACCATGCTGGCGTGTTCTATGCCATTGTTCCGAAGAGATTACGCACACTTGATACTTCGAAACTGAGACCCGTTATCATTAAAGACTGTTGAGATGCAACCTTGTCCTTGCGCACAAGTTGCATACGATTGTTAAGAACAACGTAGGTTTTCCAGGTGTTCGAGCTCGCATCAGTGTTGTGAGCATGCCGGGCTTCGTTACGAGTTGCCATGTCTTTTCTTGTCCTACTTCATGCAAAGGAGACCATGTTGTTTGGACGAATAGCTTTAGTCTCTGGTTCATTAGCGGCCAGTGTGTTATAGTTGATGAGGAAATTTTCCCAGGCAATATACAACTGGTTTCTCGGCTAAGAAATTCCATTAAACCGTTTTAACTAGCGTTCTTAATGTGTACAAACGTGTTACGGTCCGCGCCGTTTGTGTATTCTCCCTGAGGTATTTTGCATAGCAGGTGTACATGAATAACAACGTTGCATGATCACTGCGGCAAAGAGAAGATACTTCTCAAGCATGAGTTCTTCGTTTGTGAATATCCGGTCTAGTATTGATGGCCTGTCTGTCACTCTGAATCCGGTGGAAGGGCTTATGTGGCTAAAATCGAAAAATTTAGTGAAAAGCTCTTGTGGATCTGCTATGAGTTGTTCTCCCGGGGGGGGGGGGGTCCTGCGATTCCAGAGTGTGGATATTTAAATCGACAGTGATAAGCATGTGACTGTACCTATTGTTTGTAACCCGCCTCAGTGCGGGATCTAGATTGTAGCCCAGCTAGGACGTGTACTGCTGCACAATGGTTGAGGCATTTTTACCTCCAGGCAGCATGCATGTTTATGATGAGGATGGTGATTGTGTATCCGCTAACTCATCGAAAGGATGTGGAACAGAAATGGCGATGAGAGACGAATAACCACATGGTCGTTCATTAGAGCAACTTCTGTTCTTAACCGATCGACTTCTCGCAGTCCTTAAGACTGTCAATTCTGTTAGTTGGTTAGCGTGACTGAGCTGGCTCCTCCTCAGGAAGATATCGATCGGATCTTTTTAATCATACCTTACTTTGGACTTGTCTTATAGGACCTTGACACGCATTCTCTAGTCGAAAAGGAATAGATCCCACCCAGCATCAAGCTTGTTAGATTGGTCCCAATCAATTCTACCAGGCTATAGAGGTAACTGAAATTAAATTCATCAGGCTTCGTAAAAAGTGTAGTAGAGAAGCTTGTCTGCAAAACCTTCTCTGCCGTTGGACTGGCGGTTTCTGTTTACTCGTTTTATGGCAGGATATGCGGTAATAGGTTAATGTAAAGCACATCGTTAAAACATTTAGATAAATAGATGAATAGTTTGTCACTCTACAATGCGAGAGCGAGAGCAATGAACCGTTGTTTTTGTTGCCTTCTGTTTCGTGCGCTGTATACGGAAGGCGATAAACCTCATCCACACATACTAACCAACATTGTACTGAAGCATTCAACAGCAAACACACCTGGTGCTATTTTAAATGGGCGTCCAACACGAGAGTAAAGGGTTTTCCGCCGGAGCGATTCGATGCGACATGCGTGTATACAAGTCTGCAGTTCTCATGCCAGTTCCATGGGTTCATTGTTAAAGGATGTGCGTTGTTTATTCTGAAACACGTTCCTATGGATGATTATATTTTCGGTACCATTATCAATGCTTCTCCTTCACATATTAAACCATATGAATCCATCCAGCCCGAAAAGTTGAAGGTTAGTTTCGTGCAGTTCACGTAGGTCATTTTTGAGGCACACGCGGTATCGCGCAGCCTCATAGGAATCAAAGCGACTGCAAGCTGACACCCATGATT
The DNA here is from genome assembly GCA_944474145.2 of Dicrocoelium dendriticum. NCBI lineage: Eukaryota > Metazoa > Platyhelminthes > Trematoda > Plagiorchiida > Dicrocoeliidae > Dicrocoelium > Dicrocoelium dendriticum. The sequence goes on from OX104063.1 coordinate 225,035,399, forward strand.
AGAAAATCAACTAATGTATGGGAATTTGTATCTACCTTAGTTGTTACTTCGTTATATTGGTTCCCTGTGGCTTTCTGCCCTATGTTAACAGTGAAATTCACTGATTCAATTTATTTTCCTTTATCGCCACAGTTTTCAGCTGCTTCCACCTGTGGAGGTATCCTGTCTCTTCTAAACGGGACCAAGCCAATTCCTATCCACCACCTGAGCCACGCGATTACTGCCTACTTTAAATATGTCAGGAATCGCATATTTGGCGCTTGTTTCGGTAGTTGCTCGCTGGATTCAGTTATAATCCGGTCAAGTGGTTCACTTACTGTCATCGAACTCACCAGGTAGACAAACTTAGGACACTTGGGAGATGGAGTAACTGTTTATGACGGCAAAACAGTATCAGATTAACAGGTCCTATTAGGTGGTACGGGACGGACTTTCACACTCGAATATTGCATATGTGGACAAAATAGAACGCTCATCGGTGAACCGACAGGGTAATAGCACATTAGAAGCAGGGCTGTGAAAATGTGATAACTATGCAAAACGGAGTAACAAGTCGTTATATTTAACACTTATTGTAAAGTACAATCTGATTGCTCACTCGTCTGCACTGATTCATGTGCATCAGTGTGGATTATAATTCCATAAAGCTAATTGGACGGAATGCATTCCAGTGTATATGCTCAGGTAACAGATTGTAGGTAGCTGAGCGCGATATCCAAACGTTTGTTGAAAATGGCCAAGCTGGGGCACAGACAACTGAATTCTGAAAAGCTTTCCAGGGTTGTAAGACCCGGAGGGGGAAGTAAGTTCGTCCACAATCTCGAAGGTTGTATTGTTGACTAAATTCCATGTCACAGCCTCTCAGCTTAGTGTTCGGGCTGAGATTTAGAAAGTGACGGCATAAGAGACTTGGAGCGCTCGGTATTTGATACACCGTTATGAGGTCTCCACGTAGCCACCGGTATCTTCCACTGATCACTTCGGATTTCTCCAGCCGTTCCTGGTACGGTATGTGGGGCAAACCCTTGACATGTTTTGTTACCCGACATTGTGGGTCTCGAGTTCCGCGAAGTCAAGCTTGCCAAGCCAAGATAACGCATTCTACGTGGGGCCATACGTAAGCCTAAAGGAACAGTGAGGATATGGATGAATTCAAACTCTTTTGAGTGCCCTCCGCAAGGAAGCATTATGTTGACTAACTCTTTTCACAGCGGACTCAGACTGTTTGGAACAATCGATTTCCTCTTGTACGAGCACACCGAGGTCACGTTCCTGGGAAATGGTCTGCAGATCATGTATCCCAAGCTTGTAAATGTAAGAGTGTTGAGGGCAGTGATGAACAACTCGGCATTTGTTATATTAAATGGCAACGCGTTCCTCATCGATCAAGTCCAGACCTCACTGAGGTTTCGTTGGAGGTGTTCCGAGCCCTTGATTATCCACCAAATGTTAAAGTTGTCCGAGAAGAATAAAAAGTTTGTGATGGTAAATCCATTTAGGTTATAAATGAAAACTAGGAACCGCCGATGCTCAAGTGCTGAACCTTTGGATATGGCGTACTCTGCTCGAATATGGTCGGAGAAGATGTTCGAACTCTAACCTCCAGTTGCCGTTCGAGGAAAAATTTATTGATCCACTTTAGTAGTAGATCTGCAATGCCTTAATGCTGTAGTTTGTGAATCAGTATACGATGATACAAGTGATTGATTAATTCTGAAAAGCCCAAGTAGATAACATCAATTCGCGTCCTTTGGTTGACTGCTGCTGTCTAGTTGACGCATGCTGTCAGTAGGTTCATCGTCCATGAGAGACATGTTGACAAAACCCTTGTTGCTTTGGCACAATGATGCTGTAGCGTTTCTGGCGGCCCAGCAATGCTCTGCGATGATCGCTTCCATGACCTTGGCGAGCACAGGGAAAACCGTTACTGGGCGGTAAGTGGTAGGATCAGATCGACTAAGAAGGGTCGTTAGTTATAGACTTGAACGGGTTTGCTTAACATCCTATAACTTACTCGGACTTGGCTCTGCTGAATAAACGTTTGTCCATGAAGGACGGATTCCTGCAACATGGTGTCATAGAAGACAACGGCGAATCCTACCGTCGGGGCTCCGATGCTGTTTGGTTCATCAACATCTGCACAGATGCCTGCGCCATTGAACATGGATGAACGGAACTTGGCGAGTAATTGGTGTCTATGGAGGAGCAAGTGGATGGGTTTCTGCACCTTACTACGTTTGGACGATCAAGCGAGGACGTATCGCTTGGCCATGTTTCGACACGCAGCCGGGGATGACGCGCCGAGTGATAGAGACATTACAATACAACAAAGACGAAGATCCCAATAATTTGGAGACAGTCATTGAAAAGTTCAGTGAATTTTGCGAAGGTCAAACCGACGAGACTTACTAGCGCTGGCTTTTCCTTTCGCGCAACAGAGGCTCAAATGAATCTGTCTAAGCGAACGTCCCTGAATTGAAGATTTTGACCCGATCCTGCAATTCCTGTAAATGCATGGGCAACAGTCTCATACGCGATCGGATCGTTCTAGGAATCAATGATGAAACTACGACAAAGCGGCTTTTGTGACAATGAAACTTATCACTCCAACAGTGCATCTCTATCTGCAACAGTGAGTCCTCTACCACCTATCAGTACCATCAAATGAAACTCGCAACCGATGTAGAATTGTGTGTCATTTCCGGATGCGACACAGCGAAGGCTGCTAACGTGAGACAGGAGATTTGCAAATTTTGCGCCGCACGACACACGAGCTCCGGCGAACAGTGTCCCGCCTGGAGTCGGAGATGCGACAAATGTGGATAAAGAAACCATTTTGCGCGTTACTGCCGATCAGTCAATGTGAGTACGGGCGTTCTTGACAAGTGACCCGCAGATGCAGAACGTTCAATTGGCAACGTACCTCGGAGGATGTCTCAAACTTGTGGCTACGCAAGTCTGTTGATCGGATGCAAAGCCGTACGATTCCAGTTATACACGGGCGCTACTGTCAACATTCTAGCAAGGAAGCACTGTACCGGAGTGTGCATTCGATCCAATCAAGATTGCCTGCGTATGTAGAATAGTTCCAAGCTTCATCCGAAAGGCACAGCTACAATCGAAGTGGTTAACGCAAGAGATGAAGCCTCATATCGACTGCGGTTTGTGTTCGTGGAGGAGGAGCTCACACCGATTGTCGGCATTGATTCGATCCAGTCTCTCGGTTTGCAATATTTAACCATGAACTTTGGTGGATGGTTGCTATGCAGAAACCGATAGTAGTGACCAGTGTCCGCCTATATTCAGCATACAATTGGGAAAGTTTGAGGGGACCGCTCACTTATTCCTAGATCAGTTAATACGATCGACCGCTACAAGCTAGGAGAGTTCAATTTGCAAGACGTGACGGGTTCCCGCTGAATTGGGCAAATTAATACGAGAGGGCGTGACTGCCAAAGTCGACCAGCCAACTGACTGAATCAGCCAGGTCAGCATCATCACGAAAAAGACGGGCGAACTGCGGGTATACTGATAAAACAACGTTGAAGGAACCCTTGCGTAGAAATATATATATATATATATATATATATATATTACGCAACGGCTAAAAGCAAGCCTTCGCATTGATCATGAATATTGGTGGTCGAAACAAGTTGATGAGATGGAAGCCGCTGCGTTAGCTGACAAATTCCGCCGTCATCAAGGCCACCTGTTGCAATTCCCGTGCTATCAGCCAGACGATTTGTGAATCAGACGGCGCGGAGATCACCAACCTTCACAGACGATTGGGTTGCTGGGCAGAGCATTTCGCTCTTCAATTTACTTACCCAACACAGCCCCTTGTGACACTTCCAGCCCCAACAGATGATGCTTGGCCTGTCTCCAATCCCATCAAATGAAGCAGAGATCCGAAATGCAATCCAATCTTTGCAACGTCACAATGCTCCGGGTCCCGACAGCCTACCACTGGATCTATTCAAAAATGGTGGGAGTGTACTTGTCATCGAAATCCTAGCGCTATTCATGAAATTTTGAACTGAGCAAATGGTTCCGAACTTATGGGGAGAATCGGCCATTGTTCCGATTCATAAGAAGGGCTCGCGCGACGGTTGCTGCAACTACCACGTTAATCTCTGTCGCATCCAAACTCTTCGTGTCTGTCCTACTTCGCAGGCTTTCATTGACCAGAGAGGAGCTATCCCGAGAAGAACAAGCCAAGTTTCGTCCAGGCCGCGGCTGCATCGACCATATCTTCATGTTTCGCCAACTTCGCCAACTTCTCGAACTCCGTCACATCCATCGGCGTCCAACAACCGTAGTGTTCTCGGATATCCGAGCGGCATTTAATTCAGTAGCTAAATCTGCGTTGCGGCACTGGGTACTGAAGAAAGATGTGCCCGACAAATTTGTAACCATCCTGAGAAAAACTTTACAGTCACACGTCGGGCAAAATCAGGGCTTACGGCACACCCTCTTCTTCGTTTGCTGTGACTAGCGGCGTTCGCCAAGGTAGCCCTATATCACCTTTCCCCTTCAATTTCGCCATCGAATAGGTTGTCCAAAGAGCATTGGAAAGTGTCCAGAACTGCGGTGTTGAGCTCCTCCCTGGAGACGGAATAACGGACTTGGGCTGCGCCGATGATATCACCTTGCTGTGGGACGACCCACAATCCGTACAGAGCGCTTTGGACGGCTTAGCAATAGACGCGTCTAACTACGGCTTATACTTCACTCCAGGAAAATGTAAAACGCTGCTCCAGGACTGGCAGATGCTTGAACCCGCGCTCACTATTGCTGAACATGTTCTGGTGCAAGTCCCTTGCTTTACATATCTAGGGAGCTACAGCACGGCTGGTGGTGGTGTTGGAGATGAAGTCTCACAACGGATTGCAAAGGTCCGCCTTGCATTCATCAAACTGAGACATCTATGGCGTCGTCCTGATGTCAGTCCCAAGCTCAAGGACAGGGAGTACAATGCTTCTGTACGTGCAGTACTCTTGTACGGCTGTGAGAATTGGCTTATTCGCTCGGAAGACGTGAAGCGGCTGTCAGTCTTCGATAATTGCTGTCTACGAAGGATTGCTCGGGGGTGGTGGCAACACCACGTAAGCAACGTAGAGGTGCGAGACCGCGTGCTTGGAGCGAGTAGTGCCAGTCTTCAGAACGTTATTATCCGACATCGCATGCATTGGCTCGGGAACGTTTTGCGCATGCCAGTCCACCGCTTTCCACGTCGGGTGCTATTTGCACTCCCAGGGAGCGATTGGAAAAGGTACCGAGGGAGAAAGCCAATGATGTGGAAAAGGAGCATGGAGATAGCAACCGCAAATTTGGCGGCAGTCGGACCAGTCCGTCCTTCAGGTTGGGACCACGAGATGCTGAATCTCAATGGTTGGAAACATTAGACGTCATGGCTCGCAACAAACATCAGTGGCGTCAATTTTGTTCTGCCATAATATCCCCCCTTTAATACATACAAAACAAAAACAAAAGAATTCAAAATGGCGTATGTAAAACCAAAAAGTCCTTTTCCATCTTTCTAATCACATTTCATTTTTCTATCTTCTCCACTTTTTTCCTGCCATGGTTCTGATTGCACAATGTCTGTTAACGCAGGAAGACCTCTGGACTGTGGGGAAACCAGACTTGGGTGTTGCCACATAACAATGCGCCGTCTCACGATCCGCTCATTGTCCACAGTTATCGAACTCCCGTTGAGTCCCATTTGCCGCATGTGCTGGACGTAGCCTCGTTAGATATTTCCCTGTTTCACAAACTTAAAATTACGCTGAAAGGACGTCGCTTCCAAACTGCGGAGGAGATTCAAGACAATGCAATAACAGGCCTGCACATCAACACAGGACGATTTCAAAAAGTGGATGCACTGTTGGGAACCGTGTAATGCCAATAGTGAAGCACTTTGGGAGTGGAGGTGCTTAAATTGCTGGCCAGTGAGCACTAAAGAAGTTAAATCCTGAGTTGGGTTTATTTTTACATACACGTCGAACGTCTGCGGTGAGAGAGGCGGCCAACGCACTGTGGGTCCAGTACTCACCTAACTTTGGGTTCCGACCTGGCCGTGGGTGTCTGGATCAAATATTCCCGTTCCGCCAAATCATCGAATATCGCCATCACTACCGGAGGCCTACTATCCTTGCATTCTTAGACATCCGTGTTGCATTCGACTTAGATGATCAAGCTGCTTTATGGCGTAGCTTCCTAAGGAACGGGGTCCAAGCAAACTATGCTGTAATCCTGCGCGCATTCTACATCCACGTCTCCGGCAGAGTGAGGGTCTATCGCAAGTTTTCTTCGTGCATCGATGTCAATATTCGTGTGCGACAGGGCTACCCTGTGTCCCGGCTTCTCTTCAATTTTGTGCTTGAAAACGTTCTGTCTAGACCCCTGGTAGGTTACCAAGGTTTTGGTCTGCAGCTTCTACCGGAAAAGAGAGCAATCGACTTAGGTTTTGCCGACGACCGCCTTACTTGGTGACGACTCAGCGCATGCAAACAATTCTAAACAGTTTGGCGATTGAGGCATCTAAGTACGGAATGTGCTTAGCTTAGCGAAATGACAGCGCTGCTACAGAATTCGCCCTGCCTCTTTCTTGTGATCACTCTGGTAGATACACAGCTTGAATAAGCGGATAGCTTTTTCCAGTTAGATAGCTACGTGTCTGCTGATGGCACAATTAAAAGTGAGTTTCTTCCTCATCGCAAAAGCTCGGTCGACGTTTATCAACCTGGAACACTTGTGGCGTCGTCGGGATTTCTCCCTGTTGTTAAAGGCTCGTGTTTACAATGCCACCGTTCGGGCGGTGTCGCTACATGGAAGCGAGTCGTGGTCAATTCGCGTAGATGACATGCGCCGGGTCACGATCTTCGACAGCGGGTGCTTGAGAAGGATTGCTCGTGTGTGGCGGCAACAACATATTTGCAGCAGTGGAGTCAGACGTCGTGTCTTAGTGAAGTCGAGTAATCCCTTCAACAAGTTGGTTTTGCTGTGCCTGTAAAGATGACTGTCATGTTCCGCGTATGTCAGCTGAGCATTTGCCCTATCACGCTCTGCTTGTTCGTGCAGGACTCAGCTGGAAGAGACCACGTGGTAGTCCAACATCCACCTGGCGACTGTAAATGAAATCGTTGACATCACGTCTTGCCACCATTGGATCCACACTTCAGTATAGTTGGGGACAAAAGGATGAAGAGTGCCGATGGCTGGAAACAATTTATGATACGGTTCGTAATCGCAGCTAGTGGAGAATCTGCGTACATAACTGCTTAGATTCGGATACCTAATGCTTAACGATTAAAAGCGACAAAATAGTTCAAAAAATGCAAAAACAAATTAAAAGTAAAGGTTCCGCATTTATGCTTTTGCGGTACAACAGCTGGAGTGTGATGCTCAACCACATATAATATAACATAAAGCTGATACAGTATACAACCTGTATTTCTTAGCGATCTCCATGATTATGTTTGCATCCATGTCGATTTGATAGGCTGTTGACAATAATACTAGTGCCACCATGTAGCGACACCGCCCGAACGGTGGCATTGTAAACACGAGCCTTTAACAACAGGGAGAAATCCCGACGACGCCACAAGTGTTCCAGGTTGATAAACGTCGACCGAGCTTTTGCGATGAGGAAGAAACTCACTTTTAATTGTGCCATCAGCAGACACGTAGCTATCTAACTGGAAAAAGCTATCCGCTTATTCAAGCTGTGTATCTACCAGAGTGATCACAAGAAAGAGGCAGGGCGAATTCTGTAGCAGCGCTGTCATTTCGCTAAGCTAAGCACATTCCGTACTTAGATGCCTCAATCGCCAAACTGTTTAGAATTGTTTGCATGCGCTGAGTCGTCACCAAGTAAGGCGGTCGTCGGCAAAACCTAAGTCGATTGCTCTCTTTTCCGGTAGAAGCTGCAGACCAAAACCTTGGTAACCTACCAGGGGTCTAGACAGAACGTTTTCAAGCACAAAATTGAAGAGAAGCCGGGACACAGGGTAGCCCTGTCGCACACGAATATTGACATCGATGCACGAAGAAAACTTGCGATAGACCCTCACTCTGCCGGAGACGTGGATGTAGAATGCGCGCAGGATTACAGTATAGTTTGCTTGGACCCCGTTCCTTAGGAAGCTACGCCATAAAGCAGCTTGATCAACTAAGTCGAATGCAGCACGGATGTCTAAGAATGCAAGGATAGTAGGCCTCCGGTAGTGATGGCGATATTCGATGATTTGGCGGAACGGGAATATTTGATCCAGACACCCACGGCCAGGTCGGAACCCAAAGTTAGGTGAGTACTGGACCCACAGTGCGTTGGCCGCCTCTCTCACCGCAGACGTTCGACGTGTATGTAAAAATAAACCCAACTCAGGATTTAACTTCTTTAGTGCTCACTGGACAGCAATTTAAGCACCTCCACTCCCAAAGTGCTTCACTATTGGCATTACACGGTTCCCAACAGTGCATCCAATTTTTGAAATCGTCCTGTGTTGATGTGCAGGCCTGTTATTGCATTGTCTTGAATCTCCTCCGCAGTTTGGAAGCGACGTCCTTTCAGCGTAATTTTAAGTTTGTGAAACAGGGAAATATCTAACGAGGCTACGTCCAGCACATGCGGCAAATGGGACTCAACGGGAGTTCGATAACTGTGGACAATGAGCGGATCGTGAGACGGCGCATTGTTATGCGGCAACACCCAAGTCTGGTTTCCCCACAGTCCAGGAGTCTTCCTGCGCACAGTATCTCACAAAGGAGAAAGTATGCCCTGATGGCGTTCTTTGTTTACTGTCTGATCACGTGCTACAAAGTCTTGACGGACATTACCTTTGCAGTCAAAGAACACAACCAACATCACCTTGATCTTTGACTGACTCACGCTTTCTTTCTTGGTAGAGAAGACGCTCTCCCATCCATCGCAATGACTGCAACCTTGTTTCAGTAGCACGGCTATAAACCCACGTCTCAATGTCTGTTGTCTTCTTCTTAAGGAAGCCTGCATTGGCATTGGCAGTGGCAACCATTTGCTAATTGTATTCAACACATCGATCGTATGTCAACAAACGCGGCACGAATTGCGCACTAACACGACGCATCTAAAGTGTATCAACCAAAAGTTGATGGCATAGTCCTACGCTGATGCCTACTTCGTCAGCGACTTTTCGAACAGTTATACGATGATTTCCATTGACCACATTCCGAACCCTCTCGACATGTTCAGTGTTCGTTGGTGTGGTAAGTCGTTCAGGTTTAGAGATAGTCTCTGACCGACATTCTGCCGTATTCAAAGCGTTTAAAACACTTATATCTTTTAAAGCATGCAGCCCTCCCCGTACGCTTAGCTAAACAACTTAATTGTCTGTAATTGTTCCACCAAAGTTGTAGAAGATTTTCGTGTGCACGCACGTTGTTCTTCAAGTTCTTTCATTGCCACTTTGACAATAATCGGACGAGCAGCTTGTACAAGTTCACATTCAATTCAGCGGCTGTGGCATGCCAAATGACAGAGCGAAACGTGGTAAATGAAAATATGTTGTCTAAACAAGTCTGTGTGTGTTCATTGTGTGTTCATGATTGGTGTGCTATTTTAAGAGTTCTGTTCCTTGAAAACATCGTTTGTCCCACCTGACTGGTCACACAGTAAACGTGCTGTCCGCTGTCACTGACTTTTACGTCGTCCACTTCACCTAGCGCAGTCAGCACACACTTATTTGAATCGGAATAACCCCGGGTTCAGTGGGCATATTGTTACGGAAGTATTTCCTACGGAAGGTGATTTGTGCTTCCCAAGTTGTTTTAGCGCGATTCATGTTTCTATTCAGACGCACCACTCCATTGTTTATGACAGCTTCCACTGCTGCGATACTGTGATCGATCAAGGATTCGCCGCGCTATCGGGTGGTCCGGGAACTGCAACCATGGGATCATTTCTAACGAAGCTATGACTGTGGTTTCAATTGCATTCGCCCATCTCCGGCATTTTCGCTGTCAGCCCCCCACTACAAGTCGTTTCCAACCGTTTTGCCCTACGGGAGCCAGTGTGGATCGATAAACTAGTCACACTCCGTGTACGACGAGGACTGTGTCCTCGTCGTGCACACTCGCCCACAGCAACCGACTTCTACAGTGCGACTCAGACAAAGAACGCGAGCGTCACGTGCCCTCTACCTCACATGGCCAGACAAGGGCAGCGTTCGTTTTCAACAACGGCCCTCAATGGAACTGATTCCACCTAACCGCAAATGTGGTAAGCAGGAGTGTGTACGCCCAGTTAAACGAGCCATTAGTTGTGAATTTTGTGACCTTCCGTTCCACCACCTCTGTGCTGGTTTAAACCAACTACAGTACAAGAGACAAATAAACCTGACCGATTCGCTCTGGTTTTGCCAAACATCCAGAGCCATCCCAATAATCAAATGTATCATATATCTCATGAAAAATGTGAAAACTGACTGAAACAGTCCAGCAGATGGCGAGCTTCAGGGCTTGGCCGTTAGGATCTAACGACAACGATCTTCCTCTAAAACGAAACCCTCAGAGCTCTGTCCCCAAATCGAAGGCTAAAGTCAGGATTGCTACCCGCCCGAAGGCATCTGCGCTACCTACTCCGACAGTTACTAACCCTATTAGGCAAGACACATCCAGAGTGATTGTTATTAACTCATCCCTAGATGCCATATCTAACGAGTTGGTCACAACACCGACACCGACAGTCCAGAGTCAAGTAACATACGCATCGATGGCCTTAATAAAAACGCCTAAAGAAACACCCGTACGTACATCTTCTGGACCAAGCACGAGCGATGCGATGCCGTTTTCACAACGTTCTTTAGTGCCCGCCGAACAATCCAAGTTAACAGCCACAACACTCAAAGCATCATACGCTAAACAGAACAATAGTGCTTTATCGGTCGTGTGCACTAACGTTCCCGTCCAGTTCTCGCACAATAAAGGGCAAGTTGGTAGAGGATTGCAACCAGTGGCATTCCATCTGCGATACGATTGGTATTCGGGTTGATCCAACTGGGCCACGACGTGTAGCTCGTCACCCAAATTCAGTGCACTACGGCGAACCCCGATTACTTCGAGTAACCTTGCCTTCAACTGAGGAGACAGAGATGGTCCTACTCTCATCAATTCATCTTCGCAACTCATCGAGCGGGGTACGTATACTACCCATTATTCCTTGGAAAGGAAGGTAAAAGGAAAAAGAAAACTTTGATGGCCTTTCTACGAACAAAATCAAGCAACCGTATTTGTTCATGATGTTACTGAACTACTGGGCTCTCCTGAGCACGAAGCGCATAAACACGACCGAGAGCAGTGGTGCTACATCCGCGAAGCACTCTCTCTGGACCACGTTATAGCTAACTCACTAACCAGAATTCCTTCATCTCCAAAATACAAGGGCTGTTGTCCAAAAATAGTGAAAGTCGTGCTACACTCCGATGGAATGGCAGAAGTCCTATTGGATAGCTGGTTGAAGCATCGCTCTAGGTTGCCTGCCGAGATGAGTCTAAAGATAGCAGGCGCACGGCCACTGGTTATCAGCACTTCATTAGAACATGCAAACAGTAAAATATTTGCCTCCACAATCCTGCAGAATTATAGAAAACGTGGCATTAGCAGTACCTGACGGGACAGGGAGACACACTAGCGAACATCTCGATCTGGGATACTCCATGCTACCATGCAGCTTGAATGAAATTCAAGAACCAAAGACCCATGCAAAAAAACGATTAGAGGCCGACCGACGAACGGTCGGCTTAAAAGTAAACACAAATTTGTTGTCCACCCACACACTTCTAACATAAACAACACTATCATGTTTGTATACTAATGCCCAATATCTTCTTAGTAAGTTAGCCGAACTTAGAGAAAGCCAGATGTCACAACCGCGGGATCTCATTATGATTACGGAGACCTGATTAAGCCTTGCGATTGCAGCTTGTGAAGTCAATTTATCTGGTATGTCACTGCTTCGAAATGAAAGGGCTGGAAGAGGTGGTGGCAAAATTCTGTATTACAAGGCTAAGCACCGATGTGAAGTTATTGACTACCCAGAGATCCGTACGCCAGATTCGCTTTGGTGCCGGCTAGGGTTACGAAACAAAGACACATGTCTTATAGCTGTGATTTACCGTCCACCAAACTCTGCGTGTGAAATGGACTCCAAACAAAACCACATTCTACAGGTTGCTTTGAGCGAGACATACAGCCACATTCTCATTGCAGGTGACTTAAATGTGCATGATCTGGAAATAGCGGCGATCGATAGCATGCAGTTCAAAGCCTGTTTACAAGAGGCAATTTCCAGCTACCCTCTGTACAACCACGGGACCAGTCCCAGCAGATTTCGAACTGCTAACAAGCTGTCGATACTTGATCATGTGCTCACCAACGAAGAACTCATGGTAGACGGAATAATTATAAAAGATCACTTGGTGGCAGTGACCATGTGACTCTACTATTCAACTATGTATGTTACGCGGAATATCCTGAGGAAGAGGGCGAGAAAGTATATACGGTCACGCACTGCACCGTGCTATCCGCGCTTGTTAAGGACCCTCTTAACGGAAAGCCCCCGGAAATCACCTGGGACACATTTACAAGGACATTCACCACACTGGTAAAGCACGCGTCTGAGCAGAAATTCTTCTATCGTCAAAGGAGAAGGAAGTCATTTCCTAGTAGCAGAACACGTAAATGCGTGTCCTTGAGTGACTTAGCATGGAAAGCTCACAAGGACTCCCCGAATTCCGAAACCTGGACTGCCTATGTGGCACAGCGAAACTTCTGTGTGAGTTTGATTTGCGAGGACAAGGTGACGCATCAGCAGGAGTTAATGGAGGGATTTTGCACAAACCGCAAACTCTTATACAGGCATGATAACGGCCTTCGTAAGGTGCAACGCAGAATTTCAACAGTGATCACGACTGACGGGCGCACGTGATCAGCAACGGAAACAGCCAATCTCTTACGGTTTCATTACTCACAAACGTTCCAGAGAGTAACGGGCCTAACGGTTACCCCTGTTTCTATTGTTCCACCATCAGCTTTATGCAATATTACTTTTACAGCCGAAAGTGTGTCAAAGAAGCTGTTGTCCCTGCGTATACACAGCTCTCCTGGTTTCGATATCATTCGACCGAAGGCTTTACAGGCAGCAGCCAGTGATCTGGCGGAACCTCTGGCTATATTCTGTCAGCGCTGTATGGATGAGAACTATATTCCAACAATATGGAAGCGTGGGGTAATCACTCCTATTCATAAGGGAGGTAGCCGCACTGACCCAACCAATTACCGTCCTATAACGCTATTCTCTGTGCTTTCCAAGGTTATGGAGTCTATCATCGCTGATGCTCTCATGCGGTATCTGAAAATTCACAAGATGATAGCACCAGAGCAACATGGCTTCCGAAAAAACGCTCATGCACTACGAACTTGTTAATCGCACGCAACAGCTGGACTGAAGCACTTGATGGTGGAGCAGGAGTTGATGTCACTCACTTAGACTTTTCAAAAGCGTTTGATCGCTTGGACCACCGAATTCTCCCCCCTAAACTTCAGCTCTATGGCGTTGGTGACCCACTGCTGCGTTGGATAGGTAATTTCCTGCATGAACGTCGGTTTGAAGTGAGAGTACGAGCATCCCTATCGTACTCAATTGAGGTGGAGTACGGTGGACCACAAGGCTCGGAGCTCGGGCCCCGTCTATTTTTGATTTTCATAAACGATCTAGCGAGGGAAATTACTTCCGTTTTTCTAATCTTCGCGGATGGTATCAAGTTATGGCGAGCGATCAAAGAACCGAACGACCCCGAAAGGCTCCAGCTTGACCTCAACACGATTTCAACCTGGTCAGTTTTGAATACCCCACCGTTCAATGTGGGAAAATGGCAAGCTGTTCAATTGCGCCATAGGCATGACTACGTGTGTAGGCTTGGGTCATATGTATGGCAAACAACTTCCCAAGCACGCGACCTTGGTGCGCTCATTCAAAGTGAACTTAACTGTTCAAAACAGTCAGAGGCGGTTGCGGAGAGAGCAAACCAGCACGTCGGTTTACTGTGGAGAGCATTCGGAAGATTCGACCCATTCATCTTCTCCTTGATGCACAATTCTTACGTACGCCCTCAAGTTGAATACGTCGTCCAAGCTTGGCAACCTTGGTTAAAGCTCGACTTAGAAGTACTAGAGAAACCCCAACAGGGCCACAAAGGACGTCAAGTGCCTACGAAATCGGTCCTACCATCAAAGGCTGAAGTCACTGGGAGTTTTCAGTGGTCGCTACCGAAGGCTGCGCGGCGATCTCGTATTAGACTATCAAATATTGAGTGACCCTAATCACGTATGCCGTCACTTGCTGTAACTCAGCCATAACACCAATCTCAGAGGTAACCCTCTGGAATTGTGTGCACAGTTTAGCCGCCTGGAATGCCAGTGGAAATATTTTTCCCTTCAGGTTTTCCAACCCTGGAACTCTCTCCCAAACTTCGTTGTTTCCTCTCCGACTTTGGATATTTTCAAAAAACCATTGGATCTTTCCCTTGGCCCACATCACTTTGTTGCCTAAACTGTGCAACTTTGGAACATATTAATTATCCCTCCAAATCGGATTAGCATGTTACGTAAACCTGAGGATGCGGCACAGAAGTGAGTATTATTCTTTTTACTTTTCACATGGAATACAACAACTATAACCGTCCCCATGTTGCCACCTCGTTCACATTCACTTTTCACATACACTACTATTATGCAGCAGCGTATCTGCTAGATAACCGCTCAAGCAGACAACCCACCTATCGTTTGCTAATTGTAGTCTTACCCCCACCATCCTGCGGGACATGTCAAGCAACGCTTTTTTCTCCTACATAAATCATTGTTCATTGTTTTTGGACACAGTAACATACCCACCAACCGTACTGAGTTGCGGGATTCCGCGGTTCACTTTACGAAGGCTACTGAGTTGTCAGTAAGGAAGCATATGGTTCCAACAGAATCCTTTCAACAGCTTCAGTTGGCTATTCAATTTGTCTTTAAGAACCAAGTACAAACAGTAGTTTTGTTTAGCTACGTATGCTGTCCAATATCCTGAGCTAAGCTGATTTTGTTAACGCGCCAAGTCGGATCCATTAAGGCCATATTCTTTCTTGTTTGTCATCTCACCAAGGACTTAGACTTGACAGGACCGCGGAAAGATTTCGGCGCTGATACTTTTACGGGTATTTATGTAAAGCTTTCTTTGAATAATTTCGGGCTATCTTCGAGGTGCACTCGGTCCTGCATGTCCAACTAGCGTCTCCAACTTATGCGGAGAGTGCTTTTGCGTAATGCATACATTCCTCCAAACTCTGCATAGGGTTAGTCGGCGCAGCAAATGTGTTGGCGGCAAATCTCTTGGAAGCCTTAAGCGCAGTGGCCTAGCGTGAGGGGGCGCGGGGGCCGTCCGCCCCGGGCGGCTTGTGACAGGGAGCGATGGTATAGAACATCGCATGTTCTATACCCAATATAGAGAGCAAAATATCCGGATAAGTTGAGGGTTGAATATTCGCGTCGTGTCATACATGTGCAAGCTTTCTTCCCAACGATCTCCTTACTTGTCCCATTATGATCACTTTTGCCACATTTACTTCAGTGTCCCAAACGATCATCCATTTCAACGGAAAGTAATCTGCACTTACCCTGAACCGATTGTGCGGCCTGCACGCGCCCATTTTGTCCTCAGTCAGGGAGAAAATTTCACCGCCGCCCCGAGTGGCTAACTTAGTTGCTACGCCACTGCTTAAGCGGACGCTTTTCCAAAGGAATCAAAAACAAAGATGTAACTGGTTAACCGCACTACTTACAGACAAGTAGAGACACAAAATGCAGAACACTTCAATAATCTGTGCTTGCAGCGTAAGTATGAATCCACAAGTTCAATCCCCTACAAATAAAGAATAAATATGGCTTTAAGTCACATGTATGTACAGACTGGCAACATCACAATAATTTACCAGAACTGGTCAAGCAAAGGAATGCTGCGCACACTCGTGGGCGTTGGGTTTGCACATTGGTGGTCCGGCATTGTAAGAGTTCATCGGTACATAGAGAAGTGGGGATGGAAATGGTTTCCAAGCCTTACCGCTACCCACATCAACATTGGAATGTTGTGGGGTCACTAACAGTGCGAGGAAGCATGAGCCGCACTTAAGTGCGTCAAACACACTTCACACGTAAATGTCCAAACGGTGCAAGGAAATAGAGCTTGAAACAGTCCAGACCACTGACAACGCGTTGCTACCAGGTAAGCGAGAATGAAGTTCTTCAGAAGTTGCAATTTGGTGGTTGTGTGCGCGATTGGATGTGGTGAGACGAATACCCAAAGTGCAACTGACCATAGAACATAGTTGTTGTCAGGTCACAGAAATTGTACTGAGAGCCAGAGTATACGAAATTTGGTTTGAGGCAAAGAAAGGGTTGGGCAATAAGAGTTGTGCATAGCAGCGAGAGGATCATTGAGCGGGACGAAGGTCACACAGGATAGAGTATTCCGAATTCTCCAACAAGTAAGTCCAAGTGGTTGTTTCAACCAAAAGCTTTACACACATCTAGCCCGTCAATCATGAGCTCCTCAC
Source organism: Dicrocoelium dendriticum (assembly GCA_944474145.2). Lineage (NCBI taxonomy): Eukaryota > Metazoa > Platyhelminthes > Trematoda > Plagiorchiida > Dicrocoeliidae > Dicrocoelium > Dicrocoelium dendriticum. The sequence goes on from OX104063.1 coordinate 225,052,033, forward strand.
CGATGAACAATGGGTATAATATCGACTGCTTATATGCTGTTTTGAATCTGGTGGTTGCGGTGAGGGATTGTACAGGGGTGCGTTAGAGAGTGGACCATGCACATAAGCTTTGAAGTGCTCACTCTCGGTTGGTGGAGTTTCTAGATCATGGATTTTATGATAATCTATAAAGAGGATATGGCTGTATTTCCGATTTATCATAGTATGCTAAGCCGGAATGGATTTAGGCCGTCGGCACACTAAGGACACAAGGCATATGTCGTCGTCCTTAAGACATAACTTGCACCAAAGTAAATCAGCGACAAGCGTTTTAGGATCGTCTATGAGTTTAAAGCGATTGTCTGTTTTGTAATAAATGATCACTTCCACTCACACTTTCTGTCGTTCAGGACGAACGATCTACCGGGTAGAGTGATATTAATGACGGTAAATTCACAGTTCAGCCACGTTACGGTGACCTTTACGATAAGCCGTAGCTCTGAAGTATGAGGACGGCGGGGTTCGACTAAATAACGTGTTAGAGTGCAAGCAGAACAGTTGCTAGGCAACCACAAGTGAGTGCGTGCGTGTTTAACTAAGATAAGTGGCGCAGTAACTACTTTTGTCGCTCCGGACGGTGACAAACGTTTCGACCAAAGTGAGGGCAGAATATGCGCGTGAAAGCCACACAATCGGTGTAGAGCAAAACGCACAGTAATTTTCGATGAAATGAATGATCGCTCGGGACACAGAGGTAAATGTGGTGAAAGTGACCACATCGGGATAAGTGAGGGGATTGCTGGGATGAATGTTTGCACAGGTATGACACACGGCGAAAATGCGTTGTTAGTCATACAAAGTAACATTAAAATATTTAACTCTCAGCTTATCTGCATCTATTGCTCATTTTATTTGGTATCGAAAAATCGACGGTACTAAAATTGCTGCCCCCTTTCACATGTCGCTCGGGGGCGGACCGCCTCCCCCGCCCTTACCATGCTACGCAGCTGACCAATACTTAATATTGTGCCGATCATTGAAGAGTCAGCACTAAGTCTTTTCTTTCTCGTGGATATTTTGGCTCTTGAGGTTCGGTTGGGTTGTACGGCTGATCGCGGCTGTCCGGGACCTGATGGTTTCCCGTAGTTAGACTAATTTCGTCAGGTGCAACTAAATCAGTCCATTCACAGAACTGAATGAGGTGAAGATTCACCAATGGGGTCGTCCCCCAGCGAATCGTCAGCCACCGGTGGACCTCTTTAATCGAATTTATGTGGACGTTTTCTAGCCGAATTCGTAACATTTTCCAAGATGGGGGATGTCACTAGCTCAGATGAAAGCACCATCTTTCCGGCCCGAGACAGCTCCTCTTGTAGCTGAGTGGAACTGGAATTCTTGTTCACCGTTTAGCAATGATATTGGTGAGGCATAGTGCCTGGTGGAGGTAACATTATTGCTTGCAGTCACGTGCCTACGCTTCCTCAGAGGAAAATGTTTGAAATTCAGGAACTTCCGAAAACCAAAATCGTCCTTTTTTCGCCAGATTTACGAACCTCCCCGAAGTCGCTATTTTCATTAGGACGTTCATACCAAGAGATGTTCGCAATTATGCGCACCTTGTGTGATGAGTTGCGGAGGCGAATCGATGACAGTAGAACGGCCTCTGTGTCGTCAACGGAACTCAGTGTCACCCGGAGAATTCGAGGTTCACCGCAATGCACTGAATTTGGGTGACATAATCGTCGTAGACTTAACCGAAGTGCCAATCGCGCAGCAAACGAGACTTCACTATTTACGGCCGACCATCAGCTTCCCCTTCATTGTACTAGACTGTGATTTCGGAACAGTTGTGCAGACTTCAGATAGCATGCAGTGAATTCTTCTTTTGACTGTCGGTTTTAAGGCGTTACTTGTTACCGTTCTTAAAGTACTGAGTCGGAACTACCGAGATAACGGTTCGGCCATGCTCATGGTAACCACCTTAGATTACTTTGGGTGACTACTGTCAGAATCAAGAGAATTGGGCTGTATCAATGAAATCAGTCACTTTAGCACTTCCACGGCAATGAAGGAAGTGTGGTTGTTTTGATCGTGTGAGCTGTGCGAGAACGTTACGTGATCGCCGTGGGTTTTAGAAAGTACAAGTGAGTTGCTGTCTAAGAGCGCTGGATGTTTCTGGGGTCGTTTGTGACTGTCCATATGCTGTGTTTAGAGCAAGGATGCACCGCTAAACTTTGTAGAGTCTATTAACATCCCTGATAGAAGCATAGGGTTGAAAAATTTTCATTGCTAAATTTTGTTTGCGTTTAATTTATCATCCCGGATCGGTCTGGCACAATGGTTCAGCTTAGTTATGTAGGCTTTAAAGTCTTCGGATTTTGGAGCGGATCTGTATGTCTACCAAAATAAATTCCTCACTGCGATACTTACCTTCCTCCGGAAGCTCTTTACCGTAATGAGGTGCTTTCCTCGGCTTCTAATGCCTCTGTCACTAGTTGACCCAACCAGTTGAAAAATGCATCCCAAGTGACATCGTGAGCTAGCAAGGTAGGTATCGCGAGTTAGCGGTCTTGACGAGATCGGATAGGGGGTTGCGATGAGTTAAGATGCGGAATCTTCCGATATCACCATTAGTTTCGGTTGTAGTTTGGCTGAGGTACTGCTAGGACATCTAAACATAAACAAGAGGTCAAGCAAGGTCCTCAATCAAAACCACTGGTTCAAAAGTCTAGCTGCAAGGCAGAAGGGAGGTGGTAACGATCTAATTTTAATGAAATGTACCCTAGCGCATTTCAATCTCATAACCTCGAGGACCGTGATCCTTTGTTTAATCACTAACCATTGATTAATCTGGTAAGAGCAGCTCTCAACTAGCCCGAGAGCACCCCCAGAGGAGACGCATAACGGTCACACCAAGTTAGGGTCCAGTGTCGCTGTGACGAAGTTCCTAAACCACGTCCGGCATCGACCGTCCTGCAACTTCCAAAAAGTTGCTTTATCTACTGCATACACAAGAGCGGATAAGCAACAACATTCTATTGCTAGTGCCTTCCTTCTTTCGTTTCCACCTCTTTCTGGTACTCTCATCCCGACTCTGAGTACTAATAGTGCTTACTTAATTCTTGGCTTAGTTGACACCAGCAGCGATACCACTGGAAGTGCACCATCTGCTGCTATCTTCCCGCACCACCAAATGAACCCCCATCTGCAACAGCCCCTTGTCACGTCACATTGTCCCCTTTCCCTGGCTGTGTTCAACGTCCGCACGCACACTGGACACCCTGGTTAGTGACGTGTATTGCGTGTCCAAAACTAGGAGCAATGACCCTCAAGTGATGGTTGGAATAACTTCACCCGACTTGTCCTCTTGCTGTTGGTTGCACGCATCCGGGAACGCTGATGCGGCAAGCACCGCTCAAGCTCGGGTTGACATCATTCTCATTTCCAAGACTGGTTGATTGGATTCCGGTGAGTAGCCGTTTATATACAATCGGCTTAGGTACAGTAACTAGGAACGATTCACGAAATAGTACAAGCCGTAGTCCGCTTTTGGTTGCCGCCCTTGCTTCCACCGACAGCATACCTGATGCTTTTAGGGGCATCTTCTACCCCGAAGTGAACACGTTGCGGCGCAGCGCAGCCACTTCACGTATGGATATTGCTGCGTCTCGCTTTATAGGCTAGAGTTGTCGTGGTCTACCTTGTGCTTGGCTTGAGATGTTACAGGACAAGACTCCCAGTCGATACCAATGGCGCGTGTACCCTCATCTCTTAGTCGGTCTGTCTGTTTAAAACATATTTGGTGTTGACTTATCCGCCAATTAATGGCTGATTATGACATAGGACAATGGAAGCCGCAAGGAAGCCTTCCCACATATACCGTCTTTTCTATGCATGGTAGCCAGCCGTTTGTGACGGTATGTTGTTAGTAAATTGGGCGCGCCTTGACACTGAATGTTTGATTTGGGATTTAGGATTTTCGCCAGGTCCTTCTTCTCTCGCATATTATTCCTCATTCCTTAGATCATAGGGGCTGTATAAAAGGGAATCGTCACCTCCAGTTACTGATAAATGTTGCAGATGTTGATGCTAGTGCTGATGCTACTCTCACTGAAGAGTTGCGCGTGGCAAACATAGTAGAACATCAGCGCTGCATGATCCAAGAGACTGTCCAACGTCAGTCTATCGATCATAACTTCCTTATTGGTTCGTATCCCATTATGAATCTAGTGCGAGTAGTGATGTGATTATGAAGTGGTAGGTTGTTGATTATATATTACAATTTAGACTTGGATTGTTCGTCGAGAGAAGCCGGAACATGTACCCAGTGTGATTCAAAACCTCCATCAATAAAAAGATGGAGATATGGTCGTGAAATAGCTTCTTTTATAACAGGAACTAGCCGGTTATCTACATTTAGAGTAGATGTCGGATGGCGGTATACGATGATAGCCAAATGTGTGTCGTAACGTTTTAGTGTTAGATGACACTAAACCGAACCAGCAGCTTGAAGCTGGCAAAAGGTTTCAGCAGTACGCCGGTACGCCGTACAGGCACTTCGCAGTTGCGCAACCACCACCAGTCCCGCTTGGGCTAAGGATACAACAAGTTCGAACCCGCGCCCTTAGCTTATAAAGCAGGCTTGAGATCCTTAAGGTTACAGACGGACAAGATGAGAGTTATCATGAATGCGAAATGCACGTCAATTTGCTGGTACAGAGATAATCCACCTATACTATAGGGTTGATCTCTAAGTAGCACAGGCATACCTTGAAGATAGACCTCAACAGCAGCAACTTCATCGTTCAGTTAGGTCGCGGTTATTACAATTATGACCTAAAACGTCTACGGTTGATGAGATGAAGCCATGATAATTTATTGAGAAGGCATTGCAGTTTTCAGATGCCATATGTACATAACAGTCGTGTAGCGGAAGTAGTGACCTCTGGAGGCCAACCACTGTCCTCTGCAATGGCAGCAACCTGCATGTCAGGGGAGGATGAGTCCGACTATATCCCAGCTTGCTTGCAACTTATAACGATCTGGCACCGTCCCCGTGGCCCAGTGGCACACGCTGCTGGCTAGTTGGCGCCAACTGCTAGTGGTCATGGTTTCGGATCCCTGAATCGGACCATGAGATTGCACACCACTGTGGAGTCCCATCAGATAAAACGATCGACTGGTGGTTTTCCGGATTGGACGGGTAAACTAGCCAGCCTGTGGGCTGCTCGGACAAAGTACAAATCACGGCTAACTTCAACTTAAGAATTGTGCTACTTCCAACTTATCCATTCGGCACAGTGAAAGTGGAAGCTGCGTAGAAATCCCGTAAATTAGATTCTACCAACTAGCGAGTTAAAGTTTAATGAACGCACGCAGAAGCAGCATCACACGTAAGCCAGGAAGACAAGAGTGTCAAATCGAAGAAGTGTGATCCAATATCGCAAATTCTTACGAAGTGTATAATAAATGCCGGGTATCAGGGATAACGAAAAAGATATAAAAAACAATGTGATATTATGCACTACAGCCTTATACATTTGTACATACAAAGGAAAGTGGAGGGTTTCAGTGATTTTCACTCCCCGTATTGCTCTGCACAACCGGTTTCATCCTGATTTCTACTTTAATTTGGCCGTGCCGTTGGCAATGAACATCGTTTTTACAATATCGCTATGGATTCATTAGTTTTCGCAGAATAATTCAAGATTGATGTTTGTGAAGCTATTTTCAGGATTACCACTGATGTCCTACGCGTAATTGTTTAAAAAAATTCAACAGACTGCGCATGAGAAGATGGACGGTCCCGATATAGCTTGAAAATCCAGCTTGCAACGTTAGGTTTAAATTATTTTGTTCGGAACTGTTTAATTGTTGCTCTTTTACACTGCTCGTTTATTCAAGTGACACTTCTATACAGTGTACTTTTTATCCATTCCTACACATTTAGTTCTGGTAATGTAATTTCAGCTTATCCGTTCTCGACAATGAAAGGTACTGAAAATGCACCCATCTTGATACATAACGATCATTTGGACTTGAATCGATTTGACTACTTTTTAGGTATGGATACTCCGAGTTGTGAGGGGAACTCAACACAATGATTGATGACTTACTTCTTGATAACTAGGTGATTGATCTCCGCGATCAGATCTGGACATCTCTCCTTAGACTTTATGGTGCCCGCCGTAGTAAAGCAAAACAAACAGACCAGCGGTGAGCGGTGCAGCGAGCAAATATTAAAGCAGGGCAGGGATCAGTAAATCACTACTTAACCGGGCATAGTTATGAAAAAAGCATACACCAAAAATGGATTGTCTTTTGGCTTTTGCTTTAGGATATGTTCAGAAACAGTTGGACGAATGGGGATATTGTCGTTGGAGAATGTTACTAACATGAGTTCATCATTTAACTCAGTTTTTCATTTCACACTAAACCTAAAAGGAAAACTAGAAGCCTTAGTGAATTATGGTAGTACTATCGTAGTTGTTAGCGAGCAAAAAAGGCAAAAACCCACATCGTTTGGGTTAAACATACTATTATTTTGTATCGTTGAGCATATTGTGGGCCGTCGTGTTACTATCACTAGTTGCCGCCTTGGGAGCGTAACCCAGAAAATCAAATGCAAGCCTCAGGTATAAACCTATTAGGAGTCCCAATTCCCTCCTCTTCTGCTACGTTCATAATTTGCATAGGATTAGTGGAGGATTTGCGCTGCGTGGCAGTCGCCTTGTAAGTGATGACGGACGTCCGCAGTCACTTGTGGCCAAGTGGCATAAACTATTGACTGTGCTTCAGGCTATTAGTATCGACTAGTCATGGATTCGCTTCCTGTTGGAACCGAGAGGTATGTACTACTGACGACTAGCGACAAAACGGCACAGTCGTCTAGTGTGGAAGACTGTCTAAATATGTGAATAAATATGTAGTTTTTAGTTCCCAATAATTAACTTGGATGCTGCTGCGGAGAACCTACAGTTACATACAAGCCTCTTTCTCACAAATGACAAAGCACTTCAATGGAGAGTAAGTCCCATTTTCTCCCACCTAGTGGCTTTGTTGGCAAACCGATTTCTTGTCGGTAATTTGTCTAATTGATTTGACATAGGAGAGTGTGATGAGGATACTGAGCGACACTATATCACATTTAGTAGCCCTGTCACGTCGGTCGTTGCCATCTTCCATAGATTAGTGGTCTTAACGATGGAGTTGTAACTGTTGGGTTTTGGATTAGAAACTCACCATAATCAAATGGAACGCGTACTGCTGACGACTCCCGAATGGAGGCCGTATGGCTCTGTTCTGGGCTTGTAACAGCCATCAGCAGTCTATTTGTGCGGAAACTACACATTCCGCACCCTCCTACTCTTGTATTCTAATGCTAAGAATAACTTACTGTACTAACCTTTTGGTTCTATGGATCGCTATTTTTGCGTCGTCTACATCTGCTTGGTCCTATAGCTTCACCTAGCAAACCAATGGTTAAAAAAACGCAAAATAATGTGTCATTCGTACGCCGTAACGGTGCTTCATTGCCTCGCGACCACCACCAGTGGCGCGCGAGGACGCCCATCGCTACGAGGATTCAAACCGGTAACCTGGTGGTTGCAAACCAGGCGCGCAAACCACTCGGCCACCTACCGACAAACTGTTTGAGTACTTTTGATTGATCTTCGAAAGATGTAGCATTACACTGTTGCAGTTTGTGTATATATTAACTTCTTGCTGCATCTAGTGATAGAAAATTGTGCGTAGAGTAAATCAGTATTATGTTTCTAGCGGCCATATGCAAAACAACTTCGGCTTCATCCACCTCTGCTCCCACCCACTCCGGTAATGAGAACACAAAACAGGCAGGAATTGACCTGACTACAACGAAAAACGGCACTGTTTACATGGTAAAAGACTAAACAACACGTAGCAGTCCGAGTCAACAGTAGCAGTGAAAACGCCCGACTGATCAAAACAGTTTCAGTGAACAACTCAGAAAAATTGCTATGGAAATGGAAACAGCCGATTCGATGTAGCGGAAAACCAAAGCCACATTTTGTGAATATCAATGTGCTCAAACATGTTACTTTCTGCGGAAAACACATGCAAAGAATTCATTGATGTTACTCACCCCCTTCTCATGGGGAACTGTTTGAGTGTACAACTCTACCGCACAAAGGTACAATTTCCTGTCCGCTTTCACGTTAGCGTACGGTACGGCCTTTGTCTCTACTTTGTCACGTTTTCTGACAAGTCGAAATTTAGTCACTCAAAGATCTCTAGGCTGACTGACCCAGTGATATTAGTCCAGTCGAACTGTTAAAGAATTACCATTTTGCTATTACTATCTTGGTATCATTTTTGCTAGTTATTCTTGTCAGTGGCGTGTGTGTTACGGTCGGTCATTTCCGTTAAGTGAATGTATAAAGCGTATTCTGGGCTTAATCTGACTTGTCAAAATCATGTTTGGAGTCAATGAGACAAGAAACAAGGAAACATCAAGGAATAATGGCAAAGTGAAGAGCTGCAGTGATTGGCGTGCAGTTAACTTTACCTTTCCGATAACAAGTATAAAAGAAATCCAGTGGCAGAAACTTCCTCGAGGAGACTAATAGTCATTAACGTCAAATGGTCATATGGCAAAGTAGATAAAGGTCAGCACAGTTTGAGGGACCTTTGCCTTTCAAATGACAAGCATCCATCATTCTTTGAGGTACAGTTATGGTGCAATCGTGAACCTGTGTTCGGTTCCATGAAAGGGTGAAATTGGTGCAATGATGTGTACAAGGCAAGATCAATACAATTTGCGTAATAATTATCTGTTGCTGCACACCCATGGGCTAAAACAGCAGCCGAAGAAGGTCAGTACGAGTTGAATATGTAAGAGCAGGGAGAACTGGAGTCTGTGTACCGCATTTGTAGCTGAGACTATCTTTGAAACTAGAACACAAGTGGGGAACATTACCATACCTCTTAGGAGTTAACGATTGAAGGGGAGGTTAGACGAAATATTTGTGTGGGTGCTCGGTTGTTGCGGTATTCACCGAGCTGGGTAATTTACTTACAGTGGTCTGGTCACCGATCGAGGTGATACCACCAGTGAGAAGGATTAAGTGGTTTCGGAGCAGAAGATGGTGGAAGGCGAATCTGGATTTGCCATTATTGGGTCTCTTGATGACGGCCACTTCAATTACAAATTCTGCAAATGTTTCCTATATCCGACTAACCATACAGGTTTACTTGTTGACTGCTTGGTATTCCACTATGCTACAGTCGTAATAACTTTCAGTGCCCGGAAAATACAGCGTACAGAAGCCTACATTGGATATGAAGGCTGGTTTAGGTCACCAATAACTGACCCGCAGCTAACCAGTACTGATTGTCACCATTACTTTGTTCCACTAACAGTCGAACATCCCAACCAATACCAAGCAGTCCACTGAGATCAAGAAGCGGCTCGCTCAAAGGATCGGTCTTGCTGCCACCAGCACATCCGTTTAAAGGTAAGGCAAACAATTCCGATGAAGCTTTAACAAAACCAGATATGGGTCACTGGTGACGTGATGCTCTATATCGTAGTCTTCTCAACAGACAATTTATAGACAGATGTGCAGTTCTCCACAGCAATCATTCGCTGGATGTGCGAGTACCTGAAAAAGTCGCTTCTTCCTCGTCCTGATGACTCTCTGACCACCATAGGATAATTGGCTACCCTCGGGGCATTTTGTGTGCAGCGCTTACTAAACGCAATGATTCGCATTCCGAATGACACCGGCGGCTGCCGAATAGCCCACTTGTGTCAAGTTTCCTAGTGTTTGCTTGGTTTATAAATCAATCTGTATCTGGTTTTCAGCAGTCTAGCCTCGTGCGTCTTGATGGTTACACCTATTTAAGGTCAGCACACCCTAGTCTAGTCTAGATCACTAATCTGATCCGAAGGCGAGTACTGTCGAACCCAGTGGGCTAACATTGAGCGTGCTATAAGAAGATGTGAACGGATGAAACGAACACGGGTAAACTTCAGCACAGCAGAGCATGGAGCAGACAAAAGCTTAATGGGATGCGAATGAATATAAACTAGGATGGGAAGCAGTAACACAAGAATAAATTACGTACAACCGTGTGATATCAAGAGTGTAAATACATGTTAAGTGTTTTTTGTCTCTACAACTGCTCCATTTCCGTTCAAAATAAATAGGCGTACGGGACTCCCCTTCCAGTCAAAACTCGCAAATTAATTGTGAGCCTATTCTCCGTATGGACCAGGTGGAGAACACAAGACCCCCATCGGCGCTTTCGTCTACCCCAGTGAGTCCTTCCAGTTGACGATCACGGTGAATTTCGCACACCGCAACATGATTCTGATTAAATTTTTACATCGTTGATGTCTATTGCATTGATGGATAACGGAAATATGTCATAGTGGCGAATATTAACATCTCTCGTCGCTCTTTGTCTCCAACTGTTGATAGGATTAGTTATTGCTGTTGTAAGCAAAATTCAGTTCCCACTATGGCTACTGGGCACATGAGCCAGTTTTTCCAATTAGAAATCACCTGAGACACAGACACATATGTCGTTATAGAAAAATGCGCGAGTGGCTAAAGGGCATGCATGATATTGTCGGTGCATTTCCTGTCCTTTTATCTGAGAAGGAAAGAAATAGTGTGGGATGATGTGAAACATGTGTTGTACATTGTGTCCGGTTTGTAAGGCTACATGTTTCAATTTGTGCTTCTAGAAGAGCTTACCATTGTCGGTTGCGTGTATTAACACTGGGCTGGAAAAGGAATTGGGTGGGAGCAGAATTGCACCACCGACCGATTGTAGCCGGGAAGTATGCTTGCGGCTGTCCTATCCCACTGACTTTATTTAACGAAGGCAGCTCCGAAACTGGATAACTCTATTGTAAATTGTGCTACGCTGCCATGTTGTACCCTCCCTGTGGTCCAAACGCCGGTACTGCAGTTGGCGGAACCGACTGTCTGAGCTAATATGCCAATATCGTCGAGTGCGAGATACCCACGTCAACCAAATCGACAAGTGAACCGAAAATACATCATAGGCGGGTTTTTCGTTCTTGCAGCAGGGTGAAACCACTGCAACTGATGGATTGCTAGTCTATAGATCCACTTTTCCGCTTATGAACCTAAATCAACCTCGATGATTCCATCTGCAATGATCGCGAATGATACAAGGGACGCCAAGCATATCACTGCGTCACTGCGTGGTTTGCTCACCATTTCTCCAAGGACACAAACCACACGGCTTTGCGTCTGACGAAATTACAACTGACGGATGATCATATACTCCAAATGTGACTGAAGCACTTGCAAACTAGATACCAAACAAGTTGTTAGACTAATTAAAATAGCTTGAATCTACAATCGATTGGCGGGTTTTCATGTTAAACATAACGGCATAAAGCTCTCTCTCAGTCGTTCAAGCCCGGTCCGCCACGGTAGTCCACGACCCCTTAGGCCAGCAGCAAAGTCAGAGGATAAACTAGTAGTAGTTCTACTCTCAAACACTTCTCTTTAGACTGCGCTAAACAGTGAACGTACTTACTGTCTCCTCTCCTTAGCTAAAGTCAATAAGGAGATGATTCAAATATTCGTTGAAAGTAGGATGGTACAAATCCCAGTCACCCGTGATATCTGAGAACATCAAACTCCTTGTATGTAAGAGGCTCAAGGTATTGACAAGTGGCAATGTATTCTGGAAGCGCCGTCCAACCACAGTATGATTCTACTGATGAAGCCAATGCTGCTTCCTAATCTAACTCTAAGGACTGTGGCTTAATGTCGACAAAACCAATACGTCATTGCAAGCATATTCTGAACCTATGCTACTTGCGACAATACACTGAGTTACGTCTGAAAGAGATTGACAGCTACCTGCGAACAGCAAAGAAAATACAAAAGCAAAAGTGTTTAGTGGCAACAACCTTTGTCCAAGCACAGCCTGAACAGCGATCACAAGCCGTTTTCTATGAAACAGATAAGCATTTATACGGTAATAATAAATAATATAATAATAATGTGTCAGCTGTACGCCGTAACGGCGCTTCGCTGCCGTGCGACCACCACCAGTCGCGCGCGGGCTGAGTATACCGCGAGGACGCCCACCCCTACGCGGATTCCAACCGGTGACCTTATGGTTGCAAAGCAAACGTGCAGACCACTCGGCCACCGGCCGACACGGTGAAAACACTCAAAACGATAAACCATTGAATTGGGCTTCCAGGGGTCACTTCTGCTGTCGCGTCGTATGCCGACATTCTATTGACATTAATCATCACGTCCTCTTCATCCTTCGTACTAGAACCAGTCCAATACTTGTCCATTTGGGGCCAAGTTGAACTTGGCTCAAACTAACCTTTATTAGATCTCTGCAGTCCGTCTGACCTGGTCGATTATTGCCAAGTCAAGTCGATGACACTTGCTTGTTTCTCCGTTCATTTATCAAGTGATACATCGATGTCATTAGTCTGAGTTCTTTGACCGCTCTACACTGCTCGCTCACCGTTGTTAGACTCAATCCGCAATAGTTTTCTTCGCAGCCAAACTGCTTTTCGCTTGCTACAGATCCGGTGAATTCTGCCTTGTCTCTCCGATTCCTGCGATCATTGCCACGCTGCGTCAGCGTTAGTTGGCTAACCTCTCGACGGAATGCATTATACCCGTCACGTTCGTTCAAGGAGCAGCTAATATCACTTCACCTAACCGTTGGACACTGCTGCACCTACCTGATCAACCGTTGTCTATCACACGGTGGGGTCTGAGGTAACCGGGTTCTACACGCAAATTCAAAATGACCTCACTCCCAATGTTGGAAGTTCACCAAAAGCTAATTGACGATCTACCTCATAGGGGGCAAAATAAACTTGTTAAGGTATTCTCTACTGCGCACATGTGATTTGTTTGTATAACGCTGTACATAACCTTCTTAGAAAACTAGCTTTCGTGCTCGTCAGACTTCAATACACTGGAATCTCGTTATGGCAACCGAGAGCAACTTATAGGTAACCAACTTAAACGACGAGTCGCCTCGTCGTGGCCATCGCGACTAGACTGGACCTCAATCTGGTACGATGTTTTGTGTGCCTCAGTAATCCATTAAGCTGTACGACGTGGTGCTTCTCGCATCTTCAGAGCCACTCATATCAGAGGTCAATGTTTAGAGGTGAGAAAAGATCAGTCTCCTGGTCCTCCAGGTGGGGGTTGAAATGAGAGTGGCTCCTTATCTAATAAAACGGACTCTCAGTAGCCCAGTGCCAAAACCCCGCTGCCTTGCGGTCAGGTTTTTGAAATAAAGGCTTTGGTTGAGAACTCCAATCGTTCTCCTGTCTAGGCCTGGGTAACCTGGACAGTATCCTGCCACGCAATACAGCACAATGACTTTCCCTTTAAACAATCTGTTGATGCTCTGGCCGTCGCAGAGGATAATAAACGGCGCCCTATCTGCTGCATCGAGCTGAGTGGATAGGGGTGAGAACGCTACTGCTCAGGCTTTCCCAGCTTCTTTTTCCTCTATTTCACATTTTTCAGCTTCATCGTCTTGCTCCAACTTCACTTTTATCCCCCTGTATTCGATCCCCCGATACTTGGCTATCCCAAATCTTGCCTCAATAATCGTTTGTCTGCTAATTTTAAGTCACTCACAGTCGCAGTACGTCACTCCAGTCCAGTCAACAAGTCCGTGTTCAACCAGCGGACGTTAGTTTATCCTTTTCTATGTGGAGTCCTTGATCCAACCTGATACTGGTGTGCCTCAACCTGCACACTTTCTTCTAACTTGGTCAAGAAGCAGCACTTGCCCGAACCCTGGAGACCCTATCGATCGATATGTGTAACTTATGGGAAACCTGCCGGCAATTTTAGAGCTCCGTGCTTACACGGCGATCCCCAACAAGCGACGCTGGCTGCACATTCTTATTGTGCCTGTCTGGAGATGATGCAGATTCAAATGCTGGTCAAGCCGGCGTGGGCATTGTTTTGAGTCCCCGGATTAAAGCCGCCTTGATCGGTTGGATCCCAGTCAACAGCTGAATATGCGCTTTCAGATTGCCTGATTCGTTCCAAGCTTCGAAATCGCACAGGGTCAAGCGGTGCCAGTTTGTCACTGCTGCATACGCGCCTATGATTGAAGACGTTCAGTACTCATAATGAGTGGCACCCATTGTGACGGTGTTAAAGAGTGGCGGAACTGTAAGAATCTGTGGAGACTACGAAGTTGCGGTCAATCAGGCGTTGAGGCTTGACCGATACCAGCTGTCAAGGATAGAACATATTTGCGCGTCGCTCATTGTTTGTGAGGTTTCTTCTACAAACTTGGACCTGAGCCATGCCAACGGATTGAACTCGACGAAGAATCTCGGACTTACACACGTATATTCCGCTACATATGCCGTTCGGATCAAGTCCTGCACCGGCTATATTTCAACGGCCTATTCACTCACTGGCGGAAAACATACCAAATACCTGTGCCTGCCTGGAGGATATCCTAGTTACAGGGCGAACCGCTGCTGAACATCCGCACACTATGGATACAGTTCTTAAAAGGCTATTAGACTTTGAGCTGATACAGAAAAAAGAAAGTGTGAGTTTAAAGTTGGACTTGGAGAATCCGCTGTGTGGTTGGGTTGCTGCAAGCAACCTCCATTGAGACCTCGGTTCACTTGAGGTGGACCTCGGTCATTCGGATCGCAAGGATCGTAGGTAAAATGGAAATATTATGGTGTTGCTCATCCCAACACTGGCACTCCACGACCGAGATTTTGTCCTGGTTTTGTGAGTTTCTTGTCTCAAGTGTGCAATACCTTGGTTATTAACTCTCAAGCGATGCGTTGTATCCCTTAGAAGCAAAACAGGGGCGCTGCTCAAAGCGCCAGCTCCCAAAAATGTGAGCGAGCTACGAAGTTTCCTGGAAGCAGTCACTCAATCCTCCAGGTTCATACCATCATGAGCAACTTATTTGCATCCACTTCTTCATCTTTTAAGCAAAATTCAACCGTGGAAATGGAATGCAGTTCACGAGGACGCTTTCAACGTGGTAAAGAAACTCATGACATCATTGTACATCATTGTACATTATGATCCACGAAAACCGATTGTCCTCTCCTGTGATGCCTCTTCTCACGCCCTTAAGGTTGGTTTGCTACACAAACTACCTGATGGTTCGCAAAAACCAGTTGCTTACGCTTCCCGAATCCTAACTGCAACCGAAAGGAAATACTCTCAGCTTGATCGCGAGGCAGCTGCTGCTATTTTCGGTACCAGTCGGTTCCAACAGTAACAGTTTGGCCAGAATCTCGTGCTTCACACAGACCAAATGCCTTTATCGCGCTCATAGGATAAGAAAAGGAATCCAACAAATGGCCTCACCAGAATGATCTGCTGGTCCCTCATTCTATCCTCTTACGCATAGCGAATTCAGCATATCCCTATCCGACAGAATACTACCGTCGATGTTTTTACTCGGCTTCCCCTAACAGATGTGTCTTTGGAGGAATTTACTCCGTAAAAGCTTGTAAATCTAATTCAGCTGTTCAACAAGACCCCTGTCACATCCACAGGTATTCGTCAGGAGACTGACAGAGATGCGTTAGTAGCGCATGTAAAACCTTACGTTCGAGTTGAATGGTCCAAAAACAGACCATGCGGAACTTATGCCTTTTCGCAATAGGATGACTGAGCTCAGTCTCCACCAAAAAATGTTTGTGGTGAGGTGCTGTCATGGTCCCTAAAAGATTGTGATCAACCATCGTGGAAGAACTTCACGATTCGTACCTAGGAGTTCCTACCATAAAAGCACTTTCCCGTTTCTATGTATAGTGGCCCGAATTGGGTGAATATAGCAGCAAAAGTTGTCTGTTTCATGCTCTGCCAGATATCGCGAAACGCTGCCCCCGGGTACTGATGCAGTCTTGGAAATGATGAGAAACATCCTGAAAACATGTCCATATGGACTCTTTCGGTTCAATCGAAAGTCAGATGATCCTGTTAGTCGTTGGCGCTCATCCTAAGTGGATTGACGCCCACATCCTGGCCTCAGCGACATTGATCAGCACAATAGTTAAACTGCGCACTACATTCGCTACCTTTGGACTCCCCGAAACACTAATATCGGACAACGGAACTGCATTCTTATTCCGATTGCTCTCGTCAGTCGCGACGCAGTACAGGCAGAACAAAATACGCATTAAATAACGTCCACATTTAGTAACATAGATAAACACACAAAATTGATGTGAAGGACCTAATCAGGTCCATGACAATCTAATTGATTACCTCAGCTGCTTTTCTGCCTGTATTGCGTCGGCACAGAGACGAGATCAATCAAACGGTTAACATATCGCTACCTATGTCTTCTTACTGCCTTAATGAGGTGGTTGGAGGGGACTCAGTGTTTCAAGGAACTGCGTTTATCAGCGTTGAATTTTACACTTTTCTCCCCTCAAATGGAATTACCTACATAATCACTTCTGATTATCATCCATCTTCCAACGGATTCACTGAAAGGGCCGGGCGAACAATGAAAAAGATGGTGCGTAAACAAAGGAGTGCGCCACTGCGTGTGCGCCTGGATCGTTTTTTCTTTACCGAAATATGGTGAACGGTACCACCGGAAGACGTCTTGCGGCCGTCGTTAGCGTACGCAAGTAGACTTATTGCACGGTACTCTAGGGTCTGAACTCCTCGATAAACAAGAACCAGAAAAGAACATGTTGATGCTCGCAGTAAAGACAACCTCGTAACAGATTTAGACCCAATCTACGTACATTTGCCTAAGGAACCGGAGTGGCAACTAGCTGTTGTAAAGGCAGCTAATGGACAGACCAAAGGGGCGACGACTGGACGGCAAATTGGTGCGACTTCACCTGGATCACCTGCAAGGCCGTCAGATTCCGAGTCAATAAGTGAACCAATCACCCACCTCCTGAGTCCATAAGACACGCGTGTCAGTGACTCCATACCGGAGACTGCGTAGGTCAATCTGTAACCACCGACAGTTCGACCGTTTTCAGCCTGAATAGTTGGAACCTCTGCCGACCGCGCAGTAAACGCGTGCTTGCGTATTTTTGTGTGTGCATCAATACGTGTGTGTGCTTCGTTCCTTGCCTTCACTGCGCTCATTGTCCCATTCCACCTAATCAAGACACCGACTTTGAAATCAGTGCATACTACTGCCTGCTTACCCATCAAACGACTGTACACACTTATGACTGTGATCTTATAGTATACTTCCCTCGCTCCGTACGTGAATTCGGATTTCACTCGGGTGTAACACCCACACATCCAATGAGACACAAAGTTATAAGATTGTAGGGTGTAGGGCATCAGCATCTACGAGAACTCCTCATATTGACCCACAAGACATTGATGGAGGTAGTCATATTTACCGTTATATGAAACTTATCCAAACTTGGTCGTACAAATGTGAATTCAAGCAAGCATTTGAAAATATACCGGAGAAGCATCTCACTGTTGCAATTCAAAACTGAGGAAAATGGACTTCAGGATGGAAACACTGGATGAAGAGGGTTGAAATAAAGGTGTACAGTGACAACATCACACTATCATCCGTGCACACTGTCTGAAAAGTATGCTTTTCTTTCGTTAAAATCCCCTTAGCTTCCACTCATTCCAATAGCACGTAATCTTACGTTCCGCCATGCCAACCTGACAGTTTCTTTCCGTCTTTACATTTGTCCGCAAATTCTCTTATCACTTCTGACCCGGAGGAAACAGCTCGAGCACCCGTAGCAATTCTCAGTGCTCCGCGAGGTCAATTTGCTACATCAATTACTCTATTACTCGATTGTATTGAGTCGTTTGATCGGTATCTAAGTCTTTTACGGCACTTTTTCAATTTGTTTCTGTAATCCATTTGTACAAACTGAAGTAGAAGCGATCTGACACATGCCATTCATTAGTCCCTAATTTCACTATATTACCATATGTATTCTTTTCCATTTTCGGCCACTACTGGGACGATCGCCTGAAGTGAAGCTTCCGAGGTAATCGATGCACCTACGCGAGTTGAACTGCCACAGACCTACTGGCGAGTAACAAAACTGCCATAAAAATTGCATATTCCTTTCGCAAGGTTATTTCTCTGTACACAACAACAGCTCTAAAGATGAGCTACTACGGTGATGGCTTACTTGCTCATATGTCACACTGGCAAAAAGTCAGATGGGGCCTGGAGGTGCGGATGAAACCTTTCGAGGGCCTACCCCTCATGCGAGCTGGTTCACAGGAGACGTTCCCACGGATATCCGCATTAATTCACCAGAACATTGTGCAAATCCGTTTTCAATCTGCTCTCAACTTCTCCGTATTTTCAACACGTGCATTTGGTCGAACACCCCGTAAATTTATTAGGGGACAGCTTTAGATACTTGAACAAATATCTGATCAGACCAGCTAGTTGGACTTATGAGTCCACCCGAATCATTTCTTTGCCAATCTCACTAACTGGAAAATGCCTTCAGACTTGTGTTAGTTATGTGCCCACGTAATCAGCTCATACAAAAACGAATTGGTGATGCATCATGCCACTTGCACCACTTGCTTTATCCCAGGTACATTAATAGATCGCACAGAGCAGACAATCACTGTGCTCACCACTCTACTCAGGAAATGGAGTTCAGTGGAGTAATATTCTCTTTAAACATAAATAGAGTAACTAAATTCGTATAATTACCGACAATTGGTATGCAGACACTATGTGAATACTTTGGTGAATCCTTACATGCGTGGTATATTTCGATCGCTTACATTTCTGGATATTCTGTTCAATCGGATCTCACCAATTGAATTACTCTAGCATAAGTCATTGTCGCTAATAAAAGGTGGTATCGTAGTACAACACACTACTACTGGGAACCACTGAATCTAATTAGCGGCACCACCTTGTTTTCGCCATGCTGAAAGTCCGGAAAGGAGTGCAAACATTATAAATGCAGCAACTCAGATAACCCTGGACAACATTAACTAGTTGACTGATACGAAAGATGTTTGTGTAGACAGCTGCGTGAAGGCAGCACCCACGCGCTATTTTGAATTATTCGTAGGCAAATGAAACCGCACTAATTCCTTTAAACTAGACGTTATTTTTAGTGCCTATTTGTTGTCCTTTTGTATCTTGTTGTGAAACGTATTCACGATGAGCCAAACGGTAGAAAGGGTACTGCGCCTAGCTTTAACGAAGCCATTTGTTTATGCACGCGTGTACCGGGTGACATGTTTGCTCATTTTGTACTGCCAACTAAGCGCGTTTCCGTTCTTTCGTTCTGTTATTCAGCTCATCGGAGCATCGTCACCGCATATGTTTGTCACACCGCAACCGTTGATACGCCTAAATTCGGTCGTTGAGTCTCACGCGCTGTCCGGAATCTTTGTCGGTACTTTGAACCTGCTCTACCGAACACATTACAGTACACCAACTGTGAATCGGTCACTAGGTTTGGTTCGTGTCCTTAAAATGCATACTTAAGACATGTTCTCTTTGTGCATGGATGTACTTTGAGAGCATGAACCGAACCTTGATCCTGGCTCAGTGAACTTACTGAGCTTTTGGGTGTCATCGTTACATTTTGTTGGCTTCAACCTGGTACAAAGAGAAGTTATTCGGTCTCTAACTTCTGCAATCTGCTTAGCATGCTGACCTAAAGTTTAACGACGCTAATTCGTTTACGAGAGTTAGGAATATAACGGGTCCCAGAGCCTGGTCCTAATATGCTCTTGCAATCATGCAAAATAGGTCAGAATAGGATACCCCAATGCTTGGCTCAGTCGTCCCTGAACCATTGCATTTCTAAACATTTGTTGAAAGATATAATTGTCCAAACTCGTCGATACGTTTTGGAACTGCCGAGACGCCAGCATCCGAATTGGACATCACACTAAAATTTTCTAGGTAGATGACCAGTTCATTAAACAATCAGTCATTAAACAAACAATCGTAAACATTAACGTTGGCATTTATGTCGCACCTATTTAACTTAATACTGTACTTCTCCACTGGCTTCGAAGGTATTGCTGCTGGGACTTGGGGAAATGTTGAAAGAGCCTTGTGGTCTCGTAGTCTACGATTTCAATTCTCAGATTTTTTGCTATACATATTAGGAGAGAACTTACTATGGTTAACAGTTAGTGTGCACATTTAAAGTAAGATGCAGGTAAGCCTTTATCGCTGAATTGCAACATCGCTTGTCACGAGTTTTCAGTCATAACGGATACGTTTCTCGAAGTTGAGAAAAACTGTACCCAAGACTCGCAAAGAACATTTGTACGTGCTTGTATATGATCACGCTCCCACGTGAGTGCTAAATGTGTTGGCGACTTTGTGTGTTCACTCATTTTCATGACGCGTCATGAGATTCACTGGACAATGATTTAGTGAAAAGCTTCAAGTTGTTGGAATTTCTAAGCACTTTGTCCATGCTCCTTATGTTTCACTTGCTTGTGTGGCTGGAGT
Source organism: Dicrocoelium dendriticum (assembly GCA_944474145.2). Lineage (NCBI taxonomy): Eukaryota > Metazoa > Platyhelminthes > Trematoda > Plagiorchiida > Dicrocoeliidae > Dicrocoelium > Dicrocoelium dendriticum. The sequence continues at coordinate 225,072,490 of OX104063.1, forward strand.
CGCGTGGCAAATCGCCGAGAAACTTTACTTCGTGTCACATTTGGATCACGACGCCGGTGTTTGCTGCCTCATTGCTCGACAAGTAACTCATTGGGAAGAGGTCAAGGCATGGTTTAACCAATTTCACATTATTTATACAAAAATAGCTCATTCTAATGCCCGGTAAAGGGCATCGCTTCACCTTAACGACATCCTGAGGCTCTTAACTTATGGAAATATATAGTGCCTCCAAATGTCAGATAATTGCGTCCACAGTTGAGGCAAGGCAACGCGCGATTTTGTCGACAAGTGTTCATTTCTGGACAAGTTTTGGGATTAGCGAGGTATGTTGCTGCAGTTTTACTCAACCTAATCGTCGTTGGCAGCCCATTCCACATAAATACAGTTATCGGAATGTTGTTTGTCCTGACATTCCATGAGACGAACGTACAGGCTTGGGTAGATCTTCAAATATAGTGTAGCAAACTATTTACTTCTCGACTACGCGAGATACAGATAGCTTCGGAAGCGTTGCTCAAAAAAAGGCTGTATTGTACTTCAATAATCACTACCCAAGTGTTGCGGGAACGTCAAGTAACCCCGCAAAAATGAGCCACAAAATCTCGTGTATGGGCTGAGAGACGCAGAGTTCAATTCCTGCCCACAACGCACCAGGATCCGGCCACTCGGGAGTCGGGGCACAACTGGGCCAACGTGAACAATGCTCAACGGGGCGATTCATTTCACAAGATGAAGCATTGTTCCAACTGTGATTCGGCCTTTGTGAGTCGTAAAAGGAGGTACGCTTCGTTCTCTCTTGTCTCCTCCTCTTGTGGGTGGTTGGGGATCGCGTGATAACGTGGTCGTTTGCGCCGCTCTAGCCGCGTGTTGCGTGTACGTCTAAGTCTCGCGCGTCTATCTCCCCGGTCGCGTGCGACAGCTGTCTGCTTTCGAGGTCTCAGCGTGTCACCCGTATACTTGAGTGAGTAGTGACCGCGCTCAGGTTGCGCGTAACCCTCGTCCAAGCTAACGCGACCAGGTCTGCGCAAATCCAAAGTGATTCGGAACAAAGTTGCTAGGATCGCAACGATAGTTCTAGGTCGACTTCTAAGTAGAGCGACATGGAACAAGAGATTTCAACTATTTTTGTCTACCTTTCCCATGCTACCGCATGAGGACACAACATAGAACACAACTTTTGTATAAAAGTGTGGCGCATGTATGCTTGCGGATTACTAACTGTAAGACTGGTCAGTATACCACTAAGCGGGGTACAAATTTGGGCATACCGTAGCTGAGTGATGTTAAGCTTGTTCGCAGTAGTGTATGTTAATGCTTTCACTGGATAAACTGAAACCATTCCTCACCCTCTTATTTAGAAAGTTGACATATCCGTAGACAGTGCGCTATCAAAGTGTGATCAGTTTAACCTTACTGCACCTGTATGACACCATGCTCATGCTGACTAAGAGATTACCATTATTGCTGCCAGCTGTGTGTGCTTGCAATGCATTTGAATGTAGAGATGCTTCGTGCGTCCACTAGAAATTATTTTTTCTGATCATTATCATTGAGTGAAATGGGGGTACACGCGACTGAAATCAGGCCGCTAGAAGCTTTATAGACACGTACTCGCTCAGTCGTGATTGGTCCGATGTGGAACAGTGGAACACTGGCATCATACGAATAACCTACTTAGTGCATGAGAAATCCCCTAGGGTAGTATGTGTGAATTATATAAGTTCAAAGCAAAGGTGTCAACTAGTTAAACCGAGCAACTATGAACTGACCGTGATGATCCCAGTGACAACCACGTAAGTTCACTTGCACCCAATCCGTGGGGGTGTTAGAAAGCACAAAGTTTGTTCGCTTCTTGTAATCACTAGATGGGGGCGGATTATATCATATAATGCAATAGTATAATGTATCGTCGAGTCCTTTTTAAAACAGGGATAAGTTAGGTGCGGAAAAATCGTTAGTGGAAAGATGGGGTGAATTCCGACGACATTTTAACCGGCTGTATTTCGCGGCCAGCTTCAGCTGGTAGCCTCTTACTTTATTTTTATGACTAAGCTTCAGGATTTGATTGCACATATGACTAGGTTTTTCAAAGCTTGTTAGGTCAGGATGAGGTTAATACGTAAACGACGATACCTCCCACTGTATACGCTTTTCACCGTGGGGTCACCAGTGCAGCGAGATCTCGTTTCTATCAGGGTTGTCAAACCCGGATGCTGTACTCCATCAAGGGCCTCCAGTACAAACTGTATGTTTGTGAGCAGCAAGGCTCGAAGCACCCGAACGCCCTTTGTGAGACAACGATGTGCTGACTACTGGTGTTCTGCACTTTACAGTTTGCTTAGTACGGCCGAGATCACCTTGAATCCCTACACCAAGGTCGCGCTGCTTGAGACACTATGCAAGAAGATTGCTGTACGAAGATCAACAAGAGAAACTAGGTCTATGCACTTTGTCATATCGTCTGTTACGAATCCATCTCAACCTGATCTGCCACATACGAAATCTCGGTGAATTTCATAGGTTGAGGTCACTGTTTCACCTGCGAATGCCATGTATCACACGCGGACACCGGTACAAGCTTGTGTTGTCGGATCTAAAGCGAGTTCCCAACCCCTGTGCTTCGAACTGAGAGTGGTAAATGTTTGGAACAGTCTATCAGAATAAGTCGTGGAGGCCAAATCTGTGCAGCAGTTCAACACTGTTGGATTTATATTTCACCATCCATCGATTCGATGAACCATTACATATTGGTAATGACATCTTACATTTGTGAGCCTAGTGAAATTCTAGGTTAGGCATCATTAAATTTTGTATAAGAAATTAGGGAACATTTAGAGTATCGGTAGAAATTCGTCACATCTAGACTCACACAGACAGCCATCACAGGCCCGGAAAAACACTGGACGCGCAGTTCATTTTTCGGCAATCGTCAGCAGTGCGCATTCCATCTGACCCTGGTAGGGCCCGAACCCGCATCTCAACTGTTGTCAGTTCGTGTTTGAGAACACTGAGCTAAGGGGGACGGTAACAACCATCGTGCATAAGTTAGTAGATGGAATATAGCGCCGCTCACCATCCACCGACTTGCACGTTACTGACGTGCTGAGGACAGCGTAGCCCCTCCCCCCCACTTTTACATGCCATCTTAAACCTCACCAAATCACAGAATTTCTCAAAATTCCAATAATATCACAGATATGGATTGGCGGCATCTGTTTCGGATTTGCTTGTCAACATGGCCTCCAAAGTACAGCCACAAGACGTCTGCGCCTACAAAGGAATCATGATTGGATTGCACTGCACCACCCACAGTTCCATCCACAAACCCCATGTCCAGTGTAAACCAGAAGGAATGAGATCGGGAGGCATGTGGATCGGTGCCACGTTTCATCAACGAAGCCGGCCCACACTTCTTCAACATGCACTGCAACAGCATTCCTGTCTATTTACGTACGGAATCATGCGTACCAGACATATAGAAGGCGATGGTTTATCCGTAACCTGTTCCACAGCCTCTTCGATCGGCCGACATGTATTGAACACAGGTCACTGAGTAGAGGCCAATTCGGCGTTCACAATTTTATTACAGCACACCAATTCTCGCCTCCTCAGTTTCGCAGAGGCGATCGCAATTAACCGGATTAAGCCGCTGCTTTGTGTTCAGAAACAATTATCGGTCAGTATTAGACTGCCCTGGGGATATGGGTGATAACCCGGTCTCGCTTATCGTGTGTTGGTCGGTTTGCATGTACGTTTGGTCGCACGCTCCACTGAATAAATATTATTGCGAGTTATTGTTAAAGACACTGATGAGACAATACGAAATGCGTCCATTTGCCAGTATTCGTCTTTCTACTGCACTTTTCAAATAGCCATGGAAATCATTAAAAGAAGACAGCTTGAACACCGTACCAAGTCAAGTCAGCAATACGCTTTATGGACCCATGAAGAGTGAATATTCAGCTACAACACACACGCTAAAGGCACAAATAAAATCATATAAAATATGACAAATGCATATGGTGCGCCACCAATTTAAAATTGTGTCTGTGTGGCTATCATCGATTCAGTCGGGGAATAAGGTCTTTTTTGACTACACCCTGATCCCTCGGAAAACGTGACAAATAGGGAACAACCGACGTGTACCGTAAGCCCGTGTGTGGGCATAAATGGCTTAGTACGTTTGTCTGATCGGAGAAGTCGAAATACATTTGGTCAATGCACAATGGAGAGAGTGACTGGAATCAGTAAGTATTTTTGATGCATCTTTCGCAGGAACGAACATGATTAGACATAATAATCTCAATAAACACTAGCGTAGAAAATCCGCTGCATCGAGCAAGATGCTTCAGCGACCTGTTGATCGCTTTGAGTTGTCCGTTTGAGCCCGGGAAATATCACAGGTGAACAATACGTCCAGTGTGGTATTACGCAATCAGTGGCAAACCGTAGGATTAAGTAACGAGGCGCGGATGAAGATCTAAGTCGGGAGAGGTAGAACATTAGTCTCCTGACTTTAGTAAATGTTTGGTTCACGTGCTGTGACCACGTGAGACCCGACTTAGTGTAACTCAGATATTTCACTACTGTACATGAGTTTAGACTGACACTGGCAATAGTAAGATGCGTGGTGCGCTTCAGGAGCTGTTGATGACAGTTTTCCTTGGCTAGCGAGAAGATAATATCTTTAAGCTTTGTTAGGTTGAGTGAAAGAGGTGAGGTTGTCCAAAATGCATTGCAAGTTGACCGACGAATCTGTGATGGGATGGCGTATACCAAGTATCATATCATCAGCATACTTTTGTAGGATGACTTTCTTTGGAGAGGGAATGGAGTTAGTGTGGGTGCATAATAGGAATGGGGATAAAATAGCTCCCTGAAGAACAGCCAAATTTGTGGTAAGGGAGAAAACGCTTTTCCCATCAATCTTGGCAAACTGCGTACGATTGGCAATGTAATCTGTAAGAAAAGGTATTAATGAAGATTGAACTCTGGAAACTAGCAGATCGTGTAACAACGGCTCGCGGTTTACACAACCGAAAGCATTGCCGTGGTCTAGGAACCAGATCCGCGTGTGTTTGTTTTTTCTATCGAGTGATGAAAGTGCGGAGTGTACTAGACAACCTAATGCATCTAAAGTAGTGTTCAGAAAAAGGCTGTACTAAGATATTGGTATATTCCTTGAGGGTTATAGGAGACAGTGCGTCTGGTCTAGTTGATTTGAACGACTGTATCTGTGTTAATTCCTTGTAAACTATTATTTATCTATGGATTGTGAAGGTTGTGGGGAGAGTTGCAACGGTAAGGACGGTAAGTGCTACACTAAATCATTTATATGCCCACAGAAGTTGCGGTTTAATTCCTCCACATCGAGAACTGTGTATGTGACACTTCTGACGACTCCACTCAGGTTCTTTATCATTCTCCATATTTCGCGACATTTATTCTCTCCAAGTATAGTCTGGACATAAATATGGTTGAGGCGGCACATTTCATTTTTTATATTAGCCAATAAGGAGTTTACTGAAGCGGCGTATTTACGCTTGTAAGCTTCTTCATTGTATCTGCACACTCTTTTAAGGCATGGAGTGCGAATGAAAATGGTTTCCACAGGACAACAAATATCGAAACAAAAGTTCAAGTAGCTGCTTAAATGATCACAGCACTTCGATATATCAGTTGTAAAGTATATTGTAGTTTGTAGAAGCAACAGTTTCGCGTAGTAGCCCAATGTTTGGGGTAAAACACTGTCTTTGAGTTAACTTGTGATCTTTGCAGTGAATAGTGTTTTGTACTTGGTTTTGCCATAGATTATGGGAGATAACTGTATGGTGGCGTCATCTGAGCTTACAAGCGATGTCTTGGTACAAACAGAAATGTTTTTAAGTCGTTGACAAACCCTAAGTGTAGGGTTGCTTGTAACCATGTTGCAGACTGCATGATGATTTTGAGTTCAAGACTGATAATAAAACTAGTACCGAATCCAATGAATTATTGGCAAAACTCATAAAAATCTAGATGTTCAGTGACGGTAGTTGTAAAGTCGTCATAAAATTCTTCAGCATCATCTATAGCGCAGCCGGGAGAAATGCAAACGTTGACTAATAGAATCGAACGATAGCCATCCAAATATCGAGGTCTGCGTTTCACAAGTAAGCAGCTAATGCACTGCGCGTAATGACTAATTATAATTTTCTCGACTAGTACCACGAAGCTGGGCAACACACCAGCTATTGTGCCGCAATAGAAAAAACAGCGGAGCATTTTTGTCATGGTGCGCACGCCATTTTTAAATTTTTTTATCGCTTTTAATCGTTAAACTAAGCATCCGAATCTAAGCACTTATATACGCAGATTCTCCACTAGTTTCGATTACGAGCCGTATCATAAATTGTTTCCAGCCATCGGCACTCCTCGTCCATGGCCCCCAACAAGACAGAGGTGTGGAAAGACGTGATGTCAACGATTTCATTTGCTGTCGCCAAGTGGATGTTAGACCACCACGTGGTCTCTTCCAGCTGAGTCCTGCACGAACAAGCAGAGCGCGATAGGGCAAACGCACAGCTGACATACGCAGAACATGACAGTCATCTTTACAGGCACAGTAAAACCAACTTGTTGAAGGGATTACTCACCTTCACTAAAACACGATGTCTGACTTCCCTGTTGCAAATGTGTTGTTAAAACCACACATGAGCAATCCTTCTCAAGCACCCGTTGTCGAAGATTGTGACCCGGCGCATGTCATCTACGCGAACTGACCATGACTCGCTTCCATGTAGCAACACCGCCCGAACGGTGGCATTGTAAACACGACCCTTTAACAACAGGGAGAAATCCCGACAACGCCACAAGTGTTCCAGGTTGACAAACACCGATCGAGCTTTGGTGCTGCAAAGATAAACTTCCCTTTTAATGGTACTACCAGCAGACACACAGCCGCCAATGAAGACAAAGTTATCCACCTGTTCAAGCTGTTTGCCTTCAATGTTGAGCACGGGAACAGTTGAGTGCCAATCCTGAAGCAGCAATTTACAATTAGATGAGGAGACACGAATTCCGTAACTAGATGCCTCAATCACCAAACGGTCTAGATTGCTTTGCACGCTCTGTGAGTCCTCACCAAGTAAGGCGATATCATCAGTATAAATTAAGTCGGTTGCGCGCTTGGCCGGTAATAGCTGTATACCAAAATTTTGGCAACCGTCTAGAGCTCTCGACAAGATGTCTTCAAGCGCAAAATTGAAAGGGAACGGGGATATGAGGCAGCCTGGTCGTACACTGCTATTGACAGCGAAGAACGACGAAAACCTGCCATACACCCTCAGTCTGCCAGAGACGTGGAAATGCAGTACGCGTAAGATGGCAGTGTACTCTTCTGGGACACCGTTCCTTAGTAAACAACGATATAGTGCAGGTCGATCAACCGAGTAGTATGCGGCACGGATGTCCAGGAATGCAACCATGGTAGGCCTCTGGTAAAGGTGACGGTGTTCCAGGATTTGACGAAGTTTGAATATCTGATCCACACACCTGCGGCCAGGTCCGAAGCCAGCTTGTTATTCCCGGTACTGCAGTTCGCGAATGGGTGATAGTCTACCAAGTAGAATAGAGGCCAATGACTTGGAGGCAACCCAAATGGTACTAATCCCCCGGTGATTGGTACACGAAGCGCAAACACCCTTATTAAAAATCGGGATAATAACTGACTCGCACCAGGAAAAAGGCAACTTTTCTTCATGCCAGATCTTGGAGAACAATGAGCCTAGCTGGCTAACGATAACTGAGCCGCCATATTTGAACAGCTACGGAGGAAGTCCGTCTGAGCAGGAAGCCTTGAATCCGTAGGAGTCGAATGGCAAGACAAACTTCCGCTTCGCTGAGTGGATCAAGTGTAACTACCCAGGGCGGGCAGATGGGTTCGCAGGGAGATAAGTGGATGATGAGGGCCAATTGAACTGGGAATGAAAATGTTCGGCCAATCGGTCCAAGCGTCTCTGTAATTTGGGAACCGGTGGACCATCCGCTTCGCATAGTCTCACTAGGCTTTCTGTGGCCAGTGGATTGAATGGGCTGGAAGAGCTTGCGAGTATTGACAAAGAGATCAGTGGCCTCCATTTCCGAAACACGCTGGGACCAAGAGGCATCATGATCACTGAGTAGGCTTTGTTTGGGCTGCCGACTGACAGAACGGCGCACTTCATCATGATTAGACTCCGCTAGGATATTCTTGCGGCGGTCAAATAAATCCAAATAGCACATGAAGATTCAGGCCTTCATGGGGTGCTTAGTAAGACCACAGACTTGCTATCTGCAAGAGATCATGGTCCTCTACATTCACACGTCCAGTGTTCCTCAATATCTTGCGGTGCGTCACAGCTGAGTGCGCCAGTCAGGGAAGCTTGATAGCATTGCTGAACAGAAACAGTAGCTAGTTTAATTGCGTTTATCTTACAGCCCTTCAATTTCGGGGACCCTCCAAAGCTAATGTGGATGTTCGCACAAACAAGAGTATGGTCTGAGTCAAGTAAAGTGGAGCAGTTGTATCTGCAACCCTTTATGCTACCCCTCCATTTGAAACTGATTGCCATACCCTCAGTCTGAGACCATGATTGAGACGCAGAAGGGGGTCACCAAGTATCGGAACGTCTGCTCGAATGCCGAAGGTTGGTGCTCGAGAGAAATAGTTGCTTATCTTCTCACAATATGTGAAGTCTCTCTCCATTATCTGAGCGGCTCTTATCGAGCGCATGGTGATCACCGAGGTGACTTTCGCATAACGATAGTCGACCGACCCGTGCGTGGAGATTCCCAGCAAGGACAACAATGTTGCGTTTGCATACTTTTCTCAAGAGCTGATGAAGTTTGCGGTAGAAATCGTCCTTGACGGAGTCGGTACTGCAGCCAGTTGGAGCGTAAGCTGAGATCACAAACAAGTGGCGTCTCTCCTTACGACATCGGTTTATCATGCATGATCCCCGAAGCTGAACTGCGCACAACATACCGTCACAAACAGCTGGCCATCGCGCAAAGATAAGGTGGCATCGGCAAGACAGCTTCCTTGCGGTTTTCACTCCCCCGTGTCATGATCAGCCATTACCCCGCGGATAACTCAACACCAAACACACTTTAAACAGGTAATCCGATTAGGAGACGGCAGCAGACGCGCCACTGGTATCGATTGCGAGCCATGTCCCGCAAAATTTCGAGCCAAGGACAAGGCGAGTCACGTGGACACGGTCGGCTATTAATCGGGAACCAGTCCATCAGTGCTGCCTCGGCTTTGCTACTTAGCGCTTCACCAACGCCAGCCAAGCCTGCCACAGCTGCCGTTGCGTCACCAGTAGATGTAGGTGAAATACGGCTCCGTGATCGGTGGGAGATCTCAACTCAATCACAGTGTTGGGATATTGTAAGCGCCTTTTGGGAAGATAGCAAACATCGATGGTGAGGGATTCCAGGGTGTGCGCAAGACCAACTTGCTACCCGATCTGCATGAGTGTACGTACACTGAAGCATGCCAGACGGAACGTAGACCGAGGCCGAAGGGGTGCGACTAGGTGAAATATCGGGGTGTCGACGAAACCATCCAGAGTAAAATCATGGAAACCAGAATCGTTTGGTAACGGATAATACTGATTGGTAGCAAATGAAGTGGTGGCTTGCGAAGGTGAGTGACTAGCAGGAGCCAAAGCAGCTGACAGCGATATTGAAGTTGAACAGTCCATGACTTTGTCAGTGGGCGTGATACTACCCGACCGAAGTAAGGAGTTGTCTTAGGGGACTCCACCCCTAGCCTTTGGTTAAATAGCCCACCAGCAAGACAGCGGGGCGATTGTGAGACTGAATAAGTCTGACCCCTAACCATTGACCTGTCTGGTATGAGTGGCTCTGAAGTCAGTTGGAAGTGCCACGCAGCGTAGCTCAATGGGTCACAGGGGTACACAAACCATCGCAACAAGCCCGGTATCGTTGCGATGGAGACAGGTAGGTAATTTGTCAACATTCAAATCAAACGCAACCACACCGGGGATGTCAAGTGACAGGCAACCATTTGAAGTGACAACAACAAATGAAATATATCGAATAAAGCATAATGACATGCCAACATAACTCCTCGCTAAATGGATATCTGAAATAAGGAAGTTGTCAGAAATCCCCGATAAATTCAGGGTGTCAAAAAAGGGAGAAAATATGCCACCAAAGCGAAAATGTTAACCCACTTACCCGCTACTATTTTAAGCGGCGTGTGCAAGTAAATAAAAGATTATTCAGGTGGACATTAAAAGGAAGTAACAAAATATGCATTTGGACAATATATCAAATCAATCACCTGAAACAAAGTAACTCAGCACACAAACACACGGGTAGTAAATCGCATGAAAGTGCACGCAACGTACCCACTAACACAGCACCAGTTCTGCTTACCTTCTCAGCAGCACTCGTCGTCGTTTCGTTGCTGGTCCCGAGTGGCCTCGCTCATGGCCCACCAGGCCTGCCTGACGCAAGCATTCGCGACCGCGTGTGCTTCAGCACCATGCGCTCGACGTCGATGGAGTACAACCCATCGGCACCTGTTGCTGCCGCGCGTAACGCTTCTTCTCAGCATACACGGGGGCTTTCTCCTACACTTCGGCAACTGCCCCCGGGATCAGATCGCGCCATGCACGCCAAACAACCTGCAATGAATATTAGGACGTTGTAGGCTAACCTTGATCATGTTCTGGTGACGAAGTTTCGGTTTCCTCGCATGCCGCTTCAGCACACTCAGCCAACCATATAACAGCTGCTTTGCGGTTTAGGTACGGCTCAGAAGTTGGAAGGTGGCGCTCTTGTGTTTCGGCGAGGATGGCGAGAAGACAGCAGTGTGGAGGTAAAAGGTGATCAGCACAGGTTACATCCAAAAACTGGTATGCAGTAAATGTTGCTCGCATAAGCTTTGAAGTATGAATAAATCCGGGCGAAGTCCGACAGCAGAGAGAAGGCAGACACACTGAATAAATTATGGGCTGGCTTGCCGAACAACCTCTTCGTGGTGCCAGCTGGGTGGTTCGGGATTTTCCCGTTCCAGCAAATGGTTCGGCGGCAGTGTTCCAGGACGTGGTGGGTTTTCGCCTGGCAAGCGTTCTCCCTATAAAAAGCCACATATGTCCGTTTAACAACACTGTGACGTGGCGGACGTGACTCGCCACTAAATAAAGTCACTGCCCCTTGCTTCATCCTGGCGAAGCATTGTATTCCAGCAACATCATGCTGTACTTCTGGGGAGCATTGGGCCCCTGTTTGACAAAGGAACAAACGAAAGGCGTATGAACTGAGCAATCAGTCACCGGCTCCCAATGGGCGCGATTCCCTGAATTCGCTCCGCTGCCTTGCGGACAGGCTATTCAGCCAAAGGCTCGGGGTGGTGTCCCCTAAGTCAACACCCTACTTCGGCTTGGGCAACCGGGTAGTATCTCGCCCTCTGAGGAAACCATGGACATTGTTGTGTTGTGTTTTATTTTACTATTTCTGTACTTTCGTTTGAATCCCATGGTTTCTGATGGCATTATGTCTATTCGTAGACTTTTGCAAATATATATATATATATATGGGCAGTAAATATGTAAAATGCGGCCTAAACGAGACTGTACAACTAGTGTGTAATTTCCTACTTTTCCTCACACCCATTTTTAACTTGACCGTATCCACGTAATCATCAGGTTTTCTTAATTTATCACGAATATCTGTCACTGCAGGCATCCGTTGTGAGGTAAAACTCACCAGTTCCGACAGCCTGTAATTTACCCTGGCTAACGAGCACGGTTACTTAACCATTTGATTATCATTCTAGCAGTCTATGTTCTTACGTTTCGGGTGGCCATTGCCTACCATTCCGTTTGTTGGCTATGTACCCAGTGTATAGCTTTGACTTACGGTTACTGAATCTATCATGCAAACTAAGTATGATGAATATTTAGCTCTTTACGGCACTTCTACACCTTACTCATCATGTAAACCTAAGGGTCTGATGAGATTTTACCCAAAAAATATGCTTCACTCACAGTTCGAGTTATGTTTCTGAGTATGAGCAATGAAATGCGAATATTCGGTCTGCTGAAGCTTAGCATACCCTATGATTCGCTCAGACTTCTGAATGGCTGCCTGAAGTTGAGTGTTCGGTTGGAAGAGATTAGTGTTGAATTGAAATTCCTCACGGAATGTTTACAATCAGGTTGCTATTCCAAACACTTTTGGAAACTAATACGGCGACGTGGCCTCCATCCAAATGTAAAATCTTTGAGAAGACATGCACGTAACTATCACGATAACGTTCACGTAAATCTGTCGAAACTGCAGGGGTTTGTCTTGCAACGGATGCCTGCAGTGACAGATAATCCTGCTGAATTAGAGAAGCCTTTTGGAATAATGTGGGGATGGTCAATTTAAAAATGGGCGTGAGGAAACAAAAGAAGTTACTTAGCTCGTTATGCAATCAAGCTCCACAGTTAGCGTGTAATTCCAGATCCAACGTGAGTGCTTACCAAGTCAGCTGATGCTAGGTGAATAACAAAAAATCGTACGAACTAAGTTGCGCTGTACTCACGTGATATACAGAAATACCTCCGAAGTTTATCACTTCTATATCCAGACCGACTCTCTACGTCGACGGTTTTTCATAGCTTAAACCTTCACCATGTAAACCCCATGGAACCGAACCTCTGTACATCGACCACTTCTGTATACTGAGCACTACTGTAAGTTGCATGCTGACCATTTGGGCCGTCATTATGCATTTAACCTTCGTAACTTGACCACGTGAAGATATAAGCACAATAGTCATCGTACGACTCGTTTGTTCAAGCAATATTGTGTATGTAGCGAGATTTTGCAATGTGCGGAAATTTCCTGACCTTCGATCACTGCACTTTATGGCTCCACAAACATTTTTCGATGCAGGATTTTCTGTTTGTGTATGTGTGTGCGCATATTTATTTCGCGCTTCAGTGTTTAGTTGCAAAGGTGTCTACCTCATACAGTATCCGCATCTATCAATCGTGCCTTCGATTCAGTCGATCGAGGTGCCCTTTGGGACTGTCTGCTGAGGAAAGGTGTGCCTGATAAATATGTAAACATAATCAAAGCGCTGTAAGTGCATAGTTCGGGCAGAGTGAGGGTTTATGGCAAACTGTCGCCACCCTTCAGTATCACCAATGGTGTGAGACAACGTTGCACGCTGTCACCTTCCCTAGTTAACTTCGCAGATGACGATGTCATGGAAACAGCGTTCGCTGGACACGACGTAGAAGGTGTGGAGCTACTTCCTGGTGAGCGACTTATTGACTTGGAGTATACGGATGATATTGCCCTAATTTGTGACAGCTCCCAAACTTGCCAAGCAGCACTGGACCGAGTAGCAGTGGCTGTCAATCGTTCTGGGCTATGCTTTGCTCCATCGAAATGCAAAGTTCTTCTACAAGATTGGCAGGGACTTACCCCTGTGCTAAAGTTTTATGGTGAGTAGCTAGAAGTCGTTCAGTAATTCAAGTACCTGGACAGCTATATGTGACCGTGGGATCGAAGCTGAGATTACGAACCGTATAGCAATAGCTCGAGGTGGTTTTGCGAAGCTGCGCCATCTATGGCGCGGACGCGACATCTCTCTTGTCTTGAAGGGCAGAGTTTATAGTGCAACCGTCTGCTCAACGCTCTTATACGGATGTGAAACCTGGCCCATCAGGTCGACGGACATAAAGAGGCTAGCCACGTCCGATAATCACTGCCACAACAGCTTAGCTAATGTCTGGTGGGAGCACCGCGTGAGCAGTGAGCGTGTTCGGCGTCGCGTACTTGGTGCACGAAAAGCGAATGAACCGCTCAGCACCATTATATCATGCAGTAGGCTCCGATGGCTGGGCCACGTGTTGCGTATGCCAGCACACCGACTCCCCGAGGGTGTAGTTGGAAGAGGAGGATGGGAGGCCAAGCGATGACTTGGTAGATAGTAATGCAAACCCTCACTTCGAAGTTGGCGTCGGTTGGTGTGTCCCGACTGCCTGACTGTAGTCCTAGGGACGATGAACACGTATGGTTGAACACACTTGCTGATACGGTTAGGAGCCGGCCCCAATGGCGTTTGTGTTGTGAGTTTCTTTGTCCATTCCCTTCCTTTTAGATTCCTCTCAAATCCCGATCGCATGCAAATCTCATAATATATTAGTTAACATAATACGTATTGTAGTGTAATTTGTGTAATTTGTAGTTTAATTTTTAGTCTCCTTTCTTTGTATTGCGGCACATTAGCTGAGATGGGTTTCGCACTCTCAGCCAACGTGTAGTCATCGTAATGAGGATGTATCCGCATCCACGGAATGACGTTGCTCGTTTGATGCGAAACCCAACATCATAGGTCTACATGCACAGACACTTAACACGCTTACCCCCTGAACTTTGCTCCAACTCAATACACATGTCGCGATCAAGGGTTTAAGTGCTCGTCCAACCGTGGCTTGGAGCCTATGAACGGCCCGCCGTGTAGGTCTTTGCCTGTTTCCCTACGGCTCCAGTTCTGAATCGCCAGGACAGCGGATCGGCCTCTGACCTTTTCAGTTCCAAGTTTCTTGACAGCGCGTCCAATAAATACCCGTCCCACCATCAACCGCCACAACCTACAAAAGAGACAGCATTATCTCCAGAACCATCTACCTCTTTTCAGCATTCACCTACTATTCAACTGACTATAAACTCACTGACACCCGACAGACCCAGTTTCTGCGTCATCAACAGCCGTCCCTGGGACGTCCACAATATCCACCAATTGTGAATCACCAGATAGGGTACAGAACCCTACATCTGCGTCATTTGCATCACGGCGAATCTATAGCTACCAGTGTGACCTTTGTGCATGAAGCTTCTCTACTAGACGAGACTTCACATGACACCACGGTGCACACCAGCGAAATCCGACTGGATTCATGGCAGAAACAGTGGGCTATAACGATCCTTTACATAAAAGTCACACATCTAGATGAACGTTTACGGCACAACCAAGCCTAAAGCAACATCGTAGAATTCGCCACCCCGCCGATTCCAATGAAGAATGCATGAGGCGTTTGGCTGCGCACCCGTTTAACTGGACTATCGTGGAGGATGCGACCCTGCTTAATAATGCCGACGCTCACAGGTTGAATGTCAGTTCTCTCAACAACTTAGCTAAACGCCTACAACAGTCCTTCTATGCCTGATCTGTGGAAAGCATTTGAAAACGCCTGTTTTACGCTAGAAACTCAGTGAGATTGTAGTTCCGCCTACAACACAGACCCACGTGCCTTCACAAACGCGGGACTAGGCGCCATAACCCATGGCCAGCAGACGTCAAACGGGTCACCTCATCGTCCACATTGTCATTATCATCATCTCCTAAGAAGCTATCAACAACAAAGCTAATTTGGACGCGTCCGATACAACCTCACCCGATCAAGACTTCAGAACGAGAGCCACGCGTCACACCAATTTGAATGGTATCAACTTTGCTCACACAAGGAGAATCTACCACGCCTGCGATCGATGACTCAGATGGCTCCGCAGCTGTACGATTCATAACGTTCCAACACCTGCTCAGAAAGGCTAGCCGCTTATCCTGCTGTGTGCAGATTTAGCCCAAGTACGGGACACTGAATTTCGAAATCCGTCAGCCTACTCTCTCACCCACTGTTCCCGACACGAATTCAGTACGTGCCTCGACAACCTTTGTCAGATATAGTTTCCACATACTTGGAAGCCAACTAAACAGCGCAAACACTCTAAAAACATTCAGAACAGCAAACAATGAAGTAGACTCCAGTTCGGTCACAACCAACGTCTTTATCATCTTAGGCATCGGGACGCGGTGGTAACAGGGCTCGATGGCAGATGGCGGACATCTTATCTACAAGAAGAGTAAGGTATCCTAGGCTTCATCGAATATTGGAGAGCGGTATTCTCCCAGCCACCAGCGGCTGACCAACGATCCCCACACGCCATTAACCTGCCCAGAATAGATCTTGTTGAACCCATATCCGTAGCTGAATTTCGCTTAAAGCTGCGCCAGATGGCTGGCTCAGCGCTTGGCACCGACCACATCACACCGAAAGACGTTAAACGTATGGATCCACACTTCGGCACATCTTTTCTGAACTGCATTCCTGCCTCTTACCTATACCGCTCTCTTCTATATGTGGTTAGAGTCACCTTCATCCCAAAGATCCCGTCTCCCACACTTCCCGAAAATTTTCGCCTAATATCGGTGGCGTCCGTTTTCACTCGCCCTTTGCATGATACTTTCGGTGAGCACTTAATTTCTTCCTTTCATCCTGACCAATTACAATTCGGTTTTCTCCGGAAAGCTGGATGTTTTGAGGCCCTATACTTCATTATTCGCTGCCCTCACTTCCACGGCTCCCTTTTCTCTTTCGTCTCTGTGGACATTCCAATGGTATTTGATTCCATCTCTCATTACCCCAGTTAGAGCGGTATCTGCTTTTAGAACCCCGTAACATTTTTTATTGACTACCTGTCTTCCTTCTATACCCCAGCGATCTCAACCTTCTGGGAGGTGCGAGTTTACCCAGAGAGAGGCGTTAGACAAAGGGACTCACTTTCACTTCTGCTTTTCATCATGACGTTCGACGAAGCTCTTCAAAAGCCAGCCTCCTGTCGCTGGATGTGCCCCGCAGGTCCGGTTGACTATATTACATATGCGGACAACGTGATCATCATAGCGGAAAACAAAAATGCACTACGGGAACGATTCACAACTTTTAACACAGACCAACAACTTTTTGGCCTTTCCATAAATCAGATGAAAATTAAGACCGTAAATATCCTCATCCATAGATCCAGGTCGAAAGCTTTACTGGCCACCTCTGACCTTCAAGTAGCATCGACGAATTTACCACCGGTTCAACCGACCGATTCGGTTAAGTTCTTGGCTTCGCAAGCTACCGCCTCACTCCCGCGATGAGCTGCATCAGCAACTCCAGGAAAATTCGCAAACACCATTAAAACCACACCAACGGACTGAAAATTTCGGGACCTTCCTCATTCCACTACATATCCACAGCCTCTAGCTGGCAGCGATATGCCGAGACAGGCTCAAAACGATGAACAAATTAATCAGGGCTGATCTTAGCAAATGGTTAAGATCACCCAAGAATGCAGCCGTTGCTTTTTCCATGCATCCATCACTGATCACGGCTTAGACAATCCTAGTCTCTCAACCCTGTTGCCGTTACTTCGGAAAGATAGATTGGAGTGAAATCATTCCAACTCAAATGCCATGCAGAGTTTGGCCTTTTGCGACCCGTCTGCATCGGCCAGCTAATTGGCTACACATCATAGGTGGGAAAACTCTGACGGATAAAGCCTCAGCGAAGGATGCATGGAAACCTCAGTTACTTACTACCCTTGACGGATCCCCTCTTTGTCAAGCTTCAACGCGTCTAATTGTTTGTAGAAGGCCCCGGCAACTTGCACGCGTCTTCCAGCGCCTAGTTATCAGAGCAATGCAATTACGCGCAGGCGTCCTTCCTACGAAAGTCAGACGCACCAAACGTAGATCACTGCGTTCCGCATCCGATCTCAATTACCGCGGTTCATGTGAGCAACATGAATCAATCTCCCATGTGCTACAAGTTTGCAGCGGAACCCATGATTCACGCTGTAAACGACACATTGACATTGCCAACGGAGTTGCAACGATTCTACGCCGTCGGGGAGCTACAGTCATTTCAGAACCAGGCTACTCTACCTCAACGACCTACATCAAGTCGGATCGACTCATGAACTGGAACCAGATTATCTACGTGATGGATATTGTTGCTTGTGACATACACCGTATGGTCCACTCTTAACAAAACAAAATTGGTAAATACGGCGTCGGTTATCACGAAGCGGTCATCAGAAACTATTCATAAACTGCGCGCTCGACAAACTCATCTATCGTACATTATTCGCTCATCTCAAACAATAAGGGATAAATCCATCCTGCGTCGACAAAACAACTGTTGCCTTTGAGGCTCTCAACCCTGGATATTTCCGATCTGTGCATTTCAATCATCCGAGGAACCATACTTGTGTATGATGTTTATATGCGAGATGCAGTCTATCAAAAACAATCGATACAACAACACACACTGCCACGTACTGGGAGTGGGATCCTTGACCGATTTCCTTGAGCTTTTATTAGACTATTTGCTTCATCTTATGTCTGGGCATTCGTCCCACCTTGGTAATTGCTGTACTGCTCACTTCTCGAACCAGACATGTCTTTGCCCAAAATAATTACTCATCGATTAAGCCATTCTAGGCTAACCTATTTAGTTCCGTTAGTGAAAAGAGAGGAAAGCAGAAAGGATCGGTTCTTTATCAAAGAATGAGTTAACTTTGAAATTACATTGCGTATTGCCTTACTAGAGCACAGTGTGGTTTAAGGCTGTTTGGCATTATCTAATAACCCCGAAACAGGATATACCTGAAAATGAAGCCTACCCTATACTACTCACAATGGGAAAGTAAGGTGCGCTAACTTTTGTTTGGGACCGCCATATACTGACCACATTTCCATGTTTACCATTTTGATCCACGCCCTTGTGTGGTTGACTAAGAGAGTTTTATAGTATTATTGGCAACTGTTGTTCGACTTCCTACGAAAAATGCTTTTTTGCGCATGCTTGGCGTCTGCTGACGCACAGAACGTATTCAATCGAGTCCCATTATAGTTTGGCCATTGATAATCATAAAACGGATCGAGTTTTACTTTCTCACTGGGATTTACTTAAGGCATTGCAGTTTGCAGAAGACCACTTTGTATGAACATACAGCAGGTACTTCTTGGCCACACTGAACACGAGGCATGCCATTCGCGAGAATATTGAGATCAGTAAGAACCGCTGGACCCAATATGTATTGAAATGAGCTACAAGGAATGGAGAATGGGTTAGCGAGAGCAGAGTACAACGTAGCACTGGACTAGCCAGGCAGGAGCAAATGAACGGCTTATACAAGCAGTAAAGCAAATATACAATTGGCAGGTTCAAAGAACAATGAAGCCCAATGCCGCCAACTACTGAAAGCGTAAATATTTCACGTTCGCTACAAGATTGTATCTATGCCGATTTCACTGTAATCTGGATGTTTTGTAAAGCATTCCGAATGCTTTGGAAATCAAAATGAACACAACATTTTGCACATAGGACATTTGTAACTAAATAACAAGGAAGAAGAAATGAGGCTCATGTCACGTTTGGAGCAAGTTAGTATAACCTGGATTGTGTAGGCGGTGGGAGCAAGAGAAAGCCCTTCTTATAACGTTGTCGCAAGTCGACTTAATTATAAGTATCGAGGGATACGCCTAACTGTACCGTGCTTCTTGTCGGCCCTCAAGTAAAGTATATGTGTATGTGAATCTGTGCAGTTGCACGAGTATTGGAAATTCAGATGATGAACAACTGTTCCTCTACTAACTTTGTTAGCTTTTGCATCATGTTGAGGACATCGATTGTGCATCCTTGCTGCGCTAGCAACCTGACGCTTTGTTGAATGACAGTTATTATAGTCTGATAAGGCGCCATTCAATAAAGCGTCAGGTTGTTGAATGACAGTTATTATAGTCTGATTAGGCGCCCCCATTCGCAATGAGGCTGGACCTTACCGTGGTGCGATGGTTTGTGTGCCTCAGTGATCCATTGAGCTATACTGGGTGGTGCTTTTGCGCATTCAGAGCCACTCATACCAGATTGGTCAATGGTTAGAGGCCAGACAAACTCAGCCTCCTGGTCCTCCAGGTTGGGGGTTGGAATGAGGGTGGCTCCTTATTCCTTAAAACGGACTCCTTGTAGTCCAGTGCCAAACCCGCTGCCTTGCGGCCAGGTTTTTGAACCAAAGGCTTTGGTTGAGAACCCTAATCGTTCTCCTGTCTAGGCCTGGGCAACCTGACAGTATCCTGCCCACGCAATACAATGAATCCTTCCCCAAACAAATTTCTGATGCTCTGGCCACCGCAGAGGATAATAAACGGTGCCCTATCTGCTGCATCGAGCAGGGTGGATAGGGGTTTGGATGCTACTGCTCAGGCCTTCCCATCTTCTTATTCCCCTTCTTGCGCTTTTTCACCCTTATCATCCCGTTCCAGCTTCACTTTTATCCCCCCTGTTTTCAACCCCCCAATTCTCGGCCCTCCCCCACCTTGCTTCAATAGTCGCTTGTCTTTTAGTTTCAACTCACAGGTGAACGCAGAGCGTCATTCCTGCACTGTCAACAGGCCCATGTCCAAGCAAGCGGCCCATTCCAGTTCATTGGCTTCCATTTGGAGCCCTCGATCCTCCTTCAGACTGGCATGCCTCAACGTTCGCACATTGCTTCAGATTGGTCAACAGGCAGCACTTGCCCGAACATTAGAGACCCTCTCGATCGATATCTGCTGCTTATCGGAGACCCGCCTGCAAGACTCGAGCTCTGTACTCACTCTGCGATCCCCTTCAGGTGACACTAGCAGCACTTTCTCATTGCGCCTATCCGGTGACGATGCAGCTTCGAGCACCGGCCAAGCCGGTGTTGGTATTGCCCTGAGTCCCCGGGCTGAAGCTGCTCTGGTTGATTGGATTCCAATCAGTAGCCGGATGTGTGCGGTCCGATTGGCTGGCTCGTTCAAAACTTCGAAGTCGCGCGGGACTAACAGGTGTCTATTCGTTATCGCTGCCTATGCACCGACAAACTGTAGCGATGACTCGGTAAAAGACGACTTCTATCGCCAACTGAACGAACTCCTTCGCCACAGAAGAAGCTCGGACACTGTAGTGCTGGCTGGGGATCTGAACGCTCAAGTTGGAAAATTATCCGCAGATGAGCTGCATCTGGGCGGCCAACATGGTATAGGCTCCCGTAATGATAACGGTGAGCGGTTACTTCATTTGTGTGAGGATGCTCGCTTATTTCTTGCGAGCACTAATTTCCGACACAGCACCCGCCGGAGGGTGACTTGGCGCCCACCAGCCTCGAACCAGCTATGGACGCAAATCGATCACATTGCTATCAGTTACCGCTGGAGAGGCTGCGTCCAGAACTGTCGCTCGATTTGGAGCACAGGTGTTGACACCGATCATGCACTTGTATGTGCTGACCTGCGGATGCGCTTTGGCGGACGCCCGCGACGATGTTGTGAGCGCATTGACACCGGCAGACTGGTGAATCCAGCTGTTCTGAACGCCTATCAAATTACGCTGTCGTCCGAGTTGGATAAACGCTCACTGGATGCAATTGAAGCTCACTGGTCTCATATGCAACAGGCCTTACTAGCAGCAGGAAAATTCTCATGTGGTATATCTAATCGCCAACATGAACATTGGGTCTCTTCACAGTCTTTGGAACTTATAGATGCTCGCCGGCATATTCCGGCTGGAAGCGAACACAATGAAACTCGCAAAGAGCTCCGGGCAAAACTCCGTGCTAGCCTGAAGAGAGACCGCGAATCCTGGTGGTCTCGTCGTGCAACAGAGATGGAAATGGCCGCTGCCCTTGGTAACCATCGTGAGTTATTCCGTCTGATACGGGAAACGGGCAGCAGGAGACCTGGTGTTAGTGAAATTATACGTGACGAGAGTGGACAGCCTATCCACAATTTATCAAAACGCCTGGAACCTTGGGCTGAGCACTTTGAAATGCAATTTAATCGGTCGGAATTGTTAGATTTCTCGCCGACCAGTGATCGCCCCGCTCCGTGGGCTGTTCCTTTGGATCCACCCTCGCGCTCAGAAGTCGAACATGAGATCAAACTGTTGAAGTTAAATAAAGCCGCGGGACCTGATGACCTTCCTCCAGCCCTCTTCAAATTCGGGGGACCTGCTCTTGTGGATGATTTACACGAGTTACTAGTGAGACTGTGGGAGCAGGAAACTGTCCCAACCGATTGGAGCCGCTCCATCATAGTCCCAATTTTCAAAGGAGGCTCACGATCGGAACTCGGCAGCCATAGAGGAATCAGTCTGATCTCCATCGCCTCCAAATTGCTTGCCTCTGTCATCCTTCACAGACTGACTGGCACTCGTGAAAGCCAGATTCGTGAAGAGCAAGCTGGATTTCGTCGAGGTCGTAGCTGCATTGACCACATCTTCACCTTGCGTCAGTTGTTGGAGCACCGTCACATATATTGGCGGCCCACCGTTGTCGTGTTCCTCGATATCAAAGGTGCATTCGATTCGGCAGATAGACATGCACTTTGGGACTGTCTACTCAGGAAAGGTGTACCTGAGAAATATGTGAATATTATCCGAGCATTATATGCTCGTAGCTCGGGCAGAGTGAGGGCTTACGGCAAGTTGTCGTCGCCCTTTAATATCTCCAGCGGCGTGAGACAAGGATGCCCGCTGTCACCTTTCCTCTTCAACTTCGCTGTTGACGAAGTCATGGAAATCGCGTTTACAGGACACGACTTAGAAGGTGTGGAGCTACTCCCAGGAGAACGACTTCTTGATTTAGAGTATGCTGATGATATTGCCCTGATCTGTGACAGCTCACAACTGCGCCAAGCGGCACTGGACAGATTAGCACTAGCTGTCCGTCACTTCGGGCTTTGCTTCGCACCCTCGAAGTGCAAAGCGTTCCTCCAAGATTGGTCTGGACCGCCTCCTACGCTGACCCTTGGTGGGGATCAGCTAGAAGTCGTTCAAAAATTCAACTACCTGGGAAGTTGTATCAGCGCCCGTGGGATTGAAGATGAAATCACGAATCGTATATCAAAATCTCGGGGCGCTTTTGCTAACCTTCGCCACTTATGGCGCCGGCGCGACATCACTCTTGCCCTGAAGGGTAGAGTGTACAATGCAGCAGTACGTTCGACCCTACTGTACGGTTGTGAAACCTGGCCGCTTAAAGCAGCGGACCTGAAGAGGTTACTTACGTTCGACCACCGGTGCCTTCGTAATTTAGCTCACATCTGGAGGGAACACCGAGTGAGCAACGAGCGTGTTCGACGCCTTGTTTACGGCACAGGAAAAGGAAATGAACCGCTCAGCACCGTCATTTCACGCACCTGGCTCCGATGGCTCGGCCACGTGTTACGCATGTCAGCCCACCGACTCCCGCGACGTGTGTTGTTTGCGCGCCGGGGGTGTGGATGGAAGAAGAGGAGGGGTGGCCAAGCGATGACTTGGTCAAGAGGAATGAAGACCTTCACTTCTGAGCTGGCCTCGGTTGGAGCATCTCGGCTCACTGGTTGGGGTCCGAAAGACGATGAACACGTTTGGTTGGACACACTTGTTGATATGGCTAGGAGCCGACCTCAGTGGCGTTCGTGCTGTGAGTTTCTATGTCCCATCCCATCCCTCTTAGCCTCCCCCTCCAACCATGATTTCATTAGTTGGCCTTATATAATTTTGCATAGTAATTTTTTTTGGTGCACAGCAGCCGGCTGGTAGCTTACCGGAACGATGCCCATCCGTTACCGGTAGCTCAGCCAGCTTGCACCAGTTGTTTTTTTTCTCTCTCTCCTTTTTTTTCTATGTATTGCGGCACAGTAGCTGAGGTGTTTCCCACCTCTAGCTAACGTGTATGATGATGATGATGATGATGATAAGGCGCCAGATACATCAGGAGACGTATGCTGTCGACTGGACCTACGAAAACACGTTTTATGTCAAGTGTAGTACGTAACAGTAGGGTAACAGAAAGTGCAGCTGGTGGGACGAATCCAAGATCCTCCTTGGATCGTCCAACATGTGGATGCTGCCTTTGTTCATGATCAGCTATGCATCGTTGCTCTCCACTATTCAGCATATACGTGCCACTTGCTTTCCAAATAACATCAAAACTTTGCATCATTGCATGTGCCATCGTTGATGATCTCTGGGTGATTAGGGCGTTGGTTATTCATTGTCACAATCGCAATGACCACGAGGCCTCTGACTATTGACAATATGACATTCGCACGCGCCGAGTTTCTTGAGCGAGTTTGAGTACGTGACAGATGAGAATTGAACTTTTGAAATACAAACTCACTTGAGTATTTTCGCAAGGCGTGGAGCTCCCGGGTCAAAACAAAGCAAGGTCGGAAGTGAGCTGCGGTACTTTAAATGAATGCAAAAATCGGTAATGAAAACCTAAAAGTATCCTCTCAGTACAGAAACAACCGAATCTTCACAATATGGACATTAACGGTGCAAACAGAACATAAAAGCCAGCGTCGGCGAGCCAAGTAACATAAATGATTATATATCACTGCATAAACATGCTTAATTGTGTGCTCACTGTACGTTGGGTCAAGGAAGACCAGCCGCTTGCGAGACAGGTGCGCGCAGAAGGTACGGGTACTACAAGCCGAGTACGGCGAGTTCTTGCTGATCATCATCATGAGTAAATTCAAGTAAGGTGACAGCGACCTGAGGAGCAAGCGGAACATGGTGGCAGATGAAGGAGTAAAGAGGTAGAAGTCGAGCCGACCACGGCTGGAGTGAATGCCACGGGGTGAACAAGCAGGCGGCAAACCAGGTTTATCAGGTTTGATTGATGCGGTGAAGCCAAGGCGGGTTAGCAGCTGTGGCAGCTGGCAGTTGAAGTGATTCGAGTAAAATCTAATATCTTCGGCATTGCTGGTAATTTTGCAGTCTAAAGAGCCTCATGTCGGGAATCTGACTTTCCAATTGTCGCGCAACTACGCAGGTGTTGAACCCCATTGAACCGAATAAACGGAATGCATGTTGTCGCAAGTTTTTGCATCGCAAGTGCATTCACCCTATAGTTTTCAGTGATAAGTCAAGTAACTGCGAACCCCCATTTTTGAGCTAGATTTAACCTACACCGACACGGAGCTTCATGTATTCAACATAGCGCAATGCTCATGGTTTTGGTTGGAATAACTGGTCTGAAAATCGTAGGACCATTTTTCTTTTCTTTGATAACAATGGTCCATGTGTTGAGGTAGATGTTCCATGTGTACTTAAATCAAGCGAACAAGAGGTTAAGCTGAGAGTAGTCTACGCGGTAGCCGATAATCTTCAGACATACTGTTTTCAAGGGAAGAGTAGTTCCCGGTAGTAAGTCTCGAACTTGTAACGAAAGGTGCTGAGGTATACTGAGTGTAAAATAAAGTGAACAAATATTCACGTATTAAGCAGCCATTTTCCTAAAGTAAACCTGCCATTTTGTTAAATATGTTTGTTGGAAGTTAGTTTTCGGACTCCAGGAGTGTTGGTCATAACTGTGTATTGTCATAAACTATGATAAAAAGAAGCATCCAGGTTGGTCTGTCTAGTTAAAAGGGAACACAGTTCTTGATGTGGAAGAAAAAGTCAGACAATTAACTATCCGCAGATCGAATGGAACAGCGGGGACAGAGCAGCGGCAGTTGCGTATCACGTGTAAGTTCGTCAACAAGGCGATAAAATAGCTCCACCACAACAGATCCCGTACTGATCAACTGCCGCTTGCGGATTGTATGGCTGTTTTCGTTTCACACAGCGCGGCCCAACGACACTTATCGATCGTTCCACTGGCAAGTTTCTACGTCTAGACAAATTTCGCTGAATGTCAGCACTCAGTGCTGAGTAAGCTTATTGTGTGTTTTGGCTTAGCTAGCTCCAACAAACGATTGTCAAACTGCGGCCCTCCGACCATAAGCTGTCGACCATTCTACTGGCTCAAGTGGCCTGTCTGCGACTCAAGTCTCGACGAATTGTCACGCAGTAAAACTTGGGGTCTCCTAAAAATGTTGCAGCGCAGCCCTCCATGTTATATGCTCACACAGAGTGCAACGAAATCTATGGATGCGCGAGAGGTTGTGCGCACCACAAACGCAGGTGTGTTCGTGCAAGCATCTGCTGTCCAACACGAAATACCGATTGGATGGCCGAATCGTTGTTGGAAATGCTCGCGTTTCACGTAAACGCGTAAAGTGCGCCATCGGAAGGTTCGAGTCATGGATGCATTTCGGATACCGGTCCAAACATATGGGACACAGGGAAGACTGTTATTACTCCACCAAGCCTTGACTAGTTTTATTAGCCTATTGATACACAAACCGACAAAAACGAGTGACGAATGACAAGAAGAAGCATCTCTTAAAAGTGACTGCACAAGCGAAGGTCTTTGATGCAGAGCGCTTCCTATCAATCTTGTGTTCGTCGACTGAAAAACCCCATACAAAATTGTTACAGTCGCCGATGTCAACGACAGCACGGCAAAAAACAGCAGCAAGTTCTACAGATGAGAACGTACGAACACGCAGTGCGACTGTGCAGGAAAAAACGGATTATAGATCTTTATTTAACCCTTTCAGGCACGTAAGAACAGCGCACATCAGGTGATGACGAAAGGTAAGAACTATCCGGTCGTTACAAAGTGCTAGTTTGAAACACACTGACAAAATAACTTATTGTTTCCGGTGTCCTATGACCTTTTGGACTTGTTTCAAATCATCTTCCCATCATTCTTTGGGTAAAGAAAATACGGGCGTGTTTGTTAATGTGTAGGACATATTTATCACGTATATCTTAAAGGTTAAACTATTTTAATAGTGCATGATGCGGCAAAAAACATAAATCTACAAGACCCACAGGATGAAATCAAAAGCAAAATAAACTCAGAATGTTCCCAGGTGGAAGGTGAATTATCAACGGTTAAGCCACTGCACTTTATAGAACAGTTGTATAGACCTTATCACTAAGATGAAAGTCCAGAAATCTCTCCATTGTCGCGATGTCTGGTGCTTTCACCACATGTGTTGGTAGTGCATTCCAGTGCATTCCGAATAAACGATATCACAGTTCGTAACTGAGACCGGATAGCCCACGCGTTGCCTTGGTGGCTGTTTTTCGCGGTTGCTCCAAAAGGCAAATAGCTCGCTTTAACCATGGACACTAGCCCTGAACCACAAATGTAGCGTGGGCCCGAAAGTACGAGTTACTCTGCAGTGGTACTGGCTGTCCCTCAAATGGGCCGAGAGTTCGCCTCAAAGGCTTCAAGTTCGCCATATTTGCTGCTTTCGAACATTTGAGCGAGTTGCCAAGACTTTCTTGCACTATGATGCCTATGTCGCTTTCCCTAGTCACGTTTTGCAGGAAGTGTTTTCCCAAAAGAGTTGTGTTGATGAAGCTGCTACGCACCATCAGCAGGTGGCGCTTTCCAGGGTTTACTGGGAGCTGGTTTCTTTCTGCTTACACTTTAATTCGAGCCAGATGGAGCTGAAGGTAGACACAATCGGATGCTGAGCGAATTTTTCTCCATATTTTAGAATCATCTGCGAATATTTGCATGTGGGATAGAATGTTTGCTGGAAGGTCATTGATATAGACTAAAAACAATAGCGGGCAGAGGATGAATCCATGCAGTACACCACTGGATAAGCACAGAGTTTCGGGGTGCGTGTCGCCTACTCCTAATTTGATTTCTCTGTCATGGAAGTAGTCCACCAACCAGGTGCGCAGGGACTCGTTGATACCATTGGCAGTAAGCTTTTGGAGGAGAACGAAGTGATTGACCCTGTCGAATGCATTAGAAAAGTCTAAGTAACCCACATCTTTGGGGACGTCTTCATTAGCCACCATTGTTCATGATTCCCGGGTAAGCAGCAAATTGCTGTACCAAGCTCATCTGTGTCCGAAAGCACGTTGGGCATTAGGAATTGTTTGCACTTTTTAAGCATCGCGTCAGTTCGTCTGCGATTACAGATTCCATCACTGTTCATAAAACAACTAGAATAGTAATAGATCTGTTGGGCGGAGCCTGGGATACTAGTCGGTAAGCAATGACACGTAATACGTGTCAAATACGACAGTATAGAAGTCGGAGGCGACTGAACCCAACGTATATTGTACAGGCTACAAGAATAGGAAGCGAATCAGACAGAGCGAGAAACGTGCAGCGAGGTACTCACCAAAACGGTTTGTGTCAACGGATGTGCAGTCAGTAAAACAAGTGGACGTTTCGAAGGTTAAAACAACCGTAAAATCCAATGTTACAAAATACTGAAAGAGCTTGTTTTCCGGTACACTACAAGGGCCTCTCCCTAGAAGGCTGAAGGATGGAAGCCTTCGATGGAGCTGTTAGTGGGGGAAACGGAAGGTGAGGATGAGTGCGAATATTTGCATGGGCTTGAGTAAGGGCTTCCAAGGTGGGGTGTGTAGCAGAGTTCGCTGGGTCCAGGCTTTTGTTAGTTATTATTTATGACGATCGTGTGGACCAGAGTGCATCATCGGTGGGCCGTCGGGGCGGGCTGGTCGGACTGCAAAAATACTGGCTAGTCCAGAAAAAAGGCCGACAGGACCTTCCCTTTGCTGCAGACCCGACGGTGCGCTTGGGAGGTGTCACTCCCCCCACCGCACTTTAGTCCACGGTCCTCGTCCCACGAAGAAATCCAGGCGTCCTCGTCTCACGAAGAAATCCTGGCGTCCTCGTCCCACGAAGAAATCCGGCGTTCTCGTCGGCAACGCCTAGGCGGCGTTTGGGGACCAATCCGTTCGTGGGTGTCTGCGGTCGAGGGCGACTGTCTGTTCCTTGGGTGAGGAAGGGGGCTTTGGGACGGCTGGCGAGTCACTCCAGGGTTGCGTTGAGCCGGTTGGCGAGTCACTCGAGGGTTGCCTGGGCAGTTCCGGCGGTTGAGTTTCTGGAAGGTAGAACTCAGAGGGGGTGGGCAAGGGTCGGGGAAGTGGCTTGACGCCGGAGAGGGAACATGGCATGCATGATAAAAGCAAATACGCTTTTTAGGTTTTCAATATGTTTTGGGTTTTTTGTCGATTTTGCAAAACGTTTGTGGATGAGACGCAGGATAACCACTAAAGACGAAAAAGGCGTGTTAATGGAAATAGCAAACGTTTACAAAATCTGCAAAACGGACCGGACGTTTAACCTGTCTACCGCGTCGGTCGGTTGCCTGGGGTTGCGGCGGGATAGGTTGCGGGTCAAGGGGTACGGAGGGTTCCGGGCTATCCAGTGCTCGGGAAGTCACCACAGGTGCGGGTGCTTGTGCGAGAGCATCAGGATGGGCTGCAAGTGGCTCGTCAAAGAAAGCCACTTTGAGGCGGTCGATGGACACCGTTGTTCGGTGACCATTCTGGTCTAAAGTAAAATGTTTCGGAGTCCGTTGCAGAACTCTGAAAGGGCCAGTGTAGGGAGGCTGGAGAGGGCGCCGCACTGCGTCGGTGCGGAGGAAGACGTGAGTGCAGGTAGAGAGTCCGCTGTGCATTTGCACATCTCTAGTCTGTTCACGGGGCGGGGTCGGGCGTAGTGAACGCATGCGTTGAGCTAGGGAGGACGCAAAGTTAGGCGGAGGCATACCCGACGATGCGGGAGGTGAAACGAATTCTCCTGGTAACTTGAGCGTCGTGCCGTAAACCAGCTCTGCTGGTGCACATTGCAAGTCAGCTTTGATGCTGCTGCGAATGCCTAAGAGTACGAGCGAAATGTTTTCGCTCCAGCTAGGGTCGGAGGAGGCGCAGAGCGAGGCTTTAAGCTGTCTATGGAAGCGTTCAACTAACCCGTTGGCTGCTGGGTGATACGCTGTGGTATGAATGCGGCGACAGCCTAAAAAGTTGCAGAACGTATCGAATTGTGAAGATTCGAAAGGCGTTCCTCGGTCAGTTGTGATGGTGGATGGGCATCCGTAGTGCGAGACCCACCGGTCCAAGAAGGCCCGGATAACAGTCTCAGCTGTGCAGTCTGTTACGGGATGGCTTCTGGCCATCTGGTGAAGCGGTCGACACATGTAAGAATGTATACGAATCCGCGTGAAGGAGGCAAGGGACCTACCAGGTCTAAGTGTACATGCGAGAACCGAGAGTCCGGGGCAGGAAATGAACCAAGAGGACTGCGGGTGTGACGATGTACTTTGGAGCGCTGGCATTGAAGGCAGGCGCGAGCCCAGGTACGAACATCTTTGTTTACGCGTGGCCAAACGAAACGTTCGGTGACCAGTTTCAAAGATGCACGGATACCGGGATGTGATAGTGAGTGCAGTGCGTCAAAGACTGTGCGTCTGAAGGAGACGGGCACGAGGGGTCTAGGACAACCTGTGGAAGTGTCACAGAGAATGGTTCCTTCCGTGGTTTGGAGAGGAACAGGTTGCACATGCAGCGAAGTGGACTGCAGAGTGCGCTGTATATCTTCGTCTTGAGCCTGAGCCGATGCCATGGCGGCAAGGTCGACGGTAGGCAAAGACTGCAGAGTGAGGTTGACGCGTGAGAGAGCGTCGGCGACGGGATTGTCGACACCTGAGACATGACGTATGTCAGCAGTGAACTGCGTGACAAAGTCTAGGTGTCTTGTTTCCCGTGGTGAGTATTTGTCGCAAGCAGAGTTGAAGGCAAAGATAAGGGGCTTGTGGTCAGTGTAGACCGTGAAAGCGCGGCCTTCAAGTGTGTGCCGGAAGTGACGTATCGCTAGGTAAATGGCGAGCAGTTCTCTGCCAAACGTGCTGTAGCGGGATTCCGCTGGCTGCAGGCGCTTGGAGAAGAACCCAAGGGGTTGCCATTGCCCACCAACGTGTTGTTGGAGGACGGCTCCTACCGCGACGTCTGAGGCATCAGTCGTAATAGAAAGAGGTGCAGTCGATTCGGAATGAGCGAGGAGGGCTATGTTGGAGATAGCATCCTTGAGCTCGGCGAAGGCTGCCTGTGCTGTGTCAGGGAAAGCGAACTTACGTTCATTTCCTCTGAGTAAGTCAGTCAGTGGCTGCATGAGCTGAGCGCAGCGCGGAATGAAGCGTCGATAGTAGTTGACCAAACCACAAAATCGACGGAGGTGCTTGAACGAAGTCGGAGCTGGGAAGTCCTTGATTGCCTGGATCTTATCAGGAAGGACTTCGATACCAGACGATGAAACGAGGTGGCCTAGGAATTCTACCGTTGATTTGCCGAGTTCGCACTTAGTCGGGTTGACTGTGACACCGTGTTGGGTCAAGCGCTGGAAGAGAGTTCGAAGATGCTCGAGGTGCTCTTGTTCCGATGAACTGGCTACTAAAATATCATCGAGGTAGGAATATGCGAAGTCTAGGCCACGAGTAACATCGTGGATGAAGCGTTGGAAGGTTTGTGCGGCGTTGCACAGTCCAAATGGCATTCTTAAAAATTCAAACAAACCGAAAGGAGTGATGACGGCTGTTTTAGGAATGTCATTGTCTTCCACAGGTATCTGGTGATAGGCGCGAACCAGATCGATCTTGCTGAAGATCGTCTTACCTGTGAGGCATGCGGTAAGGTCCTGCATGTGTGGGATGGGATACCTATCTGGGACGGTTAGGCGATTGAGTGCGCGGTAATCACCGCAAGGGCGCCAGTCACCAGATTTCTTGGGGACCATCTGCAGGGGCGAGGACCAAGGGCTGTCGGAAGGGCGGATTATTCCAAGTTCAAGCATGTGCTCAAACTCCGCCCTAGCTACCTTTAGTTTCTCAGGCGATAGTCGGCGTGGACGGCATGACACAGGTGGGCCGTTCGTCCGTATGTGGTGCGTGACTTGAGCTGCCACGGGCAAAGCTGCGTTCATTGGCTGAACGAGCTTGGGATACTGAGAAAAGAGATTAGCGTAGTCTGGCGAGGTCTGGGGAAATGCATAGACCGGGGATATAGATGTGACATCGGCGGTGATGCCACGTACACTGAGTTTTGTTGCAGCGTCGACTATCATCTGGCGTTTCGCATCGACCAAGAGGTCGAAATGCCTGAGAAAGTCAATGCCGATGATGGCAAAGGGGACTGCAGCGACAGTGAATACCCAGCGGAAAGTGCGCCGAAGACCTAGGTCCAGGGTAAGTGACCGATGACCATAGGTGGCTATTGGCGTGCCATTGGCGGCACTGAGGCTTGTCGACAGAGAAGTGGTAGGCTCACCTGGCATAGGGGGAATGACGCTGACTTCCGCCCCGGTATCAACTAAGAACTGGGTATCGGAGTCATAATCCCTAATGTAGATGAGACGACTTTGGGCTTTGCCGACGTTCGTGGCCATTACAGCCCGGCGTGGCGGATCATCTATAGCGGAGTAGCTACACGGCTGTACGCACTTACGGGCTTTAGTACCGAAACGCGAGTGGTAAAAGCAGTAAC
This sequence comes from Dicrocoelium dendriticum, assembly GCA_944474145.2. Taxonomy (NCBI): domain Eukaryota; kingdom Metazoa; phylum Platyhelminthes; class Trematoda; order Plagiorchiida; family Dicrocoeliidae; genus Dicrocoelium; species Dicrocoelium dendriticum. Next base: position 225,104,535 of record OX104063.1, read on the forward strand.
CTGTGGCATCAGGTTTTGTGCGACGGGGCGATGATCCGGAGCGGTTGCGGTGCTTACGGTTTAAAGTGAGTTCCTCGATCTGGCGCTGAAGCGACGCTATCTGCAATGATAATGCGTCTATTGCCGACGGCGGGCTAGTCGCGCCTGTCGTTGTGGTTGCGCCAGCGCAAAGCTGCTTAGGTGCTTTGGTTTCAGTCTCTGGCTGGTGCCGTTCGATGACGCGGTCTGCTAGATCTGCAATTGCTGTGATGGGCAAGTCACTTGCTACTGCAAGGATAGCCTGTGTGCTTTCAGGAAGGCGTTGCATCCACAGCTCGCGGAGAATCCCTACGTCCATGTTGGACGTGCCGATGAGCTGTTGCATTTCGCGCAACAAGGCTGAGGGCATCCTATCTCCTAGCTGCAGATCACTAAATAGTTGCTGCAGACGGACCTTGTCAGAAGGCGTGATTCGCTGAATAATAGCCTGTTTAAGAGTCTCGTATTTCATTACTAGAGGGGGGCAAAGTATGATGTCTCTCACCTGCGAGGATATACTCTGAGGAAGGCAAGATATTAGCTGATTATACATGGCGAAATCAGAAGAAATCTTACGAATATAAAATACGGATTCTAGGTGCAAAAACCATAATAAAGGATCATTCTCCCAAAAAGGGGGAGGGGCTAAGGCAACAGAGTTGACCATGACAGGCTGAACGGCGTTAACCGCGCATGGAGACGGCTTATCCTCTAAATAATCCATTGCAAAAAGCAGATAAAAAATGTGGTAGGTGAGAAAACAATATGATCACAAGTAATGAATCACAAAATCACTGGAACGAGCTCACCAGAATGAAAATGCAAAATGGCGGGCGGCGTGTTCCTGACAGGGGGTCACCAATTGTTGGGCGGAGCCTGGGATACTAGTCGGTAAGCAATGACACGTAATACGTGTCAAATACGACAGTATAGAAGTCGGAGGCGACTGAACCCAACGTATATTGTACAGGCTACAAGAATAGGAAGCGAATCAGACAGAGCGAGAAACGTGCAGCGAGGTACTCACCAAAACGGTTTGTGTCAACGGATGTGCAGTCAGTAAAACAAGTGGACGTTTCGAAGGTTAAAACAACCGTAAAATCCAATGTTACAAAATACTGAAAGAGCTTGTTTTCCGGTACACTTCAGGTCGGTAGTTGGCAGGATCACTTACCTTCTTTGTATGGTAGAGTGATAATTCCATTTTCCCACTCAGATCGGAGTGTTTGGGAGTCAAACAGACTCTGGAAAAGGCTGCAAGTGGTACTGCTTTGGTATGAGCAAATTTTTAAGTACTTTTGGGTAGATCATGTTGATTCCAGGGACCCTGTATTCCCGGAGAGACTGTACTTGGTTTGCAACAGCTGCTGAGGTAAAGGTGACACTGGATAAGCTAATGACATCAGTTTGGAGTTGATAGGTCGAAGGTTTCATGGTATTTGTAGCTACCGAGCCAAACTGTAGGAGTAGAACGTTCGCGGTATCCACAGTAGTAGTTATTAGGCCACTGTACGCCTTGCCTGGTGGTATTTCGGTCGTCAACTTTCTTTTATCATTCACATTTCTTCCCTAGGGCGCAAGGACGACAGCGTTGAATGGCATTAGGAGGACGCTTTGGCGCGTAAAATGGCAGTTGACGCAATAGACAGATCTGAGTAGCGGAACTGGCTCTTAAGAAACGGAGTGTCCGACAAGTTTGTGACTATCCTGAAGAAACTGTACAGCCAAACCTCGGGCAAAGTCAGCGTCTGCATCAGAATTTTCTCTCCGTTTGCTGTCACTAGCGGCGTAGGCCAATATTGCCATATTTCGTTTTTCCTCTTCAATTTTGCAACTGAAGATATCGTCCAACGTACATTGAAAGGTATCCAAAACTGAGGTATTGACCTTCTCCCAGGTAACAGAATCGCGGACTTGGTTTACGCCCTTAGGACCGCTTTGCTTTGAGACGATCCACAGGCTGTGCAAAGCGCTTGGAACCGATTAGCGACGGAGGCATCTAAGTATAGTCTGTATTTCACTTCAGGAAAGTGCAAAATACCATTCCAGGGTTGGTAGATGCCTGTGCCTGCTCTCACCATTGCTGGTGACGTCCTGGAACAAGTCCCCTGCCTCGCTTATCTAGGGAGTTGCATCACGGCTGGCGGCGATGTTGGAGATGAGGTCTCACAACTTATCGCATAGGCCCGCGTTACATTCGTCAGACTGAGACACCTATCGCATCGTCTTGATGCCAGTCTCAGGCTGAAGGACAGGGCATACATGCAGTCTGCTTCTACGGCTGTGGGACCTGGTCGAGTTGTTTGGAAGACATAAAGCGATTGTCAGATTTTGAACATCGTTGTCTGCTTAGGATTGCTTGCGTATACTGGCAACATCTCGTATGTAACACAGAAGTTTGAGACCGGGTGCTTGGAGCAATCAGCTAATGCTTGCAAAACCATATGCATGGGGTTGCTTCGGCGACCTATTACGCATGCCAGCCCATCATGTTCCCTGTCGGGCGACTTTGCACTCTCCGGAAGCGATTGAATAAGGTGCCGCGGTGGGAAAGCAATGAAATGGAGAAGGACCATGAAGAAGGTAACTTCAAGCTTAGCATTCGTTGAACCGCCTTGGCTTCCAGGACGGGACCACGCAACTCGAACTGCAAGTGGTTGGAAACGAGGAATAAAGGAACAACAGTGTATTACGGGTAAAAAGCAATGCTTAACAAGTCCTGTGGAATGGAAATTATTGAGAAAATAACATTTTAAAGTTAAGATGAAAAGCGTTTAGGTGAACTCACCATAGGCCTATGCAGATGAGCGGAGATGTTCGCGTATTAAATGTGTAAATCCATAAGTTCATTATCTGGGAGTTTGGTAAGACACCGTTTGATTGTGTCTTTTAATTCCCTGACTAACGTGATAAAAAGAAACACAAATATGACAACGCATCGTCAACACTTTTGTAAATATTGTCAGTTTAGGAGCAGAGACGACATAAATACAGAGAGCGTTCCATAGCTAGCACACGTGGAGGGAAAAGTAATTTCTACTGCATTCAAGCAGGCTATACTGTATTGTAAGTTTCAGAGGATGATGTCTTAGGTTAGTGTTACGTTTCAATTCACGCAGAGGGCAAATGTGGTTTGGATGCTTCAAAAGCTGGTAAAACATTAGCAGATCCCCCCGTAAAGGCTAGCGGTTATGGCGCGCAAGAGACATCCGTGTGTCTGTTTTGTTCAACCGCATCATTTGTTATGTTTAATCGAACATATATATATATATATATATATATATAAGAGGAGCATATACAGCAGCGGTTGAAGGAGAACGAGGTACACTTTTTCATATTTCGGTCATCAAGGCTCTCAGGAGGCTAAAGATCAGGCTCGAGAATTGCCCATACGTGCTAGACCGCGTCGACATTGCCACGGCGATCACAGTCGGTGAGCTTAGGCTATGGACGTTTCTCTACACCCAGTAAGACACCATGCAAATTACACTTTTTGCCGGACACTCACTGTATGACAAAGAGAGATGTAGCTTCATAGACGAGAGCGGGTTCAAGGTGCGTCTGCGGCAGACACAGGTTCGCTCAAGAAGAGGGCAACGTAAACTTCCTCTTGCCAACAGTCAGAAGCCAAGTGGTGATTTCGATTATGGCAATTAATAGCCAAGGCACCGCTCACTCAAAGATAATCAACGATGGCACCGGCGATGTTGCAATGTTCTTGATGTTGTTGGGGGAGCGTGTGGTGCTTGTGCGCTCCATAGTGGAGAGGAACGATGCATGGCTGATCAGCAGCAACGTTGGAATCCATGTTCCGGAAGATCTAATGAGGATCCTAGGTTCGTCCTATCAGTTGGATTTTCTGACCCGTTAGGTACGCTTTAATATGCACTTCTTCCCCTAAACTATAATACCAGTGGAACGGTAGAGGGAGAGAGCACCCATCATTATTTGGTAAACAGAAAACTTGCTGAGCTCAAAACAGGAAAACCAAATCATTAATGAATAGGGATTGGCAGTAATGGTAAGGTGGCTGGAACTTGATTCGGTGGGTGCGATGCGGGGAATTGCCCATATGCACTATTTACTCGGTGCCTTTCATAATTCTTATTACCCTTCACTGAAACGATGGAACAATAGGTTTGCCACGATTAAAGTAAGCAAATAATTAATGCGACCAGTACGTTGAAAGTACAATCAAAGAGCAAATGTCTCGAAAATGAGCATACAAGGTGGACTCACCGTAAGGTTCAAAGGTGCACGCGGTTGGATATGTCATACCGGACAGTGTACCTGAAGTTAGCACACGGCCAAAGTGCAGCGTGGATTGGCCAACCTTAGCTTATGGTGTGAAAAGAAATGAGATGTTAACCTCTTCACAGGTAGAAGGATAATTTTCTGGGACAAGTCTCTGTATTGACTTTCAATTCAATGCAACAATGGAACAATGGTGTATTACGGGTAAAAGTTGGTTGGTTGGTTGAAGGTTTCGCAGGATGGCCAGAATGAGAACCAAGGCATGGTGAAATGAAAACGGGGTGATAAAATGAGAAGTATTTTTGATGGACTCACTATAGTGGTCACAAATAGGCATGTGGAAGAGCCCATATCGATTGTATATGTTAATTCTGACTATTCACCGTACGAAACATACCGTCTGTCGATGTACATCGGCCTCATCTCGTAATGTAGGTGGGTTAAGACAACCTCAAGAGGTTTTTTAAACGGAAACAAAATAATTTAGGAGAGCGTTCCATGGCTGACACACCAGAAGAAAAGTTTCGTCGACGTTCTAGCCGACTGTACTGTGGCCAACTTGAACTGGTGTTGTGGACTCAGTTGTAATATGTGGCGGCAAACGTGGTTGGGATTCCTTAGAATCTGGTAGACCATAATAAGGTCGCCACGTAGGCGCCGGTACCGGTCGCTGTATAATTTTAGGGTCCTCAGCCTAAGTTGATCAGGAAGATGGAACAACACTGACGTGTTTGGTGGCTTGTCGCTGTGGAGTATCGAGCGCTGAGAGGTCTGGCTTGCGCCAGGGCTGCCAGTGATGGAGTGCGTATTTAACGTGTGGCCGTGGAAATCCGACGCATGAGCTTGTTGGTGAACCCCAGAAGCAGACCTGGCCCCAGCACTGATCCTTGTGGAACCCACGTTTGACACGAATCGGATCAAAAATCACATTCGAACTCTGGCCTGCAGTTGACGATGCTACAGGAAATTCCTGATCCACTCAAAGACGGGGTGGCCAAATCCGTAGCTTTCCAGCCTATGAAGCAGAATGCTGCGGTCCAGGCGTTCGAAGGCATTAGAAAAGTCGATACAGCCCAACCTGCTAGGACAACGACCTGTCCATGGCAACCAGCCAATAACAACCCCTGCATTTTATCCTATAATGTCCCCACGCATGAACCTGTCTATGAAGACCATCAGGCCAAGGCGACCAGATTTTGTCGGTCGCTTGAGTGGTCGCCTTAGACAGGTTTGACAGTGTAAATGAACTTTTTTGTCCCATAATCGGCCGCCCCCGTATAACTACTGTGTGCAATCAGTAAGCTGGCTTTGCATGAAGGTTGTTGACGGAATTCGTGCTGTTCCAGTGCTACGATGTTGCAGCGCTTTCCGCCTCAACGACGATTGCTTCCAACACCTTTGAGAAGGCAGTGAGGAGGATTACTAAGGGATAGTTTGTGGGTCCAGAGCGACTGTCACCTTAAAGAAGGGGGTTGATTACTTCATCTTTCCATATGGTAGGCACCATTTGTTTATCCAAACGCGTTTGAAAGAAATGTGATAACGACTCTTCCAGCGTTGTTGCTCCTTCGCTCGGCACCCATTGGCGAATGTTCCGGAAGAACTGTAGGTGCACAGTGAGAGCAGTCTCTTCAACACGGAAATGACAGTAAAAGCGATGTTAATATATTCTGGAAATGGGGCTTTGGAGGGGGTATGTAATAGTCGCAGACGTCTTGTCAGGAGGTAAGGGCATACTTCATGCGTACAGCATTGGCTGATTCTTCAGCGCTCTATGCCACGCCAACTTTGGTGTTACGTGGGGGATACCTTGCTTCACTTTGCGAATAATAATAACATGTTTATATAGGGCTTTTGGTTTTTGGCAAATTTACAAGCTAACTGTTGTTGGTGATCCACTTTTTCCTCAAAGACGTGTATTACAGTGATTGCGCTCGGCCACGCAGTCGATCCAGATTTCGGGACCTGAACGGGCTCTGTAAGCCTGCTAAACACTATTCCGTAGGGACATGCATTTTCTAGTCCAGCTTCTGATGAACTACCAAAGATTGGAAGAACGAACCTGCCTAGTTTCTGATGAATTTATCCGGAATGCACAAACGTTCGACAAACTGAATTCAGGTGTTGTCAAGTGAGACGCCTTTCAAGAATTTCCAATCGGTCATAGCAGCGCGATCTGTCATGATGATTTAGCGTGATGGTACATGTTAGTTCAGCGTGTTCCTCCGGATATACAATGTAACACACAAGTTATAAAATATGGTGACATGATCACTTAGCCCTAGTGGGGTCTCCGTAATTGCGCTGTCTACCATAAGTTCCTCATGTGTAAGTATGAAGTCTAGTATCGAAGGTTTGTTGTTGTTTTCAGCTCTGTACCTGGTAGATGAGGTGATGTGATTGTACAGTGGAATCATTGCGATAACGTCGTGCATTTCGTCCTTGAATGTTTCGCTGTGTGATGCCTATGCGACTGGGTCGTGCAAGTTAGAGCCGCGTGAGATTAGAACGTGACTGTAAGTTGGGAGTAAGCTTTTCGTCAGTAGTAATATTAGGCGGGAAGCCATCTCTGGAGTGGACGAAGGGGTACGGTGAACAACTGCCAAGAAGCAGTTTTTATTGTATCTGAGACGTAAACGGTACCATCGCGAATCGGGTGACCCTTGTCTCCGGATCATCTAGTGATTCCTATTGTAAGTCGTTGCGATGATATAAGCTTTCAGCAGCCTCTCTGTTAGGACCATTGTTTCGGAGAATTGATATTACCTGAATCGCGACCTCGGCATTCGTAACCTCTGAGCGCAACCAACTCTCGGTTCTGCAGATGAGGTCCCAAGCGTTTGTTGTCTGGTGCAACCTGAGCTTAGCACGTTTACTGAGAAAACTCAGGCATTAGTGTACGTGCAAGAAAGATGTTCAGTTCTCAGCAATGAATTAAAAATATGTGGTTCGAATAAGAGGTTGTGCTGGCCATTGTATGGTCGGAACCTGACCGTTTGTGTGGCATTCTCGGTGAGTGGCTTGGAGCTGGGTTCAGCAATATCATACTTCGCTCCCCTGAAAACTCTTGTCGCGCAATGCATGTGGTGTGGCTACTAGATTGCATAGGAAGGTTCCCACTTTTTCAGACCTAGTAGTGTGAAGTTCGAATGTGGTCCACCTTACATTTGCTTGCTTATGTGGCGCTTGGTTGACTGTCTGTTCCGAAGTGCTTGCCAACGTTCCAGTAAGCAAAGTGCCATCTGTTTAGTTTGAAGCTCAACGTTCATTATCTTTGGATCGCATCCTTTGTGGCTATCTGGTCTTAGCAGCCTTGAGGAGAAGCGTCAGTAACGTCGGCCGTCAGCAGGGTCTTACAAATATAGCACCAATGCTCCTGGTAGTGAGCTCCTACTACGCACTCATCATGTACATGAGACTGGGGGACGCTGTGGACAACAACGGTTCTAGCATCGGAGTCTGCGCGGAGCTCTTCCAATCTCTGGTTTACGCGTTTTCGCTCGCTCCACAGAATGTCTGGAAAGACATGGACCAAACAGGATTAGTTACGTAGACGAGCTGTCAAAAGCAAGACGGCTTTTAACATTCGTGACAAAGTATAGCTCGACCGGAAGAAGCCTGGCTTCACCATACCGTTTGGAACCTCGTCGACGGGTGTTCCTCGTCAGGTTGGTGAGCTTAGTCGGAACACCGAGCAGTTTGCTTATGGTGTTCCATTGGCTCAGGTCGTCCATCTTCTTTATAGTAAACGAATTCGACGTTGATTCTGGGACGCTGTCACTTATAATGGATAGGGCATCCGGCTGTTTCTGAGTGTCTTTCAGAGGAGTATGGGTTGGGGTTGAGAGACCGGGTGACTTGCTAATTACCAGTGCAGCATCGTCTCTCACATTAATTTTGGGTGTAGCGAAAGAAACTGTAACCGTTTATTTTTGGGTTCTAAGATGCAAATACGATCCAGCCGCCATTGTTATTGGCTTAATCCCTGATTTTGGCTAAGCTCGGTTTGAGAAAACTGGTTTGAGGGGAGTTATTACGAATGACTTACAGATAGTGTTCGGAAACCGCATGACGACCTGAAGTTGTGGCGAGGTGGTTACTTACCGTGTTTGAATATCCTTATTTTAGTGGAACGCCGGTCTTTGTGGATTTGGCGTACAGTAGAGTTCATTGTATAGTACTATATTACACATTCTGCAACGTTCGTTCCTCCTGAAGAGAGTTTGGTGTTTAATATTTTTGAAAACATTTCTGTCAGCCTTTCATATTTCTTGGACGATGTAACGACGGTTCTAACTATTGGGGTGGTATTGCACTTCACGCGGGACCAAAATGGGTCTGGCCTGCTGTTGTGCACCCACCCTGCGCTTGGATCCATTGTCCCACATTTGTCATGGAGCCGTCGGAACAGGAAAATCCTGTTTTGACCATTTTTGGCATGTTCCAAGGCACCATTATGCACAGCGAATTGGCCACTCTCGCTCATGGGGTGACGTGAACTTGGTGTTGACGATGACTTCTAAACCTTAGTTTGTGGTCAGATCATTTGTTTCGGCGCCAAAGGCAGTTTACCGACAGCGATGGCTGTTTCTCCGTTGCTTTCTCTCTCTCGGCCGCGCACCAAATGCTACATTCACTAATCAGTGGTCTCGCGGTTTTGTAGAAACCCACACGAAAGCTCGTCGTGTATTCGGTGACTTACGTTAAGCGACGGATTCAACAGAGAATTGATAAGCAATGGCTAGATAGCGATGTCTAGTGGAAGATCAAAGCAAAATGGTTTTAAATGCTGCATCCTTCAGCTACCGTTTAGGACCGTTTGAGAGCTTTCAGCTTCATTTTCTGCTTGAAATCAAAATTATACCCGAACTGTGCAAGAATGAGGGGCTTGCACGCGTGAGGTTCGGTAAAGAGTGTATCAAGACAGTTAGCGGGAGAAACATTATGATGCACACAGTTAAATCCAAATTATGGTGAACACTGAGTAGCACTGGTCGAACTGGTTCTGGTGTGCGTAAGCGCAAAAATGTGTGAAGAGAATTGGAACGGGACTTCGGATGGTGTGAGATCATGGATAGTGTGCGGTCATACGATATGCATGCATTCATGGCGGAATATTTCCTCTTCAAAGGTGCATAAAGCACGTCCTTGTCTAGACCTGACTTAAAGTCAGGAAATGTGCTGCGTTTCAGAAAGCTGGAAAAATCATGTGATACGCAATCTGGGCTGGAAAAAGTACGGACACACAGTTGGGTTATCGACAGCAGTATAGTAAAAGGCCTGCTGTACCCATGAGGTCCTTGGCGTTATATACATATATATATATATACCCTCCTTCAAGATTATTAATAGCTTTTGGTGTGGTTAAAACTATCATCTTGATTAGTAGACATAAATTCCATGGGAGAATACTTAAAGAGCCCACTGGCTATTGATGATAAAACCATAGCTAAGAAAGCGAACCAGTACCTCGGCCTTCTTCGTAGAGCCTTCGGGAAGTTTGACCCTTCAGTCTTCCCAAAAATGCTTAGTGCGTACGTGAGGCCGCACGCGGAATACGCTATTCAAGCGTGGCAACCCTGGCTCAAGCACCATCTCACCGCGCTCGATACTGCACAACGTAGGACAACGAAAAGCGTCAGAGGTTTGACCAGCCTCCCCTACCCACTCAGGCTGAAGACCCTCCAAATATACAGTGGACGTTATCGGTGTCTAAGGAGCGATCTCATAATGGTGTACCTAATCCTGAGAGACCCCAACCACCCATGCCATTCCCTTCTAATACTCAGTCAAAACACCTCGCTAAGAGGTCACCAGTTTAAGTTAGTCACGCAGTACAGCCGCCTGGAATGTCGGCGAAACTATTTCTTCCTTCGAGTGGCACAGCCTTGGAACGCCCTCCCGGAACATGTAATTAATGCACCCACCTTATCCCTTTTTAAAAAACGCCTTGACGATACCCTGTCACATTTACACTACGGGCTATAGCTCATGACCACCAGATGCTGGCACTAATGCACAACAGACAGGGGATAGTGCAATAACCCTACTGGAGAATGAGTCATTCCAAACTCCTTGCATGAAATTTGATAAACGCTACTACTACAGAAACTGGATTACTGTATCCTGTCGACCCAAGATTGTTGCACACGAGTAAGCGTTGTCCTTGCTACCTTTTTATTTTTCTCGCCTATGATGTGAACAATAACCACTCCCCTGTTGCTTTGTGTGCGTACATTCTCATTTCAAACTCCCTCTATACGACAGTGCAGTTACATCTGTAAGCGCCCGAACTGAAGACTCCATTATCCCTTCGCTATCTTTTTTATCACGCCATACACCCTACGGGACATGTCAAGCACCTGCTTTTTTACCCGTTATAAATCATTGTTCATTGTTCATGGTTCATAGACATCTAACACTTCCGCCTGAAATGTCGCTAGAACCCAGCAAAAATAACGAATAAATACCTTAGCCGCTGGCTTTCCTTAAGTTTGACGTTCCACAAGCGCGTAGATATTTTATTCAAATTTCCTGAGTACTGTCATGTGCGACCACCGGCAGGCCACCTAATGTCTTATGTTTGGACCCTGGATTTCGTGCCAGGCAGGTAGTTGGGACGGGTTTGCAAATTTATATGCAACATTCGACTGTTTCATCTTTAACAGTATACAGTTGTTTGTATGTGATTCGAAAGGGCATGAAGGTACATAACCAAAGACCGAAGAACGAGACTGGCAGTATGCTTGAGTGAATAAAATTGTTTATTCTAGCTACATCCCTGTCTTAGTACACTCACTGACACAAATGTTCTTGTTGCACCAGAGGTTACATTGTGACAGCAACTCTTCAAATCGTACGTCTGATGGCATGGACAGTCCCAGGAACACCCCTGAACTGAGGGAGGAATGCACGACAGACACTAGTCTGACTGATGAACCCGGAATGCTTGGCCCGCGGGTAGAAGATACTTTCGCTGAGTTACCGCCTGCCAAAGGGAGTCCTACAGTCGACGAACACTTTCGACAGGAATCAACCGCTCCCCGATCAACGGATGATGGATCTGCCGGCCCTTCCAGTAGAAGTAGCTGCAGCGAGGCTCCCCGTATACAGGCGCTGCGGAATCAATTACGGCTTTTAAGTGAGAAACTACGGCCCAGGCTTACTCCTTGTTGCCATTTAACTGCCTCAGAGCTGTGTTACGTGTGCCACCAACGAAGGGCTAGGAATGTTTCAGTGAATTTAAAGGATGAAGCCCAAAGACGCGAACAGGCTGAGGAGCAGATACTTTTGGAGTATCAACAGTTACGAGCGGAAAATGAAGCCAAACGAGAAAAGGTAATTACTTATTTATCCCGCAAACTACCGCACAGTTATGTTGAACGTGAGGGATAAACATGAAACTTAAGACTTTAGCATAAAAGTTACTTATTCACTGTCGGTTCAAGCAGCTTTGCATTTTTAAGCACATGACGCCGTATCATATTCCACTTTTGGCTAGGTGTGTATCTGCCCGTCTGATAGTAGCCGGTGTTGGCACAGATGCTGCGTTAATGCAGTTTCTTCACCGCCTCTAACTTATGCCAGCTTGAATGAACTCTAGTTGGGTTTAGGACACTTGTTTGTTCTTTATTATCCAGTTACTAGGTAAAACTTTTGTCGTTGACATTAGAATCCCACAAATTCGGGATCGTAGTATGATTCGATGCGCCCGCTTTTCCCAAGACACATCTGCAGGTATGGAAATTATCATCGCACAAGTGGAGTACACGGATTAGGCAACTCGGGCAGTCAGCATTTGAGACACATGTACCAAAGCGAATCGGCTAGCTCTGGTTATTAGGGGACGGGACATCCACTTTAGGACCTTCTGTATCGCTGGTTAATGACCTTCTCTTTGTGTACCATGACATTCAGATAATTAGGTTTGGATAATCTAAACGGGTGATTGAACCATAATTTATACCATAACATCTGAAAATGTGCAGGTGATTAGATTACATCCGACCCTGGTCACGCTCATTATTCATTTTTCAAGGGGTATCACACGCATTTTGACTGCGGATGATGATCTTCAAGTAGTAGCAAGTACGAACAGATGGGATATTGAGTCGGTCTAAATATGAGCCTATCGAGTAACCCCTCGTATGAGTACTTGGACGCGGGATCAACCCTATCAGGTATCGTTCGACGTTGGTCATAAGGATCGAATAGTATTTACCATAATTAAGCCGTTCCTATTTTTACTCAACTCTTATCTTTACTCAGTAACCTTTGTAATGAGTTTCAACCAAAAAACAGTACAATTCTTCAGATCCACATTGGATAAGCAGTGAACGGCTAACTGCTTTTTATGCTAAGTTCGCCACCACATTTACCCAATTTCATAAGCTATCAAATGACTCTGGATTACTGCACAGCTCCTGTTGATTTTCTTGTACATTACAACACGGAAGATATCCTGATTCTTCTCAAAGGGCATGCGTCTTATCTACAACCTGATGTCCGTCTGGTTGCAAGCATTTCCTTTGTGTCACATTCTCCTATGCATCGTGTACTATATGCGATTAGCAGCAGGTTTTATCTTATAGTGTGTTATTCTAGCCTTGACCCAAGTGATCTATTTTCCTAACCTGTTCGTATTCTTTAATTTCTTTGTTTAGACTTATGTTAGGACTAACAGACAAGACCCTCCTTCACAGATTGCTTTAATCCATGGGAGCGCACACCTGGGCTGATTACGTCGGTATTGTCTCAATCCAAATAGCGCCGCTCCTTTCGACTGGCTTGAAACTTAGTTCGTCATGGTTACCAGACATGCGATACCAAACTGGCCATCAAAAACAACGATATTCGCATGGTAGTATGCAGGAAGCTGCTAAGATTACTCCGTTACCTGATTGCGTTGTAACCGAATGACAGCGAACAAGCCGTCGCATGCCTGAACTTGCTTCACTAGGTACATCCGGCATGGGTGCGCACTTAACATGAATATCTACCAGGCGATAGCATTTGAGTAAATTTTGACTTCAACAGATTGCTAATTAGGGAAGGTGAGATACATTGGGCCAGGTTCAAACATTGAATCCACCATGGGACAGGTTGCGAGCTATCAAACCTTTAGTGTATATCAGGTGTCCATATCCTTTCAGATTGTACATCGGTGTGTGATTAATCGCAACCAGTTCAAAAGGATTTAAATCATCACAACATTTGTGCCGTGCCCCTAAGCGCATGCCATCCCCGAATCCCCTTAAATGTTGATGTGGTACAGCAGTACTGTCAAAAGGGGTTCGCCTACGCAGGGCTATGTTTGGTTGATCTGAGGGAATATAGGTCAGTTCCGAATGAGAAGTAGCTCACCTGGATCCCCCGCTTTTTCTCTGAGCATATATTGCATAGGAGATGTGTAGCGCAAGTCTTTCCTGATCCCTCTTCCCACGCATTTGTGCTGCTGCATTTGGCATTCACAGTGATTGGGAAATCCAGCAGAAATGTCACGGTTGAAAGCATTGCTTTGTTATTCGACATGGGAGGTGCTGAAGTACATAAAGCAATAAACAGATACCTTTGGAATGTTTCAGAACGACTGAGAAGAGTTAGTGAAAATAACTGGATGTTTACTTCGGTTTGACAAAATTGAACCTATGTGGGAGCTTCAAGATCGACGACGAATTATTGTTCATCTATGACATACGGCGGTAGTACATAGTCATGAAGTCAAGCAAAGCTGCCTCCAGACCGTTGTCAGGGGAGACGAACCATAATACGAAGCAGAGTATATCGGCCATAAGCTCATACACATGAATCACATGATACACGATTTATAGGATGACAAACAAACGAAAGATGCCTACAAAATATTGTCTGCGACATCAAACCGCCTCCCGAAAGGACTCAGAAAGCGCCTACTGGCCACAACAGAAACGAATGCGATCAATCAACTCAAGCCATAATTGTGTAAACAGCCGGTAGTTGTGCAACTTTAACCCTACCGGTGCCCTACCCTGGTCAGCTGCCTTCAGGTATAGCGGTCAATGGTAGCAGGTTCAAATAGACATCGATTGCCACGGTTCATCCGGTCGCGGCATTCGCGTCAGATCGCTGCATGACTAGTGATACCTTGTATACAAATGATTATGAAGCTCATAACTGTAATTGTAATTGCCTGGGAAGATTTATCGAAAAGAACTTTCTTCGCAATTTTCCTTTTGACATTTCGTAGGTATCAATCCATTTGCTTCCAAACGTTCAAACACTGTTCGAAGTGTATTTAAATATATAGCAGCCCTGCCGTCAGAAACCAGGATGGCTATCGTCAAAACAGTTCGTGTACTACTAACCTATTAATTGCACTTGATAGTTAGATTTAAGCAGTTGATGATAGAGCAGGAGTCGATGTCATCTACCTTGAATTCTCAAAATCGTTTGATCGCTTAGACCAAAGAAGTACCCTTCAGAAGCTTCGAAACAACAGCAGTGGCCACCCAATCCTGAATTGGATTAGCAATATTCTACACAAACAACCATTGAAGGTGAGAGTCCGAGAATCACTGTCCAATGCAATCGACGTGGTGTGTGGTGTATCACAAGGCTCGGTGCTTGGATGTCGTCTATTATTGGTGTTCATTAACGAATTGGCGAGATCAGTTGCTTGCGATTTCCTATTTTTGGCGGATGATATCAAAATATAGCGAAGGATCAGATGACCGGACGACTATGAACGGCTCCAGTACGATCTTAACACGGTGTTGAACGGGTCACTTCAAAACGCCCTATCATTCAAGGTAGACAAGAGTCGAGTTATGCAATTACGCCATAGACATGACTACACATATTTGCTCAGGACACACGGATTGCAGACCAGCGAATAAGAATGTGACCCTGGTGCGCTTGTACAGCGTGACCTCCACTTTCCAAAACAGGCTGAGGTAGCTGCGAAAAGGGGGCAACCAGCACATCGGCATACTGCGAAAGGCATTCGGGAGATTTGACCCATCAATCTTCCCAATGATACACAATTCACAGGTGCGCCTGCAGGTTGAATACGCTATCCAAGCTTGGCAACCTTGGTTGAAGCGCGATCTAGAGGCGTTAGAGGCACCACAACGAACAGCAACAAAGAATGTAAAGGGCCTGTGCTATCACTCTTACCACCGTGGGCTGAAGTTGTTAGAAATTTTCAGCGGACGTTATTGAAATCTGTGCGGAGATCTCATTACAGCACACCAACTAGTGAGTGACCCCAACCACGCATGCCGCCATTTGCTGAAACAGTCAAAACGCGCAACTCAGGGGCAACTGCATGAAATTGAGGGAATAATATAGCCATCTAGAGTGTCGATGTAATTACTTTTCCCTTCGGGTTTACCAACCCTAGAACGCACTCCCGGACTCAGTTGTATCCTCTCTCACCCTGGAAGTATCTAAAAACGATTGAATGTTGCTCTTAGCTCCCAGCATCTTGTTACTTAAAGTCCTCTATTGTGGATTACGCCAAGCATACCTTTTTACAGGAGTTATGTATCAAATTGACCCGTGAAAAACTATATTTTACTTTTCTCACCTTTCATATCAACGACCACTGCATCCCGGTGTATTTCTGAACGTTTATGCTCGATTTTTTTCATTTTACACTGATGTAATTTATCAAAGCATTCATCTCGGCAGACGTTTGGTAGATGACTCAGATATATTTTGATTTCATCATATTCACCCCAACCGTCCTACGGGACGTGTCAAACACTTACTTTTATCCCGTGATAAATCATTGTTCATTTTTCAATGTTCATTATCTAAATAAGCACAAGTAAAATGTATATTCAGTGTAAGTTTGCAATTTGGAGTCAAAAGGTTGTAAAGGAGACAGTGAAGCACTGTTTATAATGGAAAGTGCAGCCTGCGTATCTAGTTCCAAATCGATCAGTTCATTCTCGATCATCAATCGAATCGTATATGGAGGGCACTTGTTGCGTGATACGGTGTTCAAGTAGATGGAATTTAGCTCGTTGTCTGGGTCTTCCAGAAAGTTTTTCTCCGCAAGCAGCAGCTCATTATGGCTCTTCAATCGAGTGAGATGATACAGTGGGGCTGCTTCCGATCTGCACAAACTGGCTAAGTGGCCCATTTTACCAAACTTCCGGCAGACGCTTTCTTTGTATTGACACTCAGAAGCACCAGGATGTTGCCTCCCGCAGCAGTAGTACACGAACTATCTTCGAGTTTCAGCTGGACTCTGTGGTTTAGCAACTGCGTGAACAGCATCGACGACTGGATGGGCAGTGAATTCACGTACCTGGTGCGAGCTATTCCTCATTTGACAAACGATTAGACAGGTGTTCTCCCAAATGGTATCTGACTCGTTCAAACATAAGAATTTTCCAGTGAACCTTCTTCCGGAATCCCGAAATTAAACGCTGTATTTTCATTTTTGCTTCAAACTTGTCGGGCGAAATTTCATAGTACATACACTCGGGAATGGACTTGTGGATGTGTGCAATGAGGTCGTTGACACTGTCGTTCGGTTTCTGTACAAGCTTTGAAAAGCAGTGTCACGCGGTATAAACATTCTGTTTCAATCCACACAGTGTGGTATATTTATCCAAGGTAGACATAGTAGCGTTATCATTTTCCACATGTAGCGCATCATAATGTTGCTGGTCTTCATCCTCCAACCCTTGTCTGAAGTGTCATAGGTCGTGGGATTCCTAACAACCAGTAGTTCCAAGTAGTTAATAAATGATATCATCCACCTCACCCAGTTTTATGATCTACGTTTGTTCTCGACGGAAAACTAAAATCTAGAAGGTCGATTAATGCTAATGATCATTTTGACAGTCGCCCAAATTAAGTAATCACAAAGTAAAGCAATATATATATATATATATATACCATACACCCTCGGTGGAAGAGATATTATGCCGTTGGAATCATGGCTGAACAGAAAAACAGTATGAATAATTATAAAAATAATAAGAACAACAAAAGCTATTTTGTCCAGTTTGCAACTTACAGTTTTGAAACATTTTCGGATTTTTAAGGGGAGAAAGGAGGGACACTGCAATACACCGATGCACACGTCCGCCACTGGCATCGGTCTTGAGCCATGGCTTCCAAGGTCTTCAACCAGCAAGTATCCACATCTCTCGGACCCCAACCAGGTAGTTAACAAAAACCGGCCGAGGCCAACTGTTTCGTCAACTTTTCATGCGGCATCTCCATGTTGTAGGCTGTCCACCAGACCGTCTTCTCCAGCCCTGTCCAACAACCGCAAACAACGCACGACGGGGGTAACGCTGGGCAGGCATGCGCAATACGTGTCCCAACCACCGCAGTTGATGCAGTGGGACGAGCTCCTCTAGCGAGTGACTTCCTCGTCCCAAGACACGCTGTCTAACTTCCACATTGCTTATGTGGTGCTGCCACCACACACGGGCAATGGACCGCAGAGAGCGGTGCTCGAAGATGGATAGCCTGGGCAAGTCATCTTTACGAATGGGTCAGGTCTCGCATCCGTACAACAGTACAGCACGTACAGTTGCACAATAGACCCGCCTTTTGATGGAGCGACGAATGTCGTGACGACGCCACAAGTCTTGCAAAGTACGCCTCCAGACCGTAGTCAGGAGTGTGTCGGCCAAAAGCTCACTCACATGAATCATATGACACACGATTTAAAGCATGAGGTGAAGGATTACTGGTTGGTCAACGCGAGGTAAACCAACACAGACGCGGTGTTTTCTGAGCTAAACGCATCAATGCCATGTGCGCACGTAACACGCGGTACTCACGGAGCTTGGCGCTCTGATGATGAACTCATCGATTGTAATCACTGTGTCCAGATTGTAATTAATCTGGTGCATTCATCCGAAGGGAAAACATAGGTGGAACTGAGAATTGGGTGTGGTGACGAGAAATATCATCACCTAAATTTTATCTGTTCTTTTTTTAGTACCCGTGGTCAAAATGATTGAACAATGAATTATAACGTGCAAAATTGCGATTGCCTGTCAAGTCCCGTAGAATTACGGAAGCGGGTATTAGAAACTGATGGCTTAAAAGGACAGGAACAATGGAAAATCCTGATTTAAATTCCCTTACATGAACACGTGAGCTGGTCTGTTCACCGTTCCGTAGCGGAAAGGGCTGGTGAGCACACTGTTTGCTTTCATTCGTCTTCCAAACGAAACGGACTGTGTTACGTAAGGTCCAATCATTTTAATACGCGTTAATGTGTGGGGGGAAGTTACGTGAGATACAGAGCTTTCCAGGTTCTTGATACCCAAAGGGAGAAAACGTTTTGTCGGCAATCAAGTCCACTGTGGTGTGTGGTCAGTTTGAGCTGGTGGCTTCTCAAATTGTTACTGTGGCTGCGTTGCAACAGCTCGCGACAGGCGTGATGGTGGTTAGTCGCTAGTTAGTACACCATGATAAGTTCTCCTCGTAGTAAATGGCGGTCCGAACTGATATGGTGCATCACAATTCAAATACACCCAAATTGTCCCAAATATTTGTTCATCAGCACTGAGCTCCTTGGTGACATGAAGTTGAACCATACAAGTTACTCAAAAGAAAGCTTTGCTGCAGAGCACATGAACCACAGCTTTAAAACAGCACAACTTCTGCTTTTTAGAGGCACAACGCGCAATCGGACTACACTGGAGTGTTGTCGCTGTGGCCTCCTATTCCATGCAAATCCATAAGTCGTCCGCTACGCCAGTGAAAGCAACAACACTCAGCTTAGAAAGCTCTGATGAAGTGCCTGATGTATGCAGTTACGCCAACTGAAAAGGCGTACCGGATTGACGTCATGACAGCGAAAGCGTTTATGGCGTGTGGACCATTCGTATTCTACTGTTACCCAGACACGGAGCAACCCACGCGAATGGATAGTAAGCGGACAGACCCCTTGAAGTCTGTCCTACCGACTCTGTTTGATGGTGGTAAAGATCCCATGGCTTCTGCATTTTACAAGCAAAGATAATGTTTGCATTATGTTGTACGTGTCGTAGGTTGGCGAACACTAAAGTTGCTCGCGAACCAAGAGTATTGTCATCTGCAACACAATTGGCAACCTTCAAAACGAGACATCCAAATTCCGCTCACTATGGTGAGCCCAGAATTCTGCGGATAACACTGGCATCCATTGACGATGTAGAGGCGGTGCTCTTATCGGCATATCACCTCCGAGGTGAAGACAGTATGATCCGCATCTTTCCGGATGTTCCATGGAGCGAACGTCAGCGAGAAAAAAACAATTTAGACGATCGCAACACGGCCAGCCGGCGAAAAACCATTTTAGTTCATGGTGTGCCCGAGCTACCAACAGCTAGGGACGAGGAGGCGCATGCTCACGATCTGGAAGAATGGCGGTACATCCGTGAAACTCTATCTGCAGGCGACGTCATCCTTCAGTCGATTTCTAGACTGCCCGTTTCACCTCATTACAAAGGTAATGGCCCAAGGATACTGAAACTTGTGGTTCAGTCCCAGCAGATGGTGGCTAACTTAATGCGTAACTGGCATAAAATGCACAATGCACTGCCATCAGAACTACGATTTAAGGTACCATTTATTGAATCGAAGCCACCGGAGGATGTGACACCATCTGTGGCTCAATGTGATAAAATAAACGGAGCCGAAGACACTGCATTAAGATTATCAACCACTGAAAACGACGCTATTGAAGAGCGTTCTGCGTGTGCAGGAACGACGTTAGGTGGGCTGCAGGCCCGTGCAAAATGTTCATCGATAAACTGCGCAAAAAACGATCAGGTGCCGGCCTTTCATCGGCCGGCTTAAATCCAACTTCGTGTAATCCTCCACAAGCTCTTTTGGTGCTAAAGCAGCTGTCCTGTATGTACACTAATGCTCAAAGTTTACTTAACAAACTACCCGAACTGCGACTACGTCAAAGGTCCAAATCGTGTGACCTCGTCGCTATAACGGAGACGTGGTTGCGCCCGGATATCACAGACACGGAGGTCGAGCTACCAGGCATGTCCGTCGTTCGGCGCGATCGATCCAGTAAAGGGGGCGGGGTGGCTCTGTACTACCGCAGTGACCTCCAATGTGAGCACATAGAAGACGTGTACAGTAACGTGCAGGATACTCTTTGGTGTCGGCTGCGTTTAACAGGCAACGACGTCTGTCTGGTGGCGGTCGTTTATCGACCTCCATCCTCTACACCCGAGATGGACTTCAATCTCGCGTCTGCGCTGAGGCTTGTGATCAGCAGGAGATACAGCCATATTCTTATTGCTGGTGACTTCAATATCCACGCTCTGGATGTCCAAGCAACACCTACGGAACAGTTCAAAGCGGATCTACAAGACCTTGTCTCCAGTTTTCCGCTTTATGGCCATATCGACAATCCCACCAGATTCAGAGCAGCAGAAAGTCCGTCTATCCTGGACCGGATATTTACCAACGAAGAACTCATGGTCGAGAAAGTAATCATCGACGCTGCTTTGGGTTGCAGCGATCATGCAGTTTTACTATTCGATTATATATGCTACGCAGAATACCCTGCGGATACTACACGGGAAAGCCGAGTTATCATACGGTACGATGAGCTGGCTCGACTTGCAGAGACAGCCAACTGGAACTTTCTGACAGACGAAGTACCGACAATCGCATGGCCACATTTCGTCAACCAATTTAGCACTCTCGTCGAAGAGGCATCCGAAACGAAGGTTGTCCACTCGAAGAAGACTGTTTCATTTGTGCGAAGTAGGACACGGAAATGTATGGCAGTGAGGAACTCGGCCTGGCGTATCTATAAGGAACACCCGAGCACGGAGAGCTGGACGGCCTATGCAATTCAACGTAATCATTGCACTCAACTCGTTCGTGAGGATAAACTGACATACCAGCAGCACCTGACGGAGCGCATGGTTTCGAATCATAAGCTGCTCTACCAACATGTAAACAACCTGCGCAAGGTAAAACGGGGAATCCCTCCTCTTCAAACGCCAGATGGCATGACGTTGACTACGGAGGATGCGGCGAACGCCTTGCGGCTGCAATATGCTTCGAACTTTCAATGCATTCCTTGGTCATCTGTTCCTTTGTCAGCAGCTGTTTTACAACCAAAACTTACGCACATAACTTTCACGGCGGGGATGGTATTAAAGAAGTTGTTGTGTATGCGTAAGCACAGCTCTCCTGGAATCGACAACATTCACCCTAAGTCCCTTG
The DNA here is from genome assembly GCA_944474145.2 of Dicrocoelium dendriticum. Lineage (NCBI taxonomy): Eukaryota > Metazoa > Platyhelminthes > Trematoda > Plagiorchiida > Dicrocoeliidae > Dicrocoelium > Dicrocoelium dendriticum. The sequence goes on from OX104063.1 coordinate 225,126,006, forward strand.
CGGTAATGGGAGAAAGTTTAGCGGAGCCTCTGGCACGATTCTTCCAACGCTGCTTCGATCAGATGTATGTACCCGAGATGTGGAAATGTGGGATCATAACCCCAATTCACAAGGGCGGTAGCCGTTCTGATCCAGCCAACTACCGTCCTGTAACCCTTCTCCCGGTCCTGTCGAAGGTTATGGAAGCTATTGTTGCTGACGTACTAACAACCTATCTAGAAGAGTCTGCCTTCCTTGCACATGAACAGCATGGTTTTCGACGGAATCGATCGTGCACCACAAATCTGCTGCTAGCAAGATCGAGTTGGACCAAATTAATTGACAGCGGTGCAGGAGTGGACGTGGTCTACCTAGATTTCTCAAAGGCCTTCGATCGACTAGACCATGGAATCCTGATCTGCAAACTTCAGAGCTTCGGCATTGGTGATCCGCTCCTAGGATGGATCACAAGCTTTCTTCTCCACCGGAGCTTAGAGGTAAAAGTGCGTGGGTCCCGGTCCCATCCAATCCAAGTCGAATGTGGTGTACCACAAGGATCGGTACTGGGGCCACGATTGTTTTTGATGTATATTGACGACATAGCGGCCCTCATTCTTTCCAACTGCCTACTCTATGCCGACGACATCAAGGTCTGGAGAGCGATCAATACACCCGACGACTCCGCAATACTTCAAGAGGATCTGGATAAGGTGTATGCGTGGTCAGTTCGGAACCAACTCCCATTCAACACAGAAAAATGCAGAGTATTACACTTACGTCACCAATCAGCATTTTTCTATAAACTGGGTGACCATGTGCTTCACACAACTGCTGAGGAAAAGGATTTAGGAGTCTTGATTCAGTCCGACCTTGGTTGTTCAGCCCAGGCAAAGAAAGCATCGAACGTGAGCATTCGAAATTTGGGCCTTCTCCGGCGCACATTTGGACGCTTCGATCCATCCGTTTTTCACCAACTTCTAGGTGCATACATACGACCACACGTGGAGTATGCAATACAAGTCTGGCAGCCGTGGCTGAGGAAAGACCTCTCTGATTTAGAGAAACCTCAACGACGCGCAACGAAGAACGTGAAAGGTTTAAGCCAGTTACGCTACGAAGACAGACTGAGATCGCTCAGGATATTTAGTGGTCAATATCGAAGACTACGGGGAGATTTGATTTTGGCTTATCAGATTCTGACAGACCCCAATCATACCTGCCGCCATCTGCTGGAGCTCAGTAACAACAACAACAATCTGAGAGGCCATCATCTGAAGCTGGCAGTGCAGTACAGCCGTTTGGAATGTCGACGGAATTTCTTTTCTGTTCGTGTTTGCCAAGCCTGGAATGCTCTCCCAGAATCTGTAGTCAGTGCACCCAACCTGATCGAGTTCAAAAATCGAGTTGATAGTGCACTCACTTCATTGCACTATCTCCCATAATACAGTCTAATTTTGAGAGATCCAAAATCCATACTTTAAAAATAATTTTCCCCTACGCTTATTTCAACAGTGGATGTATATTTGGACGCTTCAAACTCAAACACTTTGCGCCATGCGAATTTCAAGGGGCAGTGACTCTTTTAACCAAATACTCCATGCCTCATGATTCCCTCCGAGTTTTTGGGGATTATTATTTTGACACTTCAAACTCGGTGAGTCCACAAGCTTGTAGTGACTCGTTGTTAAACGATTTTACTGAATTGGTTTCCATTGAATTTTCTACACTTCTATGATTTTCGCACTGATCACCCTACGGGATTTGTCAAGCTTTAGCTTTTATACCCGCATAAATCCATTGTTCCATTGTTCCATTGAAGTGTAAGGCCGTCACAACCTCTCATCAATTTTAGCAGAGCAATTCAATTGCATCTAAGGAATAGCGTACTAGCGTTATTAAATGGTAAGCTTTTATATTGACCATGAACAGAAATTGTGATTACTGTAATCGAAGTAGATAAATTTTGTAAAATCAAGGTTTGAGGTGCTTACGACGCTCCAGTGGACGGCATGCTAATCATGAAGTGCGTGGAAACCTTAAACAGCGTGATCTCGCTTCGTACCACAACAGTTAGGCGGCGGTAACAGAACGTCGCCCTATGCACCTTATTAGCCCGTGTTTCACGGTGAACTAAACGTTGGATAAACACAAAATTAAGATTACTCTGATGTGACCAGTATTCTCGACGAAAAAGCTGCAACTAAAGACCGTAGGACTAACAGTGTTTGTACAAGTCATATTGGCGTAAAACCCGGTCCTTCTGGAACAAACGATTTATTGGCGCAATGCCAAGCAATATGAATAAAGCACAACTCGTTCTTGCAGAACTTTCATATATTTTGCTTGCCGAACAACCTCCTCGTGGTGCCTGCGGGGTGGTTCGGGTTTTTCCCGTTCCAACAAATGGTTCGGCGACAGCGTTCCAGGACGTGGTGGATTTTCGCCTGGCAAGCATTCTTCCTATTAAAAGCCACAAATGTCTGTTTAACAACACTGCGACTTGGCGGATGTGACTCGTCACTAAATAAAGTCACTGCCCTTACTCATTCATGAGAGGCATTGTACTTCAAGGTTGCGTTGGGCCCCTGGTCCTTCACGGACCGAAAGGCGCATGAACCATCTATTTGGTCACCGGCTCCCAACGGGTTGCGACGCCCTCACATCGCCTTGCTGCCTTGTAGGTTAGATCGTTGATCAAAGGCTCGGGGAAGGGCCCGCAAGGCAAACCTCTACTTCGGCCTGGGCAACCGGGTAGTATCACGCCCACGGAGGAATCATGGACCACATTGCTTACTATTGCTCCTGCTATGCCTATCTTCTACGCTAACTCAACTGCTCAACCTCTACTCACAGATCACCCCACCTCCCGTCCTTCACCTACATGTACTCTTATGTCTCCTTCGGTCACCGTCACAAACGACGCACGTCTTGCAAATGATAGAAGTAACAGCCAAACTCCCGGTTTTCAATATGCTGTGATCGCTAACGTCTCTCACTCCACCGAAGCTCCAACTCTTCTTTGACCTGATTCTTCGCCCATCCTCAAAGCGTTTAATGTTCGAACTTTGATGCAGCTTGGACGGCACGTATATCTGGTCCGTGCTCTTGAAACGCTTTCGCTAGACATCTGTTGCCTTTCAGAGACCAGATTACAAGACTCCAGCTTCATTATCAGAATGACCTATCCGGTAAACCTTGACGCCAAATACCACTTGCGGATTTCCGGAAATCCAGAAGCTACCACCTCTGGCCAAACTAGTGTTGGGGTTGCACTGAGTGCCAGGGCTGAATCAGCTCTGCTTGATTGGATCCCAGTCAACCTTCGGCTATGCGCAGTCAGACTACGAGGTTTATATAATGTAAGCAGGTGTTGCGACGTTAAGCATGCTTTGTTTGTTGTCTCCGCTTACAGACTGCAGCCCGGATGCAGTCAAGAAAAGCTTTTACCAGCAGCTACTTGAACTTCTGCGTTCCTCCATAAGGACTGATATAGTCATTCTTGCCTGGGATTTTAACGCACGGGTGGGTGGGTAGCATTTCACCAAGCGAGCACCACCTTGGGATTAGTTTTGATCTCGGTAGCAGTCGATCAGACAATGGGGACAGACTGCTTGCTCTTTGCTCTGACTATGGCTTGTATCTTTCGAGCACTAGTTTTCGGCACTCGAGAAGACACAATGCTACCTGCGCTCGCCCTCATAAACACAAGTGTGCTCCTAGTTTGACCACATAGCAATCAGCTAGAGATGGCGCGGAAGCGTAACGGACTGCCGATCGTATTTGGCAACTTATCTAGACTCCGATCACGCAATGGTTTCTGTTAACATACGCATGCGTTTCGGAGGATCACCCAAGCACGCTCACTAACGACCGGACGTCGTAAATCTACAAAACCTTGCGATTTTAACCAGGTACCAAGACACACTGTCAACCTTGCTTGCCTCAACTATTTGCGGTGACCTCGATTCGCTGCGGGCGCATATAAAAATGCCTTAGTTTCCGCCAGTATCGACACTTGTGGAGTAGCCCGTCACCCACCAAAGCATTGGATTTCCGCCGTCTCCTTATCGCAGATGGACAAACGCCGCTTGATTTCGTCGGATTCCAGACACAGTGATGAACGCCAGTCCCTGGGTCGAGAGTTGCACAGGAGTCTTCAAATGGACCGCGAATCTTGGTGGTGTGAACATGCTAGGGAGATGGAGCTTGCTAGTCTCTCTGCTAATACCAGAAAACTTGTCCTTATCATTCGAGTCACCGAAGGTGTTTGATCTGGTAAAGTGAAACAGTGAGCATGGCACCTTAATAACCAATCTTCAAAGACGGTTGGAGCGATGGGCCGAACATTTTGGTTCGCAGTCTTCCTGACCCCCAGCTCCATCTGCTACCTCTGGCGCTCGAGCTGGAGCCGAGTGGTCTACCCCCACAAATCCACCCTCTTACCAGGAACTCAAGCAGTAGCTCCGCCACATGAAGCGTTATAAAGCCCTCGTCTCTGATTGTCTTCCTCTAGCTCTATTTAAAGACGGTGGCGCTTGCTGCTTCGAGAACCCACCGCTTTGTTCTCGAAAGTTTGGTCGAAAGAAGAAATTCTATCATATTGGAGTGAATCGATAGTCGTCCCCATCTTCAAAAAGGGCCTGCGCACAATCTGCTCCAACTACAGAAGCAAAAGCTTAGTCCCCCTCGTTTGCAAGCTGCTGATGTCCACCAAACTTCGCAGGCTATCCCCAACACGCGAATCGTTACAACTAGAAGAACAAGCTGGGTTTCGCCCTGGTTGCGGCTGCATCGATCAAATTTTCACTCTTCTCCAGATCCTCAGGCTCCGCTATGTGTATCACAGGCCAATGAGTGCTGTGTTCTTGTATATCCGTGCCGTATTCGATTCTGGCCATCGTACAGTACTGTGGCACTGCCTAATGAGGAATGGTGTCCCCGAGATGTTCGTCTCCATCCTGCTCGCTCTCTATGGTCTGACCTCGGGCAAGGTTAGGGCTTATGGCAAGCTTTCGCCTATCTTTGTGGTCTCCAGTGAAGTTCGACAAGTATGCCCTATCTCTCCGGTCTTATTCAACTTTGACATTGAGGATGTCCTGAAGAACTCTCTGGGCGATTCGTTGAACGCTGGCGTTGAGCTCTTCTCAGGTAGTCTAGCTGTTGACTTTGATTCTACTGATGAAATCGTCTTGCTGGGTGACGATCCATACATTGTCCAACTTACAATAAAAAGGCTTGGCAATCAAAGCATCAAAGTAGGGTATGTACTTTTCGCCATCCAAGCGCAAGGACCTCTTTCAAGACGGGCGGTTGCCTGTGCCTGCACTCACTCTAGTTGGTGAGACACTGGAGGTTGTGGAGAACTTTGTCTATTTGGGAAGTTGCATCACTGCTGGCGGGGCTGTTGGAGACGAGATTTCGATGCGCATCTCGAGAGCACGCCTCGTTTTTCTAGACAGAGGCATTTGTGGCGTCGCCACGACATTCGTCTCTCCATCAAAGGGCGAGTCTATTGTGCAACTGTACGTGCTCCACTGTTGTACGGATGCGAGACCTGGTCCACTCGTAAAGATGACTTGCCCAGGCTATCCATCTTCGAGCACCGCTCTCTGCGGTCCATTGCCCGTGTGTGGTGGCAGCACCACATAAGCAATGTGGAAGTTAGACAGCGTGTCTTGGGACGAGGAAGTCACTCGCTAGAGGAGCTCGTCCCACTGCATCAACTGCGGTGGTTGGGACACGTATTGCGCATGCCTGTCCAGCGTTACCCGCGTCGTGCGTTGTTTGCGGTTGTTGGACAGGGCTGGAAGAGACGGTCTGGTGGACAGCCTACAACATGGAGAAGCCGCATGAAAAGCTGACGAAACAGTTGGCACCAGCCGGTTTTTGTCAACTACTTGGTTGGGATCCGAGAGATGTGGATACTTGCTGGTTGAAGACCTTGGAAGCCATGGCTCAAGACCGATGCCAGTGGCGGACGTGTGCATCGGTGTATTGCAGTGTCCCTCCTTTCTCCCCTTAAAAATCCGAAAATGTTTCAAAAACTGTAAGTTGCAAACTGGACAAAATAGCTTTCGTTGTTCTTCTTATTTTCTTATTATTCATACCGTTTTCTTATTCAGCCATGATTCCGATGGTACAGTATCTCTACCACAGTGTGCATAATATATATAGTGTTACTTCTCTACCCCAAATAAACAAAAGTAGTCAAATGTCATCCAATCTGCTAGCTTTGGCGCGACCAAAAGTCGAAGTCGATCGTTTCGTATCGGATCGGCCACCTCGGAGTTCGCGGTGGTCCGCCTACTTCGTCTGATACACTATTCCAGTCACACATCTTAGTAAGCAATGTGTAGGGCATTCACTCGTCCAAGGTATTCGCACATCTGCTGTAAAATACTTTGGACAACCCATCATTTGCAACGAAAGCAAACTGGTTGTACAAGACTGGTATTAAACTGATTCCTCTACGCCCGTGGACCAAATCGTACACTTCTCTCGTGAAGACAAGTTCAACTTTTTTGAAATCTCCTAGGGGAACTTTTTAACCGCTCTACGTACAGTGGAAACTCGTTGACACTTCCATCCTTGGAAAAACCTACGAGAAATCATCATCCAACCGGATTGTCATTTTCGGAAATCGCTCTTGCATCGCAGCATCAGTCAGAACGCTGCTAAACAATCCGCGGATAGTCAGCCCTAATGCATCACCTGATAAGTCATTTGAAATATATACGAAGTAAAGCTAGTCGGCTCACGCATAAAAACCTCCGCACCAGCCGTATAACGCTGGACGTTTGATAAAGCGACGATCATTGTCAGATGAAACATTGCATAACACGTGAGAGGTTGAAAATTACTCTATTATCTATAAGATTGTTGTGAAAAACTTCTACTCGAAATGCTGGGGATCGGATCAGTGCTGTCGCGGAATGACTTTAGGTAGAGAACTACAGATGACATAGACATTGCTACCTCAAATAAGCTATTTTCATCACATAACGCGCATTCTCTTGCTGTCGTATCGGCTAAATGCGTCACCTGAAGTTCAATGATGGTTTGAGAGGAACTGGCCTGGAAGTAGAGCACATGAACTGGATATCATTAAGAAAATGCTTGCATTTCATATTGTGTGTTCAACGCGTGTGCACACACACACACACACACACACACACATTAAGCCTGCATCACTGAAGTATCAACACGCACCGCCATGCCTGATCTAGATAGGTTGTTCCATGCATACTGAACCCTATTTACTAAGTGCACGGTGGAGATGTCGGTTATGGGTTCATTTCGTTAAGCTGACGAAATCTCTAGATACGTATCAAAAGGATATTTTTTACTGCAAGTTCACCATTTTATTCGTCAAATGCCGTTTATGTACATGGCTGGCAGAACCAGAGTGGGGAAAAACAGCTTTATGGCAACTTACTCGGGTTAGTACCAGTTTTACGAAATTACTTACTGATCCAGCCGGGGATTAACAATGAAAAGACAGCATAAGTAGAACAAGGATCAAATTTGTGGCACTTTTCAGCGCTTTGAAGTGTGCTTCTTGATGGCTTACACTGATTCAACGGCCCGTCAGCTCCGTTCGTTACGTCACTTTTAACGGAAAGTGTGCATATTCGATTGGTTGAGAAAATCAAGCAGTTTAGTTTAAGTGATAGGAAATGGGATCCATCTTAGAACAATTGCTCGAAGCTGTACTTGGATAAATCTATCTCTAAACGGTTATTCGGTCAATTTCTGGAAGCACAGTTGCTTGAATTCATTTATTAGTGAAGGCAAGTTTACCGTGCAGTCCACTGCAACTGGAAATGGAAAGAGCATAAGATTGGGTCATCTGTACCACATTTGGAATGTAATGCGTAAAATCAGTTTGAGCTTGGCTGTTACCTTAAAATGAAGTGCACGTAAAACGATCACTGAGATTAAAGTCAAAATGAGATTATTTCGGGACTCCGTTTGACTAACTTGTTCTATTTTAACACTGTCCAAATAGAGCCACTCTCCTGTGATTCTAAACAGTGGTCTCGCGCGCACACCTACAGAATACACAAATCACTGGGCCACTGGGTTGTTCAGGTGACTCTAATAATGGTCTTTAGAAGGTTGTTTAAGCTTGAAAAACCATAGGGTCGGATCAATCCCGTATTCTAATTGCACCGAGCTCCATGATATCTGAAGCGTCCAAAGCAAGGACAAGTCTCACCGTGAGTTGTAAAATTGAGAACCGTTCGTACTGAGGAGCTGCAGGTGCACATCGTAGTTCTATGCTTTCGATGTGTGGAACCGATGGTAGACTGTGATGCAATTTCACTGGAACGTTTATGGTTACATTTATGCACTGACTGCGACAGCGATAAGTATAGTAGAACTTTCGTTTACTCTGACGTAATTTCGCCTGAAGTCACGCGACAACCCTGCTCACCACATACCTACATGACACATGTGGATCTGAGTGAAAAATTGCTTTCCTTTTCAAACAGTTCTACCGTAGCATAACTTAAGAAACGAAACATTGCGACACTGGAGAAACGTAGTTAGTAGATGGAATTACACAGTCCTTACTACGAACCGGTGAATGGAGAATTCATGGTCTGTAGGCGTGGCGGCTAACGTTTTCTTGAAGCACCTACAGACAACGAATAACAACTGTCACTGGGGCCTGGTGTTGCATTTATTCCACCTTTGTTATGTATTTGTGTAAGCGACTGCTATTAATAGATCATCATTAGCATCGTGTCATGCAACAAAGAAAGACAGATGAGTAAAACGTATTTGTGCAATTTATCAAATTCAATTAATCTGCTCTACCTGGACAACAGCCCACGCCTTAGTATTTGGTCTAGTTGAATGGAAACAAGCTAACATCACTTGAAGATGCCGCCGTGCGATTGTTTTGTGCATCACCTTTGTTCATTTGACCGATCGCTCTATCTTTAGCTCACGAGTTAACTGGAGTAAATAAAACGAGGTCAATAAACTTTGTTGATACTTTTTTGAATCTGAACAATTGTGCTTTATCCATGAATTGGACAAATAACATCATGCAAAGGTTGAACGTGGAGATTTCGTGTTCGCGGAAAATTATGCGGAAAATGATGCACCCATCCGTAAACGTTGGGTAGCTACGTTCACTCACTAAAAGTGAAACGATGTAAAAAGCAAATCCTTAAAAGGGTTATTTAAGGAATGCCGTCTACCTGACGTCGTGTTACCTACATAGTGAGGGTTACCGCGGCCACTGCACAGACTCAAGGAATGTACCGGCCGTTGATCTTACTTCACTGAATGGGTGCTCGGTTGATTACTCGGGTTCGGCGAAAGCAACGTAGCAGTAGCTGTCAAGGTTTAATTCTCAAAGTGATCAAACGGAGTCAACCTAAAAGCCCAAATTAACTCTCGAGAATGACGGACGTGGTCAGTAGACAAAGAGGTGCGGTGTTGGCATGTCCTCGGTCAACTAAACGTGCAAGCTGACTGATCACTATCAAGCCAACTTTTCACATGCGGCTTCTCTCACAACGAGATTGGATTTTATGGTGATACGGCGAATGCGGTGCTTTCGTGCAGTCTGTCCATCCGTGACTCCAGAATGATAAATAAACAAGCTAACTTTCCTGGTCCTCGTGCTTGGGTTGAAACCGGCACGACACTCATTTCTTCGAAGGGGATGAGTTACCTTGCAAAGAGTAAAGCCAAGTAAGCAAAACGAAGATAACAAGTTTTTTGCACAGCGGCGACTTTCTCAGAGTTTAGCTTCGTTCAAAATCCACCGTGGCGCACTTTCAAAAGATTCGACTTATCCATTGCATACAGTAGGGAAAAGTACTAGCGCTAACGTACTCCACCATAAATTTACCGTATTTCGCTGGCGGTCCTCTTACTACTTATCTAGGCAATGTACATGCACAATACCTACTATATATATATATATATATATATATATATATATATATATATATATATATATATGTGGTTGGCGGCGTCAGGTTTCGGATTTGCCTGTCACTGTAGCGAGCCACAGGACGCCTGCTCCTACAAAGGGACCAAGGATGGCTTGCGCTACACCACCCACAGCTCCAACCACACACCCCATATCCAGTGTAAACCCGAAGGAATAAGACCCGGAGGCATGTGGATGGGAACCACGTTTCATCAACGGAGCCGGCCCACACTCCTTCACAGGCAAACACAAGCCCGCTGTAGTTGGGAATCAAGCGCACACACAAGGAGGTGGCTGGATCGGAGTCCGCTCCACACTGCGTGCATGGAACCGCTCTTCGAGCTTAGCACGACCAAAAGGACCGTGCACCCTGTCCGCTCCAGCAACGACCAACTGTCTCCTGGAGCCAGTGTGAACGAGGTAGTGGGTAATGGACAGGTAGACACCTTGTCGACATGCATATCATGCGCAGCCACACCGGGGATACCAAGCAACAGCCAATCACTTGAAACGATCAGATGAACTAAAATAAATCCAATAATGCATACAGATATGGTGGCATAGTAAGTGGAAAATAAGAGCAAAGCAGTGGTGGAAAACTTGCACCTGAGGCGATCGAAATTCAGCAGTCAGTCCAAATAAAGATTATAAATAGAATGAGGAAAGGAACGCATATCATCAGGAAGAAAAGTCTTTATTGAGAGAAGTGGAAAAGCCATCGATGTCATTGAGGTAATATGAACAGGCCGTTGAGTCTTCGAACCTTGATTGGTAAGGTCTCAGTAGTAGGAAAAAAGGGCCCTTTGAGACGCGACCAGATAAGTCAGCGCTTTGAGGTTAGGTCCCTAACTTTATAAGATAACTACCTAACTCGGCTTGGGCAAGTGGGTAGTATCTTGCCCGCTGACAGAACAACGGGTTTCGCAACTACTACTACTACTGCTACTTCTACTATTGCTGCTATGTCGTCCAATTATGCTTCTGAATTCTTGCGCACCTCCAGCACACACCAATCTTATCCTCGTCAAAAATTCCTTTGTATCAATCTCGTCTGGACAGTCTCGCCCATGTTCAAAGAGCCCGATCAGTAGCCCTCCTTTCTCCTTGATCTCCATGTCGGCTGCAGGCCTTCAACGATAGATCCCTTATGCAGATCGGAAAACAAGTCGGCCTAGTGCGCACTTTGGAGTTCCTCGTTATTGATGTCTGTTGTCTTTCAGAGACTCGATTGCAGGACTCCAGTACCTTGGTTAGGTTGTTGTCACCTGATGATCTCAAGAGCAAATATTCCCTACATTTGTCTGGTGACACTGAGGCTACTGCAGCTGGTCTGGCTCGTGTTGCCGTCGCTTTGAGTGCAAAAGCTGAGGCGTCTCTGCGCGACTGGTTTAACAGCCGATTGTATGCAGTACGACTTCAAGATTTGTGTAATATCTATAGGCATCGCACAGAGATGCAGCTTTTTTGTGGTTTCTACCTACGACCCAACCGACTGCAGTTGTGCATCGTCTAAGAACGGCTTCTATCGCAGAGTCTGCCAGCATTGAAATAAAGCCGAAAAGTGCGATGTTAAGGGGATCGCCGGAGACATGAATGCACGGGTCAGTTGCTCGCTGTCATTCGAAAGTCATCCTGGAGAAGTCATATATATATATATATATATATATATATATATATATCTGAGAACCGACAATGTGCCAGCAGGCTCCCAGGGATAATGAAAGCGAATAAAAGTGCGGTAGACCAAACAGAGAACAACAGTTCTTTTATGGCATTTCACGTAGACCGTGTTGGTATTTTTATTTAAAAGAAATAATAGAGGATACGACATAACAAGAAAGACCATATTGCTGTCTGTTGCGCGCCATAGCAACCAACCAGGTGGGACCAGGTGGAGGTTGTTCGGTAAGCCAATCGCAAAGCAGCGGTTCAGAAGATGACACACTAGGACACTGTTTCTCAAGCTGTGGTCCGCGGTCCCCTAAGGGGTACACGGGATTTCCCGAAATGTTATAATGCCGTTAGTGCATCGGTCGATAACAAACTTGTAGTGAATATTTGTTAAATCATATCTGACGGTCACATTAACCTTGTGAATGGCCCATGTAGAACACCATGCCTCCAAGAAGGAACCTGGGTTCAAGTGATACTCAAAATGTGAGTGAAAAAGCTATCAAATGTCTGAAAGTTCGTTGGATAACCTCACCGTCGCACGATAGGTAGTGGACAGATGAATGCTTCTGCGTCCACACAAGCTCACATAACCCAGGCTATCTCTCTGGGGCGACGAAAATTAAATAATAAGGCACTTTTTTGGACATTTTGATATTTGCTATTCAGCAAAATCGACAAGTTGGAAATAGAGGCCCCATGGGCGCGTTCTCACCCAAGGAAGTCATGAATGAAAAAGGGGTATTGCAGAATTTTACACGTGTTCATTTAAAAATTGGATTTGGAGAACCCACTGTGTGGTCCGATTACGACACAGTCTCTTTTGAGATCTCGGTTCACTTTTAGGTGAACCTCAGCCTTCTCATCTGACTTTGAGCACTGCAGAGAAACTACCTCTGCGTTGTTATAAAAGGTAGCTGTTCTACTTAGTATATACTTCATTCGAAGTTCAACTTTTCCTGGGAATCCAATTTCAGGTTTGTTCTCTACACTTGTGTTGAATCGCTTATGTCCATTTAAGCATTTGTACGCATGACATTCACGTGGACGGTTGGCTGAAGACAATAACATTATTAACTGCGTCAAATTTAGCTGTAGTGATATTTGAGCCGTCTAACGTGCCTTCCAGGAATACATAAACTGGAACCTTCGGTGTACGTGTACTACCTGATGTGCAGTAACCTAAATTTGTGCCACCCTTAGCCACTGTACCAGAAGTTGAGAGGCGTAACTGCTATGATATTTATATGCTTTGCTTTTATAGAGTCCAGCAATTACCCACAGTGTGTCCTATGTAACGAGGTGCTTCCGCACAGTCCTATGGTGTAGGTAAAAATGCGGTGGACTTTTGAACAGTAATCATGCGAAATGTAAAGGCAGAAAAATGAAGTACATTGAGGGCCAACGGGACGCAGTGTAGAACACCCAAAAGTACGTGCATCAAGCGTCTCAGTCTGTAAATGAAAAAGATACTGAAGCGTATTATATATGTTCTCGCGTTGCTCTGGCAGGAGAACCACACACCATAGCCGATAAACTTCTCAAGCCATGTGCAGTCGAGGTGGTTAGGTACCAGCTGGATGAAAAACCAGCAAAACAACTCTCTACTACCACTATCAAATGATCCGGTATCTCGAAGAATTAAGACACCAGCAACTGCTGTTAAGGAGGGATCAACCTCACGTATTAGGTATATTAATTTTTCTGTTCAAATGGATGAGCCGACAGATGTGGCAGGGCTGGCTGTGCTTCTTCTGCTTGCAAGATACAAATACCAACTACCCCTAGAAGAAGACGCTCTTTTGTATGAACTTGTGAGAGGAAGACTAGTGGTGCTGAGATGTTCAATGTCATGGGTAAGTTTATGCACACCGACATTCCATGGGACAACCGCATCGACATTTGCATCGATGATGTCAAAGCAATGACAGAAATGGTCGCTGCTGTTGTGAGAAGTGGCGAAACATTTGCACAAACCTACACAAGAGTAGCCAATGTAATTTTCATCAACGGGCACTTGCCGCAAAAGAATGCCACCCTATTACAAAACTGTCCTCGAGGGGGAAGTCAAAATAAACAATTTCATTAATTTTCGGCAGCTGAACAGCTGAATGTTAACTATTCCGTGTGACGACGGGCCATGTGCACACATCCTTAATGATGATCCACACTAAAGTAAGATGACCATCCCGTGGCAAAATATTACAGTGTTTGTTAAAATTTCGCAAGGAAGTCTACGCTTTCTTCACGGATCAACAACCTGCTTTACAGTTTCTGATGACTGATAGAGGATGGTTCGCAAGACCTGCCTATTTGCTTGATATTTTCGCGAAAATAAATAAAGTAAACCTAACGTTGCACGGAAAATATGCGACCATATTCAACGCAAATTATAAACTACGAGGCTTCAAAAAATCTGGTATTTTATGCGATTTCTTTTCGCAATGGAGTTCTTGACGGCTTTTCGGCATTAAAACACATTTTAGTAGAGACAGGCTTATGCGCAGAACTTCCAGAGCTTCTTTTTGAGGATACTGTGCAGTATTCACAACATCAGGTAGACGTCTCATCGCAGTATTTCCATAGCAAAAATGAAGAAAAATGGAATGAATTTCATGGTTTGAGAACCCATTTACTTGCGTGAAAAAGCTTTCTCCTTTCACATCCATTTAGCATGAGAAATTCATTGACATGAGAAAAGATTCTTCCCTACAGGCATAGTGTCACAAACTGTCGCTGGCTGCTTTCTGGTGTAAAAAGAAGGAGGAGTACCTTGTCATGGGGGGGAGCGCAACTGTCCTTGTGATTCTTCCATTTGTGAAAATGCATCTTCGCATTACACTTTATAAAAATCAGTGCTTCAACAGGCTCGAAACAGGACCAGGTATAAGGTTGCAACTTTTCTCAACAACAGCAAACATAGAAAAAGTCAGTGCTGCGGGTGCAAAAATTTTATCCCGCACGTTAAGGATTAATGTGCACTGTTTATCCTACCGAAACGTAATGAACACTCTTGTATATTTAATGTAGAGTGATGGACGTTTTCAAGGCTCTCGGCCTCATTTTCATATTGTTAAAGTCTAGTCTTGTGGTTAGCAATATTTCAGGGGTCCGCCGTGCAATTTTCCACTAAAATGGGTTCCGCAGCCCGAAAAATGGAAGAATTCCTGCACTAGCGTACTACAATGGCCAATTACCGGCAACGCGACCGTGTTCTAACTTTGGAGTTTCTTTCTATGTGCTTAGGTCTAGCAATTACTGTCCGGGCACCTACTTCTTAGTGCTTTTTCTTGGAGGCAAAAACCCCGGTTTCCGAAAGTGGAGTAACAAAACACCAATACGGCACGATACAGGTCAGTTGTGTGAAGAACCATCGCAAACTCAGTATAAAGTCCTCAACTACACCCTAGCACTATATGACTGATAGACACCAGTCTCAATGTGGGCACTAAATCGAATACCGGAAAAGGAAGACAAATGTGGCCACTGAAAATGAATTCCATACAACAACACACAAGGGATGTGGGAAGCAAAAAGCCAGCGGGAGTATTCGTCTACCAACCAATACACCGTGTAGAGAAACAATAAATTGACGCGAGTAAAAGTAGACATCTGGTACGGGAAAGCAAGCGGGAATCGTAAACCACGTACTAGCATTTCAAAAAGCACAGAAACCTATTGCCTGACTATGGTAACATGTATAGGTAAAACATTCGCATTATCTTCACGGTCACTCTGATACTGATGTGTTTCAACTGAAGACGCGTTTATTTCTTTGCTACAGGATCCTATTGCTACCTTGACAGTTTAACGGATGTAGCTCTGACACTCAGTCAGGTTTATGGATTAAGTGGTTGTCAAGTACTTGTTCCGTTTGCATCGTAGATCGAGTACCGGAAACAAGCTGCTTCAGTTGTGCATTCTAGGACAGATACTGGCTTGCGGCCAGTTTGTAGGAATTACTGTTGCATATGTAGTATACAATGCTTTCCTAAATAAAGCATTTGTCCGTCTCATGACTGAATGTCAAATGATATGTAAGAATCTGGTAAGGTCACTTAGTGACTGAGCAAAGTGAATGAAGGATGAACTTGAAGTTAATGAGCACCTAGTTGGTTTCCATCCAAATCGACCACAAGAGTAACCTTTCGTATTTTTGCGATAGGAATACGCAGACACAAAGAAGCAGAGACTCGAAGCACAAGCTGCCTACAATTTGGCCGTAATTGATGAGCACAAGTGTCGAGATGTGCAAGAGAATGGAAAAAGTAGCTCTTTTGACATGCTGCTTCATCGTCCCTGCACTCCTTTGAAAGGAACTGGACAGGATGCATTGCGGTAAGTAAAACCGGGAAAGAATTCAACTCCTTTGTATCACATGTAGACTTCACAAGTGGGTTGAAACATTTAACGTTGCGTTTGGAGTATCTATCATGTGGTTCGATCAAGACGTCCAATTTCCGTTGAGACCTCGGTTCACTATGAAGTAGACCCTGGTCATTCCGATCACGATGACCGCATGCGAAATGTAGGTGCTTCTGTGTTGCTCTACCCAACACTGACATCCCAGAACCGACGCTTTCCTCCTCGTCTGGACTCATAAGGTGAAGCCATCCTGAGCTGGGAATGGAACTTGCGGCCTTATCATTAACGGTTGACACATTGATGGGTTGAAAAAGTGTCCACTTTCAGAATACGAGAAAAGCACAGAACTACGGTGCTTTAATGAACAGGTGTTTTCAAATCGTACTTTAATATCACAGCCACTAATGCACAACTGCCTCAGTGTCAAAGTTAACAGTTCACGCTTGTTGGTAATGCCATTGATAAGTGTAGTAGGATGGAGAGCTAACATGGGTGGAGAAATTCAAAGCATCCAAATTATTTGAACTGCTGTTATGGATCAGTGGATATCGCGATGAACGGGTGGATAGGGCGCAATGGAAATAGGAGCTCCTTATCGGAGTAAAGTTAAGTTTAGTCCCTCGCTTTCATGGAAAGAAACCAAAGCAGCTGAATTGCTGTTTACATACAGCCACTATAGTGACATAGTAAGCATTTCAGATGGCTTAGATGGAAGAATAAAAAGGTCAACAGAAATAGAGATCTAAAGGATACAATTAGGCGAAAAATGAGGTAGCTTGTTGGCGACAATCGGCTGATGCTGTAAAGTGCTCTAAAGTAATACCAGGATTTCGAGGTATTTGGATGCTATTCGTTATAAATTAAAATATGTTGTTGGATAAATGCAATTCCTTGACAAGACTGAATTCTTATATATTTTAACACCATTCGACTAATCCTAATTCTTCGTCTGCTTGTCGTCCTTAGCTACAGTCTCTACCTTGCTTATCCTTATTATTACGATTTTAGTATATAGGGCATAATGCCCGTTTTAAACGCTGTTTTGCATCTTTCATTTATGTAGACTAACGTAACATAACTGTTGTCTTGTCTTTACGAGTTGTAACCATGAGAATAAAACTAACTTTGATGTTGGGCGTTAAATGCGAAATACACTCAGATGGTAAGACATTTTGTTCCCCTAACGGAACATTTGTTAGGCGCGCCAGGATATCTTCCATCTACACAGCTAGTGCGCCTAATGCAGTTGTGCTAACAACTTTTTGTACTTTTTCGAAGAAATTCGAGCCTATTTCAAGTATCTTATTTGTCAAATGAACCACATAACAGCTATTGCCATCAAACCCAACTCTATCACCATGACCCTTGCCTTCGTTGTTTGCATAAGTTGTTGGGCGGAGCCTGGGATACTAGTCGGTAAGCAATGACACGTAAGACATATCAACTACCAGACAGTATAGAAGTCGGTGGCGACTGAACCCAACATATATTGTGAAGGCTACAACAATAGGAAGCAAATCAGCCAGAGCGAGAAACGGTGTAGCAAGGTCCTCACCAAAACGATTTGTGTCAACGGATGTGTCGTCAGAAAAACAACTGGAAGTTTTGAAGGTTAAAACAACCGTAAAATCCAGTGTTGCAAAATATTGAAAGAGGGTGTTTTTCGGTACACTACAACGTCCAATGACGAGGTGTATGACCGTTCTCTTTTTTCATATTCAATGTTAACATTGGCCTACTCATTGAAATTGCTGCCCCTATCTGAATGCAGCATAGCAGGCAAAAGTACTGGGCTCATTAGTTCTATTTTGAAGCGGATCTTACGGTCATGTCTACCAGATTCCATTTCTCCCTGAAGATGTCTCATCAATAACAGTTCGCGTAACTCAAGTAAGCTTTTTATCCAAAGGAAAACTTTACCTGGTAATTACAGGTCTGAAGATGAATCATCGAAAACAATTGTTCACCCTCGGTCTTTCGTTCTTGATAATGAAATGGGAATTTTCCACTTACATCAGAACTGTTGTTTCAGACCTTCCTAGCTCAACCAATTTGCTTTCAGTCTACCTTGTGTCTTTTAATACTTTACAAGCTTGGAAGCACCCATATACACGTCATAAAAACGTGAAAACAAATGGTAACATGGCGGTAATGTATCTTCACCAGCTTCATCCTTGAAGCAAACTTGATTCCCCCTGACTCCCTAAATGTTTTCATGGAACGAAATGAAACTGATGTTATTCACATGACTACTGGGTTGACGCAGAACTCCTGATTACCATGTGTACGCAACGATACACGGTCATCTACCATCGAATATTTTCTTGGGTTTTAGTGCCGAGCTAGATAAACAAACGGAATGGAAGCGAGTCAGGCAAAAGAAGGAAGCAGACGACCGAATGTATCAAGAAAGGAATGAACAGAAACGATTGGTCGATCAGTTGGCTAACGATAAACTGATGGAACACAAGCAAAAACTGGAAAAGCAAAAGAAATACAAAGAAGCTCTAGATGTTCAGGTAGGTAGGTAGTGCAACAAAATCGGATGGATTAAATCAAATTGTACATCACTGCATCAGTTTGAAGTAGCGCTCAACAAACGAATGCAGTAATCTTCCTGTGTGAATGGCTGTGTCACAAGGTCATAAATTTCAGCAACAATCCAGCTAACTTCGGACACTTTTTAACCAAAAAGGTCCAATTGTGTCCGGTTGATGCTCCGAAACTCGAATAGTTAGGGTTGAGGTTCCCCCCTCCGAGTTTGTGAACTGCGCATTGGCAATGCTGACTACGTAGCTAAAATTGCGACGGAAGCCTCTTATTCATATTGCAGCTGTCAGCTTCTAAAATGACCGATAAGCTCGGTGCGTTGGTCCTCACGATTTATACGCAATGAAGGTGGCGCCACTTGCCGCTTTACAGGGGCACGCATTCCAATGTCAGTGTGTATGAACCGACTAATCCCCATCCAGTAAATTCCTGCTGAGTGTCCAAGACCTGGAATGGCAAATCATGATGGCATGAACCCTGCTATTTGAATAGCATTCTACTCAGCACCATACCACCCACTATGATCATGTTTACTTCTACATGCTGCCAACCATTTATAGACACACATTCTAGCAAGAAGTGAGGCTGCAGTGTTTCAGTTTTGAGAAAATTGCCATATAGATCATGGTTTCAGAGAGATTTGTGAACAATCGGTTGGAAACTGCATGCTTTCGAAACAGAAACTTCATCAGGCCAGGTGAATTGATACTAGTGAGGGCGATAAACTTGAAAACTGAGACATAAGTCAAGGAGCTGTTACAGACACAGGTGAAGTTAGTCGTCCACGTGCCCGGAAAAGCACTAGACTGCAGTTTCAGCCTGTTGGGCATCGTCAGTAGTGCGCATCCATCGGATCCGTCAGGATTCGAACCCATGACTACCAGCGGCTTGAACCGCCAGTCAGCAGCTTATGCAACTGGGCCACGGGGGACAGTTTCGGACCGTCATGATTTACATACTAACTGCGATATAGCGCGTCTTATCCTCCACTTCCATGCAAGTTACGCCTGCCCTTACGCCTGCCTTACGATTTCCGTGTCGAGCATGTCATTGGAGAGCCAGGTTTCAGTTACAGCTATGATATCCCAATTGATTGTGTTATGTCGATGGCGCAATTCAGGTAGCTTAGAGTTGAGCCCCTGATCGTTTGTGTAGCAGCACTCTATCTGCTGACACATTAGGAGCTCGGTTCGTTGTGGTTGACCGGCACGGATTGTGCCGGTTTGCGTACGTTTTTTGTCAGAGGCGTTTGTACATTTGTCTGACCTGAGTTAGGAACAACCGAGTCCGGTTCGTCTGTATCTGTGGCCCGTACTTTGTTTAGGAACGGTCTTAAACGTACTTCAGGTGGCCCACGTTTTCTGTTGTCGTGCCACGCTTGGACGGCCGTTGATACCATCTCAGGTGTAGCCACGGTGACTTTCAAAATTTTTGGCCCGTTACCCTGATAGTTTAAGGAGGCCGCTAGACGGGTAACATCGAAAGTCACGATATTTTGTATGTTGTAGAGCTCCGTTATGTATCTCCACTCTTCTATATCGTGCTTTTGATGTTCATTTATATCGCCATGGTTAACTTCTGGAGCACAGTGCACCAGCACTACTTTCTTCGTCGCATCATGTCGTGACGCGACTGGGTCGGATACCCATTTTTGCCTTTCTACCCACGGTTTATCTGGGAAAATGAGGGAGCTGAGAGAGGAATTCGTTAGCTTGTGGTCTGTCAGGAGCACATCCTCCAGGTCGCGTGTGTTACCAAATGTTACTCGTAATAACTGAGGTTGTCCTAAATGCGGCGAGGATGAATTTCGGGAAATGCGCGTAAGACTAGTTGGAGGAACGTTAATTTCGAGAGCACAGCATATCTCTGCCCAGCGGTTTTGTTCTTCCACTTGCCTACCTTTTAACGACTCGCTCGTGGGCTCTGGTACATTTGAACACATCATTGTCAGAGCTTTATGGTTGTACACTAACTGCTTATCCTGCGAGTTGTAACTGGTGGACATTTGTCTAGTTTGAGTACTCATCTTGTCCCTTGTGCAGGGAGAGCCTGCGCTGCTACATGACTGCATACGCGGAACGCCGTTTGTTGTGCTGTTTGTGGGGGTCAAATGTTGCTGTGCAACCCGTGACAGGGTTGAGCGTGCAGTTCGTGCATAGCTGTTTAAGCCTTGAGACACTTCACAAAATTTGGGAAGTCGTTCGACGGGCCTGTCTCCGCTGGCGTCCATCAACAATGGTGTGTTATTTTCACCGTACTGTGTGGCTTCTTTACTAAATGGCTCTCGCCTTTTGACAGGTCTAGGATTCGGGCTACTTAATACACTAACCTGCGACTCAAGTTCAGTCGTTTTTCTTACCAAGCTTGCGATCAATTCCTTTTGTTCTGTGACCGTTAGGGCTAAACTTTCACATTTCGCCATAAGCGCTTGAATGATCCTGGCCAACGGTTTGGTTGAACATGCGTCACACACACACACAAGCCGTCGATCGACATACAGTGTTTTGTAGCCCCATCGAAGAAATTAGAACAAAGCGAGCATGTGGTGACCGACGTGTCTGGACCACTATTGACCTTGGATTTGTTGTTCATTTGCGTAGCTGAGACACTGCGTCGGCCCATCATGTGCGCACGGTGAACAGTGGGCAGTGAAATATCACAAAGGCTTTGCGTGGCAAAACGTGCTAAGGGAGTTACAGCGGTAATTGCGTGATCACAAAATAGCCTCTATTTGTGGTATCTAGAGGTGCACTGCAATAAGTAATGTGTTGTCTAGTAGCCTTAAAAACTTCGTCGAATGGTATCCCAAAGTAGTGGGAAAAAGAAAAAACAACGCAGTTTCACAAGCAGGTCTTACCGAATGAACTGTCAAAGACGGTGTTCAGGATTTACCAGTGTGTCGTTAGTAGTATTGCAGAAAGACTAAATCCGTTGGATAGGTTTCGACGATCCGAGTCGATTGAGTGTACTTCCGAAGATGTGGCACAAAATGGAAGGCGAATAGAAAGAAGTAATACAATTATCCAGGAGCGCGCGTCACGCGACCAATTGACAGGAATACCGGCTAGTGACGCAGATTGATCACATTAGACTTAACAGGTTCCTCGTCAACCAGTCATAAATGTAATCTAGGTCAGGTTGGAGTAGCTCATGATCTTCCTTGTTATTTATCGCCCGCCATATCTTGACACCATCGGCGAAAAGAAAGGATTTAGGAAACAACTATTGCAACTATTGATAAACACCAGGAATAAGCGCAGTTTCGGCCCCTCAATCCACCTCAGCCAGGTTAGATAATGATCCTCTCACATGCACTTAAAGCTTTGGTTAGTGAAGAAACTTGCCAATCCAACCAAGAACAAGGTCCCTGATTCCCTAGCTCTGTAGCTTGTGAAGTAGGATGCGGTGATCCAGGCGGTCGAAAGCTTAGGATAAGTAAAGATAGATGACGTCAACTCCGACCCCATCATCAGCCACTTCCGTCCAACTACCTCGTGCCATTAGCAGGTTGGTGGTGCATGACCGGTGTTGACGGAAGCCATGCTGCTCCGGTGCCAAGATGTTGCATTTTTCCAGGTAGTCCATTAAAGCCTCAGCGACGACCGCTTCCATCACCTTCGCGAGCACAGGGAGGAGAGTCACTGGGCGATAGTTTGCAGGATCTGAACGGCTACCGCCCTTAAAAATTGGGGTGATAATGCCAAGCTTTCACATAGTGGGGACTTGCTGTTCATCGAAGCACCTTTGGAAGAACTGTGACAGTGGTTCAGCTAGCTTGGTGGCTGCAGCCTTCAGTGCTTTCGGGCGGATGTTGTCTGCTCCCGGAGAGCTATGATCGCGCAGTGAGAGTAACTTCCTTAGCACAATTGATGGGTTGAAAATTACATGTGTAAACAATGGAGTCGGTAATGTGCGTGATATTATGGGACAGCTAGAGGCTGCGAGTTCGAAAATTTGGGCTTATTGTAGCCACAGAGCATTAGCTGCTTCTTCGGCGCTTTGTACTCTACCGCGTGTCGTGCAAAGTGGAGGGATGCCATGCTGTACTTTACGAAGATTGTTGACAAGGCCATACAGCAGTTTGTTGTTTGCCAGAAACTTTTTGGCTAGGCACTGTTGATAAGTTACTTTGTCCTCACGGACAAGTGCAGTGCAATGGTTGCGATGGGTCAGGAAATTGCCCCAAGTCTCTGAGTCGGGGTTAACCTTGTAGGCACGCCATGCTGCATCCCTTATCGCCATGCATTTTCGAGTCCTGCTCCTTAGAATTGAAGGCATTTTTGCGGGACGAAGGGGCTTGGTCTCTGATGCTCTGTTGACGATGTCGCTGAGTCTTTCAACGAACTCTGTCCAAACGTTGTCAAGGGGACTGTTGTTTGAGAATTCCCAAGCAGATGCGTCGACGAGTTCTTTCAAGACGTGGTAGCGTGTGATTGTATGAGTTAGCTCAGATTGCTCAGCTGGATACTCTGCATAACACACCTAGTTGAACATTATTACTACATGGTCACTTATACCTAATGGACTCTCTATCAATAACTTGTCAACCATGAACACTTCCTTCGTAGGCGCAAGATCCAATATGGACGGTTTGTTTGCTGTCCTGATTCCATTGGGCATGGTGACATGATTGTACGAGGGAAGATTAGCGATAAGTTCATGCAAGTCTGCTTTGAACTTTTCATTGGGTGATGCCAACACCTCCAGATCGTGTAGACTGAAGTCCCCGGAGATGAGAATTTGGCTAGACCTAGTGCCTGTTACCCTGTTCAAGGCACGTATCAAGCTGGACTGTATTCTCGGAGTGGATGTTGGGAGCGGTAAACGACAGCTACGAGACATGCGTCGTTGTATCATAGTCGGAGACGGCACCAGAGTGAGTCTGTAATGTGAGTTTCCAGATCATCAACTATTGCACATGGCAGTTTGTTGCGGTAGTAGAGAAGGACCCCACCACCTCTGCTGGGGCGGTCGTTCCGGATGAGTGACATTCCTGCTATCTCAACCTCAGCATCATCCACTTCTTGGTGCAACCAAGTTTCGGTAATGGAAATTAAGTCCCAAGCATTCGCAACCTGACGTAGCCGAAGTTCGGTAAGTTTACTGAGGAGCCCTTGGGCGTTAGTGTACATACATGAAAGTTTCTCAGATTTAAGCAATGTTTCGGAGGTTGTGCAACTCATACGTGAAGTTTCGCCGACCAGTGAGTGGCCGGCGACTAATCGTTTTTTCGGTGTGTACTTGGCGAAGGGTTCGACGTCTTATTCATCGTCTGCGTAGTTAGTCCCGTGTCTAATCTTCTACGTACAGCGTAAGGTGTCTGGTCAATATCATCTTCAACAGGTTGTATGGGCTCATTAGACACACTACTGGTGCATTGTTCTTTTATAGATCCCATCGCTTTTGCTTCCTTGAGTGACATATCATCTCTAGGAGGCATATCGCTGACTGTCTTCAGCCGAAGCTCAGATGGTAGCCAGCAACGAAAGATGTACCAGCTTTTTAGCTGCCGTGCTACCAAATGTTTTGACTGTAGGACCACCTTCAACGCACCGTTGAGCCACACTCATTGTAGTTTGGTGAGATACGCAACCGTGACACCGATTTCGCTAGCACATCATCCAAGCAGTGTTTCAAGAATAAAACACTGTTGTTCTTTGTCATGAGTTGTTATTTCATGCTCATCACATGCTTCAGTTTGAGGAACCCCGTGAAGAAGTATGGTTCTGATTAAAGTTTCCTCCCGGTGATCCTCTAAGGTGCGGTTAGCTCGATAAAGCTCGCCTCATGGGATGTCCGGAAAGATACGGATGGAGCAATGTTCATTTCTGAGTCTACCGGTTGACAGTTGAACTGATTCTACTTCAGTGATAGAGTTCAACACAACGCGCAGAAGTCTTGTCTCTCCGTAATGCTTAGAGTTGGAGTGCCGCGTCATACGCACTACGTGCACAGGTTTCAGTAAAACTGATAAGGTTACTAATAATGTCCAACAGGTTGAGGACCTCCGACTGTCTGCCTCTTATTTATGTCGACTTTGATTCTGGGACATTGGAGCACAGTACGTTCAGTACAGTTAGTGGTTTCTTTACACCTTTCGACATGTCGCGGTTAGTGATTGCAATATTCGGGGATGTACCATAGGAACCAGCAGTGCTTCCACCAGAAGAACCGCTTCGCTCCTCGATTTCCGATCCAGTTGGGTGTGCGGTTGATTTTAAGTGACGGCTTTTCTTGGAAGCAACCGTAAGCCAACTTTCGCTGGTACCGACTTGCTCTTTTCTACCCACTCTGTCAGAAGATTGCAAGTATACTTAGGTGTAGTTATTCCGAGCAAACTGGGAATCGTACTAGTCACATGTAAGTTACATGTTGTATTGGGACAGCAGTTAATTTTCTGAACTCAGTGTCGTCTTGCTTACGGTGTTACTAGCCGTTCTACAGAGGATAGGAGCAGCACTTACTGGGGAGGCTTGGGTTGCACAGTTCGCTATGTCCACCCCAACCGTGGTGGTTTTGGTGGTCACTATTCCCTCCAACTTGGCTAGTAGGTGGTCGTACTTCTGAGATAGTAGGAGCACGCTTTTTATCAGTGTGGTACATGTGCATTCCATGCAGAACAATAGAGGATTTGGTTTGTCTAATAAGTTGGCCTGGCTGGATTTAACTCGCAGTCATCTCACAACAGTTACGACAGGGTATGCTCCCCTTAACAAACTTGGCACATGATCCACATAGGTGGCACACTAGGCATCGCGCTTGTTGAGCAACTATTACGAACCATTGGAATGACTCACCCTCAATGATAAAAAGTTGTTCCGTTACTGACTTTGACGGCAAGGTCGCAGTGTTCACGTTACAGTTGTGGGCTTGCAGTCGGTCCTCTCTGGCGTGACAGTCGAATGTGTCAGCGTGAATGTGTGACAGATTACACAAGGGTGTGCTAAAGAATTATCTTGGTTACGCCCTTGCATCGCGCCAGGTGAATTTGCCGTGAGACCTGTTGCTGCTGCTAGCAATGTTGAATTTTGAGTTAGAGTTCGTTCAAAAGCTATTGAAATTGTCTATAAAGTGAAACCCACTAGTGTCTCCGATGATTGGAGGTACGCAACTTGTGGCGCTTGGATATCGGCAAAACACTACCCAGAATTTAGTATTCAGGACAAATGTACTCAAGAAAATGGTGTCAAAAGGTGGAGCTTTTAAAAGCACGACGAATAAGTATAGATCCAAAAGTGTGCAACAAAATGTCGCCGAGCAACAGTGAAAAAACCACGAGCGCACAACTGAGCGATTAGCACGCAAGTTCGTTCAAGGTCACCTCAATCACTAATGAGTATGATGGGGATTTGTTGCGTGTTTTGGGAGGATTCGTCGCAACTAGACTCAATCAGACACCTCCAGGAAAGCGCTATGCGGCCGTTTCGTCCTCCTGGGACTCGGCAGTAGTCCGCACCCTCCGAATACTGCTGGATTAGTCCCCATGGCTTTACTCTTACGAGCGAGCTACTTACGCAACTGACGGCAGCACACATCCATGACTGCTAAATAACTTCGAGATAGCGCAGCTCATCCTCCACTGCCACGCTGGTTATGGACGTGTAGAGTACAGGGCTGGTCCTCAAAGCCAAGACTTCTTTTGCAGGCCGCCAACAACCGAGGTGGCATGTAAGTTGCTAAGACGATTACTCATCATCATCATCATCATGCACGTTGACTAGAGGTGGGGAACACCTCAGCTACTGTGCCGCAATACATAGAATAAAAGAAGAGAAAAAATGCAACTGGTGCAAGCTGTCTGAGCTAACGGTAACGGATGGGCATCGTTCCGGTAAGCTACCAGCCGGCTGCTGTGCACCAAAAAAAATTACTATGCAAAATTATATAAGGCCAACTAATGAAAACATGGTTGGAGAGGGAGGCTAAGAGGGATGGGATGGGACAAAGAAACTCACAGCACGAACGCCACTGAGGTCGGCTCCTAGCCATATCAGCAAGTGTTTCCAACCAAACGTCTTCGTCGTCTTTCGGACCCCAACCAGTGAGCCGAGATGCTCCAACCGAGGCCAGCTCAGAAGTCAGAGCCTTCATTCCTCTCGGCCAAGTCATCGCTTGGCCACCCCTCCTCTTCTTCCATCCACACCCCCGGCGCGCAAACATGTCGCGGGAGTCAGTGGGCTGGCATGCGCAACACGTGGCCGAGCCATCGGAGCCTGATGCGTGAAATAACGGTGCTGAGCGGTTCCGTTCCTTTACCTGTGCAGTTAACAATGCGTCGAACACGCTCGTTGCTCACGCGGTGTTCCCTCCAGATGTGAGCTAAATTACGAAGGCACCGGTGGTCGAACGTAAGTAACCTCTTCAGGTCCGTTGCTTTAAGCGGCCAGGTTTCACAACCGTACAATAGGGTCGAACGTACTGCTGCATTGTACACTCTACCGTTCAGGGCAAGAGGGATGTCGCGCCGGCGCCATAAGTGGCTAAGGTTAGGAAAAGCGCCCCGAGCTTTTGCTATACGATTCGTGATCTCATCTTCAATCCCACGGGCGCTGATAAAACTTCCCAGGTAGTTGAATTTTTAAACGACTTCTAGCTGATCCCCACCAAGGGTCAGCATAGGAGGCGGTCCAGACCAATCTTGGAGGGACGCTTTGCACTTCGAGGGTGCGAAGCAAAGCCCGAAATGACGGACAGCTAGTGCTAATCTGTCCAGTGCCGCTTGGCGCAGTTGTGAGCTGTCACAGATCAGGGCAATATCATCAGCATACTCTAAATCAAGAAGTCGTTCTCCTGGGAGTAGCTCCACACCATCTAAGTCGTGTCCTGTAAACGCGATTTCCGTGACTTCATCAATAGCGAAGTTGAAGAGGAAAGGTAACAACCGACATCTTTGTCTCACACCGCTGGAGATATTAAAGGGCGACGACAACCTGCCGTAAGCCCTCACTCAGCCCGAGCTACGCGCATATAATGCTCGGATAATGTTCACATATTTCTCAGGTACACCTTTTCTGAGTAGACAGTCCCAAAGTGCATATCTATCCACCGAATCGAATGCACCTTTGATATCGAGGAACACGAAAATGGTGGGCCGCCAATATGTGTGACGGTGCTCCAACAACTGACGCAAAGTGAGGATGTGGTCAATGCAGCCACGACCTCGACGAAATACAGCTTGTTCTTCACGAATCTGGCTTTCACGAGTGCCAGTCAGTCTGTGAAGGATGACAGAGGCAAGCAATTTGGAGGCGATGGAGATCAGACTGATTGCTCTATGTTTGCCGAGTTCCGATCGTGAGCCTCCCTTGAAAATTGGGACTATGATGGAGCGGCTCCAATCGGTTGGGACAGTTTCCTGCTCCCACAGTTTCACTGGTAACTCGTGTTGAATCATCCACAAGAGCAGGTCCCCCGAATCTGAAGAGGGCTGGAGGAAGATCATCAGGTCCCGCGGCTTTATTTAACTTCAACAGCTCGATTTCACGTTCGACTACTGAGCGAGAGGGTGGATCCAAAGGGACAGCCCACGGAGCAGGGCGATCACTGGTCGGCGAGAAATCTAACAATTCCGACCGATTAAATTGCATTTCAAAGTGCTCAGCCCAACGCTCCAAACGTTTTGATAAGTTGTGGATAGGCTGTCCACTCTCATCACGTGTAGTTTCACTAACACCAGGCCTCCTGCTGCCCATTTCCCGTATCACTCGGAATAACTTACGATGGTTAGCAAGGGCAGCGGCCATTTCCATCTCCGTTGCACGATGAGACCACCAGGATTCGCGGTCTCTCTTCAGGCTAGCACGGAGTTTTGCTCGGAGCTCTTTGCAAGTTTAATTGTGTTCGCTTACAGCCGGAATATGCCGGCGAGCATCTATAAGTTCCAGTGACTTTGAAGAGACCCATCGTCTATGTTGGCGATTAGATATACCACATGAGAATTTTCCTGCTGCTAGTAAGGTCTGGTGAATATGAGACCAGTGAGCTTCAATTGCATCCAGTGAGCGTTTATACAACTCGCATGACAGCGTACTTTGATAGGCATTCAGAACACCTGCTTTCACCAGTTGGCTGGTGTCAATGCGTTCACAACGTCGTCGTGGGCGTCCGCCAAAACGCATCCGCAGGTCAGTTCCTACAAGTGCATGGTCGGTGTCAAAACCTGTGCTCCAAATCGAGCGACAGTTCTGGACGCAGCCTCTCCATTGGTAACTTATCGCAATGTGATCGATTTGCGTCCAATTCTGGTTCGAGGCTGGTGGGCGCCAAGTCACCCTCCGGCGAGTGCTGTGTCTGAAATTAGTGCTCGCAAGAAATAAGCGAGCATCCTCACACAAATGAAGTAACCGCTCACCGTTATCATTACGGGAGCCTACACTATGTTGGCCGCCCAGATGAAGCTCATCTGCGGATAATTTTCCAACTTGGCGTTCAGATCCCCAGCCAGCACCACAGTGGCCGAGCTTCTTCTGTGGCTAAGCAGCTCGTTCAGTTGGCGATAGAAGTCGTCTTTTACCGAGTCATCGCTACAGTTTGTCAGTGCATAGGCAGCGATAACGAATAGACACCTGTTAGTCACACGCGACTTCGAGGTTTTGAACGAGCCAGCCAATCGGACCGCACACATCCGGTTACTGATTGGAATCCAATCAACCAGAGTAGCTTCAGCCTGGGAATTCAGGGCAATACCAACACCGGCTTGGCCGGTGCTCGAAGCTGCATCGTCACCGGATAGGCGCAATGAGAAAATGCTGCTAGTGTCACCTGAAGGGGATCGCAGAGTGAGTACAGAGCTCGAGTCTTGCAGGCGGGTCTCCGATAAGCAGCAGCTATCGATCGAGAGGGTCTCTAATGTTCGGGCAAGTGCTGCCTGTTGACCAATCTGAAGCAATGTGCGAACATCGAGGCATGCCAGTCTGAAGGAGGGTCGAGGGCTCCAAATGGAAGCCAATGAACTGATATGGGCCGCTTGCTTGGACATGGGCCTGTTGACAGTGCAGGAATGACGCTCTGCGTTCACCTGTGAGTTGAAACTAAAAGACAAGCGACTATTGAAGCAAGGTGGGGGAGGGCCGAGAATTGGGGGGTTGAAAACAGGGGGGATAAAAGTGAAGCTGGAACGGGACGACAAGGGTGAAAAAGCGCAAGAAGTGGAATAAGAAGATGGGAAGGCTTGAGCAATAGCATCCAAACCTCTATCCACCCTGCTCGATGCAGCAGATAGGGCACCGTTGATTATCCTCTGCGGTGTTCAGAGTATCAGAAATTTGTTTGAAGTGCGATTCCTTGTATTTGCGTGGGCAGGATACTCTCAGATTGCCCAGGCCTAGACAGGAGAACGATTAGGGTTCTCAACCAAAGCCTTTGGTTCAAAAACCTGGCCGCAAGGCAGCGGGTTTGGCACTGGACTACAAGGAGTCCGTTTTAAGGAATAAGGAGCCACCCTCATACCAACCCCCAGCTGGAGAACCAGGAAGCTGAGTTTGTCTGGCCTCTAACCGTGGACCAACCTGGTATGATTGGCTCTGAAGTTGCAAAAGCACCCCCCCCCCCAGTATAGTTCAATGGATCACTGAGGCACACAAACCATCGCACCACGGTAAGGTCCAGCCTCATTGCGATGGAAGACGACTACTGCTTATTAGTGGGTAGTAGCGGGAATGCGCTGGTGCCTCTTACCAAGCAATGAACAATGAACAATGATATATTACAGGTAAAAAAGCGATTGCTTTACAAGTCCCGTATGATGGTTGAAGTGAAAGTAAACATCAGTGTAAATCGTCAGTTTAAGCTTCTAGTGAATTCAAGTGCCTCTTATTCATAGAAACGCTGTAGAACTTGTACTGAATTGTTACTGTAGAGTATTATGGGAAGTAATATGGGTAAGGCAGGTCTTAAGAACAATAGAAACGACCAACGCTTACTCGTGCGCCGCTTTCTTGGACTGGGGTAAATTGATGAATGCAGTTGTAATATATCCGATACTATATTCCACAACAGCAGTGTGTAAATAGTGAAGCACAAAAGCTGAGAATGAGCACCGTATTTTTTGTGTTTGTTCAACGTGAACATCTCTGATTACATAACGTAATGTAGGTGGATAAGCGAATCATCCAGACGTCTTTTAAATAGCGATAGCGTGGGGGAAGAAACAACGTATGTGGGAAGAGCGTTCCAGTGTTGGCACACACGAAGGGAAAAGAAATTCCGGCGGCATTCCAACCGGCTGTATTGTGTGGCCAGCTTTAGCCGGTGTCCTCTGAGTGTTGTATTGCTATTCAGCTTAAGTAGGTGACGACGACAATGGTTTGGATTCCGCAGGATCATATAAGTCATTATCAAGTCGCCACGTAGGCGTCGATATTGTTTACTGTAGACCCCGAGGGTTTTCATCCTCAATCGGTAAGGGAGATGAAACAGGCCCTTGACGTTCTTGGTCGCCCTTCGTTGTGGCAGTTCAAGAGCAGTAAGGTCTTGCTTCTGCCATGGCTGCCAAGCGTGGATGGCGTACTCAGAATGAGGCCGAATGTAGGCGTTCAGCATCTGGGAAAAGATGGAAGGATCGAAGCGCCCGAATGCCCTCCGCAAAAGGCCAAGGTTTTGGTTAGCTTTTTTGGAGGCTTTCTCGGTCTGACGGGAACAGCCCAGATCTTCCTGCACTATCACGCCTAGATCGCATTCCGTTGTTGTGCGCTGCAATATTTGATCTCCCAGTCTGTATTCACAAGTGGCTTTATGGCGTATGCTCAGCACCTTGCACTTTGTAGCATTGAACTGAAGCAGGTTCTGAGTCGACCATTCGTAGACCCTGTAAAGATCATCCTGAAGTGCTGCATTGTCGCTGGTTGTTCTAAT
Source organism: Dicrocoelium dendriticum (assembly GCA_944474145.2). Lineage (NCBI taxonomy): Eukaryota > Metazoa > Platyhelminthes > Trematoda > Plagiorchiida > Dicrocoeliidae > Dicrocoelium > Dicrocoelium dendriticum. The sequence continues at coordinate 225,157,378 of OX104063.1, forward strand.
GGCCCGCCATATCATGCGGTCATCAGCGAAGAGTAAGGAGTTGGACGTGATTACTGTCGCGAGATCGTTTATGTAAATCAGGAATAGTCGTGAACCAAGTACTGAGCCCTGGGGCGCTCCGTACTTAACGTCGATCGGGTCAGAGATGACGCCGCGAACTCTTACATTCAGATGTCGTTGAAGCAAGAAGTTACCTATCCAACCGAAGATTGGGTCACCAATTCCACAACACTGCAGCTTGTGAAGGAGGATACGGTGGTTCAGACGGTCGAAAGCCTTTGAGAAATCCACATATACTGCGTCAACACCTACGCCGCTGTCAACGGTCTCAGTCCAACTAGATCTGCAAGCAGCAAGTTTGAAGTACAAGATCGGTTCTTGCGAAACCCATGTTGCTCTTGTGCTATGATATTCCGTTCTTCCATAAAGTTCATCAGAGTTTCGGCGACAATCGCTTCCATGATTTTGGAGAGCACCGGGAGTAGTGTTATCGGGCGGTAGTTGGCCGGATCTGTACGACTTCCCCCCTTATGGATGGGAATGACCATGCCTTGCTTCCACATTGTTGGCACGCGCATCTCATCGAGGCATCGTTGGAAGAACTTGCAGAGTGGGTCTGCCAGGTTTACTGCAGCCAATTTCAACGCTTTTGGACGAATATTATCAACACCGGGAGAGGTATGCTCGCGCAGGGCAATTAGCCTTTTCATGACATCCGCAGTCGTAAATGTGATGTGGCTGAGTCCTGGTGGTGGTACAACGATTGGGAACAGTGTATGCGGCGATGTCGTACTCTGGAAGTTCGGGGCGAATTGTTGACATAGGGCGTTGGCCGCTTCGGTTGCGTTTTGTGCAAGTCCACACAATGTGTGTAAAGCAGGAGTTCCTCGCTGTACTTTGCGGAGCTTGTTAACGTGTCTGTACAGGAGCTTGGGGTTTGAAAGTAATTTCTCAGCTAGATTCTGTTGGTGCTGCATTTTATCTTCACGTACCAGGTTTACGCAGTGATTCCTTTGTAAAGTGTAGGCTTCCCATGTTTCGGCATTCGGTGACTCCTTGTATCTTCGCCAGAGTAAATTCCTCGTGACTATACACTTGCGTGTCCTGCTGCGTATGAATGATTTTATTGCCTTCGCTCGCGAAGGTCTTTTTCTAGAAGCACTAGTTACTAACGTGTTAAACTGGTGAGCAAATTCAGTCCAGGCGATATCGGGGGATCGTTCCGCTAGAAATGCCCAGTTTGTAGCATTTATCAGTTTGACTAGAGCGCCGTAATCCGTAATGAGCTGACATTCCTCGGTGTTTTCTGAGGAATACTCTGCATAACAGATGTACTTGAACATGAGGGTTGCATGGTCGATACGGCCTAAAGGACTCTCTATCGATACCGTTTCGATCATAAGCTCTTCATTGGTGAATACGAGGTCCAGAACACCCGGTTTGTTTCCTGTCCTGAATCCTGTGGGAAATGTGATGTGATTGTACAGTGGTAGCCCACTGATTATCTCCTGTACTTCCATTTTGAAGTGTTCGTTGATACAGGCTGGGGTTTCTATGCTATGAATATTGAAGTCGCCAACCAGGAGAATGTGGCTGTATGACTGCGGGAGAATGGTCTTCATTGTGGAGGCTAGGCGATTGTCCATTTCCAAAGTAGCCGACGGAGGGCGATACACCACACCCAACAAACATGCGTCCCCACGGCTAAGTTGAAGACGACACCAAAGCGCATCGACAATCTGAACCTCTGGGTCATAGATGAGATCGATGTGTAGTTCGCTGCGATAATAAAGTACTACTCCACTTCCTCTACTTGGTCGATCGTTGCGTAGAATTGACATCCCTGGTAGTGCGATTTCTGCATCAGTGATCGCTTCATTCAACCAAGTCTCGGTTATCATAACGAGGTCGCTTGACATCGAGGCCTGACGCAGGCGAAGCTCCGTCAGTCTCTGGAAGATATAATCCATTTCCTCGGTTTGTCATCTGCATCGAGGTGAAACCATTGCCACAGCAAGTACGGCTGCCAATGGTCCAGCGCCCAAACAAGTGCCAGACACTTTCGCTACTGTTGAAGTAGTAGTAATCACAACAGTCTATCAACTAGCCACAGAACCAACATAAAACCATGGAGAATCAGCGGATAAGCAAGAGTTATCTCGTCATAATCATCGTGGCATGCTAGTTGAGGGTGAGCAACACACTTCAGCTAATATGCCGCAGGAAGAATGGAACATTTTGACAAAAAGTAGAACAAAACATTTTTAGTTTGTTTTTCACACGCCGATTTTGCTCTTTTTTGTCATTTTTAATGTTTGTAGTATTAAACATGTGAATCAATACAATACTGTACACAATTCTTCCACTGATTCCGGTTGCGGACCGTGTCTTCAAGAGTGCTAATCCATTGGCACTCCTCATCTTTGGGTCCCCATCCTGGAAGACGTACGGGTCCAACAGCGGCTAGACACGACGTCAGTGATTTCATGTGCTGCCGCCAAGGGGAAGGCTAACCACCACGCGGTCGCCTCCAGCCAGGTCCTTGACGAGCAAATAGAGCGCGACGCGGTAGACGCTCAGGTGCCATGCTACTGTTGAAGTCTTGTTATAACGGTGTTAAAATTCTGCTAGCAAATTCAATCGTCCCTTGCTTTTGCATCGGCATCGCACCGATTCCGGCGGTGCGTGCATTTGTGGCCACCGTAAAGTTTTCTCCAGCGATCGGAAATTTCAACGTCAGTTCGTACCTCCCAATTTTGTTCGGAATGTCCTCAAGCGTTCGCCGACCTGCTGCCATATTTTCTTCTCCCAAAAGCTCGCACAAAGGTGACACCAGGTTACAGCGTCCTGCGCGGTAAAAAAAATACCCTGAGTTCGTTTTGAGATCAGAATTGGGGTAACTCGAATTGGAGGCTTGAGTAAACTCTGACCCACCCTATAACTTAGCAGTCACGGACGTTTTCCAGATTTGAGATTCGGACCAACGTACCTGTAACCCAGACTGCTGAACTTTTGCGACGTTGCTTTCCGATGACAGAAGTGCTCTGTATCCGATTCACTACATACTACGGTGTCATCTACATACAAGTCCGCATGCCCCAATCCATCTACAAGGCACAGCGTCAAACTCTAGAAGATGAAAGGGGCATCAGACAATCCAAACAACATCCCCTTAAATTGGTGCTGCTTCTCGCCACCTTCTCCTGGCCCTCTAGTTTAATCGCCAACTGTCAGATCTCAGGCAGTGCGGTGAGGATCTTTGACTGTTGCAGTCTGTCAAAGATAACTGCGACGGCACCTGGATAAACGACAGCGAGATTTCGTTCAGCCTTCTAAAGTTCACGTAGAAGCGGTACTCTCGGCCTCCTTCACCATAAGCACCAGGGGTTTTATAAGGGATGTGAGCACCCTCAGTTACAACCGCATCCAACATCTGCTTCTGCCTTGATTTAAGCTTTCAGTTGAGCTGGTGTTCTGTAACATGCGGCCAATGCGATAGCGGAGTTGTGTATTCCTTCAAATCACAAACAGTAAGGGCCACGATTATTTATAAAGAGAAAATACTGCTTGTCGTCAGGCGATTGCAGGGCCCGATTTGTGTGTGAAACTGCAGCGACCGAGCACGTCCGTGTAGTTTCTTCTTTATCAGCAAGTGGCATCAACCCGCATTTCGTTGTCAGCTTCCGTAGTTCCAGGTCTCATTGAATTGGAAAAAGTCAGCCACAATGATGGTATATTTTGCGTCCACCGACACGAGGAAGAGACAGTTTGATTTCTGACCGGTTGAATCAACTAGATGCTCTGCGATGCCAATTATGCGTATATCATAACGCCTTCATTACTATCGAACAAGATTGAGATTTCACTCCATTACCTCAATCAAACACTACTGTGTCTCCATTTATACTACCGTTGCAATCGCACCCTTGTTCAGCGCCTCAAGTGTGCACTCCACAACACGAGAATGATAAGGTTAATAGATCTAATTTGTTGCAAAGGTTACAGTGTGCCATGATAGACATTGTCGCCTCCAGAGTACAAGTTTCCGTGAAAAATCACCGTCCATTTGGCCGTGACTTCTGACGAGGAATTTGAAGTGCCCCGATTTGTACTCTGCTCCAGCATCTCCTTTAGCCTGTTCAATCGCTCTTTCTCTCTCTCTCACTCTTGGTCTTCAGTTAACAATGCCGCAAATGGTTCATGTACCAACTACCTTGCCACTCGGGATAGCTCCGATAAGCACGTTCTGTAGGTGGTAATCACAATCCGAAGTCGATTCACCATCGTTCGAGTTAGACCGTCAAAAAATTGCTCCATCAACAGTTGCTGTCTTGACGCGTCGTCCAACACAGGTAGTGCTGAGCTGAAGCGCGAAGACCAACAGATCCACCCTCACGCCAAGCCTTGGATCGCAGCATCGCATCCTGACGGTCGGCCGGGATGTCAGACCCTGCGGCTAGAACCTCCGTCGAGGCGACCTATTCTTACTCGACACGGCCCCTTCACGCCGTCGATAGATTCGTCTTCGCCCTACTATGACGAGACTCCGCAGAGTAACTAACTCCACTTGCTACTGATTCATTCCGATTGTTTCTGCGACCTCTTCGAAGACTTCCAGGAGAATCCGTACGTCCTCACCTTCAAATACCTCCAGCCAAGAGACCTTAATCTTGCACCTCTGGTTAGTCACGCACTAAACGTTGAGAACGCAACGCAGTGCAGACGAATTGGATATCGGGGAACGCACGTATAGGTGAACTAATAGCCCGAACAAAGAACAGTCAGGCCCATTTTCTCACTTATTTGATGATGCACTTCTAACCTCGTTCCACTACGCTCCTTACTCCAAAACGTAACGGTGGTGGTTGATCTGTGAAGTACACATCCTTCGTCCGCAGTAATCCATGAATTAACTGAGTTTAGCACGCCTGTGTAATTCCCTCCATGCTATTGATTAGTAGTGCAACCGAAGCGGAACACACTAATAGTGTTACCAATAAATATGAGTAATACTTCGACGGCATCGAGGTCAACCAGGACCGACGAGCAGTAATACAAGATTAGATGTGGAGTAGCATCAGGGAACATACAATCGATTGGTAAGTCATTAAGCAGCCGTACCGACAGGTGTGTGACGCCCTGAAAAGCCACACGCATCTCATTGACGAGCAGAGCAACCGCCCAGCCCGTTGACAAAAAACAGTGGGCAAACATTTGGGTAAACAGGCCGATCCAAGACTTGTAGTGGAGGTTCGGTGATTTTAAGAAGAGTTATCACACTAACCCAGTACCTATCTTTCGGAAGTGAGAAGCACATATAAAAGTGCGTAATACTATTGGGTCAGCTAGTTTAACGGCGCGTGCAGCGACCCCAGAGAGACTCAAGGGGAAGCACAAAGCTCGTGTAAATTAACGGACCTGATGACTCACACTTAACGCGGTAAAATAGGGGGACAGTTTTCGCGGATCATAACATACATCCAGGAATCGAAGAACAAAGAGGCTGTGCAATAAGAATTCTCAGAGAATATATATACATATATATTGATCACATATCAGTACGTATTTGCATAGGTCAGCCATACTTACTTAATAATAGTTACCAAAGTATATGTACCCAGTACTAAGTAAGTAAATAAAATATATAAGGGGGTAGGTTTTGAGGAATCATTATATTTATGTGCCGTAGTATAAAATGAAAAATATGATATGTTTGCACATCCGTGAATGTGTGCATGCATGCTTTCCTCTAGTAGCAAGGCATATGTATTCTTTGTTATATAACCGCTGTGAATTGGCGAAATGCAGGGAAATCAGCGGGAACATAATGATCCCCTCTGGAAACATGAATGTGCCTTGTCAGAAAAGGTTCAGATGCGTGGGTCTAAATCCTTCTCGGTCCTCAGCGACCTCAGTTACCTTCTTCAACTTCAGAATCTTGAGTTGTTTTCCTGGAGTATCGCTGTTGTCGAGGAGATCTCTTCTACACCAAACAGATCCTAAAGGGGGAACTTGGGACGGACCAACAATAACTCTTTCGACTCAAAGTGGATAACACGACATGAGACCACATGTGTACGCTTTACAAGCAAAAGATACTTCTCGTTCATTCTGATGCTGCCCTATCTACACGGGTGTTGAACGTTTAGAATAGCTTTCCAGAGAACGTTGTTGATGCACAGACTGAGACGTTTTAAGCGTCTGCTAGATTGCCACCTGATAATTACGGCGGGTTTCTGCTGCCCCAATTGGAAACGCGACTATCCCCAGAGGCAAACAAAAGCCTTAACTTCGCAATGAACTGGAAGTACGGAGCTGACAAGAGTCTCCCCTCCTGCTCTCTACACACATGAACCAATGAATCAGTGGCAGATAAATGCACTTAGCAGCTGTGATATGGTCACATATAATGATGCTGGTCTTGCGAAGGAATACAGGATGAAGCAAGTATACAGGGAGACGTGTAAAGACAAGAATATGTATACATCTATAAGTTTGCGACAATATATCTCCGCAGTGCCACCCCAGCATGGCGGGTGTTTCTGAAGCGCATATACGTTGCATATGTGTTTCATATACTTCAACGATTAGCAATACTTCAAGACACGCCACACTTGGCAGCCTGAATAGTGCATAGTGAGGCAAAGCAAAGGTTTCATTACAGTTGCATCATCATCGTCAAGCAACTTACAAGGTTTAATGCCTGCACTTGTTGAAATCGCTTTTCCCTAGGAAGCCCATGTATAAATGTCCTGTGGATGTATGTGCTAAATTGGTGACTTCTTAGCGATACGCTACTGGGGTTCAGTGAGCCCAGACATGTCCGGTGGCACTTCCATCAGAATGGGCAGTAGCGAAGCATCACACAATGCCTCCGTAGACCTGCACGAACGGTATTCAGTTAATGCATATGGTTTTGGGAATCATTGGCACCATGATCGGTACTGGCGAAACCTGTACTATTAGCTACTCACGCCTGTAGGCTGAGTATTGATGAAGCCCATGTGAACGTGATAGAATGCATCAACAGCGCAACAACCGGATCCACGGAGGTGTCATAAAAGTGTGTGCTATTTCTCATAAATACAGTGAATATTATTAAGCCAATAAGTACAAATGCACTCGTCTTACATGGCTTTCCAAGTGCTGCTGTCACATTTTGCAATTGCAAGAGTAGCATTGCACTGGTAGCTCCACGTGAACTGTAATCGGCATGAAAAATGTCAACGGGGTAAAAAGTGCTCTCTGTACCGATTCCAAAATATCATGTCATCGTGCGGAGCGCCTTAGGCGCCGTGCATCCACAACGCTCAAACTGTGGGGAATACACATGAAAGCAATTCGCATAAGTGTGATGTATATTTGACTCACTGATTCCTGACATACATTTCCAAGGAACCACAACATGGGACGAAATTCCCTCGGATCAGTTAAATGCGGTGTCAGCAAGAAAGCTGTAAGGCCGATGCATCCGAACAAAGTTATCTTGGGGAACTGTAAGTAGCAATTAGCAACATGATGGTCAGACTAACTTACTTACTTTGGCATGTCGGTTTTCGGGAATGTGGCTGTGTGCACTTTTGCCACACCGCATTGTTTCAATGCACCACATTGCTGACAGGCGGAAGATGCTTTTTATATCACTTACCGCTCTCTTCGTAAAGATAGTTACAGGAGGCGATGTGAGATTACTGCAGCAGTGTATGCGACAGCTTATTGGTCAACACAGAAATGTAAATACAAATGCAAAACGAAGGCGTGGTAACCATTTACTGGATAAATGGCATTATAGTTATTTGGTCATAGGAATTATGTAAGCGTGATATATATATATATATATATATATATATATATATATATATATTGAAACAGTCTACGAATAGACATAGGGCCATCAGAAACCATGGGACTTAAAAGAAGGTACAGAAAGAGTAAAAGAAAACACAACACAACACATTAAAATCCATGGTTTCGTCAGAGAGCGATATACTACCCGGTTGCCCCAGCCGAAGTAGGGTGTTGACTTAGGGGATACCACCCTGAGCCTTTGGCCGAATGGTCTGCTTGCAAGGCAGCGGAGCGAATTCAGGGAATCGCGCCCGTTGGGAGCCGGTCACTGATTGCTCAGTTCATACGCCTTTCGTTTGTTCCTTTGCTAAACAGGGGACAAATGCTCCCCAGAAGTACAGCGTAAATTTTCTGGAATACATAGCTTCTCCAGGATGAAGCAAGGGACAGTGACTTTATGTAGTGGCTAGTCGCATGCACCAAGTCACAGTGTTATTAAACGGACATATGTGACATTTTATAGGGAGAACGCTTGCCAGGAGAAAACCCAGCACGTCCTGGAACACTGCCGCCGAACCATTTGCTGGAATGGGAAAATCCCGAACCACCCAGCTGGCACCACGAGGAGGTTATTCGGCAAGCCAGCCATGTAAGCGTGATACCTTTTGGAATAGGGATATCTTAACCATTCACAAATATTCCCGACCTTGCGGGCGAGCCTTGAAATCGCTCATAACCCGCAACTCATAAACATTGGGAAATGGTTTGTACCTGGTATAAAGAGAAGCAGCACAATCTGGGAAACAGCGTCGTATGCGTGACAACAGAGGCAACAGAGATAGAATGAGGCATCTCCGCTGCCTAACTGAAAGACAAAACACTGCGGGCCATTCGCTTAAGGGATGCGAGCATGAGGATGTCATCAGCACAAATATGCGTTACTTAAGGGGTGGAAGCACACGTCATCAATAGGTATACACAGTCAAAACTTAAGAAAGAGGAAAATAAGTCACGGTTGCTGATGATTTGGAGGCGTCCGTATCCGGATTTGCCTGTCACTGTGACGTCCATGGGGACAGTCACAGGACGCCTGCGCCTACAAAGGGGACCATGGGTGGCTTGCGCTGCACCACCCATAGTTCCACCCACACACCCCATATCCGGTGTAAACCCGAAGGAATAAGACCGGGAGGCATGCGGATGGGAGCCACGTTTCATCAACGGAGCCGGCCCAGACTCCTTCAACAAGCGGAACGGAAGCATTCCGGCCTAATTGGGAACTCATACACAACATACGTACACGAGGCGGTGGCTGGACCGTAGCCCGTTCCACACAGGATGGAACCACTCTTTAAGCCTAGCACCGTCACAAGGACGGTGTACCCCGTCCCCACTAGCAACGACCAACTGTCTCCTGGAGCCAGTATGGAAGAGGTAGTGAGTAATAGACAGGTAGGCACCTTGTCAACATTCACATCAAGCGCGTCCACACCGAGGAGCTCAAACAACATCTACTTCTGAAATGCAAGATTACTCATCACACAGGCAAACGTACCACATACGCCGCCTTATTGGCCTGGATTAGTACATTGAATGGGAACATACTCATGATGCTTCTATTCCGCATAATATAGTGCCTTCTCCGGCACCTGAGAAACCGCCATTTTGAGCATTCCACGGAATTCGCATCGATCAAATTTGCCTTGGATTCGCAACACCTGAAATCAACATGAGTTTGGCATAAACTCACCTTCTTCATGTTCTGGCAATGTTATTTTCGGTGTGCTCAAATATCATTTTACTGCACTAAGTTAGCCGTACAAAAGCAGTATGAGTATCCTCGTCGAATCCAATCGGTATACATATATACACAGATTGGCGTCACCCGTGTCCAATGGCAGTTCGAATACAACATATGCACATGCATTTATCCAAACTTAAGTGTGAGCAGCTGTCACAAACTGGACAGAGACACATTAGACATCGTCATCAATGGTACGACAAAGGTGCATGGGTTTCGTTTGGAGGTCAGGCTAACAACCACTTTCGCAGGCATGAGAATAACTAACCAATACGAACTGGCGATGTTTTCTTCTGCATTTAGTCGTGACAGCCTTAAATCTTGGACATCCATATTTGAAGGAACCCGATGTAACAATAGTGAAGCAACTGCTAGGTAGAATGATGACTAAACTAATGGTACAGTGAAATAGTGTGCACTTAGGTGTTGCCCTCTACATGTACAGTACGAATGAGCTCATGTATGTACTGAACCATTATTCTGCGATGCACCGGCTCTCTAAGCGTCATGCTAGTTAGCATTGAGCAGCTGGTCAAGCTACGGTTATGGTGAGTAATACCATGGATTTCACGTAGTGATGTGAATTGCGGCCGAGTAATACTATGAAGAGGAAGATGCCGTAGCTCACTGTCTCGGTATTTAACCATACTAGACTCCGCTTGAAAAGGTAGCAAGTATAGGATAGCATAGGTCTTGATGAGAACAATATCGTAATGCACAGCACATGTGAAGTCATCGCGAAATACAACCGTTCTAGGCATGTGCAATAAAGATACCACATTGCACCAAGTCAGTAGTTGCTTATTCTAGAATAAAACAGTACCCAAGCGCGACTTACGTGCGGGATATATAATAATGATGACACCAAAAATATGATGGAGATTGCGTAAGCAAGTTTCCAAGTTAGCAGGAAATGGTGCGATTATGTCCACTGCAGCCTATCCGTGTCGTAAGGTAAAACCAGAACCCGTTATACTCTTCTGTTGTCCAAGGTGAGCGAGAATCAACAGGGAGGTAGAACCACCAGGCAGTCTGTCATGTGTTACTATTTATTTCCCCTTTGTCATTCTTTCGGACCGCTAGCATATCTTGACCAATCCATCAGTGCCTAGAATACTACCTATGCCCAGGCATTTGGATTCGGATTTCACAACGTATTACCGCTGTTCTGAAGGCGGCCGCCGCTTATACAAGCATGTGTAGATACAGTCAGTGCATATGTGCACAACTACCATGGCATGCTGTTAACTTGGGCAGCGATGTTGGCACGTATTCTCCAAGCGATGTAACGTCTTACCACAGGATATTGCCTCCTGCATGCTTCACTTGGGCACATCATCATCATTATACACGTTAGCTAGAGGTGTAAAACACCTCAGGTACTTTGCCGCAATACATAAAAAAGAAAATAAAGGCAACAGTTGCATGACAGCTGAGTTACCAGCAACGGATGGGCATCGTTCCGGAAAGCAACCAGCCGGCTACTAAGCAGTAGAAAAATTGTGATGTAAAATTATATTATGCTACGAAATGAGTGCCCACTTGGACACAGCACCGAAGCGTTACGCAATATGCGCGAAACCTGCCAAAAACAGTGGACCGTAACACGACATGCCTACCTGCATGGGGTGAGGTTTCGCAAATACATTACATTGTTGTGTGGAGAATTTCTTGCCTGTCGCATTGCACACACGCGGACCATTCCGTTCCCAGGTAGAAAGCACATGAAGAATGATACCAACATCATCATCATCATCAGTACACGTTAGCTAGAGGTGGAAAACACCTCCGCTATTGTGCCACAATACAAAAGGCAAGAAAAGAATAAAACAGTGCCACGCCCGCTGAGTCCCCAGTAACGGATGGACATGGTTCCGGAGAGCTAACAGCTGGCTGCCGTAAAAGAAAGTCATATTATGCTTAACGATTGAGATCGTGATTGGAGGGGGACGCTAAACAGGAGGGGGATGGACAATGGAAATCACAACACAAATGCCATTGGGGCCGGCTCCTAGCTATATCAGCAAGTGTGTCCAACCAAACGTGTTCACCGTCCTTAGGACCCAACCAGGCAGTCGGGATGCACCAACCGACGCCAACTTCGAAGTGAGGGTTTTCATTTCTCGCGACCAAGTCATCACTTGGCCTCCCCTCCTCCTCTTCCAACCGCACCCACAACGCGCAAACAATGCACGTCGCGGGAGTCGGTGTGCTGGCATGCCAGCACATGGCCCAGCCATCGGAGCCTGGTGCGTGATATAATCGTGCTGAGCGGTTCACTCGCTCTTCCTGCACCAAGTACGCGACTTCGAACAGGCTCATTGCTCACGCGGTGTTCCCACCAGACATGAGCTAAGCTGCGAAGGCAGTGAGATGATCGAAAGTGACGAGTCTCTTCATGTCTGTCGACCTGATAGGCCAGGTTCCACAGCCATATAGGAGAGTTGAACGGACGGCTGCGTTGTAAACTCTGCCCTTGAGGGCGAGAGTAATGTCGCGTCTGCGCCACAGGTGGCGGAGATTGGCAAAAGCACCTCGAGCTTTTGCTATACGGTTTGTAACCTCATCTTCAATCCCACGGGTGTTAATATAGCTGCCCAGGTACTTGAATTCCTGAACGACTTCTAGCAGACCATCACCAAGCGTTAGCGCATGGTAGGGTCCCTGCCAATCTTGGAGAAGTACTTTGCATTTCGATGAAGCAAAGCATAGCCCAAAACGATTGACAGCCAGTGCTAATCGGTTCAGTGCTGTTTGGCATGTTTGGGAGCTGTCACAGATTAGGGCAATATCGTCTGCATTATCCAAGTCAAGAAGTCTCTCACCAGGGAGTAGCTCCACACCTTCTAGGTCGTGTCCAGCGAACGCTGTTTCCATTACTTCATCAATAGCGAAGTTGAAGAGGAAAGGTGACAGCGGGCATCCTTGTCTCACACCACTGGTGATACAGAAGGGTGGCGAGAGTTTGCCATAACCCTCACCCTGCCCGAACTATGTGCGTACAGCGCTTTGATAATGTTTACATATTTATCAGGCACACCTTTCCTCAACAGACAGTCCCCAAAGGGCACATCGATCGACGGAGTCGAAGGCACCTTTTATGTCAAGAAACACAACAGACGGTGGGTCGCCAATAAACATGGCGGTGCTCCAACACTTGACGCAGTGTGAAGATGTGGTCGATGCAGCCCCGACCTCGACGAAATCCGGCTTGCTCTCCATGAATCTAGGCTTTCACGAGTGCCAGTCAGTCTGTGGAGAATGAGAGAGGCAAACAATTTAGAGGCAATCGAAATCAGACTTATCCCTCTGTGATTGCCACATTCTAAACGGCAGCCTCCCTTGAAAATTGGGACAATGACGGAGCGGTTCCAGTCTGTCGGGACTGTCTCCTGCTCCCAAAGTTTCACTAGCAACTCGTGTAAATCATCTACTAGAGCAGGTTCACCGAGTTTGAAGAGGGCTGGAGGAATTGTATCTGCTCCTGCGGCCTTATGCAATTTCAACAGCCTGATCTCACTTTCGACTTCTGCGCGTGAGGGCGGATCCAAGGAGACAGCCCAATGAGAAGGGCACTCAATGCCCGAAGAAAACGATAAATTGCCTCGCAAAGTGTTCAGCCCAACGCTCCAAGCATTTTGACAGGCTGTGGATCGGCTGCCCACTCTCGTCGCGTATGGTCTCGCTAACACCAGGTCTCCTGCTGCCTGTTGCCCGTATCAGACGGTATAACTTACGATGATTACCAATGGCAGCGGCTGTTTCCATCTCAGAGGCACGATGAGACCATCAGGTTTCGCGGTCCTTCTTTAAGCTAGCACATAGTTTCGCCCTGAGATTTTTGCGAGATTCATTGTATTCGCTTCCAGCCGGAATACGTCGGCGAGCATCCATAAGTTCCATAGACTGTGTAGAGACCCAATGTCCGGTGTTGCAATTTGTTTTGCCACATGAAGACATGCCTGCTAATAGCAACGCTTGACGAGTATGCGACCAGTGATCTTCAACGGTGTTTAGTGGGCGCTTACTCAGCCCAGATGTCAGCGCATCTTGGTACACAATCAGAACATCTGGCATCGCCAGCTGGCTGGTGTCAGTCCGTTCACATCGACGTCGCGGACGTCCACCGAAACGCACCAGGAGGTCGGCGCATCCATGTGCGTGGTCAGAATCCACGCTCGTGCTCCAAATCGAGCGACAGTTTTGGACACCGCCTCTCCAGCGGTAACTGATCGATTTGCGTCCATGACTGGCCCGAGGCTGGTGGCCGCCAAGTCACGCTTCTGCGGGTGCTGTGTCGAAAGTTAGTGCTCTCGAGAAACAAGCGAGCATCTTCACACAGCTGGAGCAATCGCTCACCATTATCATTACGGGAGCCTATACCATGTTGGCCGCCCAGATGAAGCTCATCAGAGGACAATTTTCCGACTTGGGCGTTTAGATCGCCAGCCAGCACCACAGTATCCGTGCTTCTTCTGTAACGAAGGTGCTCGTGAAGTTGCTGATAGAAATCATCGTTTACCGAATCAGTGCTACAGTTTGTAGGGGGCGTAGGCCGCAATGACAAACAGGCACCGTTTGTCCCAGCGCGACTTCGAAGCACGGAACGAACCAGCTAATCTAACGGCGCACATTCTACTGTTTACTGGGATCCAATCAAGCAGGGCAGCTTCAGCCCGGGGGACTCAAAACAATGCCGACGCCAGCTTGACCGGCATTTGAAGCTGCACCATCGCCAGATAGGCGCAATGAGAATGTGCCGCCAGTGTCGCATGTGGGGGATCTCAGGGTAAGAACGGAGCTCGAAACTTGCAAGCGGGATTCTGATAAACAGCAAATATGGATCGATAGGGTCTCTAGTGTGCGGGCAAGTGCTGTCTGTTGGCCAATCTACAGCAAAGTGCGCACGTTGAGGCGTGCCAATCTTAGCGAGACACGAGGACTCCAAAGGGAAACGGATGAACTGACGTTGTCCGCTTGGTTGAAAATGGACTTGTCGACTGGAATGGAGCGAGGCCCTGAGATTGTGTGTGATTTGAAATTAGAAGACAATCGACTAATGAAGTAAGCTGGGGGAGGGCCAAGAATTGGGGGATTGAAAACGGGGGGGGGATATAAGTAAAGTTGGAGCGGGACAATAAGGATGCAGAAGCGCAAAAAGGGGTATAAGAAGACGGGAAGGCCTGAGCAGTAGCATCCAAACCCCTATCCACCCTGCTCGATGCAGCAGATAGGGCGTCGTTTATTATCCTCTGCGACGGACAGAGCATCAAGAAATTGTTTTAGGAAAGGTTCATTGTATTGCGTGGGCAGAATACTGTCAGGTTTCCTAGGCCTAGACAGGAGAACGATTAGGGTTCTCAACCAAAGCCTTTGGTTCAACAACCTTACCGCAAGGCAGCGGGTTTTGGCACTGGACTACAGAGCCCGTTTTATGAAATGAGGAGCCACCCCCGTTCCAACCCCCAACCTGGAGGACCAGGAGGCTGAGTTTGTCTGGCCTCTAACCATTGACCAATCTGGCATGAGTGGCTCTAAAGGTGATAAAAAAGCACCACCCAGCATAGCTCAATGGATCTCTGAGGCACGCAAACCATCGCACCACGGTAAGGTCCAGCCTCATTGCGATGGAATGATACCAACTGTCGCAAACATCACACACCACCCACTCCACGGGCGCACTCTTGCCAAGGTCATATTCCTATTTGATGCACAGGGAGCACACGACTTCGTAAAGCGCTTCCAAAACCTTAATCACCAGCTTTCGCCTTTTGCTCCGCATTCTGTACGGCGGCGAGGTGGTGCTGTGCAGGTGTATGATTATCACCCCGGCTGGCAAGGTAGAAGCAATCATCATCATTATTATACGCGTTAGCTAGAGATGGGGAACACCTCAGCTACTGTGGCTCAATACACAAAAAAGGAGAGAAAAAAAGCAACTGGTGCAAGCCGGCTGAGCTACCGGTAAGGGATGGTCATCGTTCTGGTAAGCTACCAGCCGGCTACTAGGCAACAAGAAAAATTATTATGTTTTACGCTAAGAAATGAGATCGTAGGTGGAGGGGGAGGCTAAGAGGGGTGGGGAGGGACAAAGAACCTCAGAGCACGAACGCCACTGAGGTCGGCTCCTAGCCATAGCAGCAAGTGGGTCCAACTAAACGTGTTCATCGTCTTTCGGACCCAAACAGGGAGCCGAGACGCTCCAACCGAGGCCAGCTCAGAAGTGAGGGCCTTCATTCCTCTGGACCAAGTCATCGCTTGGCCACCCCTCCTCTTCTTCCATCCACACCCCCAGCGCGCAAACAACGCATGTCGCGGGAGTGGGTGGGCTGGCATGCGTAACACGTGGCCGCGCCATCGGAGTCTGATGCTTGAAATGACGGTGCTGAGCGGTTCATTTCCTTTTCCTGTGCCGTAAACAAGGCGTCGAACACGCTCGTTGCTCACGCGGTGTTCCCACCAGATGTGAGCTAAATTACGAAGGCACCAGTGCTGGAACGTAACTAGCCTCTTCAGTTCCGCTGCTTAAAGCGGCCAGGTTTCACAACCGTACAGTAGGGTCGAAGGTACCGCTGCATTGTACACTCTACCCTTCAGGGCAAAAGTGATGTCGCGCCGGCGCCATAAGTGGCGAAGGCTAGCAAAAGCGCCCCGAGCGTTTGCTATACGGTTCGTGATCTCATCCTCAATCCCACGGATGCTGATACAATTTCCCAGGTTGTTGAATTTTTGAACGACTTCTAGCTGATCACCACCAACGGTCAGCGTAGGAGGCGGTCCTGACCAATCTTGGAGTAACGCTTTGCATTTCGAGGGTGCGAAGCAAAGCCCGAGGTGACGGACAGCCAGTGCTAATCTGTCCAGTGCCGCTTGACACGTTTGTGAGCTGTCACAAATTAGGGCAATATCGTCAGCATACTCTAAGTCAAGAAGTCGTTCTCCTGGGAGCAGATCCACACCTTATAAGTCGTGTCTTGTGAACGCGATTTCCATGACTTCGTCAACAGCGAAGTTGAAGAGGAAAGGTGACAGCGGGCATCCTTGTCTCACGCCGCTAGAGATATTAAAGGTCGACGACAACTTGCCGTAAGCCCTCACTCTGCCCGAGCTACGAGCATATAATGCTCGGATAATATTCATATATTGCTCAGGTACACCTTTCCTGAGGAGACAGTCCCAAAGTGCATGTCTATTCACCGAATCGAATGCACCTTTGATATCGAGGAACACGACAACCGTCGGCCGCCAATATATGTGACGGTGCTCCAACTGACGCTCACAGTGTTGTCGTTGGCGTCCGCCAAAACGCATCCGCAGGTCATCACATACAAGTGCATGGTCGGTGTCCACACCTGGGCTGCAAATCGAGTGACAGTTCTGGACGCAGCGTCTCCATCGGTAACTTATCGCAAGGTAATCGATTTGCGTCCAAGGCTGGTGGGCTCCAAGTCACCCTCCGGCGGGTGATGTGTCGGAAATTACTGCTCGCGAGAAGTAAGCGACCATCCTCACACAAATGAAGTAACCGCTCACCGTTAGCATTACGGGAGCCTACACCATGTTGGCCGCCCAGGTGCATCTCATCAGTGGATAATTTTCCAACTAGACCGCTTAGATCCCCAGCCAGCACAACAGTGTCCGAGCTTCTTCTGTGGCGAAGGAGCTCGTTCAGTTGACGATAGAAGTCATCTTTTACCGAGTCATCGCTACAGTTTGTCGGTGCATAGGTAGTGATAACGAATAGACACCTGTTAGTCCCACGCGACTTCGAAGTTTTGTACGAGCCAGCCAATCGGACCGCGCACATCCGGCTACTGATTGGAACCCAATCAACCAGAGCAGCTTCAGCCCCGGGGACTCAGGGCAATACCAACACCGGCTTGGCCGGTGCTCGAAGCTGCATCGTCACCGGATAGGCGCCATGAGAAAGTGCTGGTAGTGTCACCTGAAGGGATCGCAGAGTGAGTACAGAGCTCGAGTCTTGCAGGCGGGTCTCCGATAAGCAGCAGATATCGATCGAGAGGGTCTCCAATGTTCGGGCAAGTGCTGCCTGTTGACCGATCTGAAGCAATGTGCGAACATTGAGACATGCCAGTCTGAAGAAGAATCGAGGGCTCCAAATGGAAGCCGATGAACTGGAATGGGCCGCTTGGTTGGAAATGGGCCTGTTGACAGGGCAGGAATGACGCTCCCCGTTCGCATGTGAGTTGAAACTAAAAGACAAGTGACTACTGAAGGAAGGTAAGGGATGTCCGAGAATTGGGGTGTTGAAAACTGGGGGATAAAAGTGAAGCTGGAACGGGACGATAATGGTGAAAAAGCGCAAGGGGGCATAAGAAGACGGGAAGGCTTGAGCAGTAGCATCCAAACCCCTATCTACCCTGCCCAATGCAGCAGATAGGGCCCCGTTGATTATCCTCTGCGGTGGCCAGAGCATCGGAAATTTGTCTGAAGTGAAATTCATTGTATTGCGTGGGCAGAATACTGTCAGGTTACCCAGACCTAGAAGCAAGGGGCACTTCCGTCACTCGTGGAACCAACGGCGCCTTTTGCTTAGCTGATCCAACAGGTCATTTTTCAGGCGCATTCGACGACTCACTGAGCTGCACCTCTGCACCTAAAACCTTGAATTCCACGATCTACTTTGAAACAATGCCTCCGCAGCCGTCTTCCTTATCATTGCTGGTCCTCGGCCGGTTGAGCAAGACCAGCTGGCAATTACCTTTCAAGCGTTGCACATTCTCATTGCAATCAAGGGCCAAGGGCTCCTTGCAGTACTGCGTTGCGCAATACAGTGTTACCTTAACCTTACTGGACAACACGTCGACAAGCATTTGCAGGGGTCACATAACACATTTGTAGGCTGTCGATCCCGTACTGCACAACTGAGTACTCAACTCAGCCGCTAGCTCCTCCGCTTTGCATAACTCCTTCGCCCGGTTCACCGGCGTAGACGGCACTTCCACGGGCTCCTCCTGCGAATACACCTCCAAAACACCTGAGGCTTCATTTGGAAGCTCTGCATTGCACTTGGTGGGCACTGTCCAACGGCAACTTGCAATTGCAACGTTCAAACTCTTTCCCCTCATCGTCTAGAAGTAGCAGACGTGAGCACAGGGGAATCATCACTAGAGATTAAATTCGCATGTGCATGTGTAACCCTCTACCTTGTATCGCCTTGTCAGCGAACCTCTCAAGCAACGCACCACCCACTTAATACCATGCTGTGACGCGTCGCATATGTGCACGTTCCGCCAATGTCTCAGAACACGAACTCGTGCCTATAGCCATAGGCGAACAAGAAGAGGCGCAGCGGAGGAAGCATTCGTAGGGCAACATACGGTGTCATACTATGCTTACCAAGCATCAGCGTCCGTTGCTACGTGCACGCACTAACGCGTTCCACAATCACGGTGAAAAAATGCTTCAGCGAAGACTTCTTGCTGAGTTGTCTCTTCAACAGCTTGGTTTCGTTCTCAACGCAGTTAGTCGTACCACAGCCGAACATACAAATGCACCGCTGTCGATGAGCCACTCAAGGTGACGTACGCAGCAGCCATGTTCTCCGCAAGACCTGGTAATATTCACGATTTAGCGATTCGATGGCATGCAAGATCCTTTCGAACTGCTTCGTGTCCCGCGTGTGCGCCAAACTCTGCAGCCACTGATGTAGCCGATTTCTCACAATTGCAGTGGTTCCAAATAGCTGAGTACAACGCCGACTCTTGTCGCGCAGTATGTGGAAACGGCAAAACACCACGGCCGCTTCTGGATACACAGATCCAAAGGCACCCACTTGTGCGCAGCAGTTATCCATTACCAAGGTCTGTACGGACGCAGTGCTTGGTACCATAACACGCAGCTCTTGTATTGCCTCCCGGTAGCTAACGTACTTCGCATTGAACAACTAGGCGGGAAAACGACAACGCAACCCCCTGTACGTCCGTCAACCTACAGTGAAGTAACACGTAGCCGCCGTAATTTAACTGGTACGTTGCTTCAGACAAAATGACCGCTCCATATCTTTCAAATATCAGCAATATGTTGGCGGGCACAAAATGCAGCTCCCGAATGTGATCACCGTCGATGAGAACCCGGTTCTTCTCATTCTTCTTCAATAACTCCGGCACTTCTCGAGCCTCGTCCGATTTTGTTTTCAGATGTCTCTTCATTATTGACAACAAGTCATTACGGTTCATCAACAGACCGTACTGTCGGGAAAGGTACGCGCGCATCTCTCGATTAGTCTTAAAACTGCACATAAGGCTTACAACTTCCACTTCCTGAGCCTCCGTCAAACGCCTATTGAAGACATACATCCACGGATTACGCACTTGGAAATCGTGCCTATGCGCCAAGTTACATTCTGCAGGCTCATAACAGATACGCTTCAAAATGAAAGTAAAATTTAGCCAAATAAACAAAATCCCTGTATCTTCATGCAATATATATCAGTAGCTTACCTAACATTACTTACCTCTTGCCACTAACCATTGTACGCGTGCTGTCAACACACCGGAAGTGCACATAGCGGTGCGGATGGTCTTCCGGTAATTTCTCACCCGTCTTCCTCTCATGGTATTCTCGTGAAACAACCGTACGTTCGTAGAACAAAGAGGCCTTTACAACTTGAAATTTCTCCACATCGTCCTCTGAATCGTGGGGGTTATGATAAAAAGAGCGAAAAATGCGCTCAAAAGATGCGGAATCGTCCACCACTGCCTCGGTTGTAATGTGCGTCAGAAGCATCGTTCTGCTACTTTAGCCCACTATAACCGTGCTTTCATGAAACTGAAATCATCCATCTTTCAGCACTTCTCAATGATTATTATCACTTTTAAACACATTTCCCAGGTCTTGCTTAATACTGGTGCTGCATCAAGTAAAGTACGCTGGCGTACCAAACCAACAAGGCCCAAGCAAGTGCTTTCGTGTAATGTGGGGAACTCAGTCTCGTTTCTATTGCGTTACACATGGCGGCTTCCAATGTCACGTCACAGCGAATAACAACCCATTGTTATCCACCTCAACAACAGCAGCAGTGTTAAAGCACCCAAACATTTATGTTACCACATATACTTACTTACCATGCGTCTATTCAGCATACACGTTTTAGCCTTAACCATCAAGACAGCCAACTTTTAGCTTAGCGGACCAAACCACGCTCACCAGATAATGGAAATAACTGGTTGGTTAAAATTCCGGTCCGGTTGTAGCGCTGAGGTTTGCTCTTCTCTTGCTTCATCCGTCCACGTCTTGTTGTAGCCTATGGTATATAGTCCGCTGTGTCCGACTTCAATTGCCTTCTGTTATCCGTGCTTGATTACGCGCATCGTCTCGGACTAATAGTAACTAGTCCTACAGAACCTATTTTGCAAACATTATTTCTGCTTCGACACCGTGAGGGAGGACACAGTTGTAAGCCAGCTAGGATCCGATTGCCTACTTCTCCCCCAACAGCTGCATCAGGTTTTACCACCTGATCTCACAGAAGGCTGGCCCGCGACGGTTTGTCATCAGGTCGATCGAGGGACTGTTTGCACTGTCCCTTCTGGGGGATGGCTGTGTAGCAGTCTTACGATTCCCCCGGTTTGCCTGAGTATGCTGTGTATAGTACTGAATAAAAGTACCTTCTTATTGTGCACTTAGAAGTTGTTTGCAGAGTTCTGATATGCATGTTACATTTGGAAATTGGGTGTTGCCCGCCCGAAAACACTGCACAAGCACGACGCTTTTCGATGTAATTTAATCTCATCAGGTGGAGACAGCAGATGTCGGTCCCGCGACCATTGGAATAGTAGCCGAAACATCTACCCATTTAACTACCGGGTCACGGCGAGCAACGCTTGTCACAACGGTAAATGACTAATTGGGGGTCAAGTTTGGACTACACGTTGTGTGATTGGATTGCGACGTGCAATCTCAATGTTGCATTTGTTTGTCTGCTCCAAGGCACACGCGATATGCAAACACGGCGCCACGGTTGGATTCAACACGCCACTCCATCGCACGGTCCCTCACACATCTTGTCTAGCTAGCTCGCAGCGCCCGGTGTCGTATTCTAGCTAATACACGGGAACGGTGTACCACAAATACACTTTCGTCCTGTCACCTTCGAGCATTCTCTTTAATCTTTGGGTACGGTACTCGCCAGCAGTCTGTTAGCGTGAGCCGGCGATTCTCGCAACAGTCTGATACTAAAGGTTCGAGTCATTGAACTGAGAAATTTTGACCGTGGAGAGAATGGCATTGCTGTTGTCCCTGGTACCATGGACATGCCGTTTTATTTGTTGTTTTATTTAAAATATATTAATGAGACGAGCCTTCTAGTTGCGATGAGAGCTGAATTACTCTGCACTAAACTAATGGGATTCTGCGGTACATCCCTGTATATGGCCTACAGTAGTGAAGAAGCGGGGTATATCAACATCTTTTTCATAATCGTTGCTCATGGTGACTGCCAAACGCCGTGCGAAAACAGCCACTTCTTATCTAAACAAAGAAGGATATTCTGTGCGAAGTGAAACTTTAAGAATTTACATGGATAACAACAAGTCAACAGTTATATGTTTGCGGTTTAACTTAGCAGGCTCAGTTTTTACCAAGGGAGTAGGAGCACCGACCCTTATTTCATGCTGTAGTTGACTCAATGGCAATGATAATACAAGCAAACTCAGCTGCTTGTTAATGCTAAGTCACAATGTAGGGTCTTTCAACAGCCGCAATTTCAATTTCCGTCAATCTTATGTTTTCACTCTTCCCGCTGTATTTGCAAGCGATTGAAATCACTGCCGAGATGAACGCAAATACACCCAATAATCGAGATGCATTTAGGGCTCCAAGGCACCTCTTGTTATTCATCTTGGGTTGGAGACCGACTTTACCACCTAGTTTCGGGCACAGGACCTGGTGACAGTCGGTATCCTGACCAACCAGTTTAAACACGCAATCTGACATTACGCAAGAAGAACCAAGTCGAATATAACGTAATCGGCTCTGTTTCAAATGTCCGAGATACATCTCCCGTGAATGCTAAGTGTGAATTCCAAACACACGGGCCCCAACTAATCCAGTGAGTATTAATAAGTAACCTTATTGTTCTTATCCCTCTGATTGAGCAAACTGTATCGGCGTTTGATATCGATTACCGCTTGAACGATAATCGTAGACGTACCCGTGTTACGTCTCCATCCAAATTTGCTGCAAAGGCCGTGAGTTTGTTAAGTGGATTGACATGCTATTTGTCTCCACCGCTAGAACACATGTTGAATAAGTTCGACACGTTGAGCAATGGATGAAGTTAATGGGTTTTCTGACACTGAACTGTCACAGTATGAGGACAATTTAAAACCGGTATCATCTGCTGAGCAGTTGACTGCCGCCTTACTTAGATTTAGAGAATTGGAACATTGCGTGGACGCACTAATCTAGGAAGAAGAGCGTGCGGTGCTAACTGATGCTGCTACACTGGGTGACCAGTCCTAAAATGCTCCATGCTGACAAAGGTTATACAAACAGCCTGGTAGTGCGACGGGCATACCGGATTGTTAGTAATGTCTCCTGATCGCTTTTCGTAGGTTCGAGCCTCACCTGGAACTTCTGACAAGATACCAAGTCGTCGATATGGCGGGTTTAATGGGGCAGATTTTGATGCTGGTACATTGGGTAACCTATCTGGAATACCAAAAAGAGAGACTGCGTTTTTGTTGTGATTCCTTGCGTTTTCAGATGTCCATCCTAAGCTTCCAAACGAGCGTGCTTTAATGCAGCAACAAGTCCGGAGGTACGACTAGCTTGTCTGACAAACTACTGCAAGGGGAAGGCGATAGAGGCCATTAATATTTGTGAAATATTGGAACCGGATGCGAGGTTCCTAGATTCCATCGCCATGTTGAAGTCCGAGTTTGGACGCCATCTTTTGAAAAGCAAGGTTCACCCCGATAACTCATTTAAAGGGCCGAATATGAAGGTCAAAAATTTCAGCATGCTGCATAGATAAGGTTGGCAAATGAATGCCTGTCTCAATACGCCAAAGTAACTAAATTACCGACTTAATATCATCTTGACAGTGACAATAGCAGTAGTCGTCAGAAGACTACCCGAAAGGCAGCAGATTGAGTGGTTGTAGTATGCGTCCGCTTACGTGTCCGTGGGGTACGTGGGTTAAAATAGACAGAGAAGGAGCTGCAATGTAAAACTGACACTTCATATGCGGCTAGGTAGCATTATCCCAAGCATCTGGTAGCAGTAGGAGCTGGATGGGAGGTGCGCCTGTTATACACCTGGTGATAGGCTTGACGGCCTCTTCGCAGCTGTCAGTGGAGAGGCGAGTCTGAGCTAATTGGATGGATGACAAAAACATACACAGGATATGGTTGCTCAAATATATCAAAAACGAGCTGGGAAGTCAAAAAGAAGAAAAAAGGACAGTGCCTTTCTAAACTGTGCTCAATGACATCCTACCAGTTGACTTGCTACCGAGACAGCTTGAAGTGCTACTGTGGACCAAGTGGCATGTGACATCCGCCAAACATACAGAGAGCCCTTCGAGGGTTTATATCATTTTCCACAATGGTAGTTATTACGGTATCTTATAAGTCAGCAGGCGTCGACACGTCTAGAAAAGCAGCAGGCAGCTGTTTCGAACTCCTGGGTCTCGTCCGTGGTGTGCCTTCCCCGGACCCCTGCCGGATGTCGACTGCTTGACTTCCGGATGCCAGCAAGTTATGCCGCTAAGAGATGGGTGGCGATTGTAGACCTGCATGACTGACATTTGACTACGATATAGCGCGGAACATCTTCCACTGCCATTCCAGTTGCGAGGTGTGCAAAGGATAGAAGTTAGCTTTAGGAGGTAAGAATTTCCGCATGGCGACTGTGTAAGACTTAGTTCATGGTGGCAACCAGGACGTCAAGGGTCGAACCTCGGCACGGGTCCGAAAAAGGTGCACCACTGACGAGACGTAGTAGTTTAAAACAACTGTCTGGTGCTTTTCCAGACGTTTTTAGGCTTACTGATCGAGAGGGGATTGCGACGAACTGCCTCTGAAATTGCACCGAAATCCCCGCTGCTCATTAGTAAGCAACATCCGTCCGTCTAGATTCTAAGTGCTATGTCACACATAGTCGCTATGCCGACCGTCCTCACTCCTGGGACTAATCTCCGTCCTCTGCGTAGTTCGTAACTGGCATGGCAGTGGGGATGATCCGCGCTATATCGTAGTCATGTGTCAGCCATGCAAGCCCACGGCCGTCACCCACGGCCGTCACCCACGGCTTAGCGGCACAACCTGCTAGCATCCGGAAGTCAAGGGGTCGGAATCCGGCAGAGGTCCGAGGTGAGCGCACCACTTACGATACCCAGAAGTTCGAAACAGCTGTCTGCTGCTTTTCCAGTTGTGTCGAAGCCTGCTGACTAACAGGAAACCGCGAGGAAATACCCCTGAATTTACAAGAAAATCCCAAACTACTCATTACGTACTTTTGGTTGCAAGTGTGCTGCGATCGCTAGCACCCAAGCAATATACACAGACCACATGACGCATAAAAGTGAAGGTCCTTAGAGATCGAATGGTCCTGAGACTTGAGAAAACTGCGTAAGTGCCTTAGTACTAGGACCTTGAATGCAGCCGCTTTAAAAGTGTCCACCGATTTGTGTACCGGGCATGCATATCCATTACTTGAATAATTGTCCTCGGTTGACAGGCTGGCCGAACAACCTCCTGGTGCCAGCTGGGGGGTTCGGGTTTACCCGGTTCCAACAAATAGTTCGGCGGCAGTGTTCCAGGAAGTGATAGATTGTCGCCTGGCAATCATTCTCCCTTTAATAAGCCACAACTGTCGGTTTATCAACACTGTGACGTGGCGGTTGTGACTCGCCACCAACTAAAGTCTTTGCTTTTTGATTATCATGACCATGGCTTCAAGTCCACAAACATAAAGCATCCCTTTAGCACTGGGGACACGTTCAAACACGATCAATAGTGCAGGAATACATTTCCAAATCCCATAAACACAGCCACACACTCCTACATGCAAATATACACCCATTCATATATTAACATCTGTGACAATCTATTGTTCCATTGTACATTAAATGATCACTCTTTGTACTCTTTCCATGAGCATGACTGTGCAGGCGTGTCTCGATTGGCCTAGAATAAAACTGTATGTATCTATTTATTTTATTTCTATCAATGAACGATGTTGAGCTTTTGTCACTCGTATCAGAACAAGGCCTGTGTGAATTATGCCTGAAGTTGAACTATTTGTCAAGAGACTGTGATTCCCCGTTTGCTTATTAACTAGATAGTTGCCAGTCGCAGCACCAACCACAGGTACACAAGGCCAATGTAGTATAAACATCTTCATCTGCAGTTGTGAATGAAGTGACAGGGTCTGTTAGTCAGGTAGCTCTTGGAGTTATTCTTGTGAAGCTCCGTGGTAAAGCCAAATTTATAGTGACGGACGTTCCACTCAATCCCTGCCAGAGAACCTCGTTGATCGAAGTGCAACCACTGCATAAGATTCACCAACGAACAGACGTGTCAGTAGTTAGAATCTACTGTTACTGGAAATGAAGCATTCCCTCACAGGCAGTGAAAGTAGAGCTACTACTCTTAGCTGGAGGTGAAGCTATTTTATTGGGCTACGTCTGGCCTGCTCAGATAATGCTTCAAGTCAAACGAGTTAAAGCAGAGCTGAGTCGCCTACAGAGCTGGGTACACCTGAAAGATTTGCAATTCGTGGATGGCCTGAGTCAGAACACTGGTGTTATAGTAGGTTTGAATGTTGCGACACATTAGCTGATGTGTGTTTTTACCCTCAGCAAAAGTGTATTGATGATGATAATGATGAGGTATGCACTTCTCACATGTTCACTTGGTACTGGAGCAGCTCTATAGAATGCTTTCGGAAACGTTTGCCCTGCGGACACCGTTGGGCTGGATTCTGAAAGGACCGGCTGGGGACCAGATACACAAAGAGCCTGTACAGACACTCTTTCTACGGGCACTTGCAATCCATCATTGCAGATTATTGCTTCGCTAGGCTCCGTTGCTCTTATTCTCAGAAGGCGTAAATCCGGTACATAACCTCATTCGGAGAGCATCACAAACCCTCCTACTTCGCGCACAAAGCGACCAAACCGCAGTAATTTGGCTGCGAGTAGTACATCTCGTGTTCCCACAGCACTACTGAAGAGCGCGTTTTACCACTTTAATATGAGCCAAATTACATTCCCGCCTACTGCGCTGTCCGCAACCACACCAGCCACCGATAATCCACCAATCACATTTTTCACTGCTCGAGAACCGTCAACGCCTTTTATTTCACGGATTTCTATCATTCCGGACCATACATGTTCATCTTTTGATCTTAGACGCCCATCAGGTACTGAGTCCCAAAATCTTCTCACAGCTGCACAGAGCCTTGCTCCTCTTCGGTTTTCACTGCTGTTGTTTCTGCCGCCAACAGAACCGATTCGTCTGCGTGTGATCCGGTCAACCATGCTGGAAATGCGATCTCATCCTCATCTGCTGCCCCCAGTTATTATATCATGGTGTCTACACAGCTCTCTCGTGGAAGGACCGATCTCCTTCTGAGTGTAACTCTAAACAAGGTTCTTTTGAGTTCGTCGCAAGCAGCCGACAATTCAGATAACTCAACTACCAATCCGGACAAGCACCAGAAGACCATTTCACCCTATTGTGGCTCATCTGTGGTGTGCATCCTCCGGTCCTCTTGTGAGTATGGAACCAAGAAGGTCCTGCTGCACCTGAACTTAGCTCCTATTCGACGTTTCATTTGATCTAGTTTCCGAATTGTATCCCCTAGGAGCGTATGCACTCATCCAGTCAGTCCGGCGAGTGGATAGCAGAAAGTTCTCCAGCAAGCACCTCATCCATTTATTAGTCTTGCATAAGCATTGTCATGCCCTTAGCATCGGCAAGGCCTCCTTCTCCAGCTCTGCGAAGCTAACTTCCAAATCATCCATGCACGCGTCCTGCTCCAGCACCGCATGGATTCCTGCTGATAATACTGCTTCCTTCCTAGTTCGGAATAAAGGTATGGAATGCACCCGAACCTCCTCCCTGATTCACAGGTTAATCAGTGTCCGGGGGTCAATGTTATACGCCATCATGGGTGCCATCACAACCGATGACGTCACAAGAAGTGCGGCAACCAGTAACAACGTCGCTCAGATAAACAGTATAGAAGGTGGCGGAAACTAAAGCGGTCCGTCAAACTTTTGGTTGTGTTATTCGAACAGAAGTTACTTGTCATCCTTGTCAGAAGATGTCAACCATGAATGGAATTTGTTTTAGCTTGTCTGTGGATATAACGTGCGAGCGTAGCTAGTAGGAATCTTTTAATTACTCCAACTCGGATTAACCATGTGATCAAAACAAATACAACTGTGATAATTGTCGACAGTTACGTGCTGGGATCAGGAAATACATCATTTTTCAGGAGCATATGATTCTAAGAACGCAAGTAAATAGGTATTCGCGGAACCACGAACTGGATACTCATATCGAATTTTCACCATCCTTCAAACTGATACACTAACTGATGGAGACTAAGGGATCACCGCTTTTGTGTCGGTTGTACCCTAATGTCAGCAACAAGGGCTACAGTTGTTGCAGCGAGCATTATGTTACATTCACTCGCCGCCACAGCACCTGGTTAGCTTAACAAGATGGTTTCGCAAATTGCAACCCAACTTTAACCTTGCCTACCAACAGGCCCCTGAAGACAGTGCAGAGAGATTTCCCGAACTGGCTTACAAGACAATTGCGACAAGTTCAGCGGTTGCCACATGGGTTTTGGGTAGAGTAGCTGAAGTATTACTCAACTAAATTGCAGACACGGCAAGGATGGCAGGAACGAAGATGCAACTTAAAGGCTGGCGATTTAGTCTTAATGGCATACTTAAGCATAAGGGCCTAAGGACACTGCAGTAGATGTAGAAACAAGGCATGAGGGGCTGGTTCAAGCACTTATTGTCCGCGCTAACGAAGGAAGATTCCGAAGAGAATGGTGACAAGTATTTTTACTGGTACTAATTAGTACCGAAGACGAAGGAAGATGCTGGGGGAGTGTGAATTTCAAATTAACGAACGTAAACTACTACACTGACGATTACCGATTAAGAATATCAGAAGATGAATGTTGCGGGATGAAACTCTTATTTCGGGCATTCTCACCGGTCAGGTGCATGGAAATAACAAAAACCAACTTATGATCACGTAAGTCCGGTTGTTGTTCAGATGAGTTACGAGTATGCGCTACTCTCTACCACGGAAACGTTAACGTCACAGTCAGCTAGTTTTGAGCGCCGGGCGTTGGGCGCTGTCGATCGATAACAATAGCCTCGATAAGCTTAAGAATATGAGGCCTTTGGCTGCGCATGACGACTGGGAATGATTCATCCAGGTTTACCCGTTGACCGGCGTTCAGCAAATGCCTCGTAATTGCTGAGATAGTTTTGCTACTCGATTCACCCGGTGAAGCCGTCGCCAGTTCCATCCG
The DNA here is from genome assembly GCA_944474145.2 of Dicrocoelium dendriticum. Lineage (NCBI taxonomy): Eukaryota > Metazoa > Platyhelminthes > Trematoda > Plagiorchiida > Dicrocoeliidae > Dicrocoelium > Dicrocoelium dendriticum. The sequence continues at coordinate 225,186,500 of OX104063.1, forward strand.
TTTGCGGAGCTATGTCGGAATGTGTTCGTTGCTCCGGGCACCTAGGTTTTGATCAATATGCCCAACATAACTATCTCCGCAGCTACAAGCGCAGCTAAAGGCCTCGCCTTCTCAAGCTTCGCGAGGCCATTGTTATCGATCAACAGCGCCCAACGCTGTGTTTAAAAACAGCTGACTGTGGCGCTAAGCTTTCCGTTGCAAAGAGTAGCGCACAATCATAATTCAGTTAAACAATGCTTAGACATTTTGATCTTAATTAGGTCTCTTTGTTAGTTGCACTTACCTAGCCGATGAGAATGTATGAAATGTGAGTGTTATCCCACAACATTCGTCTTCTGGTATTATAAAGGGAAATTCATGTTTCAAATTACCAAATAACCAGATTGCGCTTAGTATTTTGATTATTCACATGGTATCAGCTTTTTTACCTCGAGTACCGTTTGAACCGTACTCGTAGATGTAATCTGGTTACGTCTCCGCTAGTGGTATCATTCATTCCACCGCGATTTAATGATACCAATTGTTACACGCCAATTCCTCCTCATAGACCGTGAGTTTGTTAGGCGGATCGGCGCGCTATTCGTCTCTCCGACTGTAGCACGAGGTCAGTCCGTGGTACACACAAATTATACGAATTTAAAAACTAGTTGCAATAGAGGGAGTGGAATGTAATCTGGACCGCAGTTAGCTTCAACCTAATGTACGGACTCAATGACGAAGGTTAGGAATCTATCTGAGCATCTAGTCAGTTCTCGCTACAACCTTCAGTTCCACCAGACTCCAAACAGAATTTTATCGCCTTGGTAAATTGCTCTATGCTCATTATCCGTAGAAACACATGATTGTAATGTTACTGAAATTGAATGAAACTTAGTGTGGCTACGACGAATCTAGCCGATGCAACATCCACGCTCTGGCAAACGGCGCTACGGATTTTGTGTTGCAATGTTAGGGAACTGGCGGTTCTACTGCACAAAATTCGGTGACACGGGATTCCTTGCCAACATAATCCTACGAGAGAAATAACAGTAAACATTAAACTTATTGGCCCAAAACAGATTGAGTTTATGTGCCTAGTGCCCCATGGAGTTTAACGCCGTTAGCACTGCGTAGGTAGTTATGCAGGCGATTTAAATACGGAAAACATGGAGGAGTCAATCCCAAAATAAACTAGACAATAATTGGTGTAGGAAAATCTGTAGACAGAGATAAACAGACAGCACGGAAATCTGTGCCTTTTGACAACACAATGTGCGCTGACCGTTTTAGTCAGATTGTATGGAGTAAAAGAGTTGATGGCGTTGCTGAATTCTAATTTGGCACCAGACTCCGTTGTCCACTGGTTCTGGTTCGAACCGACGAAAGTAAATAAAATCGTAGGAGTAAAATGTAAACTGTCCTCGGATGTCATCACTGCCGGACTTCCCAAATCTCCGGGATGTCGATCACACTGTAGTCCGTGCTAGGTGCTGTTCCTTTGGTCAGTCTAGCGTAATACTGCACCAACCGACCAACTTGCTGTACGATGAGTCTCTGATCAGGATATCCACCACGTTCTTTGGCACATGCGATTCGCGCGATGAGGTTAAATGGAAATGCTAGCTTCAGCTGCCCAAACGCATGGGGAATGATTTTGTGGCCGGCTCTGCTCTTCTCCTGAATCAGCCAGTTCTCGCAAGCAAAATGGCAGTTGAAGTCATTTTTTGACTCACTTAATCTGTTTATGGTGGATTTGCTGCTTAAACTTGATGGTGAACAGTTGCGCTGCCTGGCAAGCTTATTCATCTGTATGTTCATTTCCAGCGAACTGGAGAACCGTATGCGAAGAGATGTGAGCTCCGGAAGTAACCACTCGGAGCCAGGTCCATAGAGTGGACACTTGTAATAAAGGAGAAGTAAACGACAAATGATGATGTAGTTTAAAATAGAGCACCAAAAGATGAGAGAAGTAAAGATAAATTGCGACGTGAACGCAAAACAAAGGTGATGTTGTACTTCAGGGTTTCTAGCGTGAATGCACGTAACAAGAGGGACAACTTTATTGTCACTGTTTTGATTAGCTAGTGAAGACTTGTGATAAGCTGTACCTGTTTCTGCGCTTTTTAGGGCGACGATCAGCAGTCAAAGCTGTTCAGTCAACTAAACGCCAGTTAGATTTATATGACCTACAGTGCAAGTGCGGTCAATAAAACATTTTGTCCGTAGGTTGGGCTATTAACACAAACTAGTAGAGACACATGTGATTAGGACAAATTGTTACAATGGTTGTGCACTTTTGCGTACGTGCCTATGCGCGTGTGTGTACGCGATATCCCACCGACTAGACAAGTTCCTTGACCTTTCGGTAATAATGAGTCATCTCCCTCACCACTTTCGCTGTTGCCTCAGTCAAACTCGGAAGCGGGCAACTAGTTTGGAAATGCTGGTCGATCCCCTAAACAGTCTCGCCCACCTGTTCCTACACGTCTCCTCCAGTGTCCCACTTTACAGTGTGCGAATCGCTTTGTGTTTCAACTTATGTAGCCAGGCCAGGAAACATGGCCTGGATACCGACTACTAAAGTAGTATTCCGGGAGCAACACGTCGTTTTACTTCCAAAGGAGACAACTGAAATAGAACTCGAGTGTAGACTAAGTGTTTTTCTCCCAAGACAGTAATTTCTTCAGGTGTTTCTCCATCAGGACGTGAGGATTCGGAAATAGTAGGCCTACCATCGTCCTGAGCTTCTCGCAGTTGCGTAGCAAGGAAGGGGCTGGGGATGTCTGCCCTGAGCGACATGTGGTAAGGGGCGGCATTTTAAGTGCAGTCGAATGTTCAGTACCAAATATAAATGGAAACTGTTCCATATCAGCCGAAGGTTGAATATTTTAATGTTACTTGTATGACCAACGACATATTTGCGCTATGTGTCTCACCTGTTTAAACGTACTTCCCCGCGAGCTCCTCACTTATCCATTCCGGTCACTTCCACCACATGTAACTCAGTGTCCCAAACGATCATTCATTTCATCGGAAACTAATGGGCACTTAACCCTGAGTCGATTGTGTGTCCTTCACGCGCCTATTGCGCGCTCGGTCAAGGTGAAACATTTACCACCGTCCCGGGAGGCAAAAGTATGGCAAGTTCCAAAACTGGTCCCTCTACTCTGTTGATGCGGTACAAAGGGTCCCGCATTCAATCTCCTAGATCAGCCATTCTCAACGTAAGCCATTTGGCACCCTAGAGGCCACAGAGAATTTCCAGGAGCCATAAGAAGAATTGTTATGGGGGCCATGCTGTGAAAAATGGATCATGATAATACGTAACAAAATTTATTTAAAAAATATTCATATCAGTTTTTCTCCGTACACTAATCTCTCCTGATCTCAGTCAAATGAATGACGAGTGCGCCAGTGGCTGTTTACGAAAGTGCGAAGGCTAGATGGGGCGGCCTTTCCGTTACGGAGCAGGCGCAGTTTCGCCAGACAACACAGACCAGGACTTTGATGCCAAACCACAGTAAGCCAGCTGAGCTCTACTTAAGCCAACGATGCCTCTACTATCTGTCCCAAAATTCTGGTCCCTCTACTCTGTTGCTGCGGGACGTAAGGTCCCTCCTTCGGGTGTGAGGTAGAGCACACTAAATTGCCAACTGTCCAATAGCAGATGTTGTGATATCTCAAAATGTCTCACCCGGTCACATGGGTGTAGAACGACGGTATTCATGCATGTGGGTACATGTGTACTTGTCAGTGTCATCTAGCATGAAAACGCTGGATCATGCGCGGATGGTTGAGTAGGAGTCAACCTACGGCACGCCACAAGGCAAGCTCACTGATCGATACATACGGTGTGTCGGACTTGTTGGAACGGAAACAGGTGTGCAAAATCGATCCAGCAATACACGGCTACTAGAGTGGAATTGTGGTGGCGCTTGCGCAGGCGTAACTGACCTGAGCAAGGAGTGTCCAAAAGGTGCTTAGTGTTAACCCAGCTAATAACACAAGTGTTATTGGCAAGGCCCTTGTAGAATGATAGTTACCTCCCAAAAACCGATCTCAGCAAAACAGGCATTCCTTACAATTAGGCCTTTCAAATATGAAATGTGACGTTTTAAGAAAGGAATATTGAAATGCTATGCCGCCTAAAGACTACTCGCTGCCGCGTAGCCTATTCTTCCTTTGCAGTATTGATCGTCGGTTCAGGAAACAAGTGTGGTTACGCTACCCAATTTATTGCAGGCGGGACCACGAGCGTTCATTCCAACATATTAACTGATGAGGCAATATTCCATTAGCACGAAACTGAGCAGCTACATTTCTAGCCAATATCTAATCCTCGCGGATACTGAGAATCACGTATTTCACAAAGCGCGAAGCTCATTGGCTCAAAAAAGGAATGACAAATCATGGGAGTGGAAAGCGTGCTTATGAAATATAGCGTGAATAGAGTACGTACCTTCTTCGGCTACTAACTTGGCTTCGGTGTTTCCAAACGTTGCTGATAGGAAGTGATTATTTCAGGGCTAGAAGATGATGCCGTAAACACTGCTACTTGGTAACGGTCCGATTTAATGTGCCATATGATATCTGATGTGCCACCGCGAGCCATAGAAAATTCGGATTTGCATTTGTCACACGGAACATGCGAATCGTTGTCGCGTGTTGCCTTCTTACTTAATGGAATATCGCTCTCCATAAGCGCCGCATCACGAAGCATAGCCAATCCACGCCGCGGAAAGAAACGCTGTTGATAGCGTCTAAGGAAAATGTATACCTCGAGCTCCCAGTTAAGAGTAACACTGCTTCAACGAGGGTAAACAAGCACTTAATTTCCGCCACTCATATAACCTACCACGCAGCAGACGCTGTGGTGATCAACAGAACCCGGAAATAGTCGCTACTTTCAGTAAAGGAAGTAGAACCCATCAGCGCCAAATCACACTGCACTTACCAATTTGATTATACATGCGTCGCCAGGTAGATATGCAAGAATAGGAGTGTTTTGAATTCCGGAGTGAAGGAACACCTGGTCAAATGGGTTCGGTGTGAGGTCAGCCAACCCCGCCCAATATTCCGTGTGTACGCAAACCACCAGCATCCTCGCTAAACAGACATGTTTTATTGACCCGTTATCGGATTGACGCCGGATCTGCATTTCGGAGACTACGTCATACCAATCCAGGCATCTTGTGGTTCGCCTAGGCCGTGACTACAAGCCAGCTAAGACCTGCCCAGTGTGTGGAAAAACAATCAGTTGCTGACCTACCGATACCCCAGTCTTAGGACGATTGCCGCTGTTCACATCACTGCATTTGATTGGTTAACAACACCCTTGGAAAGGTATAAGATAATGTATACTTATTGTATTGGCATTGATGAGACAATACGAAATGCGCGCATTTACCAGTGGTCATCTGCTCATTGTGTTCTTCAAACTATTGAAGGGAACTAACTGTTAAAAAACGGTTTATTTCTTGGCGGGGCGAGAGCCTGTGATGGCATAGGGACAGATCAATGTTGACATGAATGAGTTTCCTGAGACCGGTCACACATGCAATTGTAGTGTCCCACTGAGGCAAACCGAACTTAGGCGCAGTATGTGAACCGATGGTGTGCATCCATTCACACGGGACTTACACTGTGCGGCCAAATTTAGCAACACGTCATGCCCTAGTTACTTCGTTCGCACGTGTTCATCTGGCCACGGTACGCGACCGCTATGCCATGTAAGGACAGGCTCTCAGGGCTTGTTGCAAGTGTCCATTCAGTTGTGCACGTGGCCACTAGTTCTTTTCGCTATTTAGCCTCTGCTTCAGTCAGGCGGTGGATCAGGTGTCTGTCCCCACCGTGACAGTGCAGTTCATCGTTACTGACCCCTAGCGTGCGTTCGGTCTGGGTCAGCGGGGTACAAGTCTTGCATACATTACATGCCGGCCGGTTCGATCAACCCGCCCCACCTTCGATAGCCGCATTGAGGTCGTAGACCTCAGAATGGTCCCACTTTGAGCATGTAGAATGTAGGTGAAAAAACCAGAACTTTAGTGGACTTTAGTGGAGAACGCCTGCATTTTGTCCAGTTTGGTAGGAAAACCATGTTTAAACGAACGTGTAAGATGACTACCGTAATGGAGAGCGATATTCCATTAAGTAAGAAGGCAACACGCGACAACGATTCGCATGTTCCGTGTGACAAATGCAAATCCGAATTTCTATGGCTCGCGGTGGCACATCAGATATCATATGGCACATTAAATCGGATCGTTATAAAGTAGCAATGTTTGCGGCATCATCTTCTAGCCCTGAAATAATTACTTCCTATCAGCAACGTTTAAAAACACCGAGACCAAGTTAGCAGCCGCAGAAGGTACCTTCTCTTATCATGTTGTATTTCGTAAGCCCGCTTTTCACTACATGAATTTCATCAGAAGGTTGGTAGAGAAATTGTTTGAGACAAAGTTTGCTTGTGCGCGCACAAAATGTGAGGCAGTAATAATAATGCTAATAATAGTAATAATACTATTAATAATAATAACTAATATCCCGTTCCCAGTGGCCAGAGATAAATTTCAAGCAAAAGAGAAGAAAGTAAAATTCGTGCCAATCTTCACAAATACCTCAAGTCACAAGGAAGTAAAGGTGTTCCCACTCCTTGTGAGATATTTTGTGTCGTCACTGGGTATTGTCAAGTTATTAGACCTGCAGTCACTTACTGATGACACATCGGGCACCATTTGTAAATTTATAAAGAATGTGTTTGAACAAAATAATATGACCAGAAAATTGTGGGATTTTGTGCTGACAACACCAACACAAATTTCGGTGGCGTTCAGAGAAGAGGACCAAACCATGTATTTGCGAAATTGAAATCTTCGATTAGAGAAACACTTGTGGGAACTAGTTGCGTGGCTCACATTGTCCACAACACATTGTAAACGGCAGCTGACTTTCGTCCTATTGATGTTGAAACAGTTGTGGCGAAAATATATTCCTACTTTTACATTTACACTGTTCGTGTTGAAGAACTAAAGGAATTCTGTGACTCTACAATGGTGGAATACCAACGCATTCTAGGATACGGGAAAACCAGATGGCTTTCACTTATGCCAGCAGTGGAGATAATCCAGAAGGTATTTTCAGCGTTGAAATCCTATTTTTGTCTCGACAGAAGTGTCCTACAGTATCATAATATTTCTTTGAAACTCCCTGCCCTGAGCTGTGGCCCTTCTTTATACACAATATCTGCCATTTTCCACGCTACTGTACTATTGAGGAACAAAATATTTCAGCATTATCAAGTCAAGTCAAAGTAAGCTTTATCCACCCGTATGGGTGCATTTTCAGCATTTTTACACCAACACTGCGGATTATTAGACAACAAAGCATCACTGAGAAATAATAATTAAAAGCGGTAAACGAAAATTGACATCTTCATTCGAGCATGCGGTCGCGAAAGCGGAGTTTCACTCCTGTTGTGTCGATTAGTAAGCGTGATAGAAAAGCAGTATAGAGTTTCGATACGACGAGGTACGAGAATATAAAAATTTAAATTTTGTCCCCTTTTGTCATTAGCTGGGATAACACTAAGCACCTATTGCACACTCCTTGCTCAGGCCAGTTACGCCTGCGCAAGCGCAACCACAATTCTACCGCAGTAGCCGGGTAAGGGCACTGCTGTTTCGATTTTGCACACCTGTCTCCGTTCCAACCAGCCCGACACACCGTATGTATCGATCGGTGAACTTGCCTTGTGGCGTGCCGTAGGTTGACTCCAACTCAACCATCCGCGCATGATCCAGCGTTTTCACGATGGATGACACTGACAAGTACACATGTACCCACATGCATGAATACCGTCGTTCTACACCCATGTGACCGGGTGAGACATTTTGAGATATCACAACATCTGCTATTGGACAGTTGGCAATTTAGTGTGCTCTACCTCACACCCGAAGGAGGGACCTTACGTCCCGCAGCAACAGAGTAGAGGGACCAGAGTTTTGGGACTTACTATGGTTGTTACGCCACTGGTTTCCCGGAAAACTTCCGCATTGTAAGAGACTTGCCGGTATTCTCGTTAGGCGTGGAACGATAAGTAAAAAACTGTCCATCCTTTTCTGCAGTGTCCATGCCAACTGGTTGAACAATCACATTTTCCTATCCGCAATACCACCACACCAAACAATTTGAAGTCTAAGGCATCGGTTTTATTTGCTGGGGGCCGTCGTTAACGATAAATCGGTTGAGCTCATTGTCAACAAGTTGTGAGCTATTATGCATACATACAGCCTCCGGAATGCCGAACGCGGCAAATGAAGAAAGCATTTTGTTGCTGCTTGTTTGGACCTTGCTTACTGAAGTAAAAGAAATACAATTCACTTGAAGTGGACATCAATAAACGGACGAACTATGACTCTATTGACTTGATCGAAGTAGTGGACATTGATGAATTAACACGCTATGTTGGGCCAACACCATATCTGCACTTAACTGGGTGCTTTGCCCTGCTGATGTATCGGATACGTACCACCACTCATCAACACTTTTTTGTTGCGTTTCCGCTGACAGTACGGATAACCGATACCCCTATTCGGATCACGGTCCTAGTACTTCCCACGTAGAAAAACAAAAGGCCTCCAGTAAAGCTTGTATAAAGCATCCGAAAGACAGCATGTGCAGTCGAAACATGTGGTCAGAAAAATAGTTCATAAGGGAATGGCCTAACTGTAAATTCTTGAATTTGAGCAACTACTGGATGAGCGAAGTCTCGCTGGTTGGGTGTTCAAAGTGTGCGCTCTTGGGGAACTTCAATATGCGTCATTCTCATTGGTCCACTTCAATGTAAAACGACACCGTTGGCTTACTCTAATTTGGTTGCCAATAACCTTCAGGCGGTGTGGTGCCAATCTACTCTGGGCTGCTAGCTAAAGGGCTGCCTTCGAGGTCTGTTATGGACGGACTCCATTAAGATTCTCTACGTCCGTATTGATGCTTGGCCATCAGCGGCACCCGCTAACGCTTGAACTCTAGAGAGGATGGAATGATTATCACGGAGGTCACGTAGGTTTTGTGCACGAGCTCTTATGGACGAAACCAACCGGCGGCACCAAAACAGCCACCGAATAGGCCGAGTAGGTTTCTGTGTATTACAAAAGGCTGAATTAGATGGCTGTTTCAAATAATTTCTCACCGTTAATGACCGTTAGGTTGTCGAAAGAACTGGTTCTCAGTCCGTCAACTGAGAGATTGAAGGAGCTTATAAAGGCAAATACCCACCATAGATCACGTGTGAAGTTCTTGTCATTGGTAGACGAATCACTAAATTTGCTGTCGTATTGCTGGAGACATGTAAGTTTGTTGTTGTGTGCCTTAGTGTCAGCATTCTACTCTGCATTCTTAATGAAAGCACTTACCGGATGCCACGGGCCTGTCTTAACAACGAGGTTGATGGATTGTTACCAGCGCGAAGTTCTAAAATCTCCAGAGGTACACACAGCGTTTTGTTGTGTAGCCATCCGAGAGTTAAAACGTGTTCTGAACAACGATCCCGAATCTGTTATTCATTAGGCGCATAACCACTTACAATGGACAAATAGTCGAATGGTTATTTAACCAAAGTGTCTCCTCGGTTAAGCGTCCTATGCACAATCACCCAATATGCTCCGTCCAATTCCTGTCCTGTCTAGAACCGTTTTAACCTCAACTCATGCTGCAGTCCACAGCTGTCAGTATGCCCCGCGTAACTGCGGTCAGCTCACGTTGGCGTTGCTTGAATTACGTCCTGTTCACCCGTCACGTTTGGTCTTCGTCTTCTTAATTGTCCAGACGTTAATTCGCCCCTTGTCTTCAGGTAGGGTAGGTTAACGCGCACGTAATGTTTGTTCGTTGCTGGTCTTATTGACTTGCTTGCTCCCCATCTATAATTGCGCTGCGCTGGCTCAAGTGTTGCCTGCCACCACCCTGCAGCCTGGATATTTCGGCTGACGCAGTCCTGCTTTCTCGACCTTGTGAGCGCAAGCGGGGACGAAGCCGATCATGGAGCGCAGCGTTAAGCGAGTGTGGGCAGCTGATTTACTCGGCTGGAGATTCCTCACAGTCCACATGTGGATTGCGCGTCGCAACCACATCACACAACGAAGGCTCCAAAACGACCCTTTACTTACACTAGACCACATCTATCTAACCTACCCGTTCTGCTCTTGTAATGATGATCAGCTTGTTTTGACAGCGCTTAGCTGCCTTCCTGCAGTGCGTCAGTTTTCTTCACCCGATGTATATGCTACCAAACCAACTATCACATTTAGTTGTGGGTAGCTACTTTCCCCTGCCTGTCGAGTGCGCGCAATCATTTCTGTGACGTTTGAAGTTTCCTCATTCATACGGCGGCACAGAAGTGGGTTAGCACTCCAAAGGAATGCGTCACACTGGAAAACTGGTGTCTTCATAGAATCATAGTGCAACGGTGCTAATGATTAAACAAGCGCTGGTTTGATTGTGGCAAATGCATGCCTTTGACGTAAACCCCGATACCACGGTATATTTTATGGAGTACTAACTCAGTGAAGATGACACAACAAATGCCTAAGACAAGAAACCGTGGTAGTAAGAAGTCATCCCCAGAGAACAACGCAGCTTATGTTTGTCCCTCAGTTCAGCGCTTTTAAAGTGGCTTTCACATTTTGTTCACGTACAATCAAACCACTTTCGTCAAAACCATAGACGCGCTAATATAAGGATGACATAAAAAGTTCACAGTTGGACGTGGTAAGTTTTAGTCTGCTTCGTGTCAGTCGTTTAGATAAAACAGAGAGAACTGTGAGGGGCCCTGATTTGGAAGGTTCAGAGAAGAGAAACTGTAGCAACCCAAAAGATATTTTTTATCATTTTATGTACAAATTTGTTACTCAATCGTACATTCTTGTGTTTTGTTTTAACGCCAACCCCACGGCCATTTCTACCTACGTCCGGCTCATCGCTTGTGTCTATAATGAGTTCCGACACTGACGTACGCTCTCGTCGCTTCCTACGGTTCTCGTCCGTTTGTTGCCATCCTCGAATACCATCCGTTGTGTCCGATCTCCCGGTCTTCTGGTATCTGCACCAGTGCAAGCACACTATTTCTGACTAATATATACTAGTCCTACAAATTGGTGACCTCGATTCGCACTCGCGAATTTTCAAATTGTTTAGTGTATTCCTTTTCACTGAGTTCGTTCCAAGTCGTTTTTGCCAACCCCCAATGGATTATTTACCGTCCATTAGTTTTTAAACTTCACTCACATTACTTGTTTAGCACGTTTCATGCCGATGTAAAACCTACATCATCCCATAGTATTAATATGCTCAATTTAACTATTCCTGATTTGATGGCACACAAGCTCAGCCTCTCGTTTGCCATTTTTGAGCTAGAACTAGAAAACATAGGGATCTTTACCGATCAAGCTGAATACAAGCAACTCGTTCCACGCATTCCGCAACATTTGGTAGCACTAGCTAAAGCTATTCTGCTTCATCTAATGAAGGATGATTAATACAAAGCGGTGAAACAATTGCTCCTACATGAGTTGCAACGCAGCGCTCATGCTTGATTGGAGCAACGAATTAATGGCGCTAAGAAAGGTAATCACAAGCCTGCAGTCTTGCTCCTCGATATTCAACAGATGGCTGTCCCTTCATACATAAGTTCAGCGGCTTTAAAAGAAGAGGACTCTCCCGCCTACCCGATCCTCTTCACTTAATGCTAGTATCGTACCCAGATAGATCGCTTGAAAAGCTGGTCATAACCACAGAAGCCGCATACACGACTTTCAGGCATTCGGTAACAATTCTGCCAAAATATTAGCTGCTAGGGGCTTTAATACGAAAGCGTCCGCAGAAGCAGACTCGAGCGACGAAAAATTAGTCGCGCTTCGCCGTGAAATAGCAGCGATGCAGTTAGACAGACAGAGCATAATGAAACCAACCGCCGACCGAAAAATAGACGCTATTCGTCACGGGGCTTATCAGTCACGATTTCCACCGTACAGATCCAGCTCACAACGCAGATGCAGTTCATCAGCCCCTCGAAGCCGAGCCAGAAAAGACAATTTAATGAACCATGTGTTGGTGTCATCACCAGTATGGTGACAATGGAATAATGCATATAGATATGCCGATATAGCTCTTCAATAAATGAGCACATGGAATAAGTTAGTTGCTAAAGATTCCGCATAAGGTTCAAGAAGTCAGCAAATTTATTTTAAGAAAATGCCACAAACCTAATAATGTTATCGAAGTTAAGTACTGTTAGCATAAATGACGTGTGTAAGTTAACAGAAGATAGTTCAGGTAGACCTTAATGAGACAATATTGCAAACCCACCACATGAAATAAAGAGACCCAGTATGCAAGCAAGCGGTTAGTAAATCGAATGCAGCGTACCTACAAACACTGCACCCGTTCTGTCTACTGTCCCTGCAGAACCCGCCTTCGCTTCGGTAGTGGCCCCGAGTGGCCTCGCTCATGACTTATTAGGTCTGCCTGACTCAGACACTCGCGATCCCATGTGCTACAACAACATGCGCTCGATGTCGATAGAGTAAACTCATCGGTGCTTGCCGCTTCTGCACCTGCCGCTTCTTCTCCGCATGCATGAGGTCATTCTCATGCATCTCGGTGCCGGCCTTCCTGATCAAATCGCGCCATGCACGCTGATCAACCGCCTTCGATTCCCATGACCTGTAATCAAGCTTAGAACGTGATAGACTCACTTTCATCATGTCCTGGTAACGAAGCTTCGGTTTCCCCACATGTTGCTACCAAACACTCAGCTGAACATATAGTAGCTGCTTCGGTATCCGCGTCGAATCCATACGCCACACATGACCGAGCTACCTAACGTATATCAGCAAAAGTATGCAGCCCACTGCATACATCCCACTTCAACGCAACTTCCGTGTCCAAAACTCTGTCACCCAAACCGATGTGCAGAATCCGTCGCAAAATCTGCTTATGGAACCGCTGGAAGATATCGCACATCCCGCCGGTACATCGTCCACGTTTCACTGCCGTATAGAAGAACGGACAGCACCATGGATTTGTACACCATCAGCTTCGTGCCAATGGTAAGCTGATGGTTGTTTCACACTCGGTACTCAAGTTTCCCGAATGCCTCCGCTGCCTTCGACACGCGGATACGCAGCTCACTGTGTAGCTGCTGGACAGTCGACAACACACACCCAAGGTAACAGAAGCGAGAGTTGGCTTACAATAAGGCATCACCCATGCTGATTCGCGGCACCATTGCAGATTGCACCTCCAGTGAAGGCTGGAAGAGACAGACAGGTTAGCTTGTGTTGATGGTGAGTCTGAATGTGGCCGTTGTCGAAGCCAGGGCACTAGTCATATGCTGCAACTCATCCGCGCTGTGTGCAAACAACGCACAATCGTCAGAAAACAGCAACATACGGATAGTTGTCTCACAGACTAGAGTTCTCGCACCGAAACGACAGATATTCAGCAACCCACCGTCAATACGGTGCTCCACATGAACACCGGAAGCACAAGCCGCATCAAAATCACAAGACATCATTGCATGAAGATATATATTAAACAGGAAAGGTGTTAAGACACAGCCTTGCTTCACACCAGTGACAACTGCAAAGTCATCTGAAGTCTATCCACTCAGCTGCACTCTCGCTCGCATACCACTTTGCAAACATTCAAGTAAACTTACAAACTTACGCGGGCAACCGAACTTACCCAACACCAGCCACAATGCCTCGCGGTTCACCGTATCAAATGCCTTGGTGAAATCAACAAAAAGCGAGTACAACAGCTGGTGTCGTTTTCTGCACTTCTCCTGCAACTGACGCGTCCCAAATACCATTTCCATGGTGCTACGACTCGAACGGAATCCACATTGCTCTTCCGCCACGTTAGGTTCCACAGCCTGACTGACGATGCGGTTGAGCGAGATCCGATCAATCACCTTACCCACACAACTCAGCAAGATGATGCCACGATAATTCGTGCAACATTGCTTGTTTCTTTTGCCGTTGTACAATGGTAGCCGGGGCGCATCCTTCAGCTCTGGAGGCACCTTCTCCTCAATCCATACGCGTTGCATCAAGTGGTGCAGCCGGGTCGGCCGTGTTTCAATACTTCAGGCGGGATCCCATCGGTACCAGCACACTTGCCGTTTCTCAGCTGAGCATGTGCTCTCTGCGTCTCATCCAGTATCGGCGTGTCCGCCAGACTCGCCTTCACATCGTGCTGCTTCAGGCCGTTCACTGTAGGCCAGTCGATCTTTGAACGGTTGTTCAAGAGACAGTCAAAGTGTTTTAGCCAGATCTGCATTATGTCTGCAGTCTGCGTGCAGGTAGCGCCTGAACTACCATCGATAAATGTCCTCAGCTGCACCAATCTCGGTCCATACACTGCCTTCAAGGAGTCAAGGAATTCTTGGTGTTGGCGGCGTTCGGCGTAGCATTCTTCGTCCACCATGCAATTTTAATGGGGTGGAGCTCTCAGGTCACTCGTCGTCGAAGTAGCCCAAACTTTCTGTTCTTCCCCGAATCGCTGGAGTCTGCCACATGTGCAGCAAATGCTGCATTCTTCTCACACACCCATTCGCCAATCGTCGCATTGTTCTCATCAAATCAATCGGACCGCTTACAGTTTGCGCGCCCGATGGTCTCCTCGGCAGCAGCTGTCACCTGATCGCGAATGTGATGTCACAGGTCGCCCACTGTTGCTATGCATTCCACATCACACAGGCGTGTAACCACCTCCTTCTCCAGCTCAATACGTTTCGCCACAGTACCGAGGGAGAGAATGATAAATTGACGCCGGTTCCTGACGGGAGTGCAATATATAGATTTACGAAAATATATGTACAGTTTGGTCCGCACCAATTTGTGATCACTGCCACACTCAGCTCCATGCAGTACACGTGTCATGCGCGTTTCACGCATATCAAGCTGACGTATGATGACATAGTCGAGCAGGTGCGCGTGACCAGTCCGTGGGTGCGTCCAAGTTGCTATATCACTCGCACTCAGTGCAAATCGGGTGTTCGTGATCGTCAGGCCGTGAGTGGCACACAGTGAGAGCAGCCTGCCAGTGTTCATATTCGCTGAACCAATACCATGCGGATCGACGACATCTCTCCACACCGATGCATCACACCCAACGCGCTGGTTGAAACTGTCTAGCGGAAATGCTCGGGCGCTGCTCAGCACAGACCGTATCACAGAGGATAACTGAATGTAAAATAGCTCGCGCATGTAATTAGGATACCACATGGTCGGACCGTACGTGCTTAGAAAAGTGGCAAAGTTACATCTTCGGGTTTGTAGGCGAGCAGTCATCAGTCGCACGCTGATGTCAGTTGGCTCACCTACCAGCTGGCCATTTAGGTGATCGGATAGTGCAAATCAGACCCCATGGTCACGTGTTGCTGAGGGGGCGTTGCCCACCCAGTATCACGTATAGCCGGCACCAACTTCATGCAACTTGCATTGCTCAGCGAGCCGGCTCTCGCTGAGCGTCGCAATATCGATGTTGTAGCGCCAGAGTGCGTCGCTCGGGGCACGCACTCGAATTCCGGTCCAGAAATGTGCGCACGTTCCAGCACCAGATGCTGAGTGCTTTGCTCGCAGCTGCACGATTGCATTGGTGAGCAATCTCACGCGAGGTGGCGGCTGTGCTTCGGAGGTTTGCTTGAGGAACTCCACCCGTAGCTTTTGGCTCAATGGCCTGAACTACAAGGCAGTGGGGAGCAGATGCAGTTCAGGAATGTGATTGCAGAGACAGATTGGGATCTGCTTGATGTTCGTTACATGTAGCCTTTCAGGTACTGGAAAGATTCATATATGTTTTGCGACCGTAATTGGATACGCACCTGCGACCACGGCCAGACGCAGGTGGATTTTTGGCGGGTTTGCACCAATTTGACAAGGGGCTGCCTGGCTTGAGGCGGGCAGTAGCAAACCATTGAACACCCGGAGTTGTCCTCTCGCCGTCAGAGACAATGCGTGACGCTTGTGCTCTACGCCAATCAAGCTGTGAGCTTATAACCCGTAAACCTGTTGTCTCCCATGGCTAGGTTTTACGGGAAGAGGGCCATCGACCACTTCCTAACCTCCGAAGAGGATGGACTAGGATACTGCCAGGGCGCCCACACCTGACAGGAGGACGACTTGACTCCTCAGCCAAAGCATTCGATTAAATGTACACCCGAAAGGCAGCGGGTCTAGCACATGGTCACTTCACTGACTCATGTGGATTGGCGTTCTAGATCTTAGCAGGAAGAAGGGCGTTACCAAACTCACACCCAGCGGTCGCAACAATGAGGCATCCAGAACATAAGCACATGGCACAACAGTAGTAGCAGTGGGTAGAAATTTTGTCAGCATCTAGCCACCACCAGACGCAGCGTAACAAAGACAATCGTCGCCGGAGTAATATATCGTAAGTGACATCTGTTTTCGGATTTGCATGTCACTGTGGCCAGCCAAATCACACCTGCGCCTACGGGGGAACCATGAGTGGCTTGCGCTTCACCACTAACAGCTGCAACCACACACCCCCATATCCAGTGTAAACCCGAAGGCATAAGGCCGGCAGGCACGTGGATAGGAGCCACATTTCATCAAAGGAGCCTGTCCACACTCCATGACAGGCAAACACAAGCACGCAGTATTTGGGAAGCATTTGCACACAAGACGGTGGCTGGATCGTAGTCCACTCCACACTGAGTACATGGAACCGCTCTTCGAGCCTAGCACGGCTACAAGGATCGTGCACCCCGTGCCCTCCTGCGACTTCACTGCTGGCCGGGCTAAACCTCGGTCAAAGGTTGCAACCGAAATAATGACAAAACTGTACACGTTGCTAATGGAGACATTGTATCCTGTGTGCGACGTAGAAAATTGTCGGCACTAGTGTAAATACAACAACATATTCATAGTGAACCCAAGAATCAAGGGTGTGAGCTAGGGAATACACTACATAGTGAATGTGAACGGCAGTATTATTATTTACGTATCCTTGTGCGTCTAAGATATCTTCAGAGTTGGTAGTTTATAGCGTTCCGATGTTCGCACGGCTGCAGTTTGAAAATCACAATTGGGAGAAGTTTGCGGTTTCGCAAGCTACATTTCCTGAGCTCAGATAGATGGTAATAATGAGTTTAGCATTTCGCTTGCCTGTATCTGATGTACTATCAGTCTCACGTTTAACAACGTAGAATCATTTCGACAAACGCTATAAAGGTTGAAGTAAAGGATTCTTGCGCACTCCAGTCTTGCTGAGAGATATATGTGTCGTACACAGTCCGGCTGCCTGGCAGTATTTCACACTTGCACGACAGGCAATGACATTTGTCACAAATGGCACCAGGATTCAAGCGACGATCACTTATCGTGACATTTGATCATCCTATCCACGCTTTGGCTCAGTGTAACAGTTAGTCAACGGGATAGTCAATTTTTTCGACGGACGGGGGTTACAGACACTGAGTGAGCACCGAGAAGACATCCAGGATGACAAAGCAGGCCAGGAAAATAGATTCGAACCGGTGACCTTATGACTGCAAGTCAGGCGTGCAGACCACTCGGCCACCAGGCTTCCCGGTCTCTTATCAGGTTAGCAAGCAGTTACACCCTGAAATCTTTGCGAGTCTCCATGTGTTCGCTATCAGCCGGAACATGTTGGCAAGCATCAATCAGTTCCTGAGACTGCGTAGCGACCCGATGTCCAGATTGGTGATTTGATTTGCCATATTAAGACATATCCGCTGCTAACAAAGTCTGCCGGATTTTCGACCAGTGATGCTCAAGTACGTTCGATGAGCGCTTATTCAACTCGGATGCCAGCGTCTTCAACCAAACAATACAGTATCCAAGTCGTACTGGACAGCTCTTCGGGGCATTCTGGCAAGCAAATTAAATTAGGCTTGCTTTAGGAATGGTTGCTTTTAAATCTAAAGTACAGCTTCTGAACCGGCTTGTGTGGGTTCTGAACTTGACATACCAACTTCCAATCGGGTAACGAATTAACGTGCCAGTGCACTCAAATACAGTGGACAAACATCGCACAGAGATGGTTTCCATTAGACAAGCGATGCATTCGTTCAGCTTCAATGACGACCTCTTGTCTGACAATGGACGCTTCTGCGAACTCGCATCTGCGCATCTATCAGTTCCTGTCACTTTTGGAAAGGTTAACATGACGTGTACAGTAATTTCCTATTCACTATCATTCAACTATCCACGCTGATATCCCATACTGTGTTACATCTGAAGGTTGCTTCACCCGGCAAGCTCACTTGGTCCTACAATGAGCTTTCCAAACATCCTAGTGTTCTGAACAAAGAAACTTATCTACATTATCTCAGGCTGATCATGAAAGAGTATGGCGCAGCGAATACCAGCACGAAAAGGACCATAAGTTGAACATATCACTCGGGCATGGCTAACTGGAAGCCGGTCCCGTGTCACTCCCTTGCGCTAGACACCAGATATCGCTTCAACCCCCGTAGGAACACACAAACATATGTATGTGCATACATAGTTTGAAAACACTGTGAATACTCACACGTCCCTACGCGATGCCAGTGACGTGCCGTACAAGCAGATACGTAAAAAGTAAGCCAGCTACGTGATCAAAACATGTCATCATTTTCTAGACGATTAGGAAAATGTACACGCATATATCGAATAGCATTACGACATCCCACAGCGCTGATATCCTTGATGGCTGCTTCGGCAATGTGTTCGAGGAACTGTAGCCTCCATTCAATCTGCGTCATGAGTTACTGGGGATCCCGGCCAGAAGTTCCTCGTAGTGTACTCTCATTCTTCACTCTGCTCTTCACAACATGCCAAACATTCTCGACCCGATTGAGGAACTGAGAGTATGGGCTCAGTTACAGTATGGTTACTCCCTCCTAAGCGCGCTCACTAACGACCGGACATGGTAAATCTACAAAACCCTGCGATTTTAACCAGGTACCAAGCTTCACTCTCAACCTTGCTTAGCTCAACTACTGACGGTGATCTCCATTCGCATTGGGCGCAGATCAAACACGCTTTAGTTGCCCGCCAGAATCGACACTTGTGGAGGCGTTCAATCTGGTATAAGTGAAACAATATGCCAAGAGGATGGCACCTTGATCACCAATCTTCAACCACGGTTGGAGCGACGGGGCCGAAGATTTTAGCTGGCAATTTTGTTGGTCCCCAGCTCCATCTTCTACCTCTGGAGCTCGCGCTGAGGCCGAGTGGTCTACCCCCACAGATCCCCCTCTTACTAGGAACTCGAGCAAGAGCTCCGACACACGAAGCTTTGTAAAGCCCCCGGCCCTGATGGTTTCCCTCCAGCTCTATTTAAAGATGGTGGCGCTTCGCTGGTTCGAGAACTCACCGCTTTGTTCTCGAAAATTTGGTCGAAAGAGAAAGTTCCATCATCTTGGGGTGAATCGATAGCTGTCCCTATCTTCAAAAAGGGTCTGCGCACAATCTGCTCCAACTACAGAGGGAGAAGCTTAATCCCCGTCGTTTGCAAGCTTCTGGTGTCCATCATACTTCGCAGCCTATCCCCAACGCGCGAATCGTTGCAAGGAAAAGCATAAACTGTGTTTCGCCCTGGTCGCGACTGCATCGATCACATCTTCGCACTCCGCCAGACCCTCGAGCTCCGCCATGTGTATCAGAGGCCAACGATTGCTGTGTTCTTGGGTTTCCGTGCAGCCTTCGATTCTGTCGATCGTACGGTACTGTGGCACTGCCTACTGAGGAATAGTGTCCTCGAGAAGTTCGTCTCCATACTGCGCGCTCTCTATGGTCTGACCACGGGTAGGGTTAGGGCTTATGGCAAGCTTTCGCCTACCTCTGTGGTCTCCAGTGGAGTTCGACAAGGATGTCCTAACTCTCCGTTCTTATTCAAGTTTGCCGTTAAGGATGTGCTGAAGAACGCTCTGGGCTATTCGTTGAACGCTGGCGTTGAACTCCTCCTAGGTAGTCGAATTGCTGCTTTGGATTATGCTGATGATATGGTCTTGCTGGGTGACGATCCACACGTCGTTCAACTTGCTTTAAACCGCTTGGAGATTGAAGCAGCAAATTATGGGATGTGCTTTTCGCCATCCAAATGCAAGGCTCTCTTCCAAGACTGGCAGGTGCCTCTGCCTGCACTCACTCTTGCTGGTGAGACACTAGAGGTTGTGCAGAGCTTTGTCTACTTGGGAAGTTGCATCACTGCTGTCGGGGCTGTTTGAGACGAGATTTCGATGCGCATCTCGAGAGCACGCCTCGCTTTTTCTAGGCTGAGGCACTTGTGGCGTCGCCACGAAATTCGTCTCTCCATCAAAGGGTGGGTCTATTGTGCAACTGTTTGTGCTGTACTATTGTACAGATGCCAGACTTAGTCCATTCGTAAAGATGACTTGCGCAGGCTATCCGTCTTCGAGCACCGCTGTCTGCGGTCCATTGCCCGTGTGTGGTGGCAGCACCACGTAAGCAATGTGGAAGTTAGACAGCGTGTCTTGGGACGTGGAAGCCACTCGCTCGAGAAGCTCGTCTCACTGCATCAACTGCGGTGGTTGAGACACGTATTGCGCGTGTCTGTCCAGCGTTACCCGCGTCGTGCATTGTTTGCGGTTGCTGAACAGGGCTGGAAGAGACGGTCTGGTGGACAGCCTACAGCATGGAGAAGCTGCATGAAAAAGCTGACGAAACCGTTGGCCTCGGCCGGTTGTTGTCGACTACCTGGTTGGGATCCGAGAGATGTGGATACTTGCTGGTTGAAGACCTTGGAAACCATGGCTCAAGATCGATGTCAATGGCGGACATGTGCATCGGTTTGTTGCGGTGTCCCTTCTTTCTCCCCTAAAAAAGAACAAACTGAAAGATTTTCAAAACTGTGAGCGGTAAACTAGACAAAATTTTTTGTTGTTGTTGCTCTTTTCTTATTATTCATACTGTTTTCCTATTCAGCCATGATTCTGTTGTGTCCTCAGGGCTCGACTTAGTGGCTTCCTAGATTGTGCCACGCGATTCAAGAGACAAACCACTGGACGAGTAGGATATGGACGAACACAGAACAGGCCGAGGTGGGATGAAAAACACACCGATACAGTTTAAATCACGGAAGTGTGCTCGTTTGATTTTATATGTCTCAAAGAAACAAGGGACGTGTGAGTGGCGTGAAACAAGCGATAGTAACAAATGTTCTGCAACATGGAAAAACCGTAGTCTGCTTGTAACGGAGGCTGTTGTGATGCAAGGCACACGGTTCCTTGTGGGAAATCGCGCACTTACCTTTCCGAACAAGTCAATTTGTTTCGTTTCTGTGCGCATTTGACTTTGGTCTGTGTGAAATTCTGTTTTTCCATCCAAGTTACAAGATTTGGCCTGAATCAGTGGCGCCAACTCGACTTGATTTTCAGACAACGCGATTTTCCTTGGAGCAGGCCGTTCGAGACCTAACAGATTCCGATGGCACAATATTTGTACCACAGATTGTGTATAATATATAATATATGCTCCGTCGTACCCATCTACTGACAACAGTTCTTCCAGTCGTGTGTGACATGATGCATTATCACATAACACGACAACCAGCCGGAATTCCATCTCCCGTTTCAGTTTGTTTAAATAGCTTCGCAGCCATTCGAGTGATAAGTGACCTGTGAATGAGCCCCTCCGGGTTGTCATCGACACTTTCCTTTCCATCGTGAGTGCACTGATTAAATGCAAATTGTGGCCTCTGCTGTTGGCAACTTTGCAACAGTCGCTTACTCCCCTGGGCGCCCGACCACGAGTACGTTTGCAGTAACCGTTGAAGTTCGCTTCGTCAATCCAAATGAAGAACTTGCCATCGCTCTCAAGTTGGAGAAACTGCTGAACGAATTCTCTGCCTATCCCTTTGGTTCGCTCATTGTTCGTTACCTCGGGAAACTGATAGGTGTTCTTCATAGTTATCAATCGACCACACAGCTGCCGTGCGATTGTTGACTTCGAAATGTCCTTGTCCATTTCTGCACGTAATCGTACTCGCATTTCCCGTAGCCTAAGAGTTGAATCCCTTGCGATCCAACCCAGGATGTCATTTACATCTTCCTCCGACAGAATCCGCTTACGACCGAGCGCCTGCGTAGTAGTGGGCTCCTGATCAAGAGAACGACGAATCCAGGAGTATGCTGTTTGATATTTGACCTTGTTCATAGTTACCACTAGCTGTCAGTCATCACCATTGACTAAGGCGCCCAAAACTTGGTCACGAATGTCTGATGAGATACTCTGTCGAACGCGAGAAGGCATCCCAACGACGT
Organism: Dicrocoelium dendriticum; assembly: GCA_944474145.2. NCBI lineage: Eukaryota > Metazoa > Platyhelminthes > Trematoda > Plagiorchiida > Dicrocoeliidae > Dicrocoelium > Dicrocoelium dendriticum. The sequence goes on from OX104063.1 coordinate 225,208,794, forward strand.
TAGTATCATAGACGTGGTTTCGCTCATGCGCTTATGTTCCAGCTATTCATTATTCCATTGTTCCATTGTTCAGACCAATTGTGATTCACCGTTTAGGAGGTGAGTGGGGTACATACAAGTCCGTTTCACCGCCGACGTGCATGCCTCTAAGGTTCATTCACAAGTCTCACCCAGTCAGCGGGCAGCGCGCTCACGTTCCCAGACTAAAGCACTGAACCTTGGCATCCGGCCAATGAGAACACACTTTAAATCAGAGGATTGGCTCTGAGCGGCTGGTGAATCGCACAGGGTTTTGCAACATTTTGGACTTTCTTTGCAAAATTTTGGACATTTATGCAAATTTGCTGGAAATGCCATATAGCCAGGAAGCAGTGACAACAGGCGAAATCAGTGCACCTAAACCCCCGAGTTGTGAGCGCATTGCTTGTTGTTAGTGAGCAATACTTTTTTCCGCGAATTTGCATATTGATTAGTTCCAATTACTGGTCCATTGACCGAATTATCTGAGTTACCATTCAAGGCGACGCGCGGCCCAAGCTGCGATTATCTGTTAAAATCCTCTCACACAACAACTACTTTAAAAAGGCCCCAATCTTTATTCTTCAGCAAGAGGGGGCCGGTGAATTCGGCTCAGCCATCTGGAGGGAAAACTGAGCTTTAATGCACCCGATTGCTGACAATTATTGCGATGAATGATTGTAAGAGGCTAAGGGACCATTACTCGATGTGCCTGGGCGCATGACAAGGTCAGCAATTTGCACCAAATGTCAAGATCAACTTCCGTAGTGAAATACCAACGTCAGGAATTGTCATTCGTAGGTAAGTTGCAGAGGTGTTCTGCTACTAAACCCGGTCAGTACTTGAGATAAAAGTTTTCGGATGGCTTACAAAAGATGTTTGAGACTTGATAAACAGCTTTGCTTTTATGCTCCGAAAACCCATTGGACAGACTAATCTGGTAACCGCTTCAAAAACACCTGGAAAGTTATCAGCTCTTCGTTGATACTCTGAAATTGCGAAAATTGCGCGCTACGGATTTGTCAGATAGCAGGATTAGACATCAGTTACATTCCAGTTGTTGAAATCTAACATCGAAGTCACACCATCAAGTGCATGTGTGCTTGACGTGCATCTTCCTATTGCACCATCTACCCGTATTCCCGTTTACCTCCCGTACCCAGTAAAATTGGCAGTGGAGATGTTAAACAGGCTCATGGATAATGTTTACCTTGGGGTGATTAGTAAAGGGTATCTCTAGACTGATGAGATGACCACAGTGTCCCTCTACTATTGGACGTACTTAAGGAGAACTGCGAGCTAAGCGCTGCGGAAGTAGGTATCACTGATCAATATTAGATACAGTGTTTCTGTCTGAAACTATGATCCGCTCTGAACGGCCTTAAACGATGTGTATAGAGATCTTCAGTACTCCAGTGATCACTGGTGCAAGACATTCTTGTTCAGGGCCAGTGTGTAGAGGACTGGCAAACCCGTAGGAAGCATGGAGACTCAGACAAATTTGTCATAAAACAACTGATAGCATCAACCAAAAACACTTGTAGTAGCAGTCCGAAATAAGCTTTTTATGTATACAACTATAAAAGACGATTCTGATGCTGAAAGGTTGTACCAAGGTTTAAAAGCAGGTGTCCTTAAAAAGACGTGCTCTGTGGCTTAGCTTCGAATAGCGCAATACAACGAAAGTTCACTCGCAGGTACTCAAGGGATAAATTGTTCTATTCTATATCATCGATATTCAGATTCACATAATGTACGATTGTTCGACTAAACGATAATATGACTTTCAAAGTACGCAGGGATAAATTCTGATGTGTTTCTAAACTCAAACAGACATATCAGTAACTTCATCCGTTATTACTATCTTGAGAGTGCCCAAAAACTTTTAGAATATAGGCCAGTTTTTGAATTCAACCAGTTTCTAATCTCCTCATCAACAAACCTGTCTCTCGATTCCTTATACTCAAGCAAATTTCGCTCAGTCTTAACGCATCTACTGAGTTAGTGAACATAAGTTATGACTGTGTGCTTTAGAATCAGACCGTTTTTGCACTCATGGACAATGCAAACGGCTGTTGACTTTATGCGATCCCCATGGAAAACAATGCTGGTCGAGGTGCTTGTGTTTTCCATAACTGCAGCGACTTGTTCCGGAAGAAGGAAGCGATGCAAAGCTTTGATTGGTGGATGATTGCTCGTAACCGCGCCATATTTTTCTCATTACCTGATGAACGTTACTTTTAGAATGTGGCTAATCACCACCATGAGGCCTTGCCATAGGCGCTACGAGATTGAATCGCTGCTTCGGAAACGTTCGTAAGTATGATTTCCGTTGCAAACTGAGGATTGCTCACCTTTCCTCCCTCCAGTCATGGGTTTATTCTTAACGCAGACAACCGTGACCCTGACTTGGAGGACGTTGGCATAATTTAAATGGTGCCTGCACTGGAAGATGTTTCCACCATGCCCTCATGCCTTAGCCTGAGTCAGTGGGATCCAACAATGGATAAAGAACCCACTCAATCGTATTCCAAGGTAACTGCAAAGAGCATAGCCAAATTGAGTATGTGATAACTTTTATCAAATTAAGGTCAATGCTTCCGTCCGATTTCTTACTAATTCATGAAGTATCATGATGCTTGCTGCAATAGGCTAGATATATAACTGGACAAGCACTTTGGTTCCTCCTACAATTCAGGAAGGTCTTTCATATATACCTGGTGGATATATAATTAAGCAGCGAATGCCTATACCTTGGCCGAAAATGAGACAGTGGACAACGCTTGTGGCATCAATAACTTTTGCAAAAGTTCGTTCTTTACAAATCACAGTGCTGAACATTGTTCTCACACAATCAACCCGAATTATTTCAGAGTGATTAAATAAGGTACATCTGCCAGTGTCTCCAAAATGATTATGTGCATTATCATGCACAATGCGTTTTTAACCGAAGAAAGGTGAATTAACAAACTGCAAAACCTACCAGTGTATGCTTTTCGCAACAAATTGCATTCATAACGCTTTCAAACTCAGCCTTAAGGAAATAGGGTTCGTCCATACGTCTTTCAGAATAGTAATTAATGCAATCAAATATCATCCTTCGGGCGCGAACGCCGTAAAGCATGCCACCAGTTGAGTTGCCAATCCAAAATCAAGCAATAGCATCTCAGACGACTTTACAACACGGGTTACCGGAGTAGGCTTGGGTGTGGTGCAGATGGTATGCGAGTTGTTAAGTGCCTAGTCGCGCTCGTTGCTCATAGTCAGACATAGCTGGCCACACAGAAGCTACAGACATGCTAGGGGGGCATACTCGTAAAACTCACGTAGGCTTAACAGTCACGAGTGATCATGGTGGTTGACACGTAACCTTTCAGGCAATTGCATTCCTACGTGAGCGGCCAATGCGCGGTGTGTCTGCGCATCTCATCGCTGAGCTGTCCGTATACTGCTACGCACCCACATGATTGAGTGCGGATGAATGGACCGTTAGAATGATGACATGAAGTCACTCACACATACCGTTGTCGAGGCTCGGCTAGCATGGAATTTGGGCCAGTCACACCGGAGGGGCTGTGAGAGCGTGTGGACCGCGGTGAGTTTCGGAGTGCGCCATGCCCACTGAGTGCAACGTTGAAAGGTCTGTGATCGATGGGTGTAACGATTTGAATCAGGTGTGCGCGCGGTGCACATTGGCATCCTCACCGTGGTTGGGTGACGTGCTTGATAGGACACTCGAGGTTTCACTTGCCCGTTGCCTGTGTTATGCAGTTGTGCGACTGGGGAATATTTCATATCCTTGCCTCATGGTTCCCAGTGCGGTTGCTAAGGCACGTAAGTGCCGGAGTGCGTCATCCAAACATTCTTAAGCATGGTTAGTGCCGTTGCGAAACAGATCAAATGTTGTAGGTCTTTGCAGGGGCGACACACACGAACAGAGATTTCCGCAATACTCAAGGTGGTTATGCTTTTGTCCCATTTTCAAGAAATGATCTCAGCTAGGTGTTAATGCTAACCTGTAGTAAAGAGCGGCGGATATGATTTGGGTCACTCAGAACCATGTAGTCATTAGCAGACTGTCAGGCAAGTAGCGATAACCCCTGTTTCCGCCACAGTTCATGTGGCATTTAACTCGTTCTAATGACGCACTTGGAAGCCCGACGTTGAGGATGTTCCAGATCATTGATATCGTGCTTCAGTTTTGGTTGCCTTGCTTGTCTTCCTTGTTCTACGTGATAGTTCTCAGCTTGTAATGTCATTTAGGTTCGTTCAGAACAATCTTCGACGGTATAGAACCGTGGGGTATGTGCTTTGAACCGATAAAATTAGAAGCTCTTGTATGGTATGCAGAATATCTTACACGCAGTTAGTCACCCTACCTACGAGAAGTGAGTCCCTCAGATGTACAGCTGTGAGCAGGATTGTGAAGGTTTTGACAAATAACCCTTGTTATCCTCAATAAATCGTGATATATCGCAAAAATGGTAACCATTCTAGTAAGCCGAGGCAAGTCCGTGATACAACACAGTACAACAACAACGTAGCGGAGAAACAAATTCCATCGCGACGCGACTGGACGTTAACATGATGCGATGGTATGCGCACCTCCATGACCTATTAAGCTAAGCTGGGTGGCTCCTCTTAAGTGCCATCAGGAATACTCATACCAAACCTGTCAATGGTTAGGGGTCAGAATAAAGCAGTCTCACAAGACTTTTAGAGGGTTGGTATGGGTCGGTGGCCCACTTCCATCGAAAAGTAGTAGTCGTAGTAGTAGTAGCAGTAGTAGTAGTAGTAGTAGTAGTACTAGTACTAGTAGTATAGGCAGCAGCCTATTAAATATACATAGAGCCAGACATCACCACAAAAAGCGCTAAAAGAAGACAGGTGCAATACCTAGTATCATCACGGAATATGAACTGAAGTTTAGCAACAAACTTCAGCTATTGTGCTGAGGTAAAAAAGAAAAAACGTAATTTTTCCTTCTTTTAGATACGCGGTTAATTTAAAAATTTAGTACACAAATCCTCCACTGGTTCCCAGTATGAGCCATATCGTGAACTGTTTCCAGCCCTCAGCAGTTCTCTTCCTTTGGTCCCCAATCAGGCATATGTGTGAATCCAATGGTGGCAAGACGTGAAGCAAACAATATCATTTGCCGTCGTCAGGTGCAAGGTGGACCACCTCGTAGTCTCTTCCAGTTGAGTCCTGCAGGAACAAACGGAGCGCGGTAGGGCAAACGCCCAGCTAACGTACGCAGGACGTGACTGAGCCATACTGACTACCGTAACAAAACCAGCTGGCTGAAGGGAATACTCGCATTCCCTAAGACACGACGTTTCAGTTAACTGTTGCAAATGTGTTGTTGCCGCCACACACCAGCTCCATCAAAATAACCATCACAGCTGGATGGGCGTAGAGCACTAGTGTCACGCATTATCCCCGACCGTGAGAGTGCAAAAAGCCGTGCTGAATGGCTTGCTACCGCCAGCCTCCATCCAGCCAGCTCCTGCTCAAATTTGTGAAAACCCACCAACTACCACATGCAGATGGTCGTAGATGCAGAAGTGAAAAATACATATGAATTGACCTAACATTTCAAACGCTGAATATGGCAGGCACCAAGCAGATACTAATCACACATCGCAATAAATCAATCCAGTTGGACTTGCTGCCCACCAATTTGTGGGTCAGACTGTCGAGCCAAAGGCTGAAGATGGAGTGACTCAAATGAACATACATATGTCCCAATGAATTGTGGGTCAGACTATTGAGTTTAAGGCTAGAGTAGGGTACCTCGAACAAAACCCTGCTCCGGAATGGGCAACCGAAGAATTTTATCTGGTCTCTAGACCCTGCCGCCAACACTTCTCCTCTCCCCTCTTCACTTTGTTCTCCCCAGTCTATTGCGAAAGGAACTTCACTGACCTCCAAACTGAAGCCAGCAAACCAAGATTCGCATTTCTTAATGGTTCATTGAACGTTCACACACTGTCTCAGATCGGACAACATACAGCACAAACGCTCACTATCTACTCCCTTGGTATTGGTGTGTGCTGTGTCTCCCATCACATCTGCAAGATAACAGCGTCATGACGACTCTTCTACTTGCTGGTTCCGAATCTGCTGACAACAACTACACTCTCCGTGTCTCTGGCGACATCGAGTCAACGGCTTAAGGTTATTAGGGTCTCGGTATCGCTCTCAGCAATCATGCTGAGGGCAATCTACTCGCCTGGATACAAGGGAACAGCTGCAAGTGTGCTGTTCGACTTCGAAAAGCGCTTGGGTTCAATAGACTGTCTGAGGACAATGCGACTTTTCAATGCTTACGTGTATACGCCCGCTGACTGCAGTTCGGAATGTATGAACGACGACTTCTATCGTCAGCAAGAACTACTGATATTGGGATTGTTCCTGAGGACATGGATGCCCAAGTGGGTCGTCTTTCGGACTCTGAACAACACTTATATGCTGTTTCCTGATGCATGCACGCCATACAGACAGCGGAGATCGATTCCTGCAATTTTGTGCTGACTCCAATCTCTATAGTGGCAGCACCGCTCTCCGAAACTAACGTTCATAATGTGTCACATGTGCCAACCGAAGTCCTCCATGATCTGGACCCACATTGACCATATTGCCGTAAACCACAGATGGCGTACCTCAGTTCAAGACTGCTGGTCAATTTCTAGTACATGCCTGAATGACGACATGCTCTAGTGTGCGCACGCTTGACACTCACGCTTCCAGCCTCAAGGAAGCGTCCGACATCTACACCTCGCCTTTGCAACTTTAACTCGCCTTCTGCCGTTCGGCGGTATCACGACGAACTGGCCGGCCAATGGTTAGTGTTGATTGAGGTTGGTGAGCTTGACGCCCATTAGCATCGTCTCAAATGTGTCGTGACGAATGCTTTTGACATTGACAGACAGTTCGGCCTACACGGTATCTCCCAGCTTACCTGCCTCTGCAGTGACACCTATATAAAGGGGTACCAAATAGAATCTCAACTCAGCAGTAACCGTGATATGGTGGCGTGCGACTCAACTCGACCACGCTTTGCGGGGATTCAGCCGCGTTCGACACACAAAGTCAGCAACGATTGCCCGCACTAAAGTGAGCTCCACCCAGTCTCCTGTCTTTGCTACTGGATGCCCCGCTGTCTCGCGTATGTGTCATTGAATGCTCTAAGTTTGCAAACGAAGGCCGCCTGCGTTCTAGGCGTGGCCGTGTAGACTCGAGTACAAACTGCATCGTCTGACGGCCACTCGGGCGAGGAGACTCAACTGACCTCATCATCCAAAGGACACGATAACTTGACTCCGATACGACTGCAGACTGAAAAGCAAACCACTAACAGATGTCAGTGTGTGGGCAACGAGCGCTGACCGCACCAGTGTAGGGCGAGGCTGCTCACAAAATGCACACACAGCATTCAGGCTTTGACTAGGGGAAGTGGTGAAATTCTTGTCATCTGTTTATCGGATCACTGGCTGAGCGATGGATCACGAGCAAGTTACCTTCAATCCGAATCGTGTTACGTGCCTGTTAATCAGCGAGTGATCATTCTTCATCTGTATGGTGCGTGCGGGTGTAACGCTGAACAAACTGCTCGACAATGAAACACCATCCACAGTGCCAAGCGGCCCATCAACGGACGGTATGTTCGTAGGCTGGTGAGAAAATTGGAGTAGACTGAGAACATTTGCTACGCCAAAAAGACACGGCGGCCTAGCATCACCCCGGATGACTTTTCTGCTTGTGTGGTTATTCGTGAAGTATCCGGAACCTGCGATCTGAGCATTCGTAAACTCGCTTAGTATTGTGACCTCACCAGATATGCTGTCTATAGGATTTTGAAGGAAAGGAAATTCCAGGAGTACGGCGCCCGTTAAGTGCAGGATGTGATTTTTGCCGCAAGGTTTTGTATGCCATGAACATCTATTCAATTCAGTTTACTGATGTGGCTGTTTTCCGTTTGCACGGTGCAGAGAAGCAACAATTTTGGCCAACGTGAAATCCACGCCGATACAACGCTTCACGTATACAACGTGGCGCAAAGCCCACGATATGGGCTGGGTTAACTGGCCAAATAATCGTGGGACCATTTTTGTTTTCTGGTAATGTGACCGGCACGTTGTTGTTTCGCGGCCAATCGAACTGGTAGGTAGCTTGGGACCTTTTGTAACCATGTTAGGGGTAAGATGATATGCGATTATCGCTGACAACTTTCTCGCAGTACGGCCCTTGTACTTGCTACCGCAAGAACAGTGAAAGAGGTACATAGATAAAAGTTAGCATTTTGTATACGAAGCCACAACCTGGTAGCTTCCAAGTATCCCACAAAGATGTGAATAAAGTGCATACATCGAATGTGACCATGTTTCCCGTCAACGATTAAATTCTCTCTTCTATCAACAAATGTAGATGAGTTGTGGTCAAGCGCCGTGTTGGTCCGCGATAGGCCTGATTTACTATCAAGTGCCGTTCGCTACATTATCCTTCTTGAACGGTAGGAACAGGAAAACAACCTTTCTCCTGACCGTAAGCATTGTCAGTCTCTCTTGTTAAGGTTTTGTCGTGAAGGTGGATGATTTCTCAGGACACCTATTGAAAAATTGTTCGTTGCGTAACCACTCTTCTTCAGACTTTAGTGCGTACGGACTGCAAATTCTCTAGGCCCTGTGCAACAAGCTTTTCACAAGGCGGAGATTGCGCGCAACGTACATGAAGTAGGAAAAATAACTGCATTGCAAAACGGAAACGGAAAATAAAAACGAAACGAAGACATTCTAGGTTATTGTAGGCTCCGCTTTCACCCATTACACCCGAAAATTCATGTAAATATCATTCAGTGAATTTCCAAGTGTCCTGCCACCTTTTCCTTTTGGTTCGTTTGACCCTAACGTTTTAATTTAACTTAGGAAAGTTATCTGCTTGACAATTAACACAGATGCAACTTGTTTCCCATCATCGCTTCCTTCATAGGCATTCAATATTCTGGTCTTAAACTCCGCCAAATGGCGCATGCGAGTGCCTCCTCGTGCCATTGTACGTAGGGTGAACTAAACGCTGTTAAGTTGCACCGTATAACCTCTCCCCAGTATCCACGCTACGCAGATGTCTAACAAACTACGCGGTAAGATGGAGACTGGTTCAAACGGAGACGTAACGGCAAGCCAACGTTATGAGCATCAACCATACCAGGGACAGTATATGTAGAGGAGGTCGTATTGGTCAATCCAAATGGATTAGCGGTGCAAAACGCTGATGGATGGGCCACGGCTAGAAAGCAGGCGGCCTTCGTTTGCAAACTTAGAGCATTCAATGACGTATACGCGAGACAGCGGGGCATCCAGTAGCAAAGACAGGAGACTGGGTGGAGCTCACTTTAGTGCGGGCAATCGTTGCTGACTTTGTGTGTCGAACGCGGCTGAATCCCCGCAAAGAGTGGTCGAGTTGAGTCGCACGCCACCATATCACAGTTACTGCTGAGTTGAGATTCTATTTGGTACCCCTTTATATAGGTGTCACTGCAGAGGCAGGTAAGCTGGGAGATACCGTGTAGGCCGAACTGTCTGTCAATGTCAAAAGCATTCGTCACGACACATTTGAGACGATGCTAATGGGCGTCAAGCTCACCAACCTCAATCAACACTAACCATTGGCCGGCCAGTTCGTCGTGATACCGCCGAACGGCAGAAGGCGAGTTAAAGTTGCAAAGGCGAGGTGTAGATGTCGGGCGCTTCCTTGAGGCTGGAAGCGTGAGTGTCAAGCGTGCGCACACTAGAGCATGTCGTCATTCAGGCATGTACTAGAAATTGACCGGCAGTCTTGAACTGAGGTACGCCATCTGTGGTTTACGGCAATATGGTCAATGTGGGTCCAGATCATGGAGGACTTCGGTTGGCACATGTGACACATTATGAACGTTAGTTTCGGAGAGCGGTGCTGCCACTATAGAGATTGGAGTCAGCACAAAATTGCAGGAATCGATCTCCGCTGTCTGTATGGCGTGCATGCATCAGGAAACAGCATATAAGTGTTGTTCAGAGTCCGAAAGACGACCCACTTGGGCATCCATGTCCTCAGGAACAATCCCAATATCAGTAGTTCTTGCTGACGATAGAAGTCGTCGTTCATACATTCCGAACTGCAGTCAGCGGGCGTATACACGTAAGCATTGAAAAGTCTCGTTGTCCTCAGACAGTCTATTGAACCCAAGCGCTTTTCGAAGTCGAACAGCACACTTGCAGCTGTTCCCTTGTATCCAGGCGAGTAGATTGCCTTCAGCATGATTGCTGAGAGCGATACCGAGACCCTAATAACCTTAAGCCGTTGGCTCGATGTCGCCAGAGACACGGAGAGTGTAGATGTTGTCAGCAGATTCGGAACCAGCAAGTCGAAGAGTCGTCATGACGCTGTTATCTTGCAGATGTGATCGGAGACACAGCACACACCAATACCAAGGGAGTAGATAGTGAGCGTTTGTGCTGTATGTTGTCCGATCTGAGACAGTGTGTGAACGTTCAATGAACCATTGAGAAATGCGAATCTTGGTTTGCTGGCTTCAGTTGGGAGGTCAGTGAAGTTCCTTGCGCAATAGACGGGGGAGAAGAAAGTGAAAAGGAGAGAGGAGAAGTGTTGGCGGCGGGGTCTAGAGACCAGATAAAATTCTTCGGTTGCCCATTCCGGAGCAGGGTTTTGTTCGAGGTACCCTACTCTAGCCTTAAACTCAATAGTCTGACCCACAACTCTCTGGGACCACTCATGCCTTAATGTGAGTTTCGAGCGCCCATATGCACCCAATAAATCGCACGCGGTCTGCGGCACTCCCAAGCCTACTTCGGTAACCCATGTTGTAAAATCGTCTGATATGCTATTGGTTGATTTAGAATTGACCACTCAACAAGTGGCGTGCTTTAGGGCTTTCGCGTCCACAGGAATTTATTTGCTTGCATTAAGCCTCTTCTGAAAGACGTATGGATGTACCCGCTTTCCTTACTGCTTTGAATGCATTATGTTGTTCAGTTAACTAAGGAAAAGTATAGACATAAGCTGACTGGCTGAAGCTTTTAGTCAGGTCGTTGCTCACCACCCTCGGTGTTATGCCGCTGGTCGTTTCAGAACGAATTTTTATTGAGAAAGATGTGAACAGGCTACTTTTCCACCACTCCTCATGTTGACAAGAATGTCACTGGAAGGTAGCTATCATATGTGTACGGTAGACGAGTGTCTTTTTATCATGTTACTCCAGGTGTTAGGTAAAGAAACCCTCTCATTGATGCCCGAACTGCATTTTCCGCATTACCCGCTTTGCTTGGTTCTATCCGACATGTGACAGTGGAAGATCCTCGCGAGAATGTAGGTACACTACTCTGAACTATGGTAATTTCTTTACCACATGGTCTGCTAACGGTTTACATACTTAAACTTGAAAGTACTTCCCATGTTTACCACTGCGAATGTTCTTATCATAGTTATTAAATTATCTCAAACGCTAGTTTCGAACCATTGCTCGGCGTTCACGATATTTGCTATTTGCTTGTAGAACCATGTTTTATTGCAACATAAAGATATTACCTACGCTGCATGTAGTGGCATTGTGCCAGATGGCACAGACAGGGGACGTAGACAAAGCTCATTGTGGATTCATTTGAAGCACCCGTTGTGTGGATGGGTTACAACACCGTCTCAGTCTTGACTGTGATTTACTCCGAAGTGGATCACGGTAGTTCATTTGGATGGAACACATCTGAACCGGAAATGTCACCTTGTGAAGCATTCCCACAGCGGATATTTGCAAGGAAACCACGTCCATGAATTAACCGTTGTGACAAGCGTTATCGGTGATGAGTTGATTAAGAGTAAATATTATCATACGGTAGCTTCTACATCTCCGGATTGACTCAGAAGTCTGCTGTCTGAATCTTACAGTTGCAACCAAATACAGAACCGGATGTAGAGCGCAGTGTTTTGAGCGGACAACACGTAGTATTCATGTGCTTCAGTTGCGGTCACCCTGACCAAATAGAATGAAGAACGTTTTACGATGAATCTAATACAAAATGAGACAGCGTGGTGGAAACCATTTCCCTAATGCGTACTACAAAATGACCCATCCCGTGAGTCAGTAAGCGTTGTGAGAAGCGTTGCCCAACGTGGTTCAGCGTTTTATAGATGCTTCCGCCGATACCTCAAATATCCAGTCGCAGCTTTGCTATTTCTAACTACTGAGCATAACTAATCGTGAAACCGTTCCTAAACTACGGTGTTATGAACTGGCAAAATCCAATATTTAGCTGGTCTCACTATTACTAGTGCAATAAATACAGAACAGATTGGGAGCTATATCTTTCTTACCGTCTCTTGTGAATACTCATTCGCATCCAACCATGATCTGTTTGAGACTAACTGCTTATCCGTGGAAGCATTGATGGAATTCAACATAAACGGTGCATCTCTAACCGATCCGATGGAAAATGATACTCCATTTCTGTTACGCCTGTTGTCAGTAGACGGTGATTTGAAGTCCAGCAATGAGTAGCTCGTACCGCCTTTGAACCAATGATTATTCATTGCTTGATCTGCGCGGGGAATACTCAAATCCGATTCCTGAGAAGTGAAGGTGCATTTATAATTTCATTATTTTATAGCCGGTTTCAGGTAATAGACGCATGCAGAGGTTCATGATGTAAAGGGAAATTAGTGAATTTGTTTAGGCGGTTACCAATTTTGACATGTGCAATCCACCGAGCACCAAAGAAAGATACCCGCATGTTTTTCATTGGCCAACTGGTGGTTAGATTGAAATTCATTAGCGGGCCTTACAAATTGTTTTGAACGTGCACTTGCCTAATCAACTCAGTCCACCCATCAGGTACAACGCTGACAGCAAGTCATCGGTACTGCACTGTATACTTCTAAACAAGGAAAACATGCTCGACAAGCTTTTGGTAGACACCTCTGCAAGACTAAGGGTTCATTCAAAAAACATACTTTAACTAGGTACTTACTGTTGAATACCCGGAGAAATGCACTAAGACAAGGCCGTTCAGAATCATAACTGGAAACGTGTATCAGTATGTGATGCCGCGGGGAATGCGTAAGGAGTCCTGAGTACGAATCTTGGAACGACCACTTGGCCAAGCGCAACCACAATCATACGTTTACCCGTGAAGGCAAAATGGCGAACCAACAATGTCCAAGGAAAAGGTTACTAAATATTGTTTCCAGCATTTTGCAAATGAAACACAGTATACCCCCAATTTACAGGACAGTCGGAGTGGCGCAGAGTGCTGAATAGTCAGTCAAACGGTATACAAGCCAAAGCAAGTCAAGTCAAAATAAGCTTTATGAACCCTTAACCTCATGGAGAGGACTTGGACCCGCTCACGAACTCATGATTTCAGAAAGGTTTGAAAACAACCGGTTGGTATAGTTTGTGGGCAATGTTGCGCTTTTGACACAAAAGCTTCCTCAGGCCGAGTGAACCAGTCGAGGATTGGTGTAGCACTTATAGCGAACTGGTACAATAATCACGGTGAATGGGATGTAGGCAGATCAATCGTGTTACAGGTCAACGCATCACTCCAAATAGTGCACGGAACGGTCACAACTGGCCCTCGGTACAAGGTCATACACGCAAGCCCTGTTAACGATTGGTGCGGGGGTGATGTGATGTTCATTCTCTGCCCTGGATCCGTCCGCCGGCGCTCCTCAGACTGGTCGGGTTAACACAGCTTGCCCCATGCTCGAAAGTTCTGTCCCGTCCATTCCGTTCACGCAGCTGTTCACTTTGCTAATCACAACTGCCTCAGCAGTCAACCCCTGGGGAATTGATCGCAACCACTTTCTAACGATTTTAACGTTATCCAAGTCGATCTCATGCCCTGTATCTATCGCGTGCATCGCTACTGCCGATCTCCTTAGTAGAGCCATATCTTCAAGATCGTTTCTCGGGGGCCGTGTTATGCGTAGTTCTTTCGCGATTTGGCCGACGTTCAAGTGTGCGCAGTCTTTGCAACCAATTTTGTAGACGTGACTGATTGTCCCATCTGCGGGAAGTGGGTCTTTCAAGTGCACTAGCGTAGAGCGGAGCCTTTGACCTTTCTGGAAAATTACCCTTATCTTTTCTTATTTAAGACCCTCCGGATGGCCTCCGAAGTTCCATCTTTATAAGGAATACCTACCGTCCCAATCCACTCGGTAGTACGCCGTGTTAAGGATTTAAAATCCGCCGCAGTTGGCGTTTCACTAACAGCCCTAGGCACCCACTACCAAGCAACTGGTTCATTGCTTCTTTCCGGTCGGTCTTCCTATCTTCTTCCTCTGTGCACAGAGTCTGGGCTCTGTGAAGCAGAGATGAGGCAATTCCAGCATATACATGCTTTGGGTAACTTGAACTATAGTGGAGTGCACCATCTGTGTCCGTCGGCTTACGAGATATCGTTGTTATAGACTACCCCCATTTCTGTGAACTAAGCAATCAAGAGAGGGCAATGTTCCACTGCCAGATTCCAAATCTGTAGTGAACTTTATAGTCTCCGCAAGTGTTCAAGTGGTTTAGAAACTCGTCTTTCGTATCCTGTTTTATGATAACAAAGACGTCATCCACTTAGCGCCAACAAATTTTCGGTGAGCTACAAAAGTCAGTCAGTGCCCTCGTTTCAAAATCTTCCATGTATAAATTTGCCAATACGGGGATATTGGCGATCCCATGGCAAGTCCTAGGTTTTGAGTGTAAAATCTCGGTTGGAACGTGAAACAAGACATGTTAAGGCACCGTTCCATTCCTTCCGTTATTTGATCTACCGTAAGCTTCGTCCTCTCTCCCAGATTTCTGTCCTCAGTTAGATGGTGTTTCACTATCTCCAAATCGTCACATATTGACACGCTGGTAAAGGACGAGCTGACGTCGAAACCGACCATCGTTTCATCCGAATCAACCTCAAGACTCGACACCTTTCTCTCAAAGTCATAAGAGTTGTTCACGAACGTATTCGTTTGTCCTGTCAAGCGTTGTAATATGCTGGTCAACTATCTAGCTAGTTCATGTGTCAGTGGACCTGTGCCATCTACAATAGATCGAATGGGTACAACGGGCTTATGTATTTTCGGTAAGCCATACATCTAGGTCCTAGATGCTCCTTTACGTTCCTTAAGGAATTACCAACCTCTGCCTTATTCTTATTCATCATTAATGTGTTCCTTTTCAGCATTTACACCACTGCGGACACCTGGATGATAATAGCAATGTACATGCTTGAGTAGAAAAGTGGGAATAAAGGAGAACTGTCACTCCAAAAAGAGCTCGCGCCGAATATTGGTGACTTTTACTGTGTCGACAAGCCAACGTGAGAAATAAGGCAAAACAGTATCACGATAAGATGACTTGCGGGAGAATAACATTCTGAATTTCGAACGAGTAGAAGAGAAAGAGAGCGTTTTGGAATGATTATTATGAAGTGGATGAAATCGGTCAGTTAGTATCTTAGAAGCAGAGTCATTGCAGGCAGCAAGATGTCTAGAGATGATCAAAGCAACTAAAGAATTTCCAGACAAGCCTCTGCATCTAGATATATGTTTTATAGATCGCACCAGTAAAATGCAGTCTTTCTGAAGCTGTCCAGGGAAAATGCCTGGAGAGCAGTATATACAATGGGAAATAATACAAAGGTCACAGTATGCCAAGAACTTTCTACAGGAAGTCCGTCAAATTACATACCCATAACCATCACCCACCACTAAGCCTTAAGTCACGTTGAGCACCAAGCTGAGTCGAGAGAAATGCTTTTATTGTGCTCGTACCGTTATCCTGGAATCGATGAGATTCACTCCAGGGCACTGAACGTAGTAGCAACAGTGCTAACTTGGACTTTCTTACACCTCTTCCAAATGTGTCTGGATCAATGAACAATGAATTTATACGGGTTAAGAAGCGTTGCTTTACAAGTCCCGTTGAATACTTGGTGGGGATAACAACATAAAAATAATCGCGATAAGGATAGTAAAATAGTTAATACTAGAATATGAAACTAAGGACTTATCGTTTGCTCCGCTGTAGTCCTGCGATCCTCTTAGATTCACAGCACCCACAGTTAACGACAAATACTTCCATGGCAACTTCCAGGTGTACGATGGAGCATTAGCGCTAAGTGACAAAGTCTAAGTTGATGATTGCCTCATCCAACCGCCTTTTAAATACTGTTCGTGCCAGTGCAGAGACGACCGATTCTAAGAGAGCATTCCCGAGTGACAGACACGAAACGGAAAAGAAATTACTGCGGCACTCCAGACGGCTGTATTGTACTGCGAGTTTTAATGGGTGGCCCCTCAGGTTTGTATTGTTGATGAGTTGCAGTAAATGGCGGCATACATGATGTGGGTCTCGCAGAATCAAGTATGCCTCGTAGTCTTCGATAGACTCCGCTGAACAACCCCAAAGGTTGCAGCCTCTCCTGGTATGAAAGCTTGTGCATTCCAATTACATTCTTAGATGCCCGACGTTGTGGTTGCTCCAGTGCATTAAGGTCTTGCTTCAGCCATGGATGCCAGGCTTGAATAGCGTAATCCACTGGGGGGCGAACATACGCACTGAGCATTTGTCGAAATATGGAGCTGTTTACTTGTCTGAACGCCCGCCTCAACAGACCAACACGTTGTATCCAGCCTACGAGGTTTTTTCGGACTGCCTGGAGCGACCCAAGTCATCATGAACTAGGACATCCAAGTCACGTCCCAAGGTTGATTGTTGCAGTACATACGTTCCGAGCCGGCATGAGTAGCTGCTCTGATGTCGGATGGAAAGCACCTTGCATTTATTTACGTTGAAGTGTGTTATAGATTGCGTAGATTGCCTTAGTCGTCGCCGCTGTTATGATTGAGGGAACGCCGCCTCTTGAGATAATTGCGTAATCGCCTGATAAGAGGGTCGCTGGCACGCCTACGATAATTGCTTGTTACGCTGACCACTCGAACGGAATTGCGCTGTCCTGATGACGCTGGCTTAGCCGGTGAGACGGAAAATTGAACGAGCGTGGGAACGATCTTAGCCGCACTTGTTCGTATAGACACTGAGGCCTCGAAAACGGACGCACACGAGAGGGGGTATGATAGACGCGCGCTGATGACTTAGACGCGAGGGCTGGCCAGTTAAGGACTCGCACGCAATCACGCGACCCGACCGACTCCCAACTGAGGCGAAGAGAAAGAAAAGACAAGTGGTCCTCTGTAGGCTCTTTTACGACCAACAAAGGGCAATCACAGATAGTGCTATAGGTTATTAAGTTAGGGAAAGCAGTCCCCACGCAGAGGTGGTAGTTTGTAAATGAGCATTGTCAAAAGGTTTGCAGTTGGGACGCGCCTCGGAGTGGCTGAACACTGTTGCGTTGTGGGGAGAAATTGGACTCCGTTTCCCACAGTCATTATGCCGGAGTTACTGGCTCGTTTTTGCGGGGATTTTTGACGGACCCGCAACACCTCCCTTTGAAGAGGAAACGTACCGCTTCTGGCAGGGATTGACCTGGAGGGATTTCGGTGACCTCCGGATTCTTTCTGTTCGTCGGCAAGGCGGGTTTCCGAGACGCGGCGTCCATTGAGTGGCTTCGACCGTGGTCTCCCGTTGTGGAGCCATTCCAAAGGTATCCAGCAGGATGTGCAGCGGCAGGCGCACGGGATAGCTGGCTGGCATGGAGGTTTCTCCGTGGCGCGGACGAAGTTGATTGCAATGGCGGACCCAGATGTCATTACCAACGGAGACATTATGCAGCATGTCACCTCGCCTGGCCGTCACTGTTGCTTTGATCCAGCGAGGATGACCGGCTTGATAATCGCGAGCGTAGACTGGGGCTCCAACGACGAATTCTTTAGGCTTACTGTGGGCACCAGATTGTGTAGGTGGCTTCTCAGTCGGAATGAGCGCTTCGTTGGTTGTGCGTAGCTTGCGGCCCATCAATGCTTCAGCTGGTGACTGGCCTCCTGGCGTAGCTGGATTCGGTGTGGACCGGTACGAGAGCAGGAAGGCCTGAAGACACTCATCCACGGCCCCCTCCCCGCGAGATTTCAAAAGCGCCCTCTTGAAGATGTCGACAAATCGCTCCGCTTGACCGTTGGATTGGGGATGGTACAGCGGTGAGCGGAGGTGTTCGATGCAGTGTCGGCGGCAAAAGTCTTTGAAAACGGAAGACGTGAACTGGGAACCATTGTCGGACACCAAAATCTCGGGAAGTCCATGTTGACTGAAGATTTGTTGGAGACAAGCCAGCGTGGCGGATGCGGTTGGGGGGTTGACGGCGACCACTTCCGGCCATTTGGAATAGGCGTCGACCATGACCAGGTAGGAAATGCCATCGATGGGACCAACGTAATCGATGTGCACTCGAGACCACGGTTTTGCTGGCAGATGCCATTGAACTGGTGATTGGTGCGGTGGCATCTTTGAGGCTTGTTGACAATCCTGGGACACGGGGCCGGATTGACTGGCTTCGTCGTCGGTTCGGTCGTTTGGTACTGTCGGGGAATGTACCGCGTTGCAGATGGTCCGAAGAGGATGATCGGCCAAGCCAAGGGTATCGAGCCAGTCGAGACCAAGCATGTTGAGCTTCGCCTTTGTGATGTAGCAGATCGCGTTGAACGTGGCGTCTCGGAAGGAGACGGTGCAGTGCAGCCGCCCAGTTAGCTGCACGCGACCACCACAGGCGCTGGTGGCAGATTGGGAGGTCGGTTCGAAAGGTGGCTTGCCAAGGGATCGCCAGAGATCCTCGGAGATAATTGTGATGTCCGACCCAGTGTCCAACTGCAATCGGACCGACTGACCATTGATCAAGACGTCGACGAACTTTCTCCGATCCGCAGCGTTGATTTGGAACGTGGCCAGCAGGCTCAGGGAGCTGCCAACCGGACCAGGTTTGGGTGTGCGTCTGGGTCGGGACCTCTTCTTTGGATCGCGGGTGGGGGCCAGCCCAGTTTTGGCCCGCAACAAAGTGCAATAAGTTTTGCGTCGACCATTGATACACCGTATCTAAACCACTCTGAAGCACATGTTGGTCGGTGTTCGCCTGGATCCTGCGCCAGATCTTGATATCATCGGCAAACATTAGGACGAGACAAGACTGCGTGGAAACATGGTTGATTGAAAGTTCATGCCAATGTTATTCCTCACTACATCTGTATTGCTAGTGTGAAATGTTGGAAATGTTCCCACTCGGGTCCAGAAGACCAATGTGACTTGGCCAACAACATCAAATTTCTAAAGCTGCAGTAGATGACAACCCGCCGACTATAATTTGGTCGTTCCGTTGTATGTATTGTCGGAGCTGAGGAAAGAATCACACAACCACCTAGAACGCTGCAGCATCCGAGTGCGAGAATGGAAAGAATAAATTTGGAAACTTACTATGGCAGTGAGCTGATAGCTGGGCGAGGAAGCTGATGGCCAACGCGCACGTGTTCGCCACTAGTCGTGCTTGGGACAGATTCTGCGAGCGTATTGCTAGGGTCCAGCCGAAAGCTGATGAAATTGCGAATCAGACAGCATGCTTGCTGCCAAGGTTTGACCGGAAGCTGATGAAATCGCCCGTCAGTCATCACGTGCGTTGCTATGCCCCGGGTAGGCGGACTGGCGTGCCCGAGCAAGACGGTGAACTGGCCAGACAAAACGGACAATCAAGTGTGGAGCATGGGCGTGCAGCCAAATCCGCCAGGCGGTGCTTAGAGCATTGGTGAGACTGACATATAAATATGAGCATCCTCGATTCTGCTACAACTCCGGTCGGCTGAGTCTTCTTCTGTCTTCCTTCCTATCGGGTTTGCCAAAGCGTCAAGCAGAGCAGCCGTATGCGCGCAGATTTACAAGCAGGCGTGAATCAACCGGTCGATTGCGGGTACAGCGTTATAACACGAACACTTTCCGCATGCATCAGGTTTTACCACTAACATTTCCAATCATCAGCGAACATCTTGCTGACGTTGGCGTGGCGCACTCTTGTTGCATGCCTTTTCAAGCGTTATTTCTGTACTCATTTTTGGCACATATCCAGCTGCATCATCCAAGCGTTCTCCTTAGCACCTCGGTCTGGTCAGTTCTTGACTCATCACAGCCATGATCGCGTATTGTCCAGATACTACTGACTTATGGTGCAATAGTACGTACCCGGGGCTCACCAACTGATACCAGCGAAACACGGTTTTGTTTGACACAGAGAGACCGCCACCAACTTACTGATTGCAAGCGGTACTTTGGCACAAGTGGCTGAAAGAGGGTCAGAAATTGACGTCGTACAACTCGGTTGGAAAGCTACGTAGTCGGAGATTCTGTTTTCACGAATGGATGGAGAATTTCCTGCACCATCGGTACCTGTAGGTTATAGTTAAAAGTGCTACGTTCAATCCGATTCACATCGAGTGAGGATTTTAACAAGTAGTAGTGCTTGGGCAACCCCAGTTCATCAAAGCGCTTCCGAGTCTGATCGGATCGGATTTGTTAAATTTTGCCAATGATATTAAGTTAGTTCGAAGACTCGCCAATCAAGAAACGATTCATTTCAACGAGATCTGAGATGCACGCGTGGGGATCATTGCGGAATCTGTTGCGGTTTCATTCGTCCAAATGTAAGGCAGTTCATACTCATCAGTATTTGAGCAACTTATCTGACCTTGAAGACGTCTTACCTACGGTCACTCGGCAGCTAGATTTTGGTGGTATTGTTTCATACTGAGCTCGGTTGCTTAAACCAATCGGAGAAAGCGTCAAGCACCAGAAACCAACTCGATGGTATTCTGCGGGAATAATTTGAGTTCTTCGATTCATCTGTATGTCCGCAAAAGTTTAACAGTTAGGTGCGACCCTATGTGAAATTCGCTATCCAGAGTTGGAAACACTGGCACAATCAATTTCTCGCATCTCTCTAGACTCCAGAGAGTTGAGCATTGAAACAAGTCGAAGGATTGTTCCATTTTCCACATAAACTTTGGCCATGGACTCTAAGATGGTACAGCGGACACTATCAATGACTGAGGGGGCATCTAATAAAGTACTTCAGGTTCTGAGGGCGTCCAACAACGACTACCGCCAACTCTAGTGACTGAGTCACAGCATGGACTCGAGAAGGCCCCACCTTAAGTTGGCCACACAGTATTACCGGCTAGAACGTCACCGAATCGTTCACTATTTTCGTGTGCCAAACTTGG
The DNA here is from genome assembly GCA_944474145.2 of Dicrocoelium dendriticum. NCBI lineage: Eukaryota > Metazoa > Platyhelminthes > Trematoda > Plagiorchiida > Dicrocoeliidae > Dicrocoelium > Dicrocoelium dendriticum. Next base: position 225,230,004 of record OX104063.1, read on the forward strand.
AAACCCTATCGAAATACATTGCTTTTGTCCCACTCCCATGATTAAAAACGCCCTAAAGCAGCTCTAATCCGCCAACATGACGAAAGCTAGCCGGCGTATATTGGAAGAGGACATGACAGACCATACACTAACGATCATTCCGCTACTCGTCGTAGTTGGACGGAGTCAGTTGACGCTGGAGAATACATTGATGTGATCTACCTGGATTTTTCGAAGGCTTTAATCGTTAAAATCATCGGGTACTACTCTCCGAGCGCCAAAGTTACGGGATCGGCGACCCTTTTTAAGCTGAATTGCCAACTTTCTACTTCAACGGTAATTAGTGGTCAGAGTTCTGAGTTCTTTAGCAGACCCGATACAAGTTGAGTTTGGTGTACCGCAGATCTCAGTACTAGGTCCACGTTTGCTTTGGTGTTAATACTGACCAGGCACAGAGAATCACTTGAAACTTCCTTATGTTTGCAGACGGTGTCAAGATTTGGCGCAGGATATAGGTGAACGCCGACCATTACCTGCTTTAGACTGACTTAGATACGATGTATCAATGATGAAGCTAACATTTACTGGAATTCAACATGAGTAAATGCAAGGTAATTTCCATCCGACATCAGAGCAGCTACTCATGCCGGCTCGGAACGAATGTACTGCAAAAATCAACCTTGGAACGTGACTTGGATGTCCTAGTTCCTGATGACTTGGGTCGCTCCAGGCAGTCCGAAAAAACCTCGAAGACTGGATATAACACGTTGGGCTGTTGTGAAGTGTGTTTGGACAAATAGACAGCTCCATATTTCGACAAATGCTCAGTGTGTATTGGAAGGGCAATTTGAAGTGCACGTTGTGTGGATGGATTGCGACGCGCAATCTCAAAGTGGACCGCGATTTCCATTGAACTGAATCTTGGCCATTCGATCACTAGGACCGTAGCTGATGAAGCAGCAGCGAATTGGGTGTTGCCCGCCTGAAACCACTGCACTCCATGACGCGTTTCGAGGTTGTTTCCTCTCATCAGATAGAGATAGCAGGCATCGAGCCCGGGACCATTGGGATGTTAGTTGTGACCGCCACCCCTAAGCCACCGGGCCACGACGGGCAAAGCTTGGCACAACGGTTAATGGCAGATTGGAAAGGCAATTTGAAGTACACGTTGTGTGGATGGATTGCGACGCGCAATCTCAAAGTGGACCGCGATTCCCATTGAAGTGAATCTTGGCCATTCGATCACTAGGACCGTAGCTGATGAAGCAGCAGCGAATTGGGTGTTGCCCGCCTGAAACCACTGCACTCCATGACGCGTTTCGAGGTTGTTTCCTGTCATCAGATAGAGATAGCAGGCATCGAGCCCGGGACCATTGGGATGTTAGTTGTGACCGCCACCCCTTAGCCACCGGGCCAATCTGCCATTAACCGTTGTGCCAAGCTTTGCCCGTCGTGGCCCGGTGGCTTAGGGGTGGCGGTCACAACTAACATCCCAATGGTCCCGGGCTCGATGCCTGCTATCTCTATCTGATGAGAGGAAACAACCTCGAAACGCGTCATGGAGTGCAGTGGTTTCAGGCGGGCAACACCCAATTCTCAGTGTGTATGTTCGCCAACCAGTGGATTACGCACTTCATGCATGCCCTCCATGACTGAAACACGATCTTAATGCACTGAAGCAGCCACAACGCCGGGCATCTAAGAAGGTAATTGGAATGCACAAGCTTTCATACTAGGAGAGACTGCATCGATCGGGTTATTCAGTGGAGTCTATCGCAGACCACGAGGCGACCTGATTATGGCATACTTGATTCTGCGAGGCCCACATCCTGTATGCCGCCATTTACTGCGACTCATCAACAATACAAACCTGAGGGGCCACTCTTTGAGACACGCTGTACAGTATAGCCGTCTGGAGTGCCGCAGAAATTTCTTTTCCATTCGTGTCTGTCACTCGGGAATGCTCTCTTAGGATCGGTCGTCTCTGCAATGACAAGAACAGTATTTAAAAGACAGTTGGATGAGGCAGTCATCAAATTAGACTTTGTCACTTAGCGCTAATTCTCCATCGTACACCTGGAGGTTGCCATGGATTTATTTGTTGTTAACTGTGGGTGCTGTGAATCCAAGCGGCTTGCAGGACTACAGCGGAGCAAACGATAAGTCCTTATTTTCATAGTTAAAGTACCAACTTTTGCGATGAATATTATTATTATCGTTAATAGTATGATTATTTCGATATCCCCACCAACTATCCAACGGGACTCGTAAAACAACGCTTCTTAGCCCATTTAAATGCAGATTTCACTGTTCATTGATCGAGGCAAGCTCCTTTGCTTGTGTCTCAGTGTAAACACCAAAATGAACCCACAGAATAGTTTCTGTTTCATCTCTAGGTTTCATTTTCCACTTTGTACTTCTCACCCTGGCAATCCCACGGGACCTGTTAAGCAACTGATTCCCTCCATCTTACACCATTTTCCCAGTGGTTATGGTAAAGGGGTTCTTCCGTATTTTGTTTCGCCGTTTTACAAGACAGAATGAACTGCGGTGCACGTTGATGTAATACTTTGCATTTGAGTCCACGCTCATCCAGAAATAGCGGTGACCTGGGTTCTTACTGATCAAACAGATAGGTTGACCTCTTTCAAGCAGTTGAAATACACGGAAGAAATTACTTCACATTAGTCTGCATAGTTGGTGCAAGCGAACTAAAGGACAAAACAATCCATGTGTGTTACCTAGCAAAATATTCGATAAACCAACAAGGAGGTTGTAGCTATCATGCAGTGCGCCTAATTGACATGTCACTGTATGAGTTTAATCCATAGATCGTCTGGTTGAGTAGCCTGACGGACTATCATTAATGGTGTGAAATACTCGTAGATGGTGTCACATACTAAGCCAGCTATGTGGGACATTTCGATTAGTTACCTTTTGTATGAACAACGAAACAATTAGAAGGCGAGTGAGTCGCTGGCTGTTCGGCCACTAGTGGATTTGCTTAAAAACCTTAGACTACAATGACTGTAACTTCAGTCAATTTAAGGTATCACGTGACCTAGAATTTACCCCGTGACCTAAGGAACTCAGCAGCTCCTGAGTTAATGCGCTCTTCTCTGCTCCTTCACGATGACTTGCAGGCTCCCTTTGCGCATGCCCAATCGGATCCTTCTTTGCGTCGTCCTTGTAAGATTTGTTCGGGAACATATGCGTGCGCAGTGAGGCGGAGTAGAGAACCCTCTCATCTGCATAACCCATCGGCGATTGTTCTAATCGTAGCATCTCCAGTATCGAGTTCAGGAGCGGTTTCTTCACAACTTCGTCCACCATACACTGGTTTGACAAAGATGGATTAGCATTTACCTCCAGTAACCAAGGTCGTAGATGACTGTCCACTAGGATGTCAAATCCTAAGAGCTCGTAAGCATTTGGGACCTGCAAAAATGTGCATGATATACAGCAAGCGTCAATTCAAGTTGCGAGGTTATCGTTTCATTACACGGTCTGGAACAAGTAAATCTGCAAGTTTTTGTACCTATAAACCCATAGATTGGACATTACTCTCTATGATGCATAAGAAGATGAAATCTAGATACTTGACAAGTCTCCTAGGATGGTTGATGTGAAAACAACAACACCAAATATTAATACTGGATATTACCGTGTATAAGCGTCACGGCTCTCTGGTTGAGGTCCAAAAGATGGTGAACACGTCTGGCTGGATACACTTGCTGACACGGCAAGGAGCTGACCTCAGTGGCGTTCGTGTTGTGAGTTTCTTTGTCCCTCCCCACCCCTCTTAGCCTCCCCCTCCACCTACGATCTCATTTCTAAGCGTAAAACATAATAATTTTTCTTGTTGCCTAGTAGCCGGCTGGTAGCTTACCGGAACGATGCCTATCCGTTGCTGGTAGCTCAGCTGGCATGCAACTGTTGTATATATTTTCTTTTGCCTTTATGTATGGCGGCACAGTAGCTGAGGTGTTTTCCACCTCTAGCTGACGTGTATTTAAAAAAACTTCATCAAAGCGGAAAGAAGACGTAGATTGCGGTATGTCAATATTTCGATTGTTCACCTCAGCCTCACATACAATAGAAACAGAAATACATACACCAAATATAACGTCAAAATCAGGACCAAGGCAATATAATTGATTGCCACATGTTTCTGTGCACATAGCACAGATTGATAGGCCCTAATTAACAAGGCTTCTCTGATTGCCAACACTATCGGATTCCGGTTGCCCAATAGCAATTTGAACGCGGTCTTCGGGCCCGCATTGTGACCAGTTGTTACGAGATGCTTGGTGATAGATGAGGATGGAATCCAGCTCATTCTGGGGGCGTTCCGGTTTTTTTTGTCATCATTTGTTCCACCCAGTTTGGCAAGTGTTCAGCCACCTTCTGAGCCAACCGACGGTCAGTCCTGCTTATATAAACGTCACTGCAACTGCAGCTGAGCTGATAAACCATATGAGAGGCCGAACTAGCCGAAGAGTAGCTCTGACGGTCATGAAGAACCAGTTTCCGCGTAGTGTGCACGAGGCGCAACTGGGCAGCCGTGTACGTGCATGTTACGGAGGAGCTGAGCTTGTGTCTGCTGTCATTTGCCACATGGTCACTCGTGATGGGCAGAAAAAGATAAACTGATTTTTGCTCTAGCGTTATCATCAGCAGTTTCTTTTTGGGGAGGCTGCTATGTACTTGTTTGATTGGTATGCCACTTTTATCCCATGTGGATATTTGTGTATGGGTTTCTGTTTGCATTGTGTATGCGACTGAAGAGAACCATCGAAATGTTGGCATATCGTAATCTGTCTTCTATCTGCTTTTCTGGAACATTGTGAGCGCCCTGATCCTAATGTTCGTCCGGGTAACAATTAACCCGGTGTGCCGTGACCCCATAACCCACTGCGTTAAGATTTCCTCCAGTGCAGGAAACATGGTTGTAATACTGTGTGCTGCTTTATTGCCTACAGGTATTAGTGACAATTCTGACTTTTCATTTATTCATTCTCTCACTTGGTTTCAATCACCGTGAAATGGGGTGCAGCCAAATAAATATTAGCTTACAGAGGAGGAGTAAAGGGAGTTGAATGGTATAGGTAGAAATTCGTCACATCTAGACACACGTAGACAGCTGTCACATGCCCGGAAAAGCACTGTACGCGCTTTTCATCATTTCGGGAATCGTCAGCAGTGCGCATTCCATGGGACCATGGTAGGGCTTGAACCCATAACTCGTCTGTTGCCAGTCCGTGGTTAAGACCATCAAGCTACGGGGGACCGCAACGACCATGTTAAATAAGTGAGTAGATGTGATATAGCGCAGCTCACTATCCACTGACTTACAAGTTGCTGCCGTGTAGAGGACAGGGTAGCCCCCTGATAGTGCGCGGCGCTATATCACATCTAGTAACTTATTTACGATGGTCGTTGCCGTCCCCCGTAACTCAGTGGTCTCAACCACGGACTGGCAACAGTCGAGTTGCGGGTTCAAGCTCTACCAGGGTCCGATGGAATGCGCACTGCTGACGATTCCCGAAATGACGAAAAGCGCGTACAGTGCTTTTCCGGGCGTGTGACGGCTGTCTAAGTGTGTTTAGATGTGACGAATTTCTACCTATACAATTATTAGGCTACTCGGAAAGCGCCATCACTTACAATTTAAAGCCAGCAGTAAATTCATATCGCTTTTGTCTAGACATTTTTTCACGTTTCCACGACTATGGAAGATCTTACGAAATGTTGGCACATTTCTTCTCAGCTGAATCGTGTGACGTCGGGTTAGCTCTATTTTGGTTAGCTATACAAAGCGTTTAGACATTATGCTATGCTGGTCAATCTGTTATATTACAAGTACCACGTTGTCCCACACCACTGATCGTGAATTTTCCTCTAACCCGCTGCACCACTGCGATTCAGATGCAAAAGGCCCTGACTACACGAGACGGTGTCTGATATACCCTTTCACCTTACCCCTATTGTCGGCTCCCATACCTGTTTTGTGTGACTTGCCATCTAATAAATACACTGTCCAGTGCGGTTAAAATCTTTGTCCTGACAGCTCTAAGCCTCATTAAGTACGAACACACTAGGTCGCCAGAACTGACCATTAGTAGAGCAGCATTCACCTGAGCACACTCAAGTGACAGCAGGTAGTGATGAAGTCAAAATCGTGCGAAATAATTTCGTTTCTCTTTTTGCTGATTATTTGGGGTCGGCTACTTTACGGACTTACGAGTTTGGACAAATTTGACATTGCAAAATCATACTATCGGCTTATATACGGATCAGCTTATACACGGTAGTATATGGTATGTCAGTAGATTAGCTGTTAACCGATTTAGCTGCACCGTTGTGTGAGGGTAGTAGCAAATGAGAACTGATTGACATATTCTGTGAGAGAAAAAAATGATCCACGGCCCATGCGACACCTAAAGATATTATTGGGATATTAAAAAGATACATCACAACATATTAATTTGCAAGGGTTACTGGTTCTAAAATTCGGTTAACAAGCTTCATTCTAAACACATGCAAAAAGTACTATAGCCGCATTTTAAGCAGATGAAGTTGGATAAACATCGATATCTTAACTTCACTTATTGCGTCGCTAGATCGATGCGTTCGGGTGAATGGCGAATGAGCTGGAGTAGCTTACCCACGTATCTGCTAAGTCACCCGTGTATAGTACCATAGTATTTTGCACTGTCTATTCCAAGCCATGATGCTTAGGCGAACTGGTAGCGATAGAACGTGAATAAGAAATCAACATATCAGTTGGCCTTCATACTTAAATATATTTGCTGAACAAGTATTTTGTTGCTTATATGCATGAAACCCCATTAGCTGGAAGCGGAGCTAGAGGGTCACGTATGTTAAACAAAGAAATCACTACATGTGGAGCCCCGTCAATGTACATACGTTAAGTTGCAATGAATTTTTCCTTGTAGGTAGAGAAAAAGCGCGCCGATACCTTGTTAAGATTTCAAGCTCGGTAAAGGCGGTTTTCGCAACAGTCTATTGAAATAAATCAAAATGTTTACGCTTCAGTATACCTGGTGACTTCCTCATGTCTTAAGTGGGATGACCAACTCACAAAACATAAATCATCCGCTGACTACAATAACAGCAGCAGCAGCAGCAGCAGCAGCAGCAGCAGCAGCAGCAGCAGCAGCAGCAGCAGCAGCAGCAGCAGCAGCAGCAGCAGCAGCAGCAGCAGCAGCAGCAAAGTGGCGCTCAGTCCAGCGGGATTTACCTCATCTGCTCAGGCGATCCACTGTCACCGACACGTTACTGGCTGGCGCTTGACATACCAATGGAGTATGAGTACCCAACTAGGGGTCATTTGCATATCGATTGTCATCGCCTGAAAAATGCACTAAGGTTTTAGCAAACAAGCTTCTAAGTGGAATAAGGGACCAGCCCTGAAAGTTCTAATTTTCAGCAAGTAGATTCACTTTTAAGCACAATAACTTGCTAAATAAATGATCAGTAGGTCTCCGGTACGCAATACGGAGGCTTTATTGCCGCGCAACCACCACCAGTCGCGTGTGGGCTAATGAGAAAACGAGGGTGCTCCGTTCCCCTACGCGCGTTCGAACCCGCGCCCTTAGAGTACCAGGCAGGCTTGTGTCCCTTTAGACCACGGACCGGCTTTGTCAATCTGAGTAGGGTTAAATTCAGATTCAGTCAGAAAACAGCGAAATGTGTGTTCATAAAAAGTGATCAGAATAATTTTTACCACGCTACAAATGCATTTCGGCTGCGACTGCACTTCTCTCCCATCCTCGCATATTAGGTAACAAACAAAGATACTGTTGCAGAATGTTTGGGTATCCGTGGTTGGGTTTAACAGCATTGGTATAAACGAACTCTTCGGAACCCATGTGCACAACCAACAGGGCTAATCTTCGAGGTAACCTACTGTTCATTGTAGTTGTTTCCAAATAACGATTTCGAATGGACAGGCGTCGCGCGACCTTTGGCATAATGGGCCTATAACAACTCGTTTGAGCACCGATTTGTACGAATATACGTTGTAGGTTTCTGGTCCACAGGTAAATAAGAACTGCCGGCCAGCCCAAATGTACATGAAGTTAGTTAGAGTTTTCCAAGGAAACCGCACTGTAGTACATAAGGCCATTAGCCCATTGGCTTTGCATGCAACATATATTATCAATGATGCATTCGATGTTGATAACGATGACGAGGTGGAGAAGGTGGATGATGAATTTGTATTTGAATATCGGGTTCTGAGAAAGCGTGCAGTGGGTTACCTGATGTCAGTTACGCTGTACTACTCTTTGGCCTTTGATTGATTGGGGTCGGCAATATAGTTCAGGAAGATGAGAAGTTCGCGTGTAACTTTCAACTTGCATGCCAGAAGTAACAGTGGATAGCCCTCAGCTTGTAGTAGCCAGTTTAACGTAAACAGCCCTAGGATATACCTATAAAATACTTTTAGAGTGTAGGCTACAACAATATGGTTGCAATAGGTTACCTAAAAGAGTGGACTATATAACGCCACACTGTAAAGCCGATATTTTGAAGAAACAAAACCTCATAATCGTAGGGTTTCAACACCCCACACTGTTTCAGCCTTGGAACAGAGATCTTTTGTTGTAGCTGTCAGTTACTTATAAGAAAGCGTCCATAACTAACTTTTGGTGTTTCGGAGGCCTGACTGAGCAACGTGAGTATGATAAGAGCTTGAATTCTTATCCACAGAAAACGATCGTTGATGTTTCTGTCTGCCATCCACTGGCGGAATTGCCCAATGGTCCATTTGCATCCAAGTCCGATGCCGGTCTGGGGAATGAAGGAGAGAAAATTGTAGGTATATACCCCAACTTAGATGAAATCGATGCTGAGAAGGATGGCGGTTCCGAGAATGACATTGTTTGCTCTCTAAAGCTGAGATGTGAAAAAGGAAGCAAAGCGGAAACCTCTACCTTCATGTGCTAGATACCATTTCACCTAATGATTTAGGTGGAAAGAATTAGATTCGTAAAAGTACAAAGCTACGAAACACTGCCTTCACAATGACCAGTTAAGTTGTAATAGTCTCAGTCCAGTGGCGTGCAGACGATTACGAATTCTTACGCGTTACTCCCTACACACAGCATTTTTGCAATACTTCCTGAAAACGTCGCAGTCGCCTTTTCTTCGTCACCGATCGCAGTACGAGAGTACGCTATCTCGTTGACACCGGCGCAGAAGTCAGTCTTATCCCACCTGATTCCAATGATGTTATTAAAGAGGCGACTAGTTCATTGCGCGCTACAAACGACACCACCATTCGTGTGTATGGTCAACGGTCGCGCACCCTTACTTTAAACCTACGACGTTCTTTTAAGCGGATCTTTCTCGTCGCAGATTTCCAGACGCCAATTCTTGCCCCTGACGTTCTGCAGCACTGGTATCCATCGAGCAGCGGCGTGCCCCAAGGCACTGTACTGGAGTCGACATTGTTTCTGATCCATGTAAACGATGTGCCTAAGCTGCTCCAATCACCAGGTGCTTTGTTCGCAGATGACTTGAAGGTGTGGAGAGTAATCCGCACACTCAATGATTGTGATTTACTTCAGCATGATCTCGACACCCTCTCAACATGGTCTGCAGAGGTTAACCTTCCGATCAACCCTGCTAAGTCGCAATTCATGAGGTTGGGTAAGTGTGAACACAGCCGAACGTACACAGTGGCTGGTCAACCGCTGCATCCCGCGTCTTTCGTGCGCGATCTCGGTGTGCTCTCACGCTGCGACCTAAAGTCCATTGATAACACGAATAGGCTGTACCAAAACAGCCTTCGGATGCTTTGGGCGCTCAGGCGCAGCTTCAGCACTTGGTCCGAGGAGATTGCCATTCGCCTCTTCGTCTCGATAATACGACTAATGCTAAAGTACGGCTCTCCCGCATATTGTCCCAACACGCTGGGCGAGGTAGAGAAGCTTGAGCGGGTGCAGCATGTAGCCACTAGGCTGATTCCTAACTTACCAGGTATGCCATATGAAGACCGATGTAAGAAACTAGGGCTGTACACCCTAGCATATCGTCGGCTGAGGGTTGACCTAATCATGACGCACCGGATATTACATCTGAGTGATTACCCCATCTTGAGACAACTGCTTCATCTGCGCACACCAAGGAGCACGCGAGGACACGGGTACAAACTTATCGTACCGCAGTTGAAGCGGGTAGCTCACCAACTCTGTTTTGAACGTAGAGTGGTGAATGCCTGGAACAATCTGCCGCAGCCGGTAATAGAGGCGAATTCAGTGGCCGAATTTAAGAAGCTACTAGACAAACATTTCGCAGAGGCAAAATATAAAGAGCGGAACGCTTATTAATAGGTTGATGTCCAAGATCGACAATTGATGCAGCTAAACAGAGTATGCTCTTCTCGCTGCTTCTAATCAGTATCAGTATCAGTTGACGCGAAGCGAAGCCGGCTGATCGATCATCAAACAAATCTGGCAGTTATGGGTACTTTGACTGACATTGAGACAGTAAATCCTGTATACGCCAACCACTCGATCTCACCTATCGGTCAGATGCTTAATACCAAGTTCCCGTAAGTTTTGCGTTCAATGGCACATTTGCCATCCGCCACTGATGCTGTAAAACATCACCTAATTACCAAAACCAGGTGAATGATCCCTGACAAGCTAAAAATTGCTCGCGCAGAATTCGAGCACATGTTTGAACTAGGCATTGTACGCCCGTCTAACAGCTCGTGGAGGTCGCCTCTCCACATGTTGCCCAAAAAGTCAGGAGACTGGCGTCCCTGTGGTGCTTACCGTGCGCTCAATAACGTTTACTGTTCCCGACTGCCATCCTATTTTCTCACATTCAGGATATCACGGCAAAACCTGCTCGGCACCCGTGTGTCCCGAAAAATCAATCTGGTTCGCGCGTATCACCAGATTTCAGTCGCAGAGAAGACATACCGAAGACTGCCATATTTCACGCCGTTTGGGCTC
>OX104063.1:225241363-225283075 GCA_944474145.2 Dicrocoelium dendriticum
TATTTGGTAGATCACTAAACAGGCGCCCAATACTCCCCACGAAATCAGCACAATTGCTGGACTACAATGTCCCCCTGAGGTAGATCACTGTCGCCGAACACTTCGCTGGAACGGGGTACATCCGAACCACCCAGCTGGCACCACGAGGAGGTAATTCGGCATGTCAGCCCGTAGGGAGCCGAACTTGCTGATGGCCGGTAATACGCATCGCAGCAGGGCCAACCTGTAGGTTACAATATACATCAGGTGCATGTGACAGTATCATTACCCCACGTAGCCACTGCACTCAACCGCTCAGCGAAAAAAGTGGCACAATGGCAGAATAAGACAGAAGCCATCCGTATCAATCTTGGTTATCGACATCCGATTCCGGAGTTGTCTGTCACTGCAGGCTCCATAAGATAGTCACGGGACGCCTGTACCTATTGAGGGTCTTGACTGGCCGGCGGTGCACTACTCACAGCCCCATTTACAATGACATTCCAGTGAAAACCCGGAGGAATTAGACTGGGACGCATGTGGGTGGGAGCCACGTTTCACCAATGGAGCCGGCCCACACTCTTTCAAGGTGCATAGCAGCAACATTCTTGTCTATCTAATTTGAGAATCATGCGTACTAGACTTGAACAATGCGGTGGATGAACCGTAGGCGGCTATACACTGGATAGAACCACTCGTTGAGCTTAGCAAGGCCATGTAGATCGTTCACCCCACCTCCCAGTAACGATTGAAGTCTCCTGGAACCAGTAACCCAGGTGAAAGATAAAAGACAGACTTCCTTTCGTCAGTATTCACATCAAGCGCAGCCAAACGGGGGTTGTCAACTAAGAAACACAGAATAGGATGGACAATGAACACGCAAATTAAAACAAAATATGTACCAGAATTACAGAACTGAGCACATCAAATAAAGTGGAATACTTTCTATACAGATTGGGAAAATCTATACTAAGTGTAAGTCCGTGGAACCTAACTGAGGTGAGTAAGCATGATGTATGCAACATCAACCTCAACGTGAGACACAGCGTATGAATAGGTTATTGTCTTGCGAACGGTGAATCTGTGATATTTTCGCTCCGGACAGCTGCTGTCCGAACAATAACAGCTGCAGCAACAGATGACGTGCTGAGGGCGCAATGTGCCCCCACACATTTTGCGGGATTTGCAATTAGAGGATCTTCCAGTTTTTCCTTCGCCACCAGTATTCAGCTACACATTTGTTACCCTTGAAGCCGTATTGCAAAAGCTGACATGTCTGCGCAAGCATTAAGCTAAAAGCACTGGGATCTGCAGCAAGGGAACTGGAGGAACTTTTGTTTCAGTGCGTGTAGTAGTGCCTAGATCAGAAGAAGGTTACTGCATGTGAAGCTTAAAAAATACACCCTAATCCACAAAGGAAGAAACAGAACCGAGCCTTCAAACTACGGTTTACTTTTGTTACTCCCAATGCTATCTAAGATCATGGCACTTATCATTGCGGATGCGTTGGTAGGCTCTCAGGAAAACTGAAACATTACTACTTCTGAGTAGCACTGCTTCCGTTGACAGCGATCGTACACACTGAATTTACTGATCCCGCGGAGTGGCCGGAACGAGTCGGCTGACACTGGAACGGAGGTTGATGTGATCTACACAGGATTTTTGAAAGCATTCGATTGTATTGAATCATCTGATTCTCCTTTCCAAGCTCCAGTGTTACGGAGTCGGTAAGTCGCTTTGGAGCTGTTTCGCCAACACCATAAAATCGTGTACGGTGTGCCTCATAGCTCTGGTCTAGGGCCACATCTGTTTTCGGTATTCATCAATGGTCTTACATAGCTATTCGTTTCGATATTTTTGCTGACGATATCAATACAGCAGAAATCAGATTGTCACGCAGTAATGATCTTCCTTGCCATTTTGAAAATTGTGGATCTATCTGCTTTCCACTAATTTTAACACTACTACACAGTTTGTAACTACCGACTGTTTCCTCGACCAATTGGAAACGACCGATACGCCCACCCTGGATACCGTAGTCCACTTGAGCCGTTACTGTCTCTACTGCACCGTCTTGTCGTTTTGCCACCTGTGACCCAGCCGAAAGGATTTAACTTCTCGGCACGGGTGTGTTTCTCAACATGTCCACTGAATTGATATCAGTGACCGGCGCTGACAAGTGTAACCGTACGTGGGATATAACAGACCAATAAACACCTAACCATGCGAAATCGCACATGATTGGTTTTATCGTGTTTATTTTTCTTCGACGTCTGAGTCTGACCACCGACAAAAGTGAGTTGCAATGGCCCCACTGAAGACTAGCCGTACTCGGCAAACTGAGGGTGATTTATCCTCCCCACTACTAACAAAGCGAATAACAATTAATCCGCTATTCTGACTGAGATATATTCTTTCTCTCTACCAGTGTAGGCACCTCTGTGGAGCAGTAGTATTGTATTGTTCTCTTCCACTGACTCCAAGCCGTAAGCATAGCTTGTAAGCCGCTTCTTTCCTAAACGGGTCGGGTGGAACAAGGTGACACATAAAGAATAAATCCGGTTATTAACTCCGTCGCCAGCGTTAAAGTCTACACGTGTGGAACAAACGCAAACCTGCGATGGCAGTAACAACTCGTAGCCGGATGACGCAAGGACGATAGAACACGCATGCAACGTGTATTCTGGAAAGAACGTATACAGAGCATCGACCTAGTAGCCGTGACCAATTCACCAGTGGGTGGGGAATCGATAGACGGACATGCACAGAAACATGGACGGACGGTCATTGCTGGGTGTGAACATCTGACTAGCGATAGGGACTCATACGCCAAGGTATAATACGGGGAAGACAATTTTAGGGCTTAACAAGTCCCGTGAGCTTGTGTGTGTCACATAAGCAATTTCCAAAGATGTGACAACAATGGGAAACGCACATCTGGGAACTCACCATAATAGCTTCGCTAACACACGCGTATATTCATCTACCCGATTTCTTGCGGGCTGGAGAGTACCATTTTTGCAGCTTGTCCATACTCGATGAGCGGAATTCATATATCACTTACTGCATATAGTAGAGTTGTTTACAAGAGGATAGCGTGGGCGCAACGGTAATCAATGAAGAATGATTTTATACGGATTAAAAAGTACTGCTTTACAAGCCCCGAGGGGTAGCCTGGTGGGTTATCGAAAAACGATAATGACAAATGCAGTTAGTAGTTCTGCTGTCAAAAGAATGGACTTCTTGTATGCAACGTAGTGGTCCTGCACTCCGTGTGTTTCCATAACTTCAATAAGCGAAAAAATAAATTCAAGGTATTTCCCGGGAGTAGGATGGAGTTTATTGTCAAGTCGCAAAATGTAAGTGGCTGAGTGGCTCAAGGCCGACATTCTGAAAGAAAATAAATTCCGGTACCATTCCAAAGCACTGCGTCGCGTGGAAAATTTCAGCTGATGGCCCCACAATTTTGTATTACTGATATTTTGCAGATATTTGGGGGAAATATGACTAGGATTTCTCACCAGCTGACATCTCAGAGTGAGGTCACCCCTAGAGCTTTCAGTCTTAGTTGTTTTGGCTGATGGAACAAGCCCTGAACGTTTTTGGTTGCCCTTCGCTGTGGAGTCTGCAGAGCAGCCAGATCGTGTTTTGGACATGGTTGCCAAGCCTGAATCGCGCACTCCACATGCGGCCTCACAAATACATTGAGAATTTGTGGAATAATGGGAGGATCGAACAGGAATGTTGGCGTCTGGTTTTGGACCCCTTCAAGCACCGCTCAGAACAGCTGAGGTCGTCTTGGATCGTTGCGGCAAAGTCGTGCTCCGTGAGGCAGTGTTCAAGATGTAGTCGCCAAGCTTATATGAGCTAGTGGGCTTGTGGCATACATGTGTACTTTTGCGACTGCCCGCGGTGAACGGAATTGGATTTGATGTTGACCATTCAAAAGCAAAGTCTAAGTCTTGTTGCAGCAGATAGCGATTTTTCTGTTTAACGATCGCTTCCGTATCTTGATGTTATCAGCCAAAACCAGGAAGTTCAACTGGATGCCTCGCACAGTATCGTTAATGACGACCAAGGACAGGCGTGGTCCAAACACATAACTTTTTGGAATACGGCAGTCCACCACAACAGGATCGGACAATAAGCGCCGAACCCGAAAATGTAGCGGCCACTGAATAGGGAGATATACGACCCATCCAAGGACAGGGTTTCAGATTCTGTATGTTTGCTGCTTTTACAAAATGATTCGGTGAACTACGCGATCGGAGACCAGAAAGTAGAGGTTAATGACCTATGCTAGTCACAATACTGAAGAGGTTAATTCGCGTATCCGCAAGTCCCGTGTCGCTTTCCAGACACTTAACGATCTATGAGCATGGGGACATAACATGATGTTATTGAAAGGTAGGGTGTTTAACGCTGTGATATGGCCGGTGTTACTGTACGAAGCAGCAACCTCGCCAGTTCGCAGTAAAGACTTTGACAGAGTGGACGTGTTTGGTCGCCGGTTCTTACGAAGTATTGCTTATATCCGATGGGAACACCGGATAATTAATGCTGCGTATCACCAGTTGGACTTTGGCAAGAAACCCTTCGGGGCCTCCCTCGCATGTCTAATACACTTGAAATGCTTACGTTGGCTAGGTCATATTCTCCGTATGCCCGTTGAACAAGTTTCTTGGTATACATTATGCGCCGTCGCTTCGCCAATTTTGGTGAACCCGCGAGGTGGTCAATTCATAACGTGGCAAGAAAACATGAAGAAAATGACTGAGACTTGGTCAAGCTGGATTGGACCATCAATGTGGATGGGGGCGTTCATATCGTCCGCGCCAGTTGTGGGAAACGCTATGAGACCTGGCGCAGTCGCGCAGTTAACAACATTCCTGCATTCGGTTTCTTGCGCCTAGCTGTTAATATTCATTCCATTTTGATTAACTGTGCATACCTCTTTTATTTCCATTTGCTTTGTGTTTTGATTGCGTTCAAATGAAAGTTCTTACTGTTGTTGGTTATTGTTATTCTGGGGAGGTGAGTTGTTGCACCTGGATCCACCGCAATTCGGTGCCCGAACCATAATTATTTAGTTGGACTGCCTTGTAATTGCAATTCTGTTTCCGGATATACACCATACATCCGGCTGGGTTCCTCACAGCTTGTTGTTGAAATGTCTGACAACATTGTTCCCCGGCACCATCTAGATTGTCGGCATCCGTATCCGGATTTTCCGGACCGCAGAACCATTTACTCCAACTATCGTCATCCAAGGGAGAGTTCGCGGAGCATACCTGTTCTTGTTGTAGCTCACTGACCTCGCCATGCCCGTAACATATGGACAGCCCCGTTTATTCACCGACGACATTAAGATCGTCAATAAGCTTTGACGTAGCGAACCTCATGGAAGGCTATTTTTCATTCAGTATGGCATATATTCTCTTGGGGCATGATGCCACAAGTGAATGATAAACCTCTGGGCAACAGTTTAAGCGCTATATCTCACGGTTGTTCAGTTCCCGAAGGATATGTTGTACACAATACTCAGCAGGTCCGTATGCTGCTGTCCACGCGCGATCTCGAAATTAGTTGCTCATCGACCCCCAACTTCTCCTACAAGGCCCAATACTAAATATCGCGTGCCAACTAATTTGTGCTTAATATATCCAGTAGAATCCACACCACCCGTTCTAGAGTTCAGCTTTGCAAGTTAATCACCCACCTTATCCTTCTGTATTGTAGCATAATGTACGGTAACATGCGGAAGAGCCACAGCATTGCCCTGGAACTCCCAAAGAGGTAGTTCAACAATCATCAGATTGGTAAGCACTCTGCCATGAATTATCCAGACTATTGCAACATACTTCAAATGGAACAACTGGATGCGACAGTTGAATCGTAACCTATTGTAGCTTTACATCGTGCCACAAAAGCCTTACATTTTGTCCTTTAGCATAATCGCTTGGTTCCACTCTTGGGAAAACTCTTGGCTCTATTATCCGTCATTTGCCTGTACTGTACCAATATGAGGAGTGCAGAACTATGGAATCAAACTGTTAGCAGTCGTGGATGCTGTTCCCTGCAGAGAACCGGGGAAATGTGCACCACTAAAGCGACCACAGTAGGAAGAGGCGATAGTCTGGTACATTTCCGAATTGGGAATTTAGACTGTCTGGCTTGTGAGCTGCTGGGGCAAAATAATAAAATGTCAGCATAAATCCTCTCACTTATTAGTAATAGTATTAACTGTTCTCGTTTCAACATTTCCGATAACCCCAACAGGCAACCGAAGAGGACTTGTGAAGTAATAATTCTTGACCTGTATGGAATCATTATCCCTTAATCATTGATCATGACGAGTGTTTATCAAAGGCTCCTGCTGGGTCAAGTTTAGAATAGCCTGAAGCGGCTGTTACTCAGTATACCAGATGATGTCCTGTGCTATATGGATGATACGTCTATGAGGGGGATAATGTATTTTTATCATTTCAACAATCGATAATTTCCGAGGTAATTAGTCGCAGTTCCCTCTCAGTCAGCAAGCTTCGACACGCCTGGAAAAACACCAGACAGCCGTTTTGACCTTCTGAGTCTCGTCAGTGGTGCACCTTTCTGGGACTGCTGCAAGTTTCCGATCCCATAACTTTCGGATGCCAGCGTCTTGTGCGGCGAACTACCTCTGAAATTATACAAACATCCTGACTGCCCACTAGTGATTGATAGTTATAATGCATCAGACGTGGCGCTGCGCTACATGGGCTTAACCACAAGTAATGTGCCTTCTCCAAGTTTTACAGCGAGACGTCTGGTGGAAAACACGAGCTGTTTATTGGCACGCGCAGCCACACGGAGGAAAATCTAAGTGGCGAAGTAACCACCCAAACACCGTGGTCTTTAGCGCATGGTGATAATCTGGTGAGTCTCTTGTCAGCCGGACGTAGTCCACGAAGGTGGATCAAGCTTCAATAAGATACTTGCATGACATCCCAACCAACATGTACAATGATGGACAGTGTGTCAGCAAGGCACAACTCACCTCACGGTCTAGTGAAAGTCAGCTGATCCATTCTCCCTGTGCGACAGTCAGGCGTTGCGAGTGGACCGCTCGTCATTCTGCGTAACGGCTTCTGATTAAGTCTTTTATGTAAGTTAGAATCGTAAAGCTAGAAAACCAGTGTACAGCCTTCGCAATGTGACGTAGGGTTTTCGACTGTGTCAGCCCAAGCGTAAGCAACGTGGTAAGCAATCGAAAAGCAGTTTAACTTTTCCAAGCACTCACTTATTCTGAGTTTTTCTTCTATGTTCTCATATCCACTTCCCCGAAGACTACGCGAAGAAACACAAGAGTGCACTTGCGCTTAGTACTCCTAATGTACCAGATTTTTGCTTTCTTCCTATCCCAAACTTGCGCACCAGTGGGTTTGAGCCTGCCGATATGCACTTAGTCAGAAGTATTGTATAGTTTCAACAATGTGCTCACTAGTGGTTAGGTACATAGACAGGAATGTGTGCAGCATGTAGCTACTACTATCCTCCACACCTTACAGGGTATGTCGTACAAAAACCGATGAAGGCGACTGAGGCTTTACACCCTGTATTATCGTCGCTTTCGAGTGGACATCATGATGACGCATCTTGGTGACTATCCTATGCTGAGACTGATGTGCGCGCACCAAGCAGCACTCGAGTGCACTGGTCCAAGTTTAGCAAAAAATTAAATTGTTCCTTCCTGACTACTCGAGACTCGTCTGCACAGGGAGGATGATGATGATGGGGAAAGCACGAAAAGTGTCAGTGAAGCATTCAAGATATAGCAAGTTTGCTATAACGGTATATATATATATATATATATATATATATATATATATATATATATATATATATATATGGCGGGAGAGCCTATGGTGCGCTGAGGCTGATGGTGGCTAGATCCTGACAGATGGTCTACCCACTGCTGCTACTGTTGTGCCATTTGCTCATGTCCTGGGCGCCTCCACGTGGCGACCGCTGGGTGGGAGTTGGGTTTCGCCCTTCTCCCTGCTAAGATCCAGGACACCAATCAGCATGAGTCGGCTAACTGACCATGTGCTAGACCCGCTGCCTTTCGGGTGTATAATTAATCGAAGGCTTTGGCTGAAGACCCGAGTCGTTCTCCTGTCAGGTGTGGGCGCCCTGGCAGTATCCTAGTCCATCCTCTTCGGAGGTTAGGAAGTGGTCGATGGCCCACTTCCCGTAAAATCTAGCCATGGGAGATAACACGTCTACGGGTTATAAGCTCACAGCTCGATGGGCGTAGAGCACAAGCGCCACGCATTGTCTCTGACGGTGGGAGGACAACTCCGGGTGTTCAATGGTTTGCTACTGCCCGCCTCAAGCCAGGCAGCCTTCGGTCAAATTGGTGTAAACCCGCCAAAAACCCACCTGCGTCTGGCTGTGGTCGCAGGTGCGTATCCTATTACGGTCGCAAAACACATAATAATTGTTCCAGTACCTCAAAGGCTGCGAGTGACGGTCGTCAAACAAATCCCAATCTGTCTCTGCAATCACATTCCCGAGCTGGATCTGCTCCCACTGCCTTGTGGGTCAGGCTGTTGAGCCAAATGCTCCGCGTGGAGGCCCTCAAGCAAACCTCCGAAGCACAACGACCACCTCGCGTGCGATTGCCCACCAATGCAATCGTATGCCTGCGCGCAAAGCACTCAGCATCGGGTGCTGGAACGTGCGCACATTACTGGACCGGAACTCCAGCGAGCGCCCGGAGCGACGCACTGCAATGGTTGCGATTGAGCTGGCGCGCTACAACATCGATATTGCGGCACTCAGTGAAACCCGGCTCGCTGAGCAAGGTAAGTTGCATGAAACAGATGCTGGTTTCACATTCTACTGGGTGGGCAACGCCGCCTCAGCACCACGTGAACATGGGGTCGGATTTGCAATATCCGATCGCCTGAATAGCCAGCTGGTGGGTGAACCAACATGCATCAGCGCGCGACTGATGACTGTTCGCCTACGACTCGGAAGATGTAAGTTTGCTACTTTTATAAGCACGTACGGTCCGACCGTGTGTTATCCTGATGACACGCGTGATTAGTTCTACACTGAGCTACCCTCCGTGATACGGTCTGTGCCGAGGAGCGACCGACTATTTCTGTTAGGTAATTTCCACGCGCGCGTTGGGTGTGATGCATCAGCGTGGACAGATGTCATCGGTCCTCATGGCATTGGTTCAGCGAATGCGAACGGTGACAGGCTGCTCTCACTGTGTGCCACTCACGGCCTGACGATCAAGAACACCCGATTTGCACTGAGTGCGAGTGATATAGCAACTTGGACGCACCCACGGAGTGGTCACGCTCACCTGCTCGACTATGTCATCGTACGTCAGCTTGATATGCGTGAAGTGCGCATGACACGTGTACTGCGTGGAGCTGAGTGTGGCACTGATCACAAGTTGGTGCGGACGAAACTGTACATATATTTTCGTAAATCTATGTATTGCACTCCCGCCGTGAATCGGCGTCGATTTAACATTCTCTCCCTCGGTACTGTGGCGAAACGTACTGAGCTGGAGAAGGCGAAGGCTGCACGCCTGTGTGATGTGGACTGCATAGCCACAGTGGGCGACATGTGGCACCACATTCGCGATCAGGTGACAGCTGCTGCGGAGGAGACCATCGGGCGCGCAAACTGTAAGCGGCCTGATTGGTTTGATGACAACAATGCGACGATTGGCGAATGGGTGTGTGAGAAGAATGCAGCATTTGCTGCACATGTTGCAGACCCCAGTGACTTGGGTAAAAAGAGTCAGTTTCGCAAACTTCGACGGCGACTGACCCGAGAGCTCCGTCGCATTAAAAATGCATGGCGGACGGAGAAGGCGAAGCAGATGGAATGCTACGCGGAAAGCCGTCAACACAAGGAATTCTTTGACTCCTTGAAGGCGCTGTATGGACCGAGATTGGAGCCGCTGAGGACACTGATCGATGGTAGTTCAGGCGCTACCTGCACCCAGACTGCAGACATAATGCAGATCTGGCGAAAACACTTTGACTGTCTCTTGAACAACCGTTCAGAGATCGACTGGCCTACATTGAACGGCCTGAAGCAGCACGATGTGAGGGCGGATCTGGCGGATACGCCGACACTGGATGAGACGCAGAGAGCACTTGCTCAGCTGCGAAACGGCATGTGTGCCGGGGCCTACGGGATCCCGCCTGAAGTATTGAAACACGGTGGACCCGCGTTGTTGACTGCGCTGCACCACTTGGTGCAACGTGTATGGATTGAGGAGAAGGTGCCTCCTGAGCTGAAGGATGCCCTTGTGCTACCACTGTACAAGGGCAAAGGTGGCAAGCAATGTTGTACTAATTATCGTGGCATCAACTTGCTGAGTTGTGTGGGCAAGGTGATTGCCCGAATCCTGCTCAACCGCCTCGTCATTCAGGTTGTGGAACCTAACGTGGCGGAAGAGCAGTGTGGATTCCGTTCGGGTAGCAGCACTATGGATATGGTGTTTGCGGCTCGTCAGTTGCAGGAGAAGTGCAGAGAACGACACCAGCCATTGTACTCGCTTTTTGTTGATTTCACCAAGGCATTTGATACGGTGAACCGCGAGGCATTGTGGCTGGTGCGGAAGCGGCAAGCACCGTTGAATTGTACTCCATCGACATCGAGCGCATGGTGCTGTAGCACATGCGGTCGCGAGTGCCTTAGTCAGGCAGGATTAGTGAGCCATGAGCGAGGCCACTCGGGACTACTACCGAAGCGACGAGGGGTTCTGCAGAGAACGTAGGCAGCACCGGCGCAGCGTTTGTAGGTACGCTGCATTCGATTTACTAACCGCGTGCCTGCATGGTCAGTCTCTTTATTTCAGGTGGTGGGTTTTCAGTTTTGTCCTAATGCCTTTCTTTCTCCTATAAATGTCTAGTGTCCAGTGAGCGATGAGCGAGGTAACTCGGAACCACTACAGAAGCGACGACAGGTCCTGCAGAGAAGTATTCAAAACCGGCGCAGTATCTGTAGATACGCTGCATTCATTTTATTAACCGCGTGCTTGCGTGCTAAGTCTATTTATTTCAGGTGGTGGGTTTTCAATTTTGCCTTAATGCTTTTCTTTCTCATATAAATGTCTACCTGTACTCTATTCCATTAACTTGCACACCTCGCTTAAGCCAATTGTATTCTATTTAAATAACATTTTTGTGTTCGTGGCATTTCCGTACAGAATACTTTCTCACCTTGTGAACTTACCTAGGATTCGTTTGTAAACAACTTATTTTATATGCTCATTAACTTAAGGTCTATGTCACCGTTTCCTTATGCATCAATCGAGTTATTTTCTTTCCCTCTCTCTCTCTCTCTCAAGTGTTTGGCTGTTGTTTGATATCTCCGGTGTGGCTGCGCTTGATGTGCATGTTGACAAGGTGCCTACCTGTCTATTACCCACTACCTCGTCCATACTGGCTCCAGGAGACAGTTGGTCGTTGCTGGAGGGGACAGGGTGCACGGTCCTTGTGGCCGTGTTAGGATCAAAGAGTGGTTCCATGCAGTCAGTGTGGAGCGGACTACGGTCCAGCCACCGCCTTGTGTGCGCTTGATTCCCCAAATACAGCGTGCTTGTGTTTGTCTGTGAAGGAGTGTGGGCCGGCTCCGTTGATGAAACGTGGCTCCCATCCGCATGCCTCCCGGTCTTATTCCTTCGGGTTTACACTGGATATGGGGTGTGTGGTTGGAGCTGTGGGTGGTGCAGCGCAAGGCATCCATGGTCCCTCTGTAGGCGCAGGCGTCCTGTGGCTGGCCCCAGTGACAGGCAAATCCGAAACCGGATGCCGCCAACCATATATATATATATATATATATATATATATATATATATATATATATATATATATCGTAAGGTTACAGTGTTGTTCGCTTTACAGTTTCGATCGCGTGTGTGTTACAACTGAAAGTTTACCCTTCATGGGTGCATAACAACGCATGCTTTATTTGATTTGACGTGACAACGCTTTTAGATTTCAGTTTGTCCCAACGGAATGATGGCACCATTAGACAGCATATCAATCTACTCATGAATACAACTGTTGACCTCACAGTCAGACAATTCCAGTAGTATGTCCGGTAGGTTGTTGCTTAACAGTATTAATGTCTGTCATTTCTTCAGCATCCTCGTACATGGAAACGTTGCAGAGCAGTGTTATTCCGCAGCTGTCGTCGGAAGAGTTAATGAACAAAATTTGGTGGCAGCAGGAAGGCGCACAGTACATTCGTGGCGTGTGGAGTACCATAAGGCTCGGTTCTTGGACCTCGTTTATTCTTGGTGTTCATTAACGATTTGGCGAAATCAATTACTTCCGATTTCCTATTTTTCGCTGATGATTTCAAGATATGGCGAGGGATCAGAGGACCGGACGACCATGAACGGCTCCAGTGTGATCTTTGCACAGTGTCGAACTGATCAGTTCAAAACGCCCTACCGTTCAACATAGACAAATGTCGCATTGTACAATTACGCCATAGACATAACCACACCTATTTACTTGGGACAAACGGATTGCAGAATAGCTCCCAGGAACGTGACCTTGGTGTGCTCGTACAATGTGACCTCAACTGTTCAAAACAGGCTGAGGTAGCTGCGAAAAGAGGCAACCAGCACGTTCAATAGTTCAATAGTGCATGGTGGGATAAAAAGCAATAACTTTACAAGACCCACAGGATGGCAAATGGAAGAAAACAAAAGTTTCAGGTGTGACACAAAAATATCAGTAAGTTAGACACTGCAGTTTGTCATACCGTTATATAATGTGTATCATGTAAGTGCAAGTCCAGTAGTCTTTCGAATGTCTCGATGTTTGGTGCGTTCACCACATGCGATGGCAGTGCGTTCCAGTGCGGACAGACACTAAGAGAGTAAAAAACTTTCTACAATCTAAACGGGAATATTGAGTCACAAGTTTTAGTGCATAGCCTCGGCATCGTTTGTCGGCAGATAATGTTAACAGCGACTTACATGAATGGTCCTCTTCTCTTAGTATCCGGTAAGTGAGGATCAGATCACCGCGAAGTCGTCGGTATTCTAAGGAGTACAGACCGATCGAACGAAGGCGCAGTTCATAACTAAGGCCCGATAGACCACGTGTTGCCTTAGTGGCTCTTCTTTGTGGTTGCTCCCGGAGACGAAAGTCCCGTTTTAACCACGGACGCCATGCCTGCACCGCATACTCGAGGTGGGGACGAATGTAGGCGTTAATCAATAATGGCACGAGTTGCCGCTCGAAGGTACCGAGCGCTCGCCTCAAAAGCCTCAAGTTTAAGTTCGCTATGTTAACTGCCTTTGAACATTGGAGCGAATTACCCAGACCTTCTTGCACGATGACCCCTAAGTCTCTTTCGTTGCTCACCTGTTTTATAACGCGCTGCCCCAGGTGATATGTGTTGCTGCAGTTACTGCGCAGCGACAACAGGTGACACTTTTCGGGGTTCAGGGGTAGTTGGTTGTTTACTGCCCATTCGTGAATCCGGTTCAGGTCATCCTGCAGATAGACAGGGTCAGATGTTGACTGAATAGCTCGCCACATCTTAGCATCGTCGGCGAATATTTGCATAGGTGATTGAATGTTGGCAAGGAAGTCGTTGATATAGACTAAAAAGAGTAACGGGCCGAGAACTGATCCTTGTGGTACGCCGCTAGTGACGCATAGGCTATCGGAGTGGGTGTTGGCGATCCTTACCTCGATTCTTCTGTCGTATAAGTAACTTTCCAACCATGTGAGCAAGGATCCGTGGATACCATAGGCCGCAAGCTTTCGGAGAAGTGCTGGGTGATTGACTCTGTCGAATGCCTTAGGAAAGTCTAAGTAAATCACATCTACGGGAACTCCCTCGTCAGCAGCCCTGGTCCATGAGTCCCGAGCAAGTAGTAGATTGGTGAGGCAAGATCGTCCGCGTCTGAATCCATGTTGGAGGTTGGAGATGATTTGTAGACTTTCAAAATATCTCACCATTTCATCAGCGATTATAGACTCCATCACTTTTGATAGAACAGGAAGGAGAGTAATAGGTCGGTAGTTGGCAGTGTCTGACCGCTTACCTCCCTTGTATATCGGAGTGATAAGTCCACGTTTCCACTCAGACGGAAGTGTATGAGAATCAAATAGAAACTGGAAAAAGGTTGCAAGGTGGACTGCCATGGTGGGTGCAAGGGTTTTAAGTGCTTTCTGACAGATCTTGTCAATTCCCGGCGCACTATTTTCCCTGAGCGACTGTAATTTCTTTGCCACAGATGTAGGGCTAAAGTTGACCGTGGATAAGCCGACGACATTTGCTGGGATGTAGCAAGGCGATGGTTCCATGGTGTGTCTAGTCACTGAGACAAACTGCATGAGCAATGCGTCCGTGGTTTCCTTTTCAGTAACCGTTAGGCCATTGACCGTCTCTAGTGGTGGTATTCCCGTCTTAACCTTCCTTTTGTCATTCACATACCGGTAGAGCAGTTTGTGATTGCTAGTAAATTTGCGTACCATAGTTTCCTGCCATTCGTACTTGTCAGCTTTAAGGAGTGAAGTGCAGTAGTTTCTGGCTGTTTTGTAATGATTCCACGTGATATCACTTGGACCTAGCAAATGACCCCTCCAAGCCTCGTCTCGCCTATTCAACCACTTACGTGTTCTACTCCGGATCCAGTTGTTGCTCCGTCGCGAAACTCGTAATGGTACGTCTTTTGAAGCTGATTGTAGGACCCAGTTTATCTTGCCTTTCAACACTTGCCAGGCATCATTCGCCGAAGTGTGCATCTGGAGGTCCCAGTCAACGGTTGTCGCTATAGTGTGAAGCTTGGAATAGTTGGTGATGAATCGTCGGGTTTCTGGTTCTTTGTCAACCATACTGGCATAACACACATAATCAAACGTTAGAACTGAATGATCGCTACAACCTAGCGGGGGGTTGTATGATACCGACTCAACCATTAACTCATCATTAGTCAGGATTAAATCAAGTATTGAAGGCTTGTTTGAACCGCGGTGTCTGGTTGGTTGATCCACATGGTTATACAAAACTGCCATAGTCAAGAACTCAAGGAGTTTTGATTTGAAGCATGGCCCACTTGGGAACACAGATGCTATTGACGGTACATTGAAGTCACCCATTATTAGGTAGTGTGAGTACTTTTTCGACATAGCATATTGGAGAGCATTTAACAGAATATCATCGCTGTCGGCGGAGGAGTTCGGCGGCCTGTAGACAACTGCTATGAGGCAAGCATCATGTGTCTTCTGAGGACAACCATCGGGACCGGATAGCTGCAGCCGGCAAAATAAGACGTCGGGGATAATAAGGGAATGCTCAGTGAGAGCTTCGCATTTCAGGTGCTCTCGGTAGTAGATAGCAACGCCACCACCGCGAGATGGACGATCATTTCGAATGACTGACATTTCACTAAGTTCAATTTCTGGATCCAAAATCTCTTTTGAGAGCCAGGTTTCAGTTAATGCTATGATGTCCCAAGTTGCTGCTTCATGCCGATGGCGCAATTCCGGCAACTTGGAGTAAAGCCCTTGGGCGTTTGTGTAGCAGCATTGCATTTGTTGCCGCATTAGGAGGTGGGTTCGCTGTGTTTGACCGGCACAAACAGTGCCGGTCTGCCCGCGTTTTTTGACACGAGTGTTTGCACGCTTGGCTGGTCTATGGTCGGAAAAGCCAGGTCTGACTCAACTGTACCAGTGGTCTGTACTGCTTGCAGGAATGGTCTCAGTCGTACCTCTGGTGGTCCTAGCCTTCTGCTGTGGTACCACACGTTAATTGCCATTGATGCCATCTCCGGCGTAGCCAAGGTAACTTTCAAAATTTTCGGCCCGCTCCCTTGATAGTTTGGGGAGGAAGCTAAGCGGCTGACGTCGAATGCCACAACATTCTGCATGCCATAGAGTTCTGTGATGTAGCGCCGCTCATCAATATCGTGTTTTTGTCTTTCACTGGTGTCGCCATGTTTCAGTTCGGGCACACCATGAACCAACACAACTTTCTTCATTACATTTTGACGAGACGCGGTTGAGTCGGATTTTCGCTTTTGTCTTTCCTTCCATGGCATGTCTGGAAAAATGCGGGCACTGAGAGAAGAGTTCGGTAGACCGTGGCTTGCTAAGAGAACATCCTCCAAGTCCTTTATGTTGCCAAATGTTACTCGC
The DNA here is from genome assembly GCA_944474145.2 of Dicrocoelium dendriticum. Lineage (NCBI taxonomy): Eukaryota > Metazoa > Platyhelminthes > Trematoda > Plagiorchiida > Dicrocoeliidae > Dicrocoelium > Dicrocoelium dendriticum. The sequence goes on from OX104063.1 coordinate 225,257,524, forward strand.
AGTAACCGAGGTTCCCCTACGTGAGGAGACGATGGGTTTCGTGACAGACGTGTAAGACTAGTTGGGAGAACGTTTAGTCCTAGTGCGCAGCTTATCTCAGTCCAGCGATTTTGCTCTTCGGCTTGTCGACCTTTTAACGACTCGCTGGTGGGTTCTGGTACGTTGGCATGTTGCGAAGGGCATTCGGGAGATTTGACCCATCAATCTTCCCAATGATGCACAATTCCTACGTGCGCCCGCATGTTGAATACGCTATCCAAGCTTGGCAACCTTGGTTGCAGCGCGACCTGGAAGCGATAGATGCACCACAACGAAGGGCAACAGTGAATGTAAAGGGCATGCGCTATCACTCTTACCACCGAAGGCTGAAGTTGCTGGGAATTTTCAGTGGACGCTATCGAAGGCTGCGCGGCGATCTCATGTTAGCGTATCAGATATTGAGTGACCCCAACCACGTATGCCGCCATTTGCTGAAACTTAGCCACAACACGCAGCTCAGGGGTAACTGCTTAAAGTTAAAGGAGCAATATAGCCGTCTAGAGTGTCGACGGAATTACTTTTCCCTTCGAGTTTGCCAACCCTGGAACGCACTCCCAGACTCAGTTGTATCCTCTCCTACCTTGGATATTTTCAAAAAACGATTAGATGTTGATCTCAGCTCCCAACATTTTGGTACCTAAATTACTCTATTGTGGATTACTCCAAGCACGCTTTTCAACAGGATTTATATATCAAAAGGACCTAAGTGAGCGACCATATTTGACTTTTCTCACTCCTTACATCAACGATCACTGCACCCCAGTGTCTCTCTGAACGTTTACACTTGATAATTTTTTTAATTTTACACTAATTTTACTTGTCAAAGTATTCATCTCTGCTGTAACACACACGCGATCGAAACCGTAAAGCGAACAACAATGTAACCTTACAATGTGCTCCGGGCAGTATAATTTCATTTAGCAATGAAAGCGGCCTAATAAAAGCTAACGGGTTTGTTGGAAGCCAGTCATGAGGCGATAACAGCTTTTGTGGCGATAGCAATACGGCGTCCATCGACCGGTCATCACATACGGCCAGGCTGTTTTTCTCAGTTGCTAGCACAGCGACCCACTAACGACTTAGCAAGAAACCCTTTTGCAGGCTTTTCACCTGAGTGAAGGCCGACTGCCGTTCGATCGAAGCATGACACGTTCAATGTAGCTATGGTGTCCAGTTATCACAGCCGAACGGCTTGCGGTTGGTTGGTCTTACCCTCCGGTCGAGGAATGACGCATTCGTTGTGGCTGTGGTATTTGCTAACGTTCAGTTCTCAAAGCCGAACGGCTCGCCGTGCTCTGCGATTTTAAGCACACATGTCGCGTCTCTTTGTCCCATTTCACCCCTGCCAGCAAAGCAATTTGCGCCATTGGACAGTTAGCAATTCAATGTACAGGTGTACGTAAGCACCTGAGTGTAGCCGCTCCCAGCTCCGGACCAGATTAATAATATACCCTATATATATATATATATATATATATATATATATATATATATATATATATATATATATATGATGTTGCATTCTTGATGTTTCTTCACCGCATTTGGGTTAAACCAAGCTACAGTTAAACTTGGTCTTTTAAGCTGGATAAATTTCATTCCACTTTATTTGGTTTGTTCTGTTTACCTGAATAATCTTCTATTAACTGGCCACGTTGCTTACGCTAATTGCGTTTATCTTCAGTAACTTTGTTGCGTTTTTAGCGTTTTTAAGTAACTTGTGGGCATTTTTTACTTATCGCGGATTTCTTGCTAACCAACTTACTTCATGTGATAATTTAGTGAAGAGTTATATCGCCGTAGCGCTATACATAATTCGATTTAATTTATTTCATCTTGTCGTTTCAAGTGATTGACTGTTGCTTGATATCCCCGGTGTGGCTGCGCTTGATGTGCGTGTTGACAAAGTGCCTACCTGTCTATTACCCACTACCTCGTTCATACTGGCTCCAGGTCGTTGCTAGAGGAGGCGGGATGCACGGTCCCTGTGGTCGTGCTAGGATCGAAGAGTGGTTCCATGCACTCAGTGTGGAGCGGACTACGGTCCAGCCACCGCCTTGTGTGCGCTTGTTTCCCCAAATACAGCGTGCTTGTGTTTGTCTGTGAAGTAGTGTGGGCCGGCTCCGTTGATGAAACGTGGCTCCCATCCACATGCCTCCCGGTCTTATTCTTTCGGGTTTATACAGGCTATGGGGTGTTTGGATGGAGCTGTGGGTGGTGCAGCGCAAGCCGCCTATGGTCCCTCTGTAGGCGCAGGCGTCCTGTGGCTGGCCCCAGTGACAGGCAAATCCGAAACCGGATGCTGCCAACCATATAATTATGTAGGTGTGTATGTGATTATCTGCCTTGCTTTGGTTTGTGAGTATCCGGACATGAAGCGGATAGATCATCCTGTTTGTTTCGAGCATGGACTAGTGAAATGTTGGAACAGTTTACCCCAGACGAATTCGATGTGGAACTTTAGAGAATTCCTGGACGCTAGCTTTGGTGATTGCGAATTCCGAGATAGCATTGCATCTGTATAGGACGTCGCACAGCCGAATTGCGTCGAAAATGCGATGTAATAAATGGTACCATTCCGCGTGTGTGCCCAACTATTTCGATAAAGCAACACAGAGGTACAGTAGCTGGCCCCCTGAATTCATTATTCAGGTTCCACCTTTCCTCGCTTCAATAATAAATGAGTTAGCTCTCTCCTTCACCCCCTTAGAGATATTCTTTTGTTTTAATGTAGTGCTCACGTGTACAGCATTCTTTTATTAGTAGACAGAAAAGTGTCATCAGTAGCTTATAAGTGTGCTCACTACGAGTATCGGTTGGGCTTATTCAACTGTTGTAAATACATCTCCGTTGGCAGATGGCAGACTGTACGCTACCCCGACAAACTAGACCTGGTTGCAAATTGCTTATGACCAAGTCGACCTAGGAAGAGCTTTTATACTTTGTGGGTTGTAAAAATATCCGCAATTCACCATGCGACTATAATCTACTCACATCGGTAACCAGGAGTACAGCATCCACTTCATGCCGTTTCAATGTTTGGTGATTTACTCAGTTCGCAGTGAACTTATCGGCATATAAAAGGCACCAGTTAATCTTATAGCCTTAGTTCTGTACTAGCCAGTAAGCCTGGTTTCTGTGTCATCTCAACAACTTCTCATATCGCTTTCTAACTTACGTAAATTGGTATGTGAGCACACCAAGCGAAAACTTTGTTAGTGGCTTTATTACATGTAGTGACTACTCAGATTAGCGATTATCTCGAGTACTGGACTTGGAACCTTAAATAATACGGGTATTGTGCGACAGTACTTTATCACAATCACTGAAAAAAGACTGATCAGACGAGGGTGAGCGACTCAGAAAATCGAAACTAGCGAAACAGTCAAGGTACTACTGGTGCACTTGTTAGGACCCTATCAAGTTGGACCGTTCTTGTTGAGACGCGGATCAGTTTTGGAGCCGGAGAACAACTACGATGTTAAGAGCAATGATCACATGCACTAACAAATCCACTTCATTACACAGCCTATTCAGAGTCATTTGTGTCAAAGCAATTTATTGGTCACCAGTCGCTTGCAGCCGCGCGGAAGCGGAAATCTTTGGGTTAACAGATCTTGGCTAGGCACTATAGCAGCACTATTCTACACCAAGCATCTTCTCTCAAGAGCGTTAATATACATATACATACATGTGTCCCAGTCCATAGCCAACTTTATAGTTCAAGCATTAGCTGAGACATCGAATTACTGAATCTTGTCAATTTATGTAAGATACCAGGACCACATTCATTCAGTCATTTTGAAGGACACCTTTTAGGACGGATATTGGTATCGACTTACGGAATCACGCACAGTGAATATACCAGTCGTCACATAACGGCCGTTTAATGAGTTGCTCTTGTTCTGCTACTGGTTAGATACTAATCGGTCAATGTGCGCCTACCTTAATACTGTACCATGCGCTGAAAGTCTGTTAGCGAAGATTAGTCTGTTCAAATTCATCTGATGATGAAACTGATGAAAAAGGAATTTACAACGTATGTTATTGTCTCGACAAGCAAATTATCTAGACAAATCCGTCTTGAAGGGGAATTGTATCGACCTGGTGTTGCCAAATTGTATCCTACGACCAGCTTTTGAGACAAAATAAAAAAGATTCACCTCTGCTGCAGCTAATAACTAGAGAAAGGTAATCAACTATTTTAAACACAACATGAACGAATGATTTGTTTGGGGAAGATTCTAGAAATGCCTTTTTCAGAATGATAGTTTAACTAGGACGATCAACTGGTAAAAGAATTTGTTCATGCGCCTCTGGAAGTGAATTGCATTGAACGAAGTGTTGGTCTAAGTATGGCTGTTAAAGCGCTTTCTCTGGCTCGCTTAAGTACGCCAGACAGGTTGCCTTAGCCATATGTAACGAACACGGCGTACAAGCGTTAGAAAGCACAAATCCAACGTTCACCTTGTCTATCGAGTATCCTGGTCCACTGATATTGATGGAAGAGTTTGTGAGGTGAGAGTACACGTTCTTCAAGTCACTCAAATTGTAGGGCTCCGTTGCAAAACGGATAAGTCCCTCAGTGCAAATGTACACAATGAAGGGAGAATACGATGGCACCACGGCGTACAACCGCAAATCAAATTTGTATCCTTCTATTAGAAGAACATCGGAGATGTACTTTTGGACGACCGACTTGCTGATATAGACAAGGTCTTCTAGCTGATTGAAGACGAAAACACCTCGGCCTCTGGACATGTCTGCTGGTTTCAGTATCCAGATATTCTGGGATGGTAGCGATTCCATCTGTGTTTGATGTTCGAGCTCAGTGCAACCCTCCGCTAGACATCGGTCGCATAGTTCTTCTCCTTTGGTGTGCTGATTTTGAATGCACAACTGTGGAAAAAGTTACAGATGACGAAGGTGTGCAGGTTACACTGGGAGAGTTTAGCTGTTATCCGACATAGGAGTAAACGTTGAAGGTAAACTCCGAATAATCTTAAAGTTCTATTGCTTGGCGTTTCTATGGTTGTGTGCTGTCTTTTAATAAAAAGTTTGGCCAAAAATGATGGATACATACTGTGACAGCAACGGTGGAGTCTGATGACTTAGTACCACATTCAGATACTCACACAGTTAGATAGTTCTTGTGCTGCCTTCGGACAGTAGTATGGGGTAACCTACTCCCTAAGTTATCGTTTACTTTTGGATCCGTGACGCACAGACTTTCGACATAAAGCCAATGTAATACGCTTCACTGCATCTTTGATGGAGACTGACACTTGGGTCGCTCAGAGGGGAAAGCATGATAAATGTGTTCTTCCTGACTGTCTACACTAATGTCAGAATCTATAAAACATGGGACGCATAAACTACTGAGAAGAAAAGAGGGATGAAACGTCGTAGGGGATTGGATTGATTTCTCAGATTCGATCAAAAGTGTTTCGAGGAGTAGACGGATTTTCTGTTGGATGATTAATGGAACTCTGTTAAAATGGCAGTCGCTTGTTCCTCAGTGATTGATGAGACTAAAGAAATCAACGACAGAACCTGATAGCACTTACTGAATCTTACGATTGGACGGTTGTTCATGATGGTGTATAGCAAAGCCGGTAAATAAACAGCGTAACGTTTTTGGTTATCTGGCTATAGTCAATCACACGGATGGTAACATTATTCATGTGTGCTTTAATTTCATTGCAGATCAGCTTATTTCTTCAGTGCCTTTTAGTCTTCCATACGATCTTATTGCAAGACCAGCCAAGACGCTTGCCAATTTCAGATGTCTAAGTCCGGTGATTCTGTTAGTGTTCACAAATGCTGCTGTAACTTATAACAAGCCCGGAATGTAAGCGTAGCTCAAAGAGGTGGGATTTGACTGACGATTTGATCCATTCCCTTATGGTATAGTTTTCGTCCTTTGGAACTAACCCCTGCATAAGCTTCTTCCATGCACTAAACGCCACTCTGTAGCACACTGCCGTAGTTCCTGGCATGTGTTTTCCCTCATGGTAACTTTAATTTACCTTCAAATAATAGAGCACATTTTGGGCATAAAGTTGCATTCATTGTGCAGTTCAACAGACTTATTGGCGATTCGCAGAACCTCCATTAAATGATCCACTTATGCCAAGGTTGGGACGAGTTCGGAGCCAAACGTTAACAGTAAATTTCTGTTCCGGACAGCCCGATCACACTTCCCCGGTGGTTATGTACATTCATTTATCTGACAGTAGAAAACTTAATCTGTAGTTTTGTGCTAAAACATAATCCGGTTACGTTCATCTGACTCTGGCTCTCACGTATGTACGTGAGATTGCATTCCCTTACAATTTTATGAGGAAAAAAACGTGTATTCTGACCGATTTTGCGCCAAAGATATGACGGTAAGTGTTCTGAATTGGATTCTACCATTCGTTCAATGGGTTAATGAAATTTGAACCAAGACACGATTCTAAGATTCACAAATCGAGCTAACTGAACATGCTGCGTTATCCTTTAACTGTTTCGGATTAACTTTACGTAAGTGAACTTCAGCCACGAACTTTAGGCATTCGATTTTGCTTCCGTACCATTGTTGCAATATTGTCCAAGTAAAAACGTATTCCTAAAAGCAGAAGCTGCTACCAACCTGTTCTATTTGTGAGCTTATGATTGCTGCCTTCGGTGTAGTAAGTTCAAGAAAAGTAATCTAGGAAGTGGATGATCGCGCTGCTACCGCGAATGCTCTTATGTGGCAAGGCCTTATCCCACCACTTTGTTGGGAGAAAATTCTGTCTACAGAACTCTGGCATCTCTTCAGTTTCGTTGATTAGTAGATACACCCATTGACAGGTCAGCGTGGATGTAATAGGGAGATCACATTCGCCGGACTGCGTTTTCATCAGCAGTAATTTTGATGTTCAATCGGAAGGTTTCGCAGTGGTCGCATACGGTTTAAGCTGCATTGAATGGCACATGTGTGCATCAAATGCTTTTTGAATGGCGTCTGTGAATAACCGTCATCTTGTTCACACTCATGGCACGGCTGACTGCTGAACTCAAGCAAAATATGCCTGCTTGTCAAAGGAGCTTGCTCGCCTGATAAGTAGCAAAGTAACAGCAGTTATGGTTTACCCAACATCATATATAATGTGTCCCAGTGATCGCACTGCTAGTGCTCCACTACAAAGAAACCTTAGCCCCAAATGCGATTGTGTACTGCAGCCCAGGCATCAGGTGTATACACCAAAACCTAACAGTTAAAGCACGGTTCCTTCTTATAGTTTCGAAGTACAAAATATCTTGTGCAAGCTTCTTCTACTCCCAATTTGCTGCAAGGATTAGCATGTATTGTACAGAATTATTTGTATTTCTGACAAAGTTCAGCACAATCTACTAATCGCAAAGTTGAAACATGAGACAGTGTATTGAACACGCGTGGGCTGCTATGGGAACATCTCTTAAATAACTTCGGTGGGCATAAAGAAAATTCGTGACTGCTTTCTGATCAGAAAGACGCAGTATTTGTTCAGTTAGATTTATGGGCACAATTGGACCAGTTAGTAGCTGGCAGCCGAAGATACATCCCATTGGTTGGATACTCTGCCGTATTTATGATCCTGTGCATGTGTGCGTGATTCAACCGCCCCTACTGACATTCTTGTCTCTAGAACTAGTTTGATACTCTTGTATCCTGTTGTCAAAGCCAAGGAAAAATAAACCGATTTAGCAAACAAGAAAAAATCGCCTGGCGAGCAACGCTACCGAAGATGTGCATCTGTGCTAAAGGGATAGATCGATATTAAGTGCAGCTTCAACGAACAATGTCTCAGAGACAGAGGATGGGCACTTGGTTATTAGTATAAGACGCACAAACAGATTTGCATCGATTGTTCAGAAATACACGACCTGTACATGCATACGAGAGTTTTGCTTTCCAACTAGTGGCTGGTAAACCTGCACCACGAGACCAGTCTGAGCAATTCCCTCGGCTATCCCAACCCACAAGAGGAAAACTAGATTTTCACCATTAGAGGTTAACGACAACCAGGTGACCCAAGTCAATGGAACTCCATTTGTGTCTCAAGCAGACCTGTTAAGCTGATAGATGACCCTCTTCACCTGCGTTCCAAGCACTGGGGATAATTTGGTTGTACGGACATCTGCTGATACAGCGAATGAACTCTCCCATAGATAGTCAGTTTCTGAGTAGAATTAGGTACAGCCCACATTATTCTTAAAACCGACTTCATCAGACAAGGGGTGGCGCTCATGAATAAGAGAAACTGCCACCATGATTATCCTTAATCAGGCTATCCGAGAGAATCACACTTTGCTCACCAAAAAGTCCCTACTCGGGATCATTGTCGCCACCACTACGAGTCTGTCTTTCCGACAAGAGTACCCGGGCTTAAATATTCAACCAGGTAGTGCAAGCATGTTACAACGATCATACTAAAATCGGAGGTTTGGTTAGGCGGATTAAAAATGCGTGGTGATGAAACACTCTCATTCCTCCCTAACCAGACTGTCCCCCGAGTTCTTACCCAGCAGAACCTAAAGGAATTCTGTTAAAACCATAACAGCGAACGAATATTGTTGAGTTTCACAGGTGCATTCGCTTAGGATGCTTAAGCGTACTGTTGCGAATTCATTAGCATTGACTCAAGATCACCGTTTAAGTTCCATAAAATTGTGGCTAGTAATCAACATTTATCTCGCTGACAATCTCAATCGTTAACTTCATACACTCCTAATAACTACTGAAATTTGAGGAACAACTTTGGATTCATCACAAATAGGCTCTGTCAGGCGGTTGTCGCACACATCTGATTCAACTCTTCATCAGACCTCCTCACTGCGTTTTTCATCTACATATTAGGAACTTGTTTCTACTGGATTAGACGTCTAACAGCTTACAGCTCATAGTTCTAGGTGAACCTTGGTTCGACTTATGCCAACCCAAATCGCGGTTTCTATAGAGGCTGTTAGCCGGTCAAATAACATTAGAGAGCGTGCAGTAGATCAATCAATACTGAACGCGGCAGTTACTACGCGCTTCAGTAGGCGAACTACGTGGACATGTTACTGGGCCGTTCTGACATCTGTACGTAGAGAAGATGGATTTCAGTTTGACATTAACCTTTTAAAAGCACATATTTTGTTACTAGGGTCGTATTGGCATCTCACATAACTTCAATGCACATAGTCTGGAATTCCAAACATTAACAACTAGCCAATTTAGAAGCAGTCGCAACATTCAGTTACATGCATCCTCTCGATTCACCAACAAGACGCATGACGGTAAGTGAGTCACCAACTCTGAATCTAGCCGGTCGAAAAAAGAGAACTATTTAACAGTAACAGTGATCATTAATAGTGTGACCCTTATAGAGTATGTGACTGTACGTTGTATCCGAATGCACTGGGTAGAATTTTCAGTGAATGGCTAAAAGTCAGTCCGTTAGGGATTACTGAATAAGTATACAACGATAACTCAGCAGGTTTGACCCTAAGAACTCGTCAGTTAGTTCGCCCAGTTAGTTCACTCACTTCCACGTGAAACAATGTTTTTGGGCCGATAAATCTTCTACTTTGGAGTGTGCACTGATGCACTACGTGTCACTATAGACGCGTAGTTCGCGCGCTCGTTGACTACTTGCCTGCTTCCACATCATCCTAGGGTGTCACTCCTAGTAATGCAGTTGCCATAGTTGAGACCCGAAGCTATGGCCAGTTTACGGTAAAAAAAATAACTGCACATCATGCGTATCGGTTGCCTCCAGGAAAACGTAGAAAAGAAAACACCCGTGCCTCCGCTTCCTGTAATGGGCAAAACTGAGTTTGCGCGGCATGAATCGCTATCGCCAGTGTCGCCTATCAATCCACAGAAGCAACAGAATATGACACTCTTAAGGTAATAACCACCAAGTGCAACCATGGTGCCTTAAGTGTTGCGAGCAAAAAGGTTCCCAAATCCAATCCAATAACGGATAAACTGATAGACGATGGTAATCAGTGAGATATTTTCTGCAGCATCTTCGATATCCGTGCTAACCCAAATACACTGAGATGCATTGCAAGTCACACAAACTCATTGCACTATGGTTAGCCTCAACCTGTTCGGGCAAAACCAAACTCTGCCTACGAGACGGACACCATTCTGCTGTACAGGAATCAACTCCGCAACACATCAACCGGTATGCGCATACTACCAGGCATCTAGTGAAAGAAAAGTTCAAAGGATCCTTACAACCAAGGGGGAATCCGAAAGTAATGATGAAAAAACCGTCATTGTTCCCGGTGTCCGATTTTCTTGCATTGGTTAAGGACGAAGTTCAGGCATGTGATCGGGAGCAATGACACCACATCCGTGAGGGACTTTCTCTAAAAATGTCCCTGCTAGTTTGCTGGCAAGAGTAATCAGAGGTCATTAGTTATTGAAGTTGGTGCTACTGTTTGAACTAACGGTAAAGACTATACTGAAGAACTGGGATGAGTACACTAAGGAGCTGACAAAATATTCGACTGAAGCAGCTGCGACATGACCATAGTTTATTGGTTGTCATTGAGGGTGGCAGCGTCAGTGAAAAGACCCGTTGTGGAGTCAATCACATTGGCTGACCTTGCAATCGTTATACGAAACGGGGGGGACACCAAAGAATGGGAGTGGCCCCCATGATCTTCATGACGTTAAGTGTCTGGTTCAGCGATATATCCCCACCACTCGGGAGCCAATAACGCCCAAAAAAGAGTAGTAGCCGACCTCTCGAGGGTTAGTCAAGTCTAACAACTGCTATCTACAACTTCCACAAGATTTTCACAAATAAGGCACACTTTTCTTTTGAAAATGCCATACAAAGCTTTTTAAGCAAACCTATAGAGCTCCGGTTATGTCGGTAAAGAATGTCGTGGGACCTCATTATGGGAACTGAGTATGCGGCGATAGCCTTGGCGCGAGAGCCGCTCTACTAAAGCTGTGCGAACGAATGTCTGGCAAGAGTGTGAGAACGAGCTGGCTCGATGGGACGGGGAAGCTGCTTGGCCGAACGTCATGCTAAAGCGTGGTAAAGGGGACATTTTGTACGCCACGATCGGGACTGCTTAGCCAACTTGAGATCGTACAGCCGAAAGAGGGCGATAAGATACAGGGCAAAGGTGTGCACGAGAAGCTAGTGAACATATGCAAAGTTCTGTAACCTTGCGTTTCAGTTTTAAGCTAGATAGAGTCTTGATCACAGCGCAGTCTGACTTCAACATTTCGATAGCGCATCACAAGGCATTGTTGAATGAACACTGACACAGACTTCGTAATACTTGGGATGTCTATACTGCACAACGGTAGACCGAATAGTGGAGGTTTACTACTCTATTACCGCAGTGCGCAACATCTTGATCTCCTCGACTACCTGCGCAACTAGATTTTCGATTCGCTTTGGTGCAGCCTACACATATGTCAGTATCGTGTATCACTCTCCGTCGACTGGTTCAGTAATGGCCAGTCTCACCCTCCACTTGAAAGGCTATCTTCTCACAATCGAACAGTTACACTCTCCTGGTTAGTGACTTTAATCTTCGCGCCCTAGAAATGCCTAGCTGTCTCGAGGGGCTCTTCACAATGGAAGTACAGGAGCTAATCATTAGATTAGCAATCTAAAAGCACGTCACTTCTCCCAAAGGACTCAGGACACGGAACAAACTAGGCATCTTGAATCTTGTGTTTACCAACGACGAGCTTATGCTCGAAACGTCATTGATAGCTAGTGCTTTGGGCCGCAGCCATTTGTAACACTGTCACACAGCTACATCTGCTATGCAGAGTATTTCGCAGAAAACTCCAGCACTTCTCAATCATTGTCAGTTACAACCTTCTGACTACACTCATCAATGCCACCAACGAACTACTTCCAGGCATACTATCCCCGATGTGGCCTGGTGGGCTTTTATGAGTCATTTCCACAAGTCAATAACCAGGGCTTTGAGGAAAAGGCCATTACGCGTGATAACGATAAAGCCATTTATGCGCAGCCGGACAAGGAACTGTGTGGGCAGCAGGGATTCGGTTTGGAGAAAATATAATTAGTCACCGGGTGCCGAAATATGTGAAGCGTACACTACCCCAAGAAATCAATGCATGAACCTTGTACGCGATGAGAAACGAACGCGTTAGCAATATCTAGCCTAAAAATTCTGTTCCAACTACAAGATTTTTACATAAACATTGTCGAACTCCGTTATTACCATCAGGAGATCCTCCAGCATTTACCGCCCCATTGTCGCGACTCACTTACATCGTCTTTGCCACCGAAGCTGTATTGCGGATGCTAACCACTCTGCGCAGGCACAAATACCCGGGCCTCGGTGCTATTCTCCCAGAGGCCCTGGCAGCAGCAACAACTCAACTGGCAGAGCAACTGGTTCAGTTCTTTCAGCGCTGCTTAGATCAGCACTAAGTTCCTGCCATGTGAAAGCTTGAAATAATAACCCATTCACAAAGGTGGAAGTAGAACCAAGGCTTCAAACTACCCCCCCCCAGTTTTCCTATACTGTCCAGCTTGATGGAACCCATCATAGCCGATGCGCTGGTGGGCTATTTGGAAAACTCTATTATTATTTCTGAGCAGCAGGGCTTACGTCGGAATTGATCGTACATATGGAATTTGCTATTAGTACCGAGTAGCTAGACCTAGTCAGCTGACACTGGAGAGCAGCTTGAGGTGATCTACCTGGATTTCGCAAAAGAATTCGAGCGTCTAGATCATCGGTTATTTCTTTGCAAGCTACAGCCTTAAGGGATCGATGACCCTCTTCTAAGCTAGATCGCTCTCTCCCTCAGCGGCAACTGGTGGTCAGAGTTGTGAGCTCCTTCTCTGACCCCATATATGTTGAATGTGGTGCTTCTAAAGTCTCGGTGCTAGGTCCCGATTGTTTTTGGTATTTATCAACGATTTCATGCAGGCAATTACGTCTTACTTCCTACTGGTTGCTGATGACCTCAAGATGTGGCGCAAGGTTTAGAAGAATACTGACCACCAACTGCTTCAGCGTGATCTAGACACAGAAATCAGTGATCCATCCAAAATTCCCTACAATTCAACGTGAGTACATGCAAAGTGCTCTCCATAGGACACCAGTGCAACCAATGTTATATGCTCGGAAAACATGTACCGCAGCGAACTTTCACCGAACGTGATTTTGGCCTGCTGGTTTAGGATGATCTGGATTGTCCCAGGCAATCCGCGAAAGCCTCCAAAACCGGCAACCAACATGTGGGCTTTTTACCACGGGCGTTCGGACAAACAGATCTCGCTATTTCCCTTCAGATACTTGGTGTGTATGTTCTTCCTCATGTCGAATATACAATTTCAGCCTGACATCAATGGCTAAAACACGACCTTAGTGCATTGAAGTAGCCCCCACGTCGAGCATCAAAGTAGGTAATTGGAATGCACCATCTTCCATACGAGGAAATGCTGGAACGATTGGGGGTTTTCATCGGACTTTATCGCTATTTCCGAGGTGACTTACTAATGGCGTACTTCATGTTGCACTATCCACATCATGTGTACTGCTCTTTACTGCAACTCAGCAGTAATAACAACTTGAGAGGTAACTCGCTAAAACGAGCAGACCAGTACAGCCGCCTGGATAGCTGCAGGAATTTGTTTTCCGTCCGCATGTGTCACCCGTGCGATGCTCTTCCAGAACTGGTCATTTCTGCACAATCACTATTGATAGTTACAAAACGTTTGGATGACTCACTTACTCACCTAAACTTTGTTACCTAGTACTGCATCTCCATCCCACCCCTGGAATATACTTTTGGAATTATTTGCTGTGGCATGATTGTGCTGTGAAACTACACGGATCGCAGGACCACAGCGAAACAAACCATAAGTCCCCCTTTTAAACGTAAACAACCCACTGTTTTGTTATTTTTCGATACCCCTGCAAAAACACCCGACTGAACATGTAGAGCATTGATTCTCAACCCGTAAATATTCGTTGTTCATTGTTCATCCGTCAATAGTGGATGAATTAAACTCTCGGCTTTACCTTATTTTGTTCAGTCGGTCTGTTGCCCCAAGAAGTAGAAAGATGCAGATTTATGGGTCACACTTTTTGGATCACAAATGAGTTGTTTAACTACTCACTATTCCCAAATTAATGACAGTGGGTCAGCAAGTTGCAGGTCATTAAGCGAGAAGTGAATATGGTGCCTAGACTGACCGAACAATGGTAGAAGCAAGCATGATGTTCGTCGTGCCGTACTTAATATTTTCTCGTTGTTTCGCCTATCCATTCAGCTTACCTGGCGGTCCATATTATAACCAATACAATAGCGTAATTTTTGTGGCACTTGCTTAGGACGCCCATGATATGAAGAAGCTTACCTTAGTTCTTGCTGATCGTGCCCGTTGACAAAAGGCAGAAACAAATCGATGTTCTTCCCTGAAACCAATAGAAAGCGAATATTTTATTATTGAACTGGCATACTGCAGAATTAGCAAGGTGGTAATGACGTGACAACTAAATAAAACTCACTAGCAAAGAACACATTTTTATTTCATCACAGTGAAACAACCTGATAAGGTATCCAGCTGTCTTTCCGTTCTCTATACCGCCCTGATAAATGTTGCAGTTCCTCATGGCCGTTACTTTTGCGGCATGGTTGTGACAGCACCGAGAGTGCCGATCTAGGCTGGTGTACTAGATTTCAGGGATATATTCTAAGAAGGATCACAGTTCCGAATAACAGCTAGTCATAAGAAGGGAGCGTACTGGCATCAGCACTGTAGCCCGGAATAAGTCGGGCTTCCAGGCCACCAGCGATGCTGTATTCAGAGAGGACGAGTGCACCTTAAATGTTGAAGCGTATTGTTATGATGGAGGTAATGCCTCTGTTATGATTGCGTAACGCCTGATAAGACGGTCACTGGCACGGTTGGAGCATGCCTACGTTAACGGAACGGAAAGAAACTAATTGCTTGTTCCCCGCTGTGCAATCAGTTAACTTCTTCGACGCATTTCAGGACAGGAAAAAAAACCGGCTGTCTTGGACCTCCATTTGCGAACCAGGAATTCATGATCAGTGTAGTAACAACGCGCGCAGGTTTGGGCCGCAGCTATCATGCGACACTAGTGTTTCATTAAATGTGCTACGCAGATTAGCAAAAAGCGATTACTGAGGAATCTCACGTCGTAACTAACTATGGTGACCTACCCAATCTCATTGATGTAACAAGTTGGTCTTTGCTAGCTGAATGTTCCCCTGAGGTAGCCAGAGGGGAATCTATCAACAGATTCAATTACCTCGTGGTGAGCACTGCTGAAAGCCAAATTCAACGTTTAAAAATGCTGAAATCGTTCATAGACACAGGACTCGAAAATGCATGGCATTGATGGCCTCTGATTGGCTCGTCCACACAGTCGCTCCGATCGAGGACACCTGCGATAACTATAAAACACAAAGGAACCACGGTATCGAAATCGTCTGGGTGGATAAAGATAATTACCTACTGGACCCTGTGATAAAAGTGTGTTTAACCCCGAGCTACTATCCAGACACGTAAGCAAACTTCACTGGGTTAAGCGCAGAATTCCCGCTCGGCACACAGCATGCAATTGAACACAAAGGACATAAGATGCGGCCAAAATTTTTGGACAACAATCTATTTGTACTCCCAAAGTGTACAGTCATCTTACACCGTGCTTTCGCAGATGATACTGCCATCAAGAGTCAACCGCATATCCCTTACAGCCATAGATATACTAAAGCGGCTGGTGTTCTTGAATTAGTACAGCAAACCGGGTGCAGACAGAATCCGTTCAAATGTGCTGTAGCTGGTTAACATGAGTTTTGATGTATCGTTAGCAATAATACCTCAGCGATGTCTTAACGTGACACACGTTCTCACGATATGGAAGCACAGTATCGTTATTCCAATCTACAAAATTGGTAGCTGCGCAGAACGACGAACAATGGTCGATAACACTGCTTTCGATGATCTCCCAGATAGTGGTGTCTGTTGCAGCTGAGGCGCTCATGGGGCAACTGGAGATTTAAAAAATTCTCACACTGGTGCTGTACGGATTACGCCAAAACTGCTCCTTTGCCACTGACATGTTGATCGTTCGTGCATGCTGGACGGAATATGTGGATGCTGGTGTAGGACTAGATGCCGCTTAGCTGGATTTCTCAAAGGCATTCAACCGCCTGGACCATCGCGTTCTACTGTACAGAATCCAGTATTATGCAATCGGCGCCCCCTGTTCTGGGCTAAATGGGCGACTTTCTCGTCCAACGTCACCGGAATGTGAAACTTCGCGAAACACTTTCGGAACCAGTCGAAGTCTAATGCGGCGTATCTCAGGGACAGGTACTCGGGCAACGCCTGTTCCTGGTATTCATAAATGATTTTGCGTGTGTGCCATCTACAAACAGCCCACCATCCGCCGACGATCCAAAGACATGGCTTGCTAGATTTGAGGATCACAGAGCCCTAGAAGAGGATATGCCAAAATCTTACACATGGTCCGTCGAAAACATGATGCAGTCCAACGCCATCAAGTGAATTTTCTCAGTATACGCCATCAGAGTACCCACAACAAACTGTTAGGGTCACAAATTCTACAGCCAGCTTTTCATGAGTACAATCCCGGTGAGTTCGTGCAAGATGACCTTGGTGTACAGAATTCATCATCATCATCATTATACACGTCAGCTAGAGGTGGGAAACACTTCAGCCACTGTACCGCAATACGTAAAAAAGGAAAATAAATACAACAGTTGCATGCAAGCTGTGCTACCAGCAACGAATAAGCATCGTTTCGGTAAGCTACCATATGGCTACTAGGCAAAAAGAAAAATTATTATGTTTTACGCTAAGAAATGAGATCATAGATGGTGAGGGCGGCTAAAAGGGATGGGGAGGGACAAAGAAACTCACATCAGGAACACCACTGCGGTCGGCTCCTTGCCATGTCAGCAAGTGTATCCAGCCAAAGGTGTTCACCGTCTTTTGGACCTCAACCGGGAGCCGTGACGCTCCAACCGAGGCCAGAAGTGAGGGCGTTCATTCCTCTGGACCAAGTCATCGCTTGGCCACCCCTCCTCTTCTTCCAACCCCATCCCTGGTGAGCAAAGCACGCAAGTCGTGGAATTCGGAGGGGTGGTATGCGTAACACGTGGCTGAGCCATCGGAGCTTGGTGCGTGAAATGACGGTGCTGAGCGGTTCACTTCCTTTTCCTGTGCCGTAAACAAGGCGTCGAATACGCTCGTTACTCACGCGGTGTTCCCACCAGATGTGAACTCGGTCACTCAGGAATAAGCAGCTTATTCGGCAAAGCTAGCTCAGCAAAAATGCCAACACGACAAGCAGGTAAGGACATCGATATAATTGACTAAGTCATTTCCATAACTAACGAAGCTGGTGCTCTCATGAGATGCTTCCTTCGAAACAGTTAAACAAATCCGCTCCAGAGAATCAATTTGCGCGAAGACGAAATATACCAAGCTGTTCCAACAACCTCTATGTTCTCTTACGACGCGCTAGCCGCTTGCTTCATCTTGTACGTCGCATCGTCCTTCTGCTTGTACAATCCCATCCCACTTGGTTGTTTGAAGCAGACTGGAAAGGCATCAAGGAAATCAAATTAGCAGTTTGGTCTCCTTCGTAGAGCGTTCGGGATTTTTGACGCCTCAGACTTTCAGAAAATGTTTGGCCCGTACGTGAGGCTAAACGCTGAATACACTATGAAAGCGTAGCAACCCTTGCAGAAGGATCGCACTGCACAGTTTCTAAACAACGCTAGGCGTCGAAGGACGTCAGAGGTTGGTCCCGCCTTCCATACACTCTCAGGCTGAAAACTCACAGTGTACAGTGGAAATTATCGACGTCTACGAGACGAAATCATGATGATGCAGCAGATCCTAAAAAACCCAAACTCTCTTCCGAAACTCAGTCATAAGACATCTTCAAGTGCTTACCAGTTTAAGTTGGCCACTCAGTCCAGCCAACTGGAGAGTCGACGAAACATTCCTCCCGCCAAGTGTCTCATAATTGGAACTCCTCCCAGCGTATGTTATAAATGCTCCCGCATTATTATTATTATTCGGAAAGCGCCTTGACATTACTATGCCCCATCTACACTAAACGATACAGCCCATGGCCATCAGATGATAGTATTAGTACGGAATAAACAGTGTACGGTGTCATAATCCTCTAAAGCGTACACTTGTGCTGCTCCAAAGCTCTTGGTGAGAAAAGTATCTCGATCTTTTTAAAAGACACTATCGCTTGTACTTTTCACCCTAACCATCCTGCAGGACTTGTCAAGCGTTTGTTCTTATGCCCGTTACTACCCATTGCTCAAATTACTTGCTCGCACTCTGCGCCACTCATAGCCAGAGGATCGATATTGATCAGTTTCCGCCTCAGTCTGTGTCACTGCCACTTAGCTACACCTGCGCACTGGTCACAATCACATCCTGGACTATGTTACACCAGCGTGGCGTGCTTTAAGTGCACCACACTCGCATCCTAAGGGGAAGATGAGTGTGGACTTACTCACAAGTCGATGCATAGCAAAATACGCCTACCTTTCTGCAAACCCGTGTATTGTCTATTTAGCATGAAGTAGATGAGATGCAATGCTTGTTGCTTGTGGTCCGGAGAAACGGCACGGTCTGGCACATGTATTGGCGATACAACTGATAGAACCCGTTTTCAATGTTCCATTCAGTGTTGCGCGGCATCATCCGGAGCAGCAGGTAGCCGCTGGTGTTAAGGAGACGAGTGTACAAGTAAGATTTAAGCAGTCCATTTAGCGATCGCTCGCTTGCCGATGTTCGTTTTATGCGAAGAGAATAAAAGAACGAAAAGTAGACTCTTGAAGTGTGCAGGACCCTCTGGCATTTATCTCAAGAATTCCACAGCAGCAAGAAGGTATGCTGGACTTAAAATAAATGCTACCAGTAAAGTGAAATCTATCTTTTTCCTAAAGATAGTAAATATCGTCTCTCTGTGCAATTGTTGATTAACGGTTTTGACAACATTCTGAACGGGCTGCAAGCACATGATATGAAGGACGGATTCAAATGCACACAAAGACAAAATGAGACCCATAAGGTACTTGCTCAACTTCGAAACAGAAACTCTGCTGTTTTTTGTGAATACCGCGGCTAGTACAGACCACGGGTGGACAAACAGGGGATCAAAATGTTTACCTAGGTGGAAGGAAGAACAATCACCTACGGATATAAAGGATACCATGTCGCTGTTACATTCGTAGCACAGGGGGTCAATCATCATGAAGACTTGTAGCCGTGCGGCAGTTTACCATGATTAATCAGACAGATGGGTAATCGGATCCTGTAAAATCCTATATCTCATCAGGGTATTGAACCCAATGTGCCCTAAGGCCAATGCGAATTTTGGTCTGACCGCATGCCCAACGGCATTGAGTGGGCTAGTTTGCAGCAGTTGCTTGAAAACCTGTCACACAAAATGCCTTGAAATGGCATCGATAAAAACGAGACGGTGCAATAACACGAAAGAGGCGTTTTGGTTCTGTCTAGTATGAAATGTTATCCCAGTTGTTAGCTATCTAACTGTGCTACTGAAGAAGTGTGAAAGGCTAAAAGAGACAGTGGAGCAATTGGTGTGCGCCACGGTTACACCTATGAGAGGAAACGAACCTGCACTTGTTTGTGCAAATAACATCCCGAATTCCCCATTCAGGCCAAAGAAGAGAGCCAGGCGTCCTAACATTACCCCAACGAGTCAGTCTCAATTAGTACCAACTCCCTTCTCTTTCCCATAAGTAAAAACATTGTCGACAGCATGCCTGCTTCAGCTTCGGTATAGTGTGTTACGCCTAGCAGTTTGTTATCGGTACAGGAGACCTTAAGCTGCAGTATACCAACCATAGTGAGGAACCAGGTAACATACGCATCAGTTGCCGCCAAGAAAACACCGGAAATAGCACCAGTAACTTTGGTGACCGGACTACAGAAAACTAGAATCTCGCAGCACGGATGACTCTCATCAGCGCCGCTCATAAATTCATCAAAAGTACCGGCAAATAAAGCTCCAAAACCAGTAACCACCAGGCGCAACCATGGTGCCTTAAATCTAGTGTACACTAATGTCCCCGAATCCAAATCCAATACAATTAGGGGTTGGCTGACAGACGATCGGAATCAAAGAAGTTCCATCTGTACGGCAATCGGTGTCCAAGCTGATCCCACGACATTAAAATGCATCTCGCGTCACCCAAACGCATTGCACTACGGTGAACCCCGGTTACTTCGGGTAACACTGAACTCAGTGAGTGGGACAGAGGCCGTTCTGCTGTCTGCGAATCGTCTCCGCAGCGCCTCAACTGGAGTGCGCATACTAGCTGAAATCTCGTGGAAAGAACGTGCAGCGGACCACATAACAGGGAGAGGAACAGAAAAAGTCAAGATAAGCAAACCGTGGCTGCTCACGGTGTTGCTAAGCTTACTGATTCCTCTTCTGACGAAGTGCAGGTACACGACCGGGAGCAATGGCACTACATCCTTGAGGCTCTTTCTCTCAAAAATGTCATGGCCACCTCGTTGACAAGGATCTCCTTATCATCGAAGTATAAGGGGTGCGGTCCCAGGCTGTTGAAACTGGTGTTGCAATTAAAATTAAGGTCACAAACTCTTCTAGAGAACTGGACTAAGTTCCGTAGCTGGTTGCCAACAGAAATTCGTCTGAAAACATCAGGACCAGCGCGACCTTCTAATGAGAACTCAGTAGAGGCGCAACTGTCAGTGAAAACACCAACTGTAAGACCTGACTCGGTTACAATTTCAACAGTAGCTATAACATCCGGAGAGACACAGCAGAGCACGAGCGAACACCGGGGTCCGGGGTATCTGATACTTGAATATATACCTAATTCGTCTCTAGAGTCTGCAACCCATCAAAAAAAGGAATTGCCACAGACCTTACATCGGCCGGCGTAAATTCACTTTCTTCATCCATTTCACCCAATACACTTTTAGTCTCCGAGAAGCTCTCATGCATTTACACAAATGCCCAAGTTCTAGTTAGCCATCATCTTAACTCTGTGAGGGTATGCTTTCTCCTACAATAAAGTGAAAGATTGGTGCTAAGCGAGTAGGGCATCTTTTATCTGAAACGATGTAGGCAACAACTTCCCTCGGATGGCTGAAGCGTCCATCGATAGAACTGGGTACATGCCGGTGAAGTAATCTGTGGGATAGGGATGTGCCGAATGCTACCCTTTGTATTGTCTTCTCGATGAATTCGATCAAAATATTGTAACCTCTGTTGTATGCTCAAATGGGTGAAACATAAAGGATGCTGACAA
Source organism: Dicrocoelium dendriticum (assembly GCA_944474145.2). NCBI lineage: Eukaryota > Metazoa > Platyhelminthes > Trematoda > Plagiorchiida > Dicrocoeliidae > Dicrocoelium > Dicrocoelium dendriticum. Next base: position 225,278,915 of record OX104063.1, read on the forward strand.
AACGAAACTACATTTCGGGACATGAATAAGATGTTGTCGTCATGAGCTTACGTTGCTTTCGGATGCAGAGGAGAAATGGCAATGGAGCACACTCAAATATGTGCACACCACAGGAATTCCTTTGTAGTGTACCTTTAACATTTTACTACACAACCTTCCGGTCAGTGGATATCTGGATAATCCTTTGCAACCCACAGACACCAATCTTCTACTCGCACATTGCTGACGATAGCAAACATGCAAGAATGGAGCAGCACAGTTACAAGCGCAAATTACACAGCTACATAAACGCACACACAATTACATACTTACATTCCCCCTGCACAAACAAGCACTGTTATGGCAAACATATCGGATTTTTTCAAATTCTTGATCACGCATTGTTTTGTCAAAATGATCATGCCTGTAAAGGTGTGCCTCGCCTTGTCGAGAATAAAAGTTTTATTTTATTTTATTTATTTATTTTATTTAGCTGACAACATCATCAGCTGTATCGACTATTATTTCAAACACCTCATACCCTTCATCAATGACCAACATTCCTTTTGAATCGCCGGCTGACTCTAGACCACTTCGTGTACAACATCTGGGAGCCCCAAAATACAATCATGGGAATACACGTTTTCAATCCCTTTTGGAATCCAAGAATGACGGGTTATTAATCCAGGGACTTCGCAACCTAAAAGCGTTACCACAATACGTGTTGACCAAAATACTATAAGTGGAGACGATAAGTGGATACGATACCTTCACATATGCACACGAATAGTGATTAGTACCTTTGACTCAAAATCTCAGGCGCAAATAAACTCGAGCTACCACCGATACCCATATACAATATATACGGACATGTGCTCCCAAATCGAACACGATTAACATGTCATCTACGAGAGCACAAGGAGCCAATGTAAGGAAGGTAAAAGGTAATTTAAATGTATACACGCTATTGCAGCTCGAGAAATTTGCTTTCAGTAACGTTAACAAACCACATTGACAAAAACGCTACTGTGGCATCTCAAATCGTTACGGCAGTAAAACAAAACTTGTCCAATGAGTATATGTTGTCGTATATTTGGGTTAATACCCGCTGGATGGGATGGGGATTAGTGCGCTCGATTCCAGCGTTGACACGTGTCAACTCTCCCGATCCCACGCGACTAATTGTTCTAAGAACGCCGATTGTTCTCGGTTGAGAAAAAAATGCATGATTTTCATGATAGTGCCAGGTGTAAGCAGTGTTTTCAGCTTGGAACGGGTTACAACTTAATAGTCAGATCATGTAAGACAGAAGGTTATCTTTCTTTTCGTCTGTTATCAATGAAGCGAGCAGTAAAGAAATTTAATCCGATCTCGAACCATTCTTGTCTCCCACCTGCACAGAACCCATCTTATTCCTTCGGCAGTACACTGATCATGGGATGCAGGAACTTTGTCTTAGGTGTAACAACAGAGATGGCTCATGGCCGATACTTAGCATCACGCGTCTCGTCGCTGCCCACAGCCTCACGGATAAGTACATCTGGAGACCGGTGCTCCCAAGCTTGTGTACTTGCATCCACTAGCATGTGATGAAATGAACATACTATCGTCGTCCTGAAAAGTGTGTTTGAATTACCGCGGCGCTCATTTGGAAACTGATGGGTTATGTTTGCCTAACAAAACGTTCCCTTAGTGAGCATAATCCTCCTAAAAAATATTTGATCGTAACACAGTTTGTGTACCTTATCTTGTGGTAGAAAACAAGCTAGGGAAGTTTGATCACTCGTTTTGCAGCTACGATCAGTAATTCAAGTTTAATCATGTCAATCGTGCAAATTCGCGAAGGAGTTTACCATCACAAGTACCTTAAGAAGCTATGTAGGTTAGTGGCAACAAATCCAATTCGGGACTTTCTCACCTTGTGGAAAAACAAAGAATCTCTTAGTGAGAAGCTTGTTACAAAGCTAAAATTGTCACGTGTCTGGTAGACAAACAAGGTCCCCCCTCTCTGGATCATTGAACTTGGTGCGTAAATTTTGACGGATGTCTCTACCGAAGAGCACCAGTTGCTGTATTGCGGTCACTTGTATGATGCTAACCATTATCAATCAGTAGTCCTGAACTGAATGACATCAAACAGTTACATGATACCACACATTTCGCATGCATTTAAAAACCAAGTTTGTGGCCGGTAGCGTAGTGCCCGAATTATTATTGTGAATTTCACCATAGCTCGTGTCTCTTATCATATTACCTGTTGTTTCACATGCACATCTAATCTACACGCATAACTAGAAAGATTAGACGGAGCAGCATGTATCGGTATAAGTATTTGGAAAACGAACCGATAGACGACAAGGTGCCGGCAGACAAAGTGACCCATCTCCTATAACCAATGCTCACTAGTGTGAGCAATTGGCACTAGAAACAAAAGTTACCTTGAACAGGTAGTCAGGCGTCCTGTTTATTTTTCGTAATTGGAACCCGGTGTTGGCATAGTTTGAACATTTCTCGTAATCGTTCGTCGGCTAGTAACAAATTTGTTTGTTTGTAGGTTGGCTAGAGGATAGCGCATGTGTTATACCTTCCGATTACCTAGTTCTTACTGCTTCAAAAGATTATAAACACTACAGATCTATGTGAAAAGTGAAAGGAATAAGGATCTTACAATATACCATCAAAGAATAGTGGATTCATTAATTATGAACCAGATATAGTTCAATTGAAAACGTGTGATAGATTGTGGGATTATTCCATAAGCTACAGAGATGGTTTCCGTACTTAGTATTGTTATTTTAAAGAAGGAAGGAGGTTTGCTCAAACGTAGATTGCTGAGGTGTTCCTGTTCGCTTGTCGGTATAAGGATCAAGGCGTTAGTTAGGTGGAATACTAGTCATCCCTGGAACCGTAAACTGAACTGGCCGAACTTGAACTGTAGACTAACTGCTTCGACAGGTGATATATATATATATATATATATATATATATATATATATGCAACAGTCTACGAATAGACATAGAGCCATCAGAAACCATGGGACTCAAAAGAAGGTCCAGAAATGGTAAACGAAAACACAGGTGACGTTAAAGATAAACGCATTGGCATGAAAGTGAGGTAAGACCATTACCTCGTTCTGTTTTATCTGTCAAGCACACCAACCACCATCACGCTTCTGTTGCAGATTTAACATAGTATCTACTTTGCCGTTACAGTAGCGTTTAGAGTGTGTCTTGCAGAACCTTTCACCAATAAATTACTATTTAGAAACTTAGACCAGTTATATAAGTGAAGACCGACCCTGGAATTCAGCACGCCGCTGCATCAAGTTCACTATGAAATGTCGCATTCCAATGTTTCGCGATATGCGGACAGGGGTGCAGCAAAAAGCAAAAGTGTATGCTCACCTGGGCAAATTGAATGTTGTTGGGAAGAGCAGTAACGAAGAGCACTTGGGATAAGTGACACACATGTGTCTAATCGCTCGAAGCAGCCCATCCTTTCTGGTAATATCCGTCTGCCTACCAAGTGGCGCTGGATGGTGATTGACACGCTGAGAAGTTTTGAGCTGAACATGTAGTCAAAAATAGAGCAATGTTAGATGAAACTATCGAACTAAACATATATGCATACATACTGAGCTCAATAAGCAGTGCACGCTTACCAAAGCGAGTTCACATTCTCTGAACCGGAAGCCCTTCCACCACAGATCCCACTGATTCTCGCTGTGGTGCTCCGGATCGAACTCGGACATGCCTGCTTCCAGAAATGTTCTTCTCAAAAGTGAAGGGCCATTTCCCTGACCATAGGTGATGCGGAACACAAGGGATGGTTGGATGGAAGAAGAGTTGTTTGCAATTGACCTCCTGTTATGTTTATCCTTTTTTCTAGCCGAACCCACACAGGGGGATCCAGGTTTGTGTATCATCCTAGGCAACTTCTTCGCCCTGTGAAGGCAGACAAAACAATGTGATATATTGTGTAGACATCAATAAGGACATTAAAATAGAGGAACTTAGGTTTGTTTCAAATATTTCGTGGTCCAGTTTACCAAGCAGAATATTTTTTATTACCCATACGACGTCCATTATAAGGAATTGGTTTCGCCATCTTTCTGCTGCAAGCAAGAAAATCATAGATTTTAATGACGACAGTGCGACAGATAGAACCGACACCTGCCGCAA
>OX104063.1:225283505-225315105 GCA_944474145.2 Dicrocoelium dendriticum
GAAACTAGTTTGGGTAGTTGCCTGATCGTTAGCAATAAACGCTGTTAGCATGAGCAAAGCCTAGACGGTTACATAGCCTGCACTTGCTGAAATGTATGATGGGAAACACTTTCCGTCATGGGTTGGTACCTACCCTATTAACATACGTATTATCGTCTATCTGCGTAGTATAACACCACAAGACATGTGGTAAAAGAAAAGTTAAGAAGTTCGCCTACATCCGAATTCATTACAAACTGTTAACTGATGAAACACTAAAATGACCTTGTTGTTCGTAATCACAGTTTTTAGAGCACAATCACCCGGTTCAGCGGCCATTCAAAAGCGGGAAAAAATGTCGCGCTGCGATCAGAGTCTATTAACTACAAAAGATAGAGGTTATGCTACATCCAGGTTATGAGATCAGCGACTGAATTTTCTTCGAATGAGTGCTTTTGGCAGAAACTAGAGTACATGCGCTGAGCAAGCTGAGAAACCGTGTAAGTCGACTTAGCAAGCCGTTTTGATGAAAAACTAGAGCGTTACTCCCTCACCACTGTACAGATAATTGATGGTCGATGACCAGTTAATCATTAACCAACCGTTACTTATTCCTTCTAGTCTTCTGGCCATCACCAAACCTCGTTTGCAGCCTTAATCGGTCGATGGATGGCATCGTCATCATAAGTATCAATATTAATATCCACGTTATCTAGAATTAGGAAACACCTAAGCTATTGTATTACAACACAAACGAAGCTAATAGTAATAGAAAATGAACGCTCAAAGAAAAACAACACAAGCGAAGTAGAACAAGATCAAAAAGTGATGGTATGCACCGGGACTGGGATCGCGATTCGTGCGAGGCTGAACGCGAGGGGGCGGATAAATTAACTCCCAACACAAACATCAAGGAGACCGCCTCTTTTCAATGTAAGCAACTGCATCAAGCCAAACGCGTACATGGTCTTGCGGACCCCAGTCCGGCCATCGAGAGACACCAACCGACACCAAATTCGAAATGAGGGTCTTCATTCCTCGTGACCAAGTCATCAACTGTCCTCCCCTTCACTTCCCTCATCCACATCCCGGTCTCGCGAGGAACATATGTCTCGGCGATCATTGCGCTGGTATGCGTAATTCGCCTTAGCCATTGGAGTCTGGTGAGTGAAATAATGGTATTTAGCGGTGCACTTAATCTTCCAGCGCCACAAACAAAGTACCAAACACTCATTCCTCACAAGGTGTTCCAGTCGGATGTGGGCCGAACTGAGAAAGCACAGGTATTTGAACGTAATTAACCGCTTTACGTCTGTCAAAGTGATCGACTAAGTTACACAGCTGTTTAGCAAGATTAAACGGGCGGCTACACTTTAGAATCTAACCCTCAGGGTAAGAGTAATATCGCGTCTGCGCTACAGGTTGCGTACAGTGGCAAAAACGTCTCGAGTATTTGCCATGCGCTTCGTGATCTGATCTTCTGTCTCATAAGCGTCGATTCAGCCGCTTAGGATTTTTTTCATTTTTGTACGACTTATAGCTGATCTCTACAAAGATTCAGTTCAGTTGTGGTCCCTACCAGTCTCGATGTAAATAATCGAATTTGAAGCATGTAAATCAAGGCCATAAAAAGCGGAATACCAGGGTTCGTTCACTAGATCGCTTGCTCCTTCAATACCTCTAACAGCCTAGAGTTCTTATTTTTCACAACTTTTCCAGCCCCTGTTATGTGTTTTATCGCTTACCTACAGTTACGATGATACAAAATATCTCGCGGTGTCATTCAGGAATCGCTAAGCCTAAACTATCAAACAACTCCTCAGTAGTGTGAGGTATGTGTTTTGCCAAACTCTATCTGTTTGTTACGCAATCCTCGACCGCTTCGGTGTCTAGCTACTTTCCCATAAACGACGCCACCAGAATGGCTTTATCATTTGAGTATGTAATTATTTCCGTTCCGTGCAACAGCAGTTTTTTTTGAGTCACATATGTAATGATAAAAGAAACCTATTTGCTGTTATATGGAACTGTCATATAGTACTTATACCGAATAGTAAGCCCCAGCACATATATGACATCCTTAGGCAAAACTTAACAGTTGTATCACGGGCACAATCCTAACGTTCCACGGAACTACGGAAAATAAAATCAAATGGTTGAACATTGGAGCGGCGTTGAATCGGTGAGCGCATCCTACATTTACACTGGTTCGTAGTACTCAGACCGTGCTACAAGGATCCACTTCGGCATGAGTATGTAACGGTCCCGGTTGCTGCTGCCCTTATTTCAAACTTGTTGGTCTACGCAGTTGAGCTGGAAGAACATCATTGAACGCAGCATGCTTAGGTTGTCATCATAGTATTATTGGCTTTTTGCAGTAGTGAAAACAGCTCTATTATGGCCCGCTCCATCATCTATAATAACTTGCTGGTGTCAACATTGCATCTGTTAATCGATCTATTTCAGTTTCGGCGATGAATCATTTTGAATTCACTACAGCACAGATGACCACAAGATTTACGGACCAAGTCGAATACCTTAATGTATTTCCTGACAGTCGCTTTTGCTATTCTGTTTGATCAACCAGTAGCTCAGTGCTGCTGAGACAACTTTTCACTTACTCCCACCGGATGTGTACTGGATCTCTGCGATGCAAGTTACCAGCGGTATCTCAAACCAATGAATTAGATATGCTACGCTGTGCCCATTTTTGTGACATAAATGATGATGGTCAAACGTATAGAAAGACAAAAAACTGGGTGCATATTGGTTACACACTTCCAAAACCATTTAGTATATGTGGAAATCCCCGTGGTAAATTAGTATAACGGGGCTTACAATATTAAAATTTTGCAATATGGTGCTGCTTTCACATAAACAGAATATTTACTGGTCTTGTTAGTATTCCGGTAATGTGATCGCCAAACCGATTTCACGGCTATCCTCATCATCAAGCTATAAATGGTGTGTCCCTAAGGTTATGTAAACTGTTCCCCAGTCCAAACACATGGCGTAGAACGCACTTGAATCGCGGAGCAAGTAAGATAAAACCTCCACCTTGCAACTACGCATGGTGGTACTTAAAACCAGACCCTCATCTACCGAGGGAGATCAAAGTCAATCGGATTTACAGTTACCATAGTAAATCTGACTCCCGGAGAGGACAGCTGTGTGGCACAAGTACCTGATGAAAGAGTAGGGTTTTCCCACCACTTACTGAAAACGGAATTTCGTCCAATGAAGGTTCTATTAGTCAATAGGAAGTTGCGTAACGTTCAGTGTCAGCAATGCACCATAACACACAATTAGTTTCTGACTTTACAAGACCGGCAAGAGCTCACACCTTCAGATATGACCCTGACATTCGAAGCACACTTCTGTGTACACCAATGCTCACGGTTTCTTCAAGGAATCATCTGAGATTCAATCGCATCAAGTCTTGGTGTCTGTGGACCTGATAATGGTAACTGAGACTTGGCTGGATGAAAAAACCACTGATAAAGAGATCTCTGTACCAGGTATGTCAGTAGTGCGTACAGATTGACCCAATATGAGAACTGGTGTGCATTTTTACCATCACAGTGATCTAGTTTTAAAATCGTTGATGGACCATAGATTCGCGTCGTGGACTTACTTTGATGTCACCTGCAGCATAAACGTGGAGACACATGTTTAACGGCCTTCATATACCGTCCTACAATGGAAAACTGTCTTGCTTCTGCTATAAAAGCCGTTCTGACTCAACCTAACACTTAAGTTCTCCATGTTGGAGACCTCAATCTTCAGGCTGTACAGCTTCCGGATTGTCTTAGAGTGCGATCTAAGAATAAACTACAAGAGCTTGTAACTGGCCTACCACTTCATAAGCACGTCAATTCAAACGGGGAGCAAATTGGTCATGCTGAAAATTGTGTTCACCAGTGAGGAACATTTAACCAACACAGTAACACTGAGTAACCCGGGTGAGCGAATGGATTAGGAAACACTTCCCCTACGTATGTTCCGCAGAATAATTAAAAGGGGAGGTCGTGAAGGTCAGAGGACGACGGTCACTGGTTATATGATGCAATATTTTGAAAAGCTCCCTAGCTTTGCAGCATGTCCGTAGGGCTGTACGTTCTTCATCTTTTTCGTCGTGTTAATGACGTGTGTTTGACACTGGTGGTAAATTCATGCATTTGTAAGACAAGTGAAAATTCATGGGTCCTTCTGTATCTTGCAACTAACTTTTTGGTCTTCTTGCTGATTAAGTGCTCGACGGAATCTTTAGAGATATGAGGGGCATGAATATTTGTGGAGCAAGAAGGGCTATAGTGTGATGGATTTGTTGATAGAACTGCTCCACAGCGGTGTACACACTGGTAGAGAGGAAAAATACGAATGAACTGCTGAAAGCATTCCCAGTTTATCTTATGGGTTGCAACTGGTGTTGTAGAGGCGAGTTTAGTGACCATTTTAATTTGGAACCTGTGTCGGATCATTTTACGGTCGCTGCAAGGGAGATTGTTTAAGATCTCGGTCTGTGGATTGGGTATCCCCAATGTGAATGTTAAGTCCAGTACCTTGGCGGACTTGGTTGTACTGGTAATCCATTGTGAAAAATGAACAATGATTTTTTACGGGTAAAAAAGCATGTGCTCTGATGGAAGAAAGAAAAGAGACGTGCAAGCTAGACGTTGGGTTGTATGATCAGCGTATTTTCGGTAGGTTGAAATCGCCAGCAATAATCTTCTGGCTGTGTGGCAACTGTGATGCGAAGCCAAAGGTAAAAGTGATGTTGGTGATACTTACGTTAGACGCGTTCGGTGCGTTGTAGATACATGCGAGCAGTGTGTAAGATGAGACACCCGCAATTGACAGCTTAATGGAATCAGGGATATTTGCCAATTGTGAGTGGTCTATAGGTTTAGCTGTAATGTTTTCCGTAGGTATATAATACACCCTCCACTTTTTCTGTCACAGCGAGCTTTTCGAAAAGGTGGTAGTTTGGAACCATCAGAGTAGAGTCAAGTGTATCTGAAGAACACCATGTTTCAGTAACGAGGATCGCTTGTGGGTCATTGAAGTATGCAGGTGTGTTTATAAAATGAAGTTTGTTGATTATGGATTTGGCATTAATCGGAATCCTTGAAAATATATTAAGTATTCGGGAATGGCCTCTGTCCGTGGTATGATCGTCTGAACGTTTTCGTTCGAGCATGGTGCACATCGTAGGTAAGTGCGTAGCACATCACAGCAGTTTGCAACATTCGTTTTGCGTCCAATCACAGCTGCCCGGATACGGTTTCCCAACCGTTAAGACAGTGTGATGTACTGAATTCGGTAGCATATCCGCATGTAATTTGCAAGATGTCTGGCTCCATTAGGTTGCGTTGGTTCCTATTTATATGAGTGCCATTCCTACGCGTTTACTCACACATTGAATCATACTGGCCTCAAATGACAGGGAAAGAGGTCAAATAGCTCGAATTGCAACAACGTTATGGTGTCTATATGTGGTTAATTGTATCACGGGTAAATTATGCAATTTACTACCAACAACAGTACAAACGCCGTGAATTGTTGCATATATCTGCTGCCTAAGGCAAGTAAGGTGTTAACGTGCTAACGGATGATGTATGACCAATTAAGGTTGGTGTGAAAGCAGCGTAATTTGGGAAGAACAATTAGCAGATCACATGGGCGCTAGACGCAACGCAGATACAGTGTTGAGCCTAATGAACGGGTAGATACATTAGGAAGATTAGAAATTCAAGCCGTACCCGGCTATATAATGAAAAATGAGAATTGATTTTGCAAGGGTCAAAAATATGTGATTGACAAGTCCCGCAAAGTGGTTGGATTGAGAAATTAAATTGAAAGCATCAAGGAATAAGTAAAGCGTCATTTTAAGCGTCTATCGATTTAAACACACCGCTGCATAACGATCGTTTCAAAAGGGAATGGGCTGTGCACACACAAAAGAGTATATAGCGCATTTATAGTTCACTAACTCCGTGAGAGAGAAACTACGGAAATGACAACATTAACTCGTATGCTGCTTCATCTGACCGAGTTGGTACGTTAATCCAGTTTGGATACATTCATGCTAGTCATAAAGACGCTAATGCACGTATGTTCACCGCGACGTTGCGGAGAAGGCCATTGAGCACATGGTTTGGTCTGAGTTATTTCGTCCTGCGAGCGAAACGGACTACAACAAGTAATGCAAGTTGGAAAGGGTGTCATCAAGGCGCCTTTTAAAAGATCGTTACTGTGGCGTCAAGGATGACGCGCGTCGGAAGGGCGTTTCAGGCACGGAACACACGGAGGGAGAAAACTTTGTGTCGACACGCAAGTAGACTGTAGTGCATAGCCAGTTTGAGCTGATGGCCTCTCAAGTTGATATGTTGGCTCAGCGGCAACAGTTTGCGGAATGGATGAATTGGGTTTGTCAGTATTAAGTACACTATGATTAGGTCTCCTCGCAGACGTCGTTATTCAATCTCAGGGAATGTAGTCTGGGGAATGTAGTCTGCCCTGGTAAGAGAGATGAAACAATGCTCTAACGAGTTTGGTTGCTCTACGTTGTGGAGCTACAAGTGCATCGACGTCGTGCTTGCGTCAGGGACGCCAGGCCTGGATCGCATATTTCACAAGAAGAAGCAACTGGTGAGAAATTGCACAAATTGGATTAAATAGATGGCTGTCGAGGTATGTGAAATCTGCTAACGTGCTACGAACCTTGGAGGATTTGTCGCTTTATGGTTCGCTACTCTGATAATCGAAATCAGCCTTTGCCGGTTTTTGATGTCGCAATTTAATAAATATAGTGTTTTAAATGTTTGCAAATCACAAGTACACTGGAGCCCGATTCAGTTTTTCACCGATCTTGGCGAATTGGTTGCAGACGTTTCTTCACCAATCGTAGTGATTTCATCAGTACAGAGTTGGCCGTTGCTTAGTCGCAAAACACTTTCAGGGAAATCCAGAACTGGTCCATTCCTGGTCTTGCCTGATACTCAGTTGCCAAGCTCTGTAAATAGATAAACAACTGAGAAAGGATGTTCATCACATCAACGCTTAATTATCGAAACTTCCGACTTCAAAACAATTACAGTACATAAAATGGGTTTACCAACCCTTCCACATAGGTTCACTGTACAATTTCACCCATCGTTCTACATCTGCGCAGCACGCTACTGCAGAAAACGACATGTACTACAACCGTTTGTTTTCTCGCACAAATGCTTAAAGTAATAAGCCAATATGCAACGAAAGCCGGGTTCACTTGGTCATCATGTGACATCATTTCTACATTTTGTGTACACAGAAGCGGGGTAATTTTTGAGTTTTGAAATACCGCTATGTGTCTTGATTGCGGCACACAATGTCGGTTGAGGCTATGGTTTACTCTATAGTTAACCTTAGACAATGTCCGCTTTAGACTCTGCACTCCGCTTTGCCTTATCTGGAGAGTCTAAATAAAATGAAGGCTGGTCGTGGAGTGCCACGCTGGGAGACGGGAACACCGAAACACTGGAGACATTCTGTGAAGGCCATCTGGGATTGCTCATAGCTAACTTAACCAGACTGTCGACACCAGTGGTTAATTTTGGTGCAGGCATTTGAAGTGTAGTTTATGCTCATCGAGCATGGGTGCAAGTTTCCACAAGTTCGGAAACTTTTCCTTGTACTTAAAGATGCACTGCACAGTGTGATGTCCAAGGTATTCCAACCGAATTAGGTGCTATTTCACTAAGTACCCAGCAATAAGAAATACAGCGCATGCATGGACGAACAGGAAAGGGCTTAAGCTGTGTTTCAGTGACCCAGAGCCAAGCTACAATTCACATACAAAAATAATGATACTGCATTTCTGACACCGAACCCAACCGAATACAGATCTTTTGAAGTCAGACCAACATACGGAGGAACCACTTTCGTTGTACATGCACGCACCAAAGTAAGGATGAGGCACTGACATCAGATAGTTTTCTAGTTACAAATTGCGACGACTCATGTAAACACAGGAAAAGCTGTGGGGAGGAAATGGTCGGGTTTCTAGGGCAGCTGGTTGACACAAATATACTTCCTGTTCTTCAACGTCAAGGTGCGTCGCTGCGTTCGTGCTCTTCTCATCGGAAGTTAAAAGCTTGGCCAAAACATCATAGTCATTGAATGAACCTTTTTCTGGCAATTTAGCGACCTTCCGAATGGACTTCCTTCGTCGAAGTCGAACTTTAAAGAGCCGGGCGAAAACGTATTTTTGGCAAACACTAAAGCGGCAGTTTTCTGCTGCAGGATAAGTATACCGTCATCAACTAGTGGAAGAGATATGTGACAGTAACTTGCTGCCCGTCGTAATGTCACGTATTAAAAAACATAGTTGGAATTAGTAAAAAGAACGGAGTACGTCAGGCTGGTGAGAAGGTTCTGTTCTCGACTTTTCAGTATGACCTAGTAACCCGAGGTAAGTGAGTGTATGCGGTGAGGCTAGTCTGTAGCTGGCAATCAACGCTACCAATCTTTGAACATTCAAATCAACAATTCAGGCCTACGAGACTCCAGTACTTATACAAACAAAATATTATACAATTTAGCAAATTACGTCAGATATGGGACACCCATCAAGACAGCAACTTGACGATGAAGAACAGGAAGTGTATTTGTGTCAACCAGCTGCCCTAGAAACCCGACCATTTCCTCCCCACAGCTTTTCCTGTGTTTACATGAGTCGTCGCAATTTGTAACTAGAAAACTATCTGATGTCAGTGCCTCATCCTTACTTTGGTGCGTGCATGTACAACGAAAGTGGTTCCTCCGTATGTTGGTCTGACTTCAAAAGATCTGTATTCGGTTGGGTTCGGTGTCAGAAATGCAGTATCATTATTTTTGTATGTGAATTGTAGCTTGGCTCTGGGTCACTGAAACACAGCTTAAGCCCTTTCCTGTTCGTCCATGCATGCGCTGTATTTCTTATTGCTGGGTACTTAGTGAAATATCACCTAATTCGGTTGGAATACCTTGGACATCACATTGTGCAGTGCATCTTTAAGTACAAGGAAAAGTTTCCGAACTTGTGGGAACTTGCACCCATGTTCGATGAGCATGAATTACACTGCAAATGCCTGCACCAAAATTAACCACTGGTGTCGACAGTCTGGTTAAGTTAGCTATGAGCAATCCCAGATGGCCTTCACAGAATGTCTCCAGTGTTTCGGTGTTCCCGTCTCCCAGCGTGGCACTCCACGACCAGCCTTCATTTTATTTAGACTCTCCAGATAAGGCAAAGCAGAGTGCAGAGTCTAAACCGGGCATTGTCTAAGGTTAACTATAGAGTAAACCATAGCCTCAACCGACATTGTGTGCCGCAATCAAGACACATAGCGGTACTTCAAAACTCAAAAAGTACCCCGCTTTTGTGTACACAAAATGTAGAATTGCTGTCACATGATGACCAAGTGAACCCGGCTTTCGTTGCATATTGGATTATTACTTTAAGCATTTGCGCGAGAAAACAAACGGTTGTAGTACATGTCGTTTTCTGCAGTAGCGTGCTGCGCAGATGTAGAACGATGGGTGAAATTGTACAGTGAACCCATGTGGAAGGGTTGGTAAACCCATTTTATGTACTGTAATTGTTTTGAAGTCGGAAGTTTCGATAATTAAGCGTTGATGTGATGAACATCCTTTCTCAGTTGTTTATCTATTTACAGAGCTTGGCAACTGAGTATCAGGCAAGACCAGGAATGGACCAGTTTTGGATTTCCCTGAAAGTGTTTTGCGACTAAGCAACGGCCAACTATGCACTGATGAAATCACTACGATTGGTGAAGAAACGTCTGCAACCAATTCGCCAAGATCGGTGAAAAACTGAATCGGGCCCCAGTGCACTTGTGATTTGCAAACATTTAAAACACTATATTTATTAAATTGCGACATCAAAAACCGCCAAAGGCTGCTTTCGATTATCAGAGTAGCGAACCATAAAGCGACAAATCCTCCAAGGTTCGTAGCACGTTAGCAGATTTCACATACCTCGACAGCCATCTATTTAATCCAATTTGTGCAATTTCGCACCAGTTGCTTCTTCTTGTGAAATATGCGATCCAGGCCTGGCGTCCCTGACGCAAGCGCGACGTCGATGCACTTGTAGCTCCACAACGTAGAGCAACCAAACTCGTTAGAGCATTGTTTCATCTCTCTTACCAGCGCAGACTACATTCCCTGAGATTGAATAACGACGTCTGCGAGGAGACCTAATCATAGTTTACTTAATACTGACAAACCCAATTCATCCATTCCGCAAACTGTTGCCGCTGAGCCAACATATCAACTTGAGAGACCATCAGCTCAAACTGGCTATGCACTACAGTTTACTTGAGTGTCGACACAAAGTTTTCTCCCTCCGTGTGTCCCGTGCCTGAAACGCCCTTCCGACTCGCGTCATCCTTGACGTCACAGTAACGATCTTTTAAAAGGCGCCCTGCTGACACCCTTTCCAACTTGCATTACTTGTTGTAGTCCGTTTCGCTCGCAGGACGAAATAACTCAGACCAAACCATGTGCTTAATGGCCCTCTCCGCAACGTCGTGGTGAACATATGTGCATAAGTGTCTTTATGACTAGCATGAATGTATCCAAACTGGATTAACGTACCAACTCGGTCAGATGAAGCAGCACACGTGGGAATGTTGTCATTTCCGTAGTTTCTCTCTCACGGAGTTAGTGAAGTATAAATGCGTTATATACTCTTTTGTGTGTGCACATCCCATTCCCTTTTGAAGCCATCTTTATGCCTCATTTAATAGCGGACTCGCCAATTACCTTTATCTAATTTCCCTTAGCTCTGTTTTCACATGGGAAAATACCCTCCTTGTACTATTGCAATATGGTCCGCAAAACTATGAACACTAGTGTTTTCATAACTTGGCTTTGACCTCAATTTTCCGGCAGATTTTTAGTGCATGTAACGCATATCCAATTCCTCCACTTATGAATTTCAACCAAGAAAGAGCATTGATTCTTCTGTATAAATTGATCTGTGCAGCTATATACACAGTTTCTATCATCAAGACAAATATGCGTCTATTATTATGAGTATTATGATTATTGTCGGCCGGTGGCCCAGTGGTCTGCATGTTTGCTTTGCGACCATATGTTAACCGGTTCGAACCCGCTTAGGGGTGGGCGTCCTCGCGGTATACTCAGCCCGCGCGCGACTAGTGGTTGTTGCGCGGCAGCGAAGCGCCGTTACGGCGTACAGCTGACACATTATTTATTTATTATTATTTTATTATGATTATTATAACTCGAAATAATACGATAAACAGATTTCCAGATTACCGAAATGCGATTTTACTATAGTGACTAGATATGGCGGAGTATTGCATACAGCTGCACAGCGAACTCAAACTGAAACTATGGTAATTCAATGGGTCGGTTAGGATAGCTAGGATTGGCTTTCCCCACTGATAATAACATTAAAGTCATACCATTTTAACGACAAAAAGGAACAAAATGTCATGTGAAAACCAACATAACAAAACAAAGTCCGAAAAATTTTGTTCTGTGTTCCTGACATTTGTAAATTTGTTATTTTGTTCCCCACATTTTTTTCTGGGGATCGAAGTCTGTTTATAGACTGCTACAAAAATATATATATCTTTTCTATATATATATATATATATATATATATATATATACCGCTTGACAATATGGACTATAACGTCAGAAACCCGTGCGTAAGCTTTTTATATTAAGCGAATCAGAGTAGTATAATATTGAGGAATATTATTTATCTTTATTTTATATGTAAAGTTAATATCACTGTTTTGGATAAGTGCGTGTTGTGCGATATGGAATTATGGTTAGCCAGGAAGCACTGTTCTACGAATATTACTTCCCATTGTATTGCTCGTTTCGTGCTTAAACAGGGGACAATAGCAAATTCATTATTTAACCCTATATGCATCCATACATACATTCTTTTACTAATGCGTGCATCCGTTTAGACTGCAAACGCACTTTTCCTCGGTTGAGGCGATTCATTCTATGCGCCATAGTACTGCTCGGAAAAAATACGCGGAAGGAAAAGTTAGAAATTATAAATTTGTGGCAATATTGGTGATACTAAAATGCTTTTCGCAGTACCGTCCGACATAGAGGATGCGTAATAAAAGTAAACACTCGCATAATAGGTATTCTGCCGACGCCGAAGCTAACGAACACTTGCAAACTCACAGTCGTTAGTTTTGGCAAATGTTGGTTGCCATCCCGGAGAACAATAACCCTGCAGACATGAGTGCCTACCCAACACAGGGATTTCATGTCAACTAGGCTTTTGGCATTCAAAAATTACTTCAGGTTGAATATACACACGAACTGCATGACAGACGGCTTACTAGAAGTCTGTGCCTACCTCACATCAGTTCCGTTCAGTGAAAGGATAGATGGTGCAGCTAAATGGTCAGGGTTTCATTCACTTTTAGTGCAGTTGGCTGGGAAATCTGTTGCCAAGTGGGCCATAAATCAACGAAATCACAGTCGGAAAGTTAAACTCAACATTAAAAGCAGTACATGTGACCCAATAACGTTTTAAGCGATTGTAGACAGCGCAAATATGCTCGACTCACTGACGCCGATTGCACAACACTCATACGACTGAAAAAGATCATATACAGAATCCACTAATTTTCCAAATTTAGAGAGTATTGTAGAGCGTTCCCAAGTCTGCCAAATTTAATGACAGTGTCAGCGAGCACTAGAAAACACATTTTGATTTGTGTTTATATCCGTACTAGACCTATTTACTAAAAGCGGTAAAGTACACGAATAATGGCTTGATAAGGTGTACGAATACACCTACAACGTCCTGACCTACGCCTGACCTTGGTGCGGTCGAACAACTCCCAGTTCGTGTGCGTGTTCTGACCTATTCGTGCGTCACCCCTAGCGCAAAATACACTCATCAAGGCTTTGTTGTAAACAAGAGGAAAACTAGCATTCCTATGGTTCAGCGTCGTTTATGTTGTGCAGACAACTGCAGTAAAGTGCTTAAGATCAGTATCACCTGTTCCAACTGCATTAAATCGTACTGCCCGCAATGTGCAGGCAAATCTGTCCAAGAAGTGAGACAGACAAACCACGTTGCTGACACAGTTTGGTTTTGCCCATCATGTCAAGTGATTCCAGTTGTCAACTGTTTATCATTGCTAATGAAAAAATGCGATAGGATGCCTGAAATAATCGCACAATTTGTAAATACTGAGGTCGCTCCCTCGGAGGTAAATATGGCCACGATAATACCTCACCCGGTCAAAGTTAGTTCTGCGTCTAAACCGAAGAAAACAGCTAGACGATCCAACCGCACTGCAGCCTCTGTGAATCTAAACCCACTGGGTCACCTCACTCCCATCAGTGGGCAAGCCTCAAACATGCCTGCGTCCACTTCTCCAAACATAGACACTTCACTTGGAGATTCAGCCATGACACCGATAGCTCACAGCCGAAGGAAATCCGGTGCAGATAACAAGCAGGTAACGTACGCATCGATTGCCTCAATAAACACATCGGGAGCGACACATGTAGTTCCATATTCTGTATCGAGCACGCGTGGCCCAAAGCAGCTTTCATTGTCAACTCCAGTGGTGCCCTCTAAACAACCTGAATTGCCGGCAAAAAGTATAAAGCCAACACTTGCTAGACAAAACCACGCTGCGCTAACTCTCGTGTGCACCAATGTTCCCGAATCCAAATCTGGCACAATAAAAGGCAAGTTGCAAGACGATCGCAACCAGTGGAGTTCCATCTGCGAGGCGATTGGTATTCGGGTTGAGCCTGCAATGCTGCAACGCGTAGCACGTCACCCGACCTCAGTGCACTCTGGTGAACCTCGAATGCTTCGAGTAACTCTAAACTCAGCAGATGAGACAGAGGCTGACCTGCTCTCAGCAGTTCGTCTTCGCAACTCATCGAGCGGAGTGCGCATATTACCTGATCTACCTTGGAAAGACCGCGCAAAAGAAGCAGTGGAGCAACGCGGTATTGCTACTAGGGATAGCAAGAAAACAGTATTTGTTCATGGTGTTCCCGAGCTCCTGCATGCCCTTGATCACGATGCACAAACACATGACCGAGAACAGTGGTGCTACATCCGCGAAGCACTCTGTGTTAACAATGTTATTGCCAAATCCCTGATAAGAGTTCCGTCATCACCTAACTAAAGGGCTGCGGTCCAAGGCTAATGAAGGTAATACTACACTCTGAGGGAATGACGCAAGTTCTGTTGGACAGCTGGTTAAAATTTCGAGCTAGGTTGCCAACAGAAATCCGACTGAAGGCAGCAGGCGAACGACCAAAAGTCGGAAGAAATTCGATGGAACTTGCAAACGCTGCAAATTCTTTATTTGCACAGTCCTTCGGAGAGATCGACACAACAACGCCCACGTCACACAGGAGGACCGAGCACAGCACGAGTGAACCATCAGTTCAGGAACGCTCAATAATATCATGTAACACGACTGAAATACACAAACCAAAAAACGATTAATTGCCGGCCACCTAACGGCCGGCTTAAAAGCGAACACAAACTTGACATCCACCAATGAACTCCTAACCACAAAAGCCCTATCTTGCATGTAGACAAACGCTCAAGGCCTTCGAAGCAAGTTGGCCGAACTTAGAGAACTCCATGCCTCACAACCGCGGGACCTCGTCATGATTACAGAGACATGGTTAAACCCTGAGATAACCGAATGTGAGATCAAGTTACCCGGTATGTCGCTGCTTCGGACCGATAGAACCGGAATGGGTGGCGGTGTGATTCTTTATTATCATACAAGCCTCCGATGTGAAGTTATCGATCACCCGGAAATCCAAGCTCCCGATTCGTTTTGGTGCCGCCTTTGGTTGCGAAACAAGGACACATGTCTACTAGCCGTGGTTTATCGCCCGCCAAACTCAACGTCGGAAATGGACTCCAAACTGTACCACGTTTTTCAGTTTGCTTTGAACAAGTCCTACACCCACATTCTTATCGCGGGAGACTTTAACGTGCACGACATAGAAACGCCGGCCACTGACGGTACGCAGTTTAAAGCCTGTTTGCAAGAACTTATTGTTAGCCACCCTCTTTACAACCACGTAACCTCTCCCACCAGATTTCGAACTTCTAACAAGTCGTCGATACTAGATCTTGTGCTAACTAACGAAGAACTCATGGTTGGCGGGATAGTTACAAGCACACCACTGGGTCGTATTGATCATGTCACTCTACTGTTTGATTATATATGCTATGCCGAGTACCCGGAAAAGGAGGAGGATAAAGTGCACACTGTCACGCACTACAATGTGTTGTCCGAGCTTGTTAAGGATACATCTTGGACTTTCTTATTCGAATGCCCCCCAGATTTGGCCTGGGATATGTTTACAAGGACTTTGAGCACACTGTTAGCGCAAGCATCGGAACAGAAGTCATTCCAACCCCAAAACCAGAGTAAGTCATTTCTGAGGAGCAGAACACGTAAATGTATGTCCCGGAGGGATTTGGCTTGGCGAAATCACCAGGGTTGCCCGAATGCCGAAACCTGGACTGCATACGTGACACATCGTAACGTCTGTGTGAAACTGATCCTCGAAGACAAGGTCACTCATCAGCAGAAGTTAATGAAGCGATTCTGCACTAACCACAAACTCCTGCATAGGCACATTAACGGCCTTCGAAAGGTAAAGCGAGGGGTTCCGGCGCTAGTCACGGCTGATGGATGCACGCGATCAGCTATGGAAGTAGCTGATCTCCTACGGCTTCATTACTCCCAAACGTTCCAACAAGTGTCGAGCCCAAACATTCACCTCATTTCTAATACTCCACCATCTGGTTTAGAAAACATCACCTTCACTACGGAGGCTGTTTTGAAGAAGTTGTTATGCTTGCGTATCCACAGTTCTCCCGGAGCTGATAACATCCGACCAAAGGCTCTACAGGCAGTAGCTAGTGATCTATCAGAACCACTGGCTGTTTTCTATCAGCGATGTCTAGAGGAAAACCTTATTCCACCAGTATGGAAGAAAGGGGTCATCACTCCTATCCATAAAGGAGGTAGCCGCACTGATCCTGCCAACTACCGTGCAATAACATTACTTCCCGTACTATCCAAAGTGATGGAATCAATCGTCGCAGACGCGCTGATGCAATATTTGGAAAGCCACAATTTAATAGCCCCAGAGCAACATGGCTTTCGTAAAAAGCACTCCTGTAATACTAACCTATTAATTGCACGTAATAGCTGGACTGAAGCTGTTGATGATGGAGTTGGAGTCGATGTCATCTACCTGGACTTTTCAAAAGCGTTTGATCGTTTAGACCATCGAGTTCTCCTTCAGAAGCTTCGGAACTACGGCATTGGCGATCCAATCCTGAGTTGGATTAGCAATTTTCTACAAGAACGACGGCTAGTGGTGAGAGTCCGAGAATCATTTTCTCATGCAATCTACGTGACGTGTGGAGTACCACAAGGCTCGGTTCTTGGACCTCGTCTATTCTTGGTGTTCATTAACCACTTGGCGAGATCAATTACTTCCGATTTCTTATTTTTCGCTGATGATATCAAGATATGGCGAAGGATCATAGGACCGGATGACCATGAACGGCTCCAGCACGATCTTAACACAGTGTCGAACTGGTCAATTCAAAACGCTCTACCGTTCAACGTAGACAAATGGCGCGTAGTACAATTACGCCATAGACATAACTACACCTACATACTTGGGACAAACGAATTGCAGAATAGCTCCCAGGAACGTGACCTGGGTGTGATCGTACAGAGCGACCTCAACTGTTCACAACAGGCTGAGGTAGCTGCCAAAAGAGGCAACCAGCACGTCGGCATGCAGCGCAGGGCATTCGGGAGATTTGACCCATCAATCTTCCCAATGATGCTCAATTCCTACGTGCGCCCGCATGTTGAGTACGCAATCCAAGCTTGGCAACCATGGTTGAAAAGCGACCTAGAAGCGATAGAGGCACCACAACGGAGAGCAACGAAGAACGTGATGGGCCTGCGGTACCACTCTTACCACCGAAGGCTGAAGTTGCTGGGAATTTTCAGCGGACGTTATCGAAGGCTGCGCGGCGATCTCATATTAGCGTATCAGATATTGAGTGACCCCAACCACGTTTGCCGCCATTTGCTGAAACTTAGCCACAACACGCAGCTCAGGGGTAACTGCTTAAAGTTGAAGGAACAATATAGCCGTCTAGAGTGTCGACGGAATTACTTTTCCCTTCGGGTTTGCAAACCATGGAACGCACTCTCAGACTCAGTAGTATCCTCTCCTACCCTGGATGTTTTCAAAAAACGATTAGACGTTGCTCTCAGCTCCCAACATTTTGTTACCTAAGCTCCTCTGTTGTGGATTACGCCAAGCATGTTTTCAACAGGACTAATGTATCAAATGGACCTAAGTGAGCGACCATATTTTATTTTCTCACTTTGTACCTCAACTATCACTGCGCCCCAGTGTCTTTCTGAATGTTTACGCGCGATATTTCTTTTTCCTTTTACACTGGTGTTGCTTATCAAAGTATTCATCTCGGCAGACGTTCGATAGATGACCCACACATATTTTAATTGCATCATATTCACCGCTACCATCCTACGGGACGTGTCAAGAACTTGCTTTTATCTCGTGATAAATCATCGTTCATTTTTAACCTACTACTTTTAGTGTGCAACTGGTATCAAGAATTGCAGTATGCGACAGAGCAGACACTTCCAGGTTTGCATCTTTCCCACACTCTCTTTTGGCTCCAACTGTAAGGCAACTGATCAGTGAATCGACACAAACATTATCCTACCCCCTAAATTGACAACCGTAAAGTATTTTTTGGTACACAACTCGCCGGACAATGTAGTTCTTTCTTATGCGATCCGAATACTACGGCTTCTCTTGTAGCATTGTCAGCTAGCATAACATCACAACCGGCTTGGTTACGCATGCGAGAGGTGCAAGTAAGCTGTCTTGCGGTAATATTGAATATTGAATACCGTATTATAGAGCAAGTAGAAATGAATTCTGTACACTTGCGAAAGATGGCGAACAATGTTACAAAAATTGTCAGCCGTGAATATCGGCATCGTTCTCATGTAACATGTAGAATAGCTGACTCACGGTATTGCAGGACTCACGAATGTGACATGTCATCGTAAGTGCGCCATCCATCTCTGAGTCGAATAGTGGTAAACTATAAATCTAACAACGTTTGAACTGCTGTACAGACGTTGCCTCCATCACAAGTTCACGCAGACTGTTCCAAATATTTACCACTATCCGTTCGAAACACCGTAGGTTGGGGACTTGCTTCTCATCCGACACGGCAAGTTTGTATCTATGTCCGCGTGTGATGCATGGCCCTCGTAAGTGCAGCATTGGCCTTAGCATTGGGAAGTCACCGAGATGTAGAATACGGTAGGTCATAATGAGGTGGACTCGCATCCGACGGTAGGACAAAGTGTAGAGTCCTACTTTCTCGCACCGGTCTTCATACCCCAAGCCATGTACACTCGGGATGAGCCTGGTAGCAACATGTTGGATCCGTTCGAGTTTTGTGCCTCGCCTCAGGTAATCGGAAAGTAGGAGGGCGAATCGTACTCTAGCATTGGTCTAATGACGGAAGAGTAGAGGCGAATAGCAACCTCTTCAGACCATGTGCCGAAACTACGTTTGAGCGCTCAAAGCATGCGCAGTCCGTTACGATATAGCCTGTTCGTGTTGTCCACAGACTTCAAATCGTAGCGTGAGAGTCCACTTAGGTCCTTCACGGAGGGTGTGATATATAGCGGTTGGCCATCAAGGGTGCAGTTTCGGCCGTCAGCACCCATCCCCAGGCTTACAGATACGGATTTGGCTGGGTTGACTGGGAGATGAACTTCTGCAAACCATGTGGATAGACGGTTGAAGTCTTGCTGAAGTACGCGAAAGTCGTCTGGAGCGCCAATTTCTCTCCAAATCTTCATGTCGTCCGCAAACAAGGCACACGGCTACCGGAGAAGCTGAAGTAGCTCGTTGATGTGGATCAGGAACAGAGTGGGCCCCAGCAGAGTGCCTTAAAGCACGCTACTTGTAGATGGATACCAGTAAGTTAGATAGTCGTCGACCAGTACCCTCCACTTTCGTCAAACAAAATGTAGTGGGTCCACCGGTGCAGTGAGCCGCCGACACGGCACATCCTGAGTTTGTGAGGGAGGACCTTATGGCTGACCTTGTCGAAAGCTTTACTGGAATCCATGAGTCTCACGTCGACAGACTTCCCCTTGCTTATTGCTTGCAACCACTCACGCCTCGTCACATGCAAGTTAGTAATGCACGATCGGTCTTGCATAAAAGCGTGCTGTGCTGCAGCAGGTTATTTTGGATCGTTAAGCACCTGCTTACGACTGGTCAACAGGCAATGTTAGCTTTCGGTTTGTTACACGGGATTTACCTATGATATGTATCCGACAAGTGCATACTAGCTGGTGGAATCCTTAAGTATTTTCCATTAATTGACTTTACATGTGGCGAACTTGTACTTATTCGCTTGGTATTTCTTGACACATAATCCATGTTTCTGGCTCATTACAGTGAAATTGCTTTACTGCTAAACAGCGCTGGCTACAATGCAACCCAGTAAATAACGGACTGCATAAACCACTATGTTAACAATCCAGCAGGGTCACCAAGCTGCACCAGATAACATCATGGTTTCTCTGTCGCCTGTATCGACTGCGACTCGGAGCCTATTGATGGCGAATTGTACCGGGGAATGCTTAGGAGTTTTCTTCGGGATTAGAAATGCACCCTGAAGGCCACTACGTTATGCATATTTGTCGGCAGCCTGCTTCGTCAACTTTTGCGTACCACAATATTAGTGTCAGCAGCGGAATCTTTCAATCTAAAATTGTATACCATGTGAGTTAGAGTCTACTGAGTGATACGCCACCCGGAACCATACCTTAGGATGTTTCCTTTAACTGTTATGATGCCCATCAGTGCAATAAAGATAGCATATCTAGCTTGACTTTGTGGCTAAAGGAGAAGAAGTCTTAACTAACATCCCAATGGCATAGAGTACGAGCGTTTGCTATCTCAACCTGATGAGATTAACTAAGTTCGAAACCGGTCATGGAGGCAGTGCCTTTGAGCAGTCAACACTCCATTTAGCCCTCTGCTTCATCAGCCGCGGTTCCAGTGGTCGAGTTGACCCAGGTACCCACCAGTGAGAATCGCGGTACACGTTGAGATTGCACATCGGACTCCATTGATACAACAAGTGTGCAAAATTACTCACCAAGCATAACTGGAGATGGTATCCCGGTGAACTTCAGCGTGGCACACAGTATCCATAATCCCCGATAAGAAACATAACTCACATGTAGTGTACTAATTTCCTGAACTCTCAATCAGTGAGAAAGTATGACACGTACAAGTTGTCAGTGAGGAAAGACCAGTTAGCCCAGTTGGATTAGAATGATGTACAATGTACTTCGAAAAATCCGCAAAACAGTGTTTTCGAAAATGAGACTAAGGAAAAGATGAACTGTTTTATATCACGAATAACTTGTTTTAATGGTAGGCGATCATTTCTTGAACTACTCATGTTAAGCTTTCAGAAACACGTCTAGACTCAAGCTTAATCGGTGTCAAACAGTCAATCTAGACCGGCGGTGAAAGCAAAGACTCGCGATCTGCAAGCAGCCGATGTCCTCGGGAATGTTTGACTGTCGTGTCAACTCCACCGAAACGAGAGTAGAGTTAGCCATGCGCCCCGACCAACTGACACGAAAGCTGGTCGGAGTACCACAAACCGTGTACCTGCAATGCAACCAATGATACAACATTACTACTACAGGAAACAGGATTTAGTATGAAAAGCCTTCTATTCACTAGTCCCCAGCACGTTTTGGCATTGCCGGCCGGTGACCAAGGTGAGTGAGTTATTTCTTGTATTCAATTCCAATTAACTCTGTGTATTGCAGAATTTCAATTCAGCGGGCGCATACGGAAATTTAGCGGGGGGGGGGGCTTGAATCCTGTTTAGTAACTCACAAAACTAAGGTCTATTAATAGTCTCAGCCTGCCACTAACTAGCGTGAATCCCGGTCTCCAACACACTACACTTTAAACAGTCTATTTTAAGCTAAGGGGTAGGAATGATGAATCTATCCTTACTCAACTGTTTATTTCGGTTTGGGCACCCGGTCATTATCGCTAAGTCACAGTGGACCGTCAGTGAATACTTGGAAACTCAGCTAAGTCAGTTCTACGTCAAATGTCATTTTGTTGTTGGATCGTTTTTCTTTGGATGCACTTTAGATCGTGGTTACATTTACGCCAACGGGATTTGGCCACCGTGTGATGGAAACACACAATCCCACAAGTTCGATCAAGTCTAGCCCAGGCAAGCTGTTTCACTGTTTACTCAGGTTTGACACAAAAACTCACAGCAGTGTGCACTCACTCATTTCTCCCAGTGAGATTGCGCAGATTGCTGTATGTACAAGTTTACCTATGTCACCAGCTTAGACGCATAATTGAGGTCGTGTGATCTTGTATTCGTTGTTAGGTGGATCTTGGAAGTGCTCTGCGGAAGACCGGACTTTGCCTCCCTCATTTGGGTTCGTTTTGCCCAACGTGGAGAGTAGTCTGATAAGATCGTATTGTTTATTTCGTAAGCGCAATTTGCGGGAACTGTGGTTTTCATTCCCAATAGGCAAGTGCTTACAATGAAGCTGGTATACCAATGAATCACTGGTTTTACCTTCATTACTCTGCCTCTTGCTGATTTCCATTTTTCTAACACATGTAGGGAACATACTTGTCTAACGCCCAATATGGAACACTTGCAAATGAGCTTTTCTCTTCTTCCAAACCCTTTTATGTGGACTACTTTACTGTGCAGAATTCGATATCCAAAAATGATTACGGATCCAGAGAACCACTGCTTCCTTCTAGCGGCTGCAGCCGGTTTGGTTGTTTTAGTGTAGTATACATTGATTTTGTAACGAACGAGCTATCACTACAAAAGTACGTATTTATAGTCAGCACTCAGTCGGTTTAAGCAAAAACAGTTACTGACCCACCGTAGGCTTCCAATCTCGAATGATTCCTAGTCTAGTGGTAAAATCAGGTGTATAACCTATCGCAATCAGTTGGATAGTTGCAAGCCGTTTATGCGAAAATCACCGCACCAAGGAAAAACGACAAAGACGCACGTACCAGACCGGAACGACAACCCAGAACGAGATGCGAAATATGTATTGATCTAATTACTTAAAACAAACTGTACAAACATGACGCGAATAGGTATAAGCAAGTACAGTTATAAGGATGAAATGTACATGCGCTACAACCTTACTGAAATAGTTCTTCTTTGATCACTGAACTTGTGCAGCGTGGTTTCGGTGTTAGCGCACTACCAGCATGCATTAGTAATTCAAACTAAACCGGCTTATTGATCGGAGAACCTAGTCATTCTAAACCATTATTGAGATGCGGACTCTGGCTACTCTAGAAACCGCCGAAAACCCGTACGGCTCATTCCGCCACTCAGCTATAGCAGGTTTGGTGTCTGTGAGACTAATTATGAAAAGATGTTTCGCCGAACCTTAGCCTACACAAATGCACGGACCGTCGGACAGAATATATTCAGTTCCAGTTTTCTTGGTCATTATCGTCCGCTCGTTTATTCAACTTAACTAACTGAATGCCTTGAGTCTTCTCATTCTAACTACTGAGGGATTCAGGTCTTCCAGAACGGTGTGACTTCACGTTCGTTTAAGCTTAGTACTTTGTGTATCAAACAGCTAATATTTCCACTTTCAGGTGGTAGCGGAAATGAAGTAGGGTCAAGGTCCGAATGCGCTGACTACTGTTCTGGTTGTCAGGAAGAATACTTGCAGTTTGTTCACAAGCCGCTACGCGACAAGTTAATATAAGAAGCCTCCATGTTGTGGGATCCATATTGCTCTGCAGGCTTTCCACAATTAGTTAACCACTCTAATACACAAAATACACCATTTCCATTCTAGACTAGAATAGCTCGACGTGTTATTTCCATCGTCCTAGCCTTTGGTCACCAGTACTCTTGCCAAAAGCCTGTCCGTCTCTTTTCTCCAGCCATCTCAGCTGCACTTGACATGAGTTTTTGACCTACCCATTGATGATGCATTCTAATGGCAGGACGTCGAGGCGCATAGTACCACACATCCTACTTTACCAGTTGCTGACTCAAACAACCAAAATGATGCAGTCCCAGTGGTGAGTATACCGATGGGTCACGGCCCACTTTCACACGAACTGCAGAAACTGCATGAATGCGATACAGTAAATCCGGCCTAGTACCAACAATAAAAAGTCTTGTCTCAGACGGGGACGAACCCAGTTGGCCCGAACAAAGGTGAGCGAATGTCACGTCCAAACTAATGGAGCTAGACTAGTGATAAAGTGTGAAATGGCCAGTGACTGATTGATTAGAGGTGAAGCAATCCAAGTGCAACCCGAGCGGGCAAAACCGATTTGCATAGGTGGATAGCATGGAACGGACGCGGATTAGCATGAATCAAGCTCAGCATGGAGGATTGCGGCGTTGGTCTGTCCCATCAATGCACTCCTCGACACGTATGGTCCTTGGTTTGATCCAACAGGTAGAGATAGATAGATCCGGAAGTGGGACTCAGCACATAGTGTTTGGCGTCCATCGTCATGATCACTAGGCCAGAAAGTTCCGCGACCAGTGCTTGATTGTCATTTGCTTGGCCATCCGAGTGTTGCAATCCAAGACACAAGAAGGGTGCTCAAAAATGCTGGTAATCAAGCTCAGCGTGGATTGGACTATACACGAGTGGCAAACAACAGGCACGGACAAATGAAAATGGGCAGACGATATGGGAAGCAACAAAGGGAACCGGACAATGAAAGGCTGCCAGACTGAAACAGTACTTAGGCGTAAGGAGATTATCAGATCTCCCATGGTTCTTGTTTCACCCATAGACTTTGTACGTTCAGAGGACTACACGATAGTCTCCATGTCCCATAAAGTGCCCATGTTTTTTCACCCAGTTAACACCGCTCTCAGTATGAGGAATATTTGGAATTGCTTACCAAGCAAATAATCCAAGTGTAACACTTCGTTAATTCTACTAAGTGCAATTACTGCCGCTTGACATTTAGTAGCATGTTTTGTGCTCGAACTTTTAGGTGCGCAGCTTAAACTGCTTCGCTTACAAGAAATCTTTTTTGTTGCCTCTGGTCATTACGGTAATAGGACTTCTTTGTGTATCGTCAAAGCACAGCCACAAGTTTCCAGTACAAAACTTTGGTGGAATCATTCGCATGTCGCTCCAAAAAACAGGAGGGTATAAAACAGTAGATTCCGGTGCTATTTTTTGATATTTGGACCCGGACACTACACGTAAGTCACCTGCCTCATCTTTCGGTCTTTGACGACGGTGCCTGTGAATAATCAACCTTTTGTGCCATATCCAGCTCGACTGACGGAGTAGGCATAGCCTCTTGAGAAGCGTTTGCCTTTCAGGAGTCTTTGTTCACTGCACTAATTGGAATGTCCCATCCCACCCTGTTCATGGAGTGCAACGGCTCACAACACCACGCTCGATTTGATGGTTCATAACTGTATTAAGAATACCGTGAGTTAGTTGTGTCGACTTAACCAAACTTCAAAATTACTGCTGTTTCGCTTAGCCATCACGGATAACTCGGTTTCCCTTGATTGCGCATTCAGGGAAGAATATTGGTCAACCGAAACACCTATAGGCGGTGCAAAAAGTGATTTATTGAAACAACTATGTACCCGTCTGTTTTGTTTCGCTGTTTTATGATAAAGTGTAAAAAGTAAATAAACGGCAGCACAGTTTACGGAAGGATAAATTCGTTTCATTTGCTCTTTAAAAATCAGTTCGCCTGCTATCTCCCTTGAGTTTCATGTTTTAGGTAACTATACGCTTATGCAAAAAGTTTGAGCTGTCAGATATATATATATATATATATATATATATATATATATGCAGAATAGCATGTTCAACAGCTTTGCTTCCATCAACTTGCCTGATGCATCCAACCTTTGTATGTCTCTTACCTCCAGTGACTCCCTACCATAGCAACTGAAATATGTATTGTCCTACGACGTCATCAAGCCCGGTAAGATAGCCCGAACAGGTCCTTTGCTCCGTGCTCATAAGGTGTTATCATGCACGTGAAAGTAATCGAAGATCAACTTGAAAAGCTATTATTGTATCCACTGGTTTGCCGTTGCAATTAATATGCTTTAAACCATTTTATTGCAACTTCTGTCTCCAAGGCTGCGGAATTAGTTATAGCCATTTTCTCCGCCGTCCGGCATGGGATTAATGCATCAACCAAACTTCTTTCGTCATGTGAGGGTACTCGCCACCTTTTTATGCGCTCTGCCTTGACTGGCTCGGTAGTCGTTAATATCACAACCCATTTGGTCGATCATATCCCCATGTGAAGTATTCTGTCACCGAACAGCGCGTCGGCAATACATTTTGCATTATCAGATCCCTAACCTGCGAACCTTCGGAGTTAGTTGAAGTCTATAAGGGACACTATTTTTAGGACAGCAAAACAAACGTGTCACATTGAGAATACATGGCTTCCCCAGTTTCTTACAACATGTGCTCGACGACAACAGTAACGAACCTGATTTTACTTTCTTTGATAATGCATATTTCACCAAGTGACCAGGTGAGTAGGCAAGAAATGGAGATTTGATATTATCTAAACCATAGAATAACAGATTAATAGTTTACAACAGATGACAAATCAATTGCGTGACAAGTCACTTAAGATGGGTAGGGTAAAAATAACATGGCGAAAACACAGTCTCGATAAAATAACGCGAAAGCTACATGACTAACAAAGGGTAATGCAGTGGCACATAAGGGAATTTTCTTTCCTAGAGTTTAAGTGCAGTCTGATGTAGTCTACCGTTTGTTCCACATTAAAGTCGTCACTTGAAGATCATGTGCCATATCACGTACTGTAAGTATGCCAGTGTCTCTTCCATTCGTCATTTTAATAGTGATAATATGGCGGCATCAATTACACGTGGTGAGAAGGAGCTCTTGAGCTGTGAGACGCTGAGGCGGGAAACGTTCCTCGACATTTCAGTTGGCTTAAACGGTTGGTTCCTCGAGGAAGTGCTCAAATTGTTTCAAATGTTGGTGGCACCCACGTTAGATCCCGCCGTAAACACCGAGGACCTCCGATGTACATTAGTGTTTTCTGCTTGACTTGTCGGAGTAGGTGGGATACATCTTTGAAGTGCTTCGTAGCTCTTTGTTGTGTAGTCACTAGTGCGGTAACACTGTGCTTTTGCGTCGGATGCGCGGTTGCAGAGCGTATCAGACTTATGGCCCCACGTTCGCGCCAAGCATTTGCGCAAAGATTGGGATCTCGAAATTCGCGAACGTGCTACGCAGCAGGGCGAAGTGCTAACTACCTTCCTTTAATGCATTTTTGGTCTACCTGAAACAGCTAACGTCATCTTGCACGAACATGCCGAGACCGATCTCATAAGGAGAGCACTGTGAAATTTGTAGCCATAATCGGCAGTTGCGAGTGCTTGGATGACGCATGTTTGGAACTTTACAATTGGCCGTGCTGAACCGGGGAAGGTTTTGGGTTTTTAATGTAGAAGACCTCCCCAATCCACTTTGCAGGGTTGGGTGGCCTTACTTTGCAGTGAGAGCACAACAAATTATTAGATAATTGGATAATAGCATGGCATTTAAAACGTACACCCACTAAAGTCATTTATGAAGACCGGAAGAAGGTAAACACTGAATGACGAGACTTGCGTTACTTTACCCAGAAATTTGACTGGCCCGGAGAAAGACGCAAGCCTTCATCTTTAGCTGTACACCAGTGGCAAGTGCAATTATGCATGTGCAAGTTGGTGAAAGTTATTTTATGGGCACGTGGATGGGCATAGTGGTCTTAAGCATCAGCTAGTATGAGGGGTACTCGAGAAGATGGACTGTGAGTTTCAGAATCATTAGTGGGTCACGACAGTGGTTGTATCTCGACGTTTGCTAACTTCAAAATGTCAGTACTCATAGAATCCTTGTAGCCATTTTAGTCAGGCATGAAGTGCTTCTCATTGAATTGGCTATTGTAGGGCGGTGTCAGAAGGCTACGGACGTACTCATCGCGCACTAGGACGAGGACGCAACGGAAAAAGCCGTGATGAACCAGTGGACTTCGAGCGTTGACTCGGATTAACGTTGTATGAATCAAGTCGAATTGTCATCTCAGAGGTGCGAGGTATGCGGTCAGATATAGTTCCCCGGTTACACCATTTTTTCGGGAAGTTTGAGCCCGGTACCGAAAACAGGTTCAGCGGGACAACAGCCGCTGTTGTCAGTGACGAGGTTACGAGTGCCACAGTGGATGAGAGACAGTCATTCCGACCACCTGGAGTTGGATTGATAAGTAGTAATTTCAGTATTACTGTGGCGATGGAACGGTTGGCAGCAGGATGGTAGATTTGAACCATAGAGCAAGCGGTTCAGTTCACGGAACACAGCGAAATTAATCTATCATCCTCTAATTGTCATCCTCTAGAGTTTGCAAACTAATTTACCACAGTTCCGGCGGAGAAGTCTCGTAATATCATAGCTTGTGACCAGCGCATAAAACAATTAACACAAGTCAGAAAATAGAGGGAACCGTTGGACAGAGGTAGCGGATTAACGATGGGTAGATGTGCATGCTTAAAGCAAGCGTCGGCAGAGAAAATGTACCAGGAATAGCAAATGTGTGTCTGTGTACCTTACTAGCCTGACGATTAACAGGATGTTTTACCGACTGTCGAACATCTAAGGTCAGCTATGCTAAATACACGACAGGAGGTCCCCTTGACTCTCTCTCGGATTCACCTCTAGGAACTGCCATGCAAGTGGTCAAAAACGAGTCGGCCGTACTGTTTTGGCACATAAGGCTGTGCCCTGCCCGTGGATGCATCACGGTGGATATTGGAATCGGTGCTAAGAGTAGGCAGCTGGCAGAGTTTCGTCGATGAATTTGATTTCAGTTGCGCAAACTAGGGCACTTTTCGTGATGAGGCGCAATGTCTACCAAGTCACTCCCTCGGCTAGTATCATTGCGTCGATAGATCCAGGACAGCGTCGGCGACGAAGTTCTCGGTGCCCACGACCTGAAGGATATCGGTTATGAACTCTGATAGTCGGAAATATATGCTTTTGTAAAAGAAAGCGGTCAGGACAACCACGATTATCAAAAGCAAATGACTCGTGGTTTGTGAAGTTGCTTACTGAGCGACTATCACGCAAATGCCGGAAATGCTTGACTGCAAGGATCTATCGACCAAAAGAGCAATATCGCACCTCGACGTGCTGAAGTATAAGGTAGAACTTGCTGATAATTTTGTTTCTTATTTAAATAGTAGTTGCATGACCGCATCGACGGCGGTTTGCCATGCATCGGACTTGATGATGATAGGTTTGTCCAACTCGGTCCTGGAATAACTAAGAATTGTGGCGTTCGATAAAGCATGCCTAATCCTATCGCATTCAAAGGTTATTTCTGTTTTGAGCTCGAATTCCCTTGACTTGCCTCCGAGTAAATCAGATAACGAGTAAAGTAGTCCGGGGTACTTCGGTATAAACGGCTGTTGTAATACACCATACGGAAAAAAGAGGCGTGGGTTCCGAAGGAATGTGGCATCATATAACCTGTTGTTGCTCCTGTTTTCTCTGATAGTGGCGTATTGCCGTTACAGTCAATATTACAACCGAAACGTTCCACACAGTTTTGGCCGAAAACACACCAGTCGGTATTCACCGTGATCCTATCCTGAGTGAAAGGTTCGAACATTGATGGAAGCTGTGATGAATGCACTTCGTGACTCCAGATGACTACAAGAACATCATCGGTGTAAGTAACTGAGGAATCGAATACCCTGAGGATCTGATCTAAGATACTTGAAAGGTTTATGCGGCATTTTGTAGACAAAAACGCATGCAACCGAATTCATAAGGACCGAAATGTGTAGTCATTGTTGTCTTGGGAATAATGTTGGTAACAACTAGAAAGTGATAATGAGTTCGAATCAAATTCAAGTCAGGGAAATCGTTTTGTTCTGCGGTGCGATAGAAAACGCATAGTCGTACGAGATAAAATACTCATCCAGCACGGAGACGTTGTTTAGTGCGCGCTAATGTTCACATTGTTGCCAGTCTTCGCTGGACATTTAAGGGACCATTTGAAGTGGAGTTGACAATGCGTTGTTAGAAGGGCGGACGATACCAAGACGAAGCACCTGATCGAACTCAGCTGAGATGAGCTTGACTTGGAGTAGTCGACGCGGTTGAGCGGTGACCGCAGGTTCACGGCTAATGTGTTAGTGAGTGCTTTCGTGTTTAGGATCAGAAAATTTGTTGGATGATTGACACAAAGCAGGATGTTCGCAGGCTAGGAATATTTCACAGTAGACTACATGTCCCTTCGTAGTTAAAGAGGATTTTATTTGCTTTTCACTGCACCACCGATTTTGTTAAGCATATTCGCACCGTCAGAAAAGTTTGACCATTTTCCAACTCACTGAGAAACAACTTCTATCATCAGGAGTTTAGAGGATGTCCAAAACAAAAGCGGGCTCGTTACTGTCTAAATCACCACATTCAAATGACCACCATATAGTTCGAAGTCAAAGTAGTCAACTTAGTAAATGTGGCCAAGATCGTAGCTTGCCTGTTCAAAAAGACACCACCATGAGAAGCGAAAGACGTGAGAATAGCATAAAAGATATATAACAACCAGTGTAAATATGTGGAGTAACTTGTGTAAGTTTCAAATTACTTGCGACTTTAAACAATCCACTGGGATTCAGTGTCACACATGTAGTCCTTTTGTTAAAACTTTGCAGTATATTTATTATACTTACGATCAAATGTATGCCCATTTTCAAACTCGTAAATGTTGGTTACCTTTATCGACAACCAATTATGTAACGCAGAAATTGTCACGGATCTGTACCATTTTCACCCAACAAACATGTCTCATCTATAGATAAAATAAAGCTGTTGAAATTCTACGTGTTTTCCGATAACATGAGTAATCTTCACTGCATTCGTAGACCGTTGCACCAAAGATTTCAAATAAGTACGCACAGAACTCAACCGCTTCGATAACTTTTTCAATGACAGTTGGCAACATACCAACGGACAATTGTTTTTGAGTTCTGCATATTAGCGCATACGGTGATCACTGTTCCATTGGTCACCACCGTCTATGCAAAAGTTATATCAGTTTCACCAGGCTGTGTTTTCTTAAAACAACCCAACCAAGGTACAGTAGCTATTTCAAATGATTTGGGGTGAGTTGAAAGCTACGTCGCTAATTGCATCACAACTAAACATAAAACCGTTGGCGGCACTGGTGCACCACACTCGAAGTGCCCATCTAAAATATGTAGTAGAAGTAATCCTGTACATGATCCGAGGTTATTGCTGGCTGAATAGAATGCAAGATTAAAACAAATCTAGTTTCGGCACCTAGACATATATTTTGAGTCCTGTTAGGGGTAGTTAACTTAGAAAATCTTCCTCTGTGTCAAGAGCACATAAAATAATCCGCCAGTAATAGGAATGTGAAGTCTTATTGCAGGAGAGATGCTCGTATGGCAAGTGCAGCGTGAGCGCAAATGCGCTGCCTTAGTAAACCACAGCAATACCTCAAGTTGACCCATCCGTATTTGTTGAAGGGTTAGTGTCCACAAGCAAGGAGTAACAATCAATAAAGGCTTTCGCTTCCTGAATGAACTGCCTGTAACGATATTTGGTGTTTGTTCGGTTTTGCGCTTGGTCATCGCTTCCACGCCGCTCAGTTTGATTGGTCGCTGTGTAATAGAGTTGAAATCCAAATGAACTGTTTAAATTGACCTCCATTACTAATGTCTCCTGTGCTTGTTGTTACAAGGCTTGGCGAATTGGATGCACAAGGAATAGAGGGATTCCAAGGCAAAGCCCCATTAATTGTGCTTTGTAAACTCGTTGTTTATATACTTACCTGCCGTGGATCACGCTAGTCGCATGTCGCTCCTTTGAATCCAACTGTTTCGATCCCGCTGGCGCGTTCTGGCATTCGACTCATTGGAGCATCATCGTCTTGTATGACTGTCGTTTCGTACAAGCTACTGCGTTAGTCACTCGGTCGCTGACTCTCACGTGCTGTTCTTTTGCAGCCGGGACTTCTCCTCCTTACCTCGAACCTGCCCTACGGAACAAATTACAGCTGAGATTGGCTGATATTGGTGGCGGGATTAGCCTATATCAAACTCATGGTTAACTGGGACGCGAACCCACTCTAAACAGGTAGGACGTTCCACAAATGAAGATGAAAATTTATAATGTTCCTCTCTATTTAAACGTGCCATGAGAATATCCAAGGGGGGTAATCATGGTGGTCGGACAAACACAGCGGCAGACGGCTAATCATGAGTAAGAGATAACGGGAATCGCACCCGCTCTCAGCCTAATGTCAAAAGTGTAGTATCGTTTATCAGAATGTGTAGATGGGATATATAGTAATTAACAAC
>OX104063.1:225315605-225341102 GCA_944474145.2 Dicrocoelium dendriticum
ACACACAGAACTGTAGAGTCTAAGGTCAGCTATGCTAAATACACGACAGGAGGTCCCCTTGACTCTCTCTCGGATTCACCTCTAGGAACTGCCATGCAAGTGGTCAAAAACGAGTCGGCCGTACTGTTTTGGCACATAAGGCTGTGCCCTGCCCGTGGATGCATCACGGTGGATATTGGAATCGGTGCTAAGAGTAGGCAGCTGGCAGAGTTTCATCGATGAATTTGATTTCAGTTGCGCAAACTCAGGGCTCTTTCCGTGATGAGGCGCAATGTCTACCAAGTCACTCCCTCGGCTAGTATCATTGCGTAGATAGATCCAGGACAGCGTCGGCGACGAAGTTCTCGGTGCCCACGACCTGAAGGATATCGGTTATGAACTCTGATAGTCGGAAAGATATGCTTTTGTAAAAGAAAGCGGTCAGGACAACCACGATTATCAAAAGCAAATGACTCGTGGTTTGTGAAGTTGCTTACTGAGCGACTATCACGCAAATGCCGGAAATGCTTGACTGCAAGGATCTATCGACCAAAAGAGCAATATCGCACCTCGACGAGCTGAAGTATAAGGTAGAACTTGCTGATAATTTTGTTTCTTATTTAAATAGCAGTTGCATGACCGCATCGACGGCGGTTTGCTATGCATCGGACTTGATGATGATAGGTTTGTCCAACTCGGTCCTGGAATAACTAAGAATTGTGGCGTTCGATAAAGCATGCCTAATCCTATCGCATTCAAATGTTATTTCTGTTTTGAGCTCGAATTCCCTTGACTTGCCTCCGAGTAAATCAGATAACGAGTAAAGTAGTCCGGGGTACTTCGGTATAAACGGCTGTTGTAATACACCATACGGAAAAAAGAGGCGTGGGTTCCGAAGGAATGTGGCATCATATAACCTGTTGTTGCTCCTGTTTTCTCTGATAGTGGCGTATTGCCGTTACAGTCAATATTACAACCGAAAAGTTCCACACAGTTTTGGCCGAAAACACACCTGTCGGTATTCACCGTGATCCTATCCTGAGTGAAAGGTTCGAGCATTGATGGAAGCTGTGATGAATGCACTTCGTGACTCCAGATGACTACAAGAACATCATCGGTGTAAGTAACTGAGGAATCGAATACCCTGAGGATCTGATCTAAGATACTTGAAAGGTTTATGCGGCATTTTGTAGACAAAAACGCATGCAACCGAATTCATAAGGACCGAAATGTGTAGTCATTGTTGTCTTGGGAATAATGTTGGCAACAACTAGAAAGTGATAATGAGCTCGAATCAAATTCAAGTCAGTGAAATCGTTTTGTTCTGCGGTGCGATAGAAAACGCATAGTCGTACGAGATAAAATACTCATCCAGCACGGAGACGTTGTTTAGTGCGCGCTAATGTTCACATTGTTGCCAGTCTTCGCTGGACATTTAAGGGACCATTTGAAGTGGAGTTGACAATGCGTTGTTAGAAGGGCGGACGATACCAAGACGAAGCACCTGATCGAACTCAGCTGAGATGAGCTTGACTTGGAGTAGTCGACGCGGTTGAGCGGTGACCGCAGGTTCACGGCTAATGTGTTAGTGAGTGCTTTCGTGTTTAGGATCAGAAAATTTGTTGGATGATTGACACAAAGCAGGATGTTCGCAGGCTAGGAATATTTCTCAGTAGACTACGTGTCCCTTCGTAGTTAAAGAGGATTTTATTTGCTTTTCACTGCACCACCGATTTTGTTAAGCATATTCGCACCGTCAGAAAAGTTTAACCATTTTCCAACTCACTGAGAAACAACTTCTATCATCAGAAGTTTAGAGGATGTCCAAAACAAAAGCGGGCTCGTTACTGTCTAAATCACCACATTCAAATGACCACCATATAGTTCGAAGTCAAAGTAGTCAACTTAGTAAATGTGGCCAAGATCGTAGCTTGCCTGTTCAAAAAGACACCACCATGAGAAGCGAAAGACGTGAGAATAGCATAAAAGATATATAACAACCAGTGTAAATATGTGGAGTAACTTGTGTAAGTTTCAAATTACTTGCGACTTTAAACAATCCACTGGGATTCAGTGTCACACATGTAGTCCTTTTGTTAAAACTTTGCAGTATATTTATTATACGTACGATCAAAAGTATGCCCATTTTCAAACTCGTAAATGTTGGTTACATTTATCGACAACCAATTATGTAACGCAGAAATTGTCACGGATCTGTACCATTTTCACCCAACAAACATGTCTCATCTATAGATAAAATAAAGCTGTTGAAATTCTACGTGTTTTCCGATAACATGAGTAATCTTCACTGCATTCGTAGACCGTTGCACCAAAGATTTCAAATAAGTACGCACAGAACTCAACCGCTTCGATAACTTTTTCAATGACAGCTGGCAACATACCAACGGACAATTGTTTTTGAGTTCTGCATATTAGCGCATGCGGTGATCACTGTTCCATTGGTCACCACCGTCTATGCAAAAGTTATATCAGTTTCACCAGGCTGTGTTTTCTTAAAACAACCCAACCAAGGTACAGTAGCTATTTCAAATGATTTGGGGTGAGTCGAAAGCTACGTCGCTAATTGCATCACAACTAAACATAAAACCGTTGGCGGCACTGGTGCACCACACTCGAAGTGCCCATCTAAAATATGTAGTAGAAGTAATCCTGTACATGATCCGAGGTTATTGCTGGTTGAATAGAATGCAAGATTAAAACAAATCTAGTTTCGGCACCTAGACATATATTTTGAGTCCTGTTAGGGGTAGTTAACTTAGAAAATCTTCCTCTGTGTCAAGAGCACATAAAATAATCCGCCAGTAATAGGAATGTTAAGTCTTATTGCAGGAGAGATGCTCGTATAGCAAGTGCAGCGTGAGCGCAAATGCGCTGCCTTAGTAAACCACAGCAATACCTCAAGTTGGCCCATCCGTATTTGTTGAAGGGTTAGTGTCCACAAGCAAGGAGTAACAATCAATAAAGGCTTTCGCTTCCTGAATGAACTGCCTGTAACGATATTTGGTGTTTGTTCGGTTTTGCGCTTGGTCATCGCTTCCACGCCGCTCAGTTTGATTGGTCGCTGTGTAATAGAGTTGAAATCCAAATGAACTGTTTAAATTGACCTCCATTACTAATGTCTCCTGTGCTTGTTGTTACAAGGCTTGGCGGATTGAATGCACAAGGAATAGAGGGATTCCAAGGCAAAGCCCCATTAATTGTGCTTTGTAAACTCGTTGTTTATATACTTACCTGCCGTGGATCACGCTAGTCGCATGTCGCTCCTTTGAATCCAACTGTTTCGATCCCGCTGGCGCGTTCTGGCATTCGACTCATTGGAGCATCATCGTCTTGTATGACTGTCGTTTCGTACAAGCTACTGCGTTAGTCACTCGGTCGCTGACTCTCACGTGCTGTTCTTTTGCAGCCGGGACTTCTCCTCCTTACCTCGAACCTGCCCTACGGAACAAATTACAGCTGAGATTGGCTGATATTGGTGGCGGGATTAGCCTATATCAAACTCATGGTTAACTGGGACGCGAACCCACTCTAAACAGGTAGGACGTTCCACAAATGAAGATGAAAATTTATAATGTTCCTCTCTATTTAAACGTGCCATGAGAATATCCAAGGGGGGTAATCATGGTGGTCGGACAAACACAGCGGCAGACGGCTAATCATGAGTAAGAGATAACGGGAATCGCACCCGCTCTCAGCCTAATGTCAAAAGTGTAGTATCGTTTATCAGAATGTGTAGATGGGATATATAGTAATTAACAACTTGATGGAAAATAGTATATAAAGCGCAAATAGCAATAAACTCTTGAATGCTTTCAATTGATCCACGTGATGACAGTCATCAAGAGGTACTTCACAATAGACGAGGCGGGATTCCGGTTCTTCATGGGATTCATCTCTTCTTGCTATAGCACGGATTGCCCCAACTAGTTATGGAAGTGTCCAACAAACTTTTTGGCCGGTCGCCGGTTGGTTCTGCCTGTATAGATGTCAGCGCAACTGCTGGCAAATTGTCAAATAACATCGCATGCGAAACCGACTGACTAACTGTTCGGTCAGTAGTTGAGAGCATGTCTTCGTATGGTGTGCATAGTTCGTAGACGCACGGCGGTGTAGGTATGCATTAGAGGAGAACTGAGCTTTGACCAGTGTCATTTGGAAAACGGTCACTTTTAAACGGTAGAACTAAACAACCATACTTCTTCACAACCGGTTGTACTGGCAAGGCCGTTGTGTTGGCAAATGTGAAATTGGATATATTTCTCTCCATCGTCATTTGATAAAACTGTCATCTGTAGGGGTTCTTCCGTAGTACCTACGGCTGTATCTCATTTATTTAGTCTTGGAAACAATTACAAAGCGCCACAGCATTGAACGCCGTTCAAATGTATAATGACGCCTGCACACAGCCTGGTTAAGAAGCCCACGAGGCAAGCTTCCAGCGCCTTCCTAAGTGGTTAAGGTACTCAATGGTACAAGATAGAGGGGCGGATCAGATAACAAACGGAAACCTCATCTCTACTGCAAAGCGCTCGACGATTGCGTGGATTCCTCTAAAATGTTGTCAATCATTGAATTGCTACTAATTAAGATGAACTGTCTGGTATTGTTTGTGCAAAAGCAGCTGAGGCAGTCTATCAGATTGCCATGGTCAATCGTGTGCTACTTCAATTTACTAATTTCCTTACGTTCCACATACGTTAGTGTATTTCAAAGTCTAGTGTGTATGCGACTAAGGAGAGCAATTGAAAGGTCAACATATCTCAACATGTGTGCCTTCTGTCTGGGTTGACCCAGTGGATAAAGGTGACACACTAAATAAAAAAAATCAAAAGCATACTCCACAAATGTTGCGAGTGCTTTGGATAGCTTGCTGTCGTCACGCTGCAAGAAAGCTGTGAAACGCATACGGGTTTACTTTTAGGAAGATCGCACCTAGCCAGTTTGCTTTCCATCTCAGTCTGCTGAAGCGCTATCAAAGACCACGTTACAAGCAAACAAAATCAAGCTGGCTAGGATTGCATCGGCGTATGTAGAAACCTATCTTGAGCGTCAGCACAATTTCCTTGAAACCTAAAAGCAGGTTGCTGACTCTCCTCAGCAGCTATCCTTTGTTTTCCGCATCAAGTTTGAAACGTTCTCGGCCGAAAGTCTCCGTTGTGCGATGCTTAAAAGCTTGAGCAGTTTGCAAAGTTTGGTTGTTTGAATATCCAGTGCAGCATTCTGTGACGAGTGCATCAGACACTACGCAATCTTTCATTGCCTTGGTTTACACGACAGAAGTTTAAAGTGCTTTCACTGGGACTGAAGCAACGGCAGTCTCCGATGAATGTTAGCAGGATAAGAACGCCAGTGAATTCTGTGTATCTGTATGATCAACCAAGCGACCTACCATGGAGCTCAACCGATAATGCAGAGTTTTCGGTGGACATTGGTGGACATTGGGAGGAGATTCACAACCACTCCGAGAAGCAAGGGGTACTGGTAGTGAGCTGAGACTCACATCGTGATAAGTGAGTTGAAAGAGATGAAACATTTGCTCTCATTTCATAAAGAAGTTGGACCGTGTATTTGTTTCATGGACACAGTAGATTGCATCACCAATATATGATTAATTATCGAAGATTTTTGTAGTTTTCTAGTGGGCAACACAATGGGCAACAATAACTTCACTGAAAAGCAAGTTGAAAAGTAAACTTCGAATATTTTTGTTACATAGGTACTTTTGAAATCAGACTAGTGGCGACTGAAAGCGAAGGGAAGTAAGGCCCCAAGAACGTGAGGCGCCTCGAAGAGACTCAAGAGTTAAAACGCGTTAAGATCAAAATTGAGCACGAGCAACTTCCTACATCGTAAGGTTGCACTGTGGTTTTGCGAAACTGTTGGGACCACTTTGTAAAGTCCTAGATAAATAATTTGAAAGAATTATTCAAAAGCATCGAGAAACTGTATCACACATCACTACATACAGAGAGCATGTACTTGATAGATGTGGACTCGCTTTTAACAAACATCCTCTGTACAAAACTGTTGACAACTTATACAGCTCCCTCATGAGTCCAAACATATGTATACGCCTCCGTTCTGAGCACCTGTGTGAGTTGATATCATTGTGTACAAAGAATGTTAGGTCTGAAGTTTTGCAAGTCGCATACATGCAGGTCGACGGTATTGCAATCGGAAATTCTCTTTGCTCAGTTTTGATAGACATATTGATGAGGTTATTCGAAAGAAA
This sequence comes from Dicrocoelium dendriticum, assembly GCA_944474145.2. Classification (NCBI taxonomy): domain Eukaryota; kingdom Metazoa; phylum Platyhelminthes; class Trematoda; order Plagiorchiida; family Dicrocoeliidae; genus Dicrocoelium; species Dicrocoelium dendriticum. The sequence continues at coordinate 225,321,838 of OX104063.1, forward strand.
GACCGTTGAATTAATTGACGAAGTTAAACTGCACAAACTCCCACTAATCCTCTGTGTCGCATGAGACGCATAGATAAAACAATTTACTGTTTCTGACACTCACTAAACTCCTAGCCGACAACGCACACACACACCGTCCAACTTAGGAAAAACTGAAGCGGACAATGCATACCTTTCACTGGCCTCGCCACAGACGATAACAAACATGGTCTTATCAAAACTATCTTTGCGGAGTCAGGTCTGAGTGAAGTCCAGAGATGGAGTACAGTGTACAGGAGTACCTACATGGAACCCTTTGGTCAAACAAATCTCCAGCAAATATATTCAGGTACACGTTGTTGCCATAAAAAGGACCTACCAGTGCAATCGGCTAAGAAGTAAATTTTGCTTCTACTGTTTACATGCGACCATCTTACAAAGGACATTAGTCACAAGCTCAGGTATCCTCTAGTGCACACCTACACGACTACGAATCACGCACACCACACGAAGAATTGTTCTTATTTACCGTCCGAACCGTTCGTCAGTCAGTTTGGCCTCCAATGTTATTTACCAATTCAACTGCAGTAGCGGTGACATGTATAATCAGAACTGACAAGCGACTGGTCCAGGGTTTGGTTTAACTTTTCCATATGTAATTATGGGACTCAATGTTGTAACATGGATTGATGAACCCGACGAAGAACCGGAATCCCACCTCGTCTACTGGGAAGTATCTGGTGGTGAATAGTCATCAAGCCAAACAGAAATATGAAAAGCACGGAAAGAATACGAAAACTGATAGATGCATGCATTTTGTATTGTCTCCTCAGTACCAGTAACAGTGCGAAATGTATGCATCTACCAGTTTTCGTCTTCTTACCATGCTTTTCAAATTTCTGAAGGGAACTGACTGCTTCAAACAGAAATAGTCGGGCTTATCCTACTATAGACAGGACTTTTAGTTGGAGCTTTCCGACTTGAAGATATTTGCATCTAGCCTTTTGCTAACGTCTGATCAGAAGACGAAGCCAACACGGTTATACCAACTAAAACTTCTTACTGGCAGTCGACTCAGTAGAGTGGACTGAGATAGTTTAGAAACGCTCATAATTGATGCTGAAGATAAAGTTTTATACAACCATGACCTACAACAAATGACTGAGGAAGTGTGTTTAAATTGGTGTCCGAATTCGGTCACTATGCTGTGTTATGCACTAAACATGGAGAAGTGAGACAAGGATAATAAAGTTTGAATTCAGTCGCGTGTTTGGTATTTTGCCCTGGTAACTACTAGTTCTGCATAATCTTTCATGGTTCTTCGTTGCATGAACGGTTCTAATTATATTATTTTGGAGAATAAGCGTAGCTTATTATTTCTTGAGATTTTGCTGGAATTCCCCAAGCCCGGCTACCTGTCACAGTTGTTCTAGCAAGGTATGGTTTTGCTCTCTGTTATTTAGCCCACCTCAACTCATTCTGAACGTGTATTTTAAGACGCTTTTTTATTCGTCTGAGAAATTTACTTGATGCAGGATGGGTGTCAAGTTGTGGATCAGTAAGAAGTGTCATGTGTGCACGGCTGCTCACACCTTACATTCAATCACGACCGAGTAAATAGTAGATGAAAACTTATCATGTTGAAGTTTTAATCAATATGGGGTCGCTGGTAATCGGTTGCAGTACAATTTGCATTTACACAAGTTGTTTCCACCATTGTCAAGCTGTTATGTTCAACCTCGATATTTCATCATTTTAACCCTCTCCAGTACATTAAGTGAGATGACCAAAAAATAAAATAATGTGTCAGCTGTACTCCGTAACGGCGCTTCGTTGCCGCGCGACCACCACCAGTCACGCGTGGGCTGAGTATACCGCGAGGACGCCACCGCTAAGCGGATTCGAACCGGTGACCTTATGGTTGCAAACCAAACGTGCAAAACACTCGGCCACAGGCCGAAAGATGGCAAAGAAGTCTTTGCTCTAGGGGCTAACCCTGTCCTCTGCATGTTGATAACATGCATGACAGTGGAGGGTGAGCCCAGCTATATCGTGGTTGGATATTGGTCATGACGGTCCGCTGCCGTTGCCCATGGTTCAATGGCATAAGTCACTGGCTAACAAGAGCAAGGTCGCGGATTTGAATCCAGTAGGATTCGGCGGGTGTGCGCTAATGACGAGTCCAGCTAGCACGATACGGTTGTCTAGCACCTTCTTGGGGGTCTGGCGGCCGTTTGCTTGGGTTTAACCGACGCACCTTTAAAATACCCAATGAATCCTCCTAATAATTACAACAGGTAACCTGTGCCCGTGGGCAACACATTCATGGGGATTAGTGCAATCATGTCGTATTGTGTTCACCGCCCATATTGGTAAATGTACTGCGACTCTCGTCCACATTTGGAAATGGGATTCAAAAGTAGTCGTTCTCACAACCACATAAAAATTTGTAAAAGGCATGCAAACGGTTACGCAGCAAATGTGGGGCTTTACCAAGTACGCAGTTATGTTACGGGGAAAGATTGTCCGAACAAGATGCGTAAGCAAAACCACGTAAACTTTAGATAGTCGCATTCAGGCCGATGCACATGATGCAACAATTCTTTGATTGTGCAAGAATTTACTTCCTTGACTGTCCTCAGTAAAGGATTTACCTTTTCCGACCGGCGTTCGCTATTACAAACATTCATAGTGCAAAAACATTCCACTTATATTTGTCAAATCAAGTACGTACGTCTCATGTCTTGATTACACAGACTGATTTACTTTTGAAATCACATATGCCGGAAAGCTGGCTTTAAAAATGACAATGATCAACGCTGCATTCGATTTTAGCCGGGCCAGTAAAAGGGTCTGACATGGAAGGCTTGATTTTCCTTCTCCTATTTCTTGGGATCCTGTAAACGCGTGTGAAATCCGTGTTTGCTCTAGATGTGTGTTAGCTTGCGCATAGAAAACGAATGGTGACTAGACCTCACTTGTCGTACAAGGGATTTCTATCGGCAAGTTTTCGGCGCGCGTATACACTTCACTAGTCATTCGTTACTTGAGATTAGGAGAGTAGCTACAACTGAGTCATCATAACAAGTAAAATTGTCTAGGCTGCAGCAGTGCTTGTTGTACCATGGGGCAAGTGTGCGCTAATTCGGATCTTATGCTGAGTCAAAATAATTGGCCTACATCTCTATTAACCCGTAGCTAGAATAAGATTGGGTGCATCGAGGTGATATACACTTCTTTTGTTACTTTCGTCCTCCTAAGCCACGCAACAAAACAAGTTTGTTAACTATTTCCAACAGGAAAATCAGAACACAGCTAGATCTTACGTTTTATTATCTTTGCGTTGCAGATTTTTATTATCTTGTCAAAGAGAATACTGCTTACAACTTGTATTGACAAGACCTGCAGGAAAATTGCATGCACAGTAATTTATAACTGTAACGTTTACGCGACGCGACAATGAACGTTAAACCACCAGGTTATCCACAGTTTGCTCTCACTTCGATTACTGGTGCAGGTAATTCAGTTTTCAGTCCAGGTATATTGGACTTATGGAGCCTCAGTACGCAAGGTTTCGTCAAAGAAATAACAGAACAGGCTTTTCTCACATAAATGGTTTTCAACTCAAACCTGATAAACAATATATATTTTGATACACTTTACGAAACAATCCATTATCGATACCTGTGCTTTTCGGTAATAAATTGAGCAGTAGCTCGTACAAATATTAATGGCTAAGAGATGCAATAACCTCATGGGACCTTTTAGCTTTTATTAACCTAATTCAGCGGAAGCACTCAATCCATTTGGGAGTACATCACTCAAAAAACAGTTAGCAATTGTACCGATGAGCACTAAAAAATTAGTCGCACTGTAGCAAAACTTGTGCTAAACAGCAAAAAGCAAGTGCACATGAAATTTTGGTAATCAAACGGGGACAACTTTGCTCAATCACACATGTTGCATTTGGAATTTCCAGTAATGGATGCCACAACTATATGAAACACAGATGTAAATATTTCTCTTTTAGAAGGTTAGCTATAAATATAATAAACCACGTGGATACATGTTTAGTTAACTAGTGGTGTGTATATGAATAGCTAATAGTTATGACTGAATAATTTTCCCAAAATGGTAAAATGTATTAATGTGTGCAGGCACTCGCTGATTCTATGGCCTTTCACTTTCCGGTGATGGCTAAATACGTGTGACACTGAACGGCTTGTAATAGAGTTTTGATAATGTAACACCTTTGTAAATAACAAGGCGGATGTGTCTGAAATGCAAGACAATAAATATGCAGTCTGAACTAGGTCTACTTTCCGTACATATTTTACTACACCTGCTAGTCCGCAGAAGACTTTAAAGTGCTAAATTGCCTTACAACAGCTCCTCATTGAAGCGTTTGTAGTAAGTGTACGTCAAAATATTCCATACTTCTTGTAATTACATTTGCAATTTCCGTAACCCCTGAGAATATTTGTTGCTAATACTACTAGTTAATTTGGCAAATTTAAAGTTGTAATGGGTGAAGAAAAAGTCAGTTTTGAAGTGTTACTTTACCCACCGAGATAAAGCAATGGTTTACCTTGCTCATAAATTTAACAAAGATAAGTAGGTTAGTAAGAGCGTTTCAAAGACAAGAGCTGCCTACATTGTTGTACTGCACTTCAAGTTATTCCACACTGAGGATACATGCATGCATAGTGCTTCACGTCTTACGTTCCTAAGCACTTTATTATTTTATGTTGTTCTTCGGACTAGCAGGTGAAGAAAATATGAACGGAACGTAGACATAATTCAGACTTTGCATATTTATTGTCTTGCATTTCAGACACATCCGCCTTGTTATTTACAAAGGTGTTACATTATCAAAACTCTATTACAAGCCGTTCAGTGTCACACGTATTTAGCCATCACCGGAAAGTGAAAGGCCATAGAATCAGCGAGTGCCTGCACACATTAATACATTTTACCATTTTGGGAAAATTATTCGGTCATAACTATTAGCTATTCATATACACACCACTAGTTAACTAAACATGTATCCACGTGGTTTATTATATTTATAGCTAACCTTCTAAAAGAGAAATATTTACATCTGTGTTTCATATAGTTGTGGCATCCATTACTGGAAATTCCAAATGCAACATGTGTGATTGAGCAAAGTTGTCCCCGTTTGATTACCAAAATTTCATGTGCACTTGCTTTTTGCTGTTTAGCACAAGTTTTGCTACAGTGCGACTAATTTTTTAGTGCTCATCGGTACAATTGCTAACTGTTTTTTGAGTGATGTACTCCCAAATGGATTGAGTGCTTCCGCTGAATTAGGTTAATAATAGCTACAGAATATCTAAAGTTTGCTGCATCTTGTAGCTTTGATACCTTCAAGTGAGCTGGAGTTGTGATAAACATTCTTGTTTTGTGTCCTGTAAGATTCCCCTTGAATGCAAAACATGTTTCGCAGAGAGATGCAACTAAACTGACTTCACTTAATTATATTCCAATACTGGTTTTTATTATTATGTTATGGTTTAAGAAGACGACTGCTTATTTTACCGTTGTTTTGATTACACTAGATAGTAACAGCAAAACCAAATCGTATACCAAGCAACCTTAGAATTTGTGAAGATGAGAGTATAGAGGAAAACAAGTACACGATTTGGTTTTGTTTTATTCGCATCGTTTGTTGGACCATTAACAAAATGCACACAAAGAGGAAAAGAAGCTGAAGTGGTGGTGATAGTAACACATTTACGGACTGATTCTGTTGCTAATTTTACTCCGTAAAATGCAACTCTGTAGAGTGATGTACATGTGTGCTCCCCTTACTCGCCTTCTTGATTTTCATGGTGAATGTACATAATCGTATAAGTTATATAGCTTTCCATTCTGCACGAGCACACAAACATAAGCATTACCTGCCTAAAGGTTAGCGCCTTTCCTAGATACTTAAAGATAACTAGTAACTAATGCACGTGATCGGAGGTGCTGTGACGGTGGCCTAAATACGCAATGACTACCGCATGCGTGAATGTGTATCATATTTGGTCTAACGACTATAACGCTATGGTTGTGCTTTGGATAATTCCGAAATTATTCACAACCAAAGCGGGTCCAAATTCTGTCGGCTTGCTTACTAAACAATAATTACATATACAGAAAAAGATTAGTTGTTTTATGATATTGTGTTGCCAACATACGCCAGATGAGCACCTTAAATGGCTTGATATACAAAGCCGTCGACGTTAACAGCCGCTAGAGAAGTAACTAACGTAAGATAAAACAGTGAGATGTAAAGATGATAAGTTGGCTAGTGGATATGTACTCAAAAGGCCAAACTAATTATCTGATGTTTCAAACAAAGTCTACTCAGAATGTGAAAACTTGATCAAGGGAGAATCAACAACGCCTGTAACTGCATGTAAACCGGTATGAAGCTGGTTTACATTAACATGTTTCAGGAAAAGTCGTGAACTAGACTTCTGTTTTGGTGACAGTGGACAACATAAAGACATAAAAGCATACACACATAAACGAACTGAGGATAAATTGCGCTAAACACCCAATATATGCATACAAACAGTTAGCATGTGTTTCATTCATCCGTGTAGTTATAATTTGCAAGGAATGATGGTAACCCAGAAAGTTTTCAAATATGCCGCAAAGTTTTCCTATGCAGGATGCACCTCGTAATTTAGACATAATTAACCTGAAACTAAAGCGGAATTTTGTAATTATGCTATAAAATCGTTAAACGTGTGTCGTATACAACACACACGAAAGTGATATTTTATTCAAATGATCATGGGGGACCTGGTTTTGGTATACGAATAAATAAGCTCAATTGCATATTACTGGACCCCATGCGCGCACCATACATAAATGCCTTAAAAGCTTAAATTTATGCCGCTACACCGGCAAAGCTTCATTCATGTTTCTTTTGCCTGTTAAGCGTTGCCCAAAATGCATAAGAAGTTGCTTAATTTTTGGTTACGCAAAAGAATGCTACCCCTTAAGAAGTACAGTAGAGAAATAAGCATGGAAAGATCATAAAATCTACATTCCGTAGTGCAGTTTAAAATGTAGTTAGCGACATACAAATGATTTACTACTACTCAAGTAAAGACAAGTCAAAGTAGGCTTTATGCACCCTGATAGGCGTAGTTGCATTATGTTACACTATCATTTTGACTGAAATATATGAAATTACTGTTTAAGCAAAACTAAAAGGTCTAAAATAGTGTCCACACATATCAATCAAGCATATAATTTCGCATCATACAAACAGTTTTGAATTGATCAACAAGCAAACGAGACAGGTACAGTGGAACAGAACTGCAGTAAGATGAGGAATGAGAATATAAAAGCTTCACTTGGAACAGGTTAAGAAAATAGATAACTTTTTGGTAGATCATAATGTAATGGATGAAGATGATTGTTTAGAATTTAGAAGGATAAATTGGTAAATGCATTTAGTTGCATGCGAACAGTAAAATCGATAAGTGACTCGCTAGATACTCCGCCGCATCTAGAAATAAGCCTTATGGACCGTAAAATCAAGGTGTAGTATTTTGAGTAACCTAGAGAATCTTACAGGGGAAGAGTGAAGACAATGCGGCATAATTCATGCAGGCACAAATCTAGGAAGCAAACCAAGGCTAGTGAAATACTTTAAGCCTAATGGTGTAAACTGTCTAATATCTAGCCTTACAAAACGTTTTGACTACACCAATAAGCTAATAAATGTCTTGGGATAAAAAGACCTCAAGACAATAATACAGCGATCGGCTTGTAATCAAGTCACTCACTGCCAATAGAGAAGCGGCGGCCAAAAGACCTCCCAAATTACTAATGATTAGTAGGGATTTTAATATAATTCAGATATCATTTAGCACAGTTCACTCTCAGTCAGCAGGTCTTGTCACATCTGGAAATGCGCCAGCCAGCGCTGTTTTGACATGCTGGGTCTTGTCAGTGGGTTGGCTTCCTCGGACGCCGGCCGGGGCCCGACCCCATGACTTCCGGATGCCAGCAGCTAGTGCCGCTTAGCCATCGGTAACGGCCGCGGACCTGCATGATTGATAGATGACTATGATATAGCCCGACTCATCTTCCACTACCATGCCAGTTGCGAAATGTGCAGAGGACAGCGGTTAGTTTCACAAGCTATTACTGGTATGGCATTGGAAGATGACGCTGGTTATTTCTTAGTCAACCATCAAGCATGCAGGTCCGCGGCCGTCACCCATAGTTAAATGGCACTAGATACTGACCACCGGAAGTCATGCAATCAGATCCCAGCATTGGTCCGAGGAAGTTGAACCACTGACGAGCCTAAAAAGGTCAAAGCAGCGCTATCGTACTCTTTTCTAAACCTGCCAACGCCTGCTGACTGACAGTGGGCTGTGATGAATTATTTCTGAACTCCTATATTGCCAGCTTGCAAAAAGGAAAAGGTGACGTCACGACATTTAGAAGTGTTCAAAAGCAGAGATCGGAACGATGACTAAATCACAAGCCTGGCTTGACTAGTTGGAAAAGTATAAAATGTCGCAACAGTTAAAAGATGCGTCCCAACTCAACACCGGCAGCCTGTTTGCATCCAATAAAGGTAGATAGCATGAAATGTTTTTCCATTGATGAAGATAATAATAATTATGAGGATGACTTTCTGCAAAACATTATAGCTAGAGAGAAACGCAGATTTAGCTCCGTTATTCTGAGTGAATTGCTCGAATTTTGTAAGGTAGGTTTTACATATTCTGCTAACACTTGTTGGTGTCCTATTTGCAATCAGCTGGTTGAGCAAGGTTAAGCTGTTTACGCTCCAGAAAGTATCCTTATAGTCGAGAAACAGGAGGCTTACTGCCCTGCACTTCGTCTAAAGCAGATGCTATAAAAAACACAAGGTATGTTAGAGCATCAGGTGTGGATCAGACAGCTTTGTAAACGAACTAGTGTTCATCGCCTGCATAAGTGCGAGTAGAATTCTAAAGGAAAACTAGTTTCTCAAAGGTCTAAAACCTCATCGATGTACATGCAAATAGACGTTACTTGTGAGAGTCCTTCTTGGACACAGGTGTTATACTTAAAGTTCCTCAGAGGTTAGGAATAAACTCTTTCATAGGTTCTTGGTTGAAAATCGGGGATAGATATTTTGTAAGGTGATTTACGCAGTGATTAAAAAACAAGGATCCGAAAGGCTCAGTAAGTTTAGTTGCTTTCGGTTTGTTGAGTTCACGACAAAAATTAACAATGCCAAAGCCGACTACAGGACTCGTGTTGTTGATGTGGGGCAAAGAATAGATCCCCTGTTAAAAAGAACCAAAAACAGCATTGAGTTAGTTTACATCCATGTCATGCATGCGATAATAAGGTTTTAATCATACAGGTATTTTAAAAGTCGCCAGAGATTGCAAAAATCATGAAAGCGCAGTCCAGTCTTGACGTATAAGCGGTTCAATCTGTTTATCTCAAATTTAATTGCAGTAGTTTTAACTTGTGTTTCACTTTAGATATACAGACTTACTCATTCTTTCTTCCAATTCACTTCAGTAGTGGCAAAGATAACCTAGTTATACCTAGGTATATGGTCTCAACAGAGCAACACAAGTTAAAGCAGAAGTCAATGCATTAAATAACGTCGTTGCACTCCAAAGATGAACCTTTTTTCTTGAAAACTGCAAAGTCAGTTAAAGCCAACACTGCTTAGAGTTCTGCAACATTTTTGTCGTGCAATCTTTCTGTCCGACGGCTTTTGATAGTGTTTTTCAAAGAGACAAAGTTGGCTTTGCACTGGCCGACTGGGTAAAGTTTCAGAATACAGTGATCTGAGATTCCGAGAGGATCCCTCCTTAGTGTAGAAAACAACTGGGTTTTCTCTGTTCAGACAAAGTCCAATTGTTCGTTTAGTCCGATTTTAACGTATACTACATTTGTTATCTTAAGTGATTTACTGAATGTCGTGTTCCTTGTTGCAGTCTGCAAAAACGATAAAGAGTACTAACTCAGTTTTAGGCAGCAACGTTAAGGTAATTGACCAGCGAAATGCTTTAAAGCAAGCGGTATTGGGTCTGGAGCAAGTTAAGCATTTTTAATGGCTATAGAAATAATCCGACCAAAAGCTTTGGTTGAAATTCAATTAAATAGCAGCTGACAATCGATGTTGAGTATATGGACAACATGTCTATCGAATTACACTCGAGTTAATCGACATAAGTGATAACGCCTTCTCCACAAGTATGCTGCTTTCCAATTCTAGGTTTTCATGTGACGCAGTGGCCACGGAGTTGCATATACATGCTCTTAACGTTAGGATGAAGCCGGCTTACTTGAAGCATCATGCATGCATTTACGTATTCTTTACACATCATAGGGTAGTGTGGTTAGGAGATTTTACCAAAAAAAAACGCATATTAAAGCAGAGCATTAGCGGAATGTGCTATTTATTTACGGAACACTGTCTGAAGCAAACTATCCAAACAGCTCTATGTTTCCTTATGTTATCAAAATGTTTATCAAAAATGCCTTTGCTGGTGTTTCTGCTTTTGCTATTGCATTTAACATAAAGCGCGCTGCACGCAGCACTTCTAAATGACTTCATAAACTTTGCACAGTAGAATCTCATTACTATCTTAAAATGTTTAGATAAACGTTTAGATAAACAAAGTCCAAGCACGGCACAAACAATGGATATATCCGCAGTAGATAGGATAAAAAGCGATACTCCAAGGAGAAAATCAGCGACATCGGTTTAAAGGCTTTACGTGCGTGAGGATATTAGAAGTTTGGTGATGTGTTTTGGGTAGTAGCGCAGTATTCAAAAAATCATGTCAAGTGTCATACTATTTGATTTGTTTATAAAATAATAGTTTTGACACTGCAACTCGTTTTTAAATCCCTGTGACGTAGAATGAATTGGCAGCCGCGTCGCTTAGCATGACCGATAACTCACATTAGTAAAAATAAAAAGTCGAGTGTATACTTTACACGCATCCTTCCTGGCCGTAAATTCATTTCGCACTTGACGTAATTCAATCACGGAAGCGACACTCAGCAGCAATGGGGTTTATAAGGCTAGGACCAAAACTTTTTCGTGGTCTAACTGCTTCAATCTTTATCCCTTGGAGACTGACTTAAACGTCCTGCGGGCGCATGAGCCGGGAGGGCTAAGCGCCCCAAAAGAAAGCGGTCATTTTTGTGTACTATTTTATTATTAACCAATTACACATTATTCGTTCTTCGTTTTATCTTCTTTAAAACCGGCTCATCACTTGACCTTATTGTAAGTTTCCGCGCTGACGAATTGCTCCAGGCTTGCTTCATCAGTCCGCGTCTTATAGGAGCCCAACAAATAGATTCCGCTGTGTCCTACATTAATTGTCCTCTGTTATCCGCGCTTAATTTTGCGCACTGTCTCGAACTAGTATTTACTAGTCCTGCAAATTTGCGACCTCGATTCGCACGCGCAAATTTAGATATTTACCGTCGTTTGTATTTTTGGGGAACACGTTCCTACTTCTGCATTACATATGTGTATTTGTTTATTGCTTGCGTAATTTTAATACTTTCATTGTGTTTTTGTTTATCCTTGATCATTCTGATTCATATTTCGTAGGTGGTATATGAGTGGTTTTATGGCGTAAACATGCTTACTTTGGCGGTTCCACTTTTCATGGAACACAGCTTAAAGGTTGAGCTTGCCTTATTTGAGAGCAAACTGAAAAATATGAGCATTCAGTCGGACCGTCTAAGGTAAAATCAGCTCGTCTCATGTCTTCCTTCGTCGGTTGTGATGCTAGTTGGAGAAATTCCACTGCGCAGCAAATAAGACAAATTACAAAACAATAAAACTAACCGTTCTAACAGAGTTACAGTTACGCGCACGAGCTCGACTTGCACAGCTCAATGGTCTTAAACTAAGAGCGTGCAAGCCATCAAGGTTGCTCCGTCGAATTCAGCGCATCGGTGCTCCCTTATTCTTGTGCAATGAAGGGCTATAGGAACTGTGGTTTGCACTTCTTTCAGAGCCGTTGACAATAATTTTGTCCATGTTATTGAATATGCTTCTGAAAGAATTAGCTACAAGGGAAGACGCTGCGTTAAAATATCTTTCAGAGCAGACGACCAGTAGCTTCGGTGACGTATGCTAACCGACGAAAACTGTCTTATATTTTTTCTAAGTCATCAAGTCGACCTAATCCTAAAGAAGAAAAACGTGCGCTACTTTGCAGCAGGATAGTAGCATTGAAGGCTTCAAAGAAACACATGTCACGGTCAGATGTAGACCACATTTTGGCTACCGTTCATGGAGGCTCATCTGTGCTTGCAACGAGTACGACTCGTTCGACAAAAAATGCGCAGCATCTTTTCTGTGGGTTCAAGTCCGACAATACTAAACCCGTTCAAAAATTATGTTGTTATCACCGCCAACATGATGGAAGCGCTAGAAGTTGTCGGGCTCCCTGCATTAAACGATATCCAGCCACTTCAGGTAAAGCGAATAGTTCGCACACTAGCACAACCAACGCATCCGCAAATAACCAAACAAGTCGCTTGTTTTACGTTAAGAATCGAGCTGCTTCTATCACGCTCCTCATCGACGAGGAAGCTAAAGTCAGCGTCATTACTGCGAACGCAAACGACAAGCACCTAAAGCCTACATACAACTTGCGTGCAGCCAACGGTTCTCCGCTAGCATACTTCGGTCAACGCATGAGGTTTTAGTGAGTATTCAGGTTGCATCTGTACCCTTCGCAATCAGCAGTACCAAATTATTCGCCACTACAGGTTCCTCGTTGTTGCTGGTCGCCACAGACTTTTGGACTACCGTACTAAACTAGAGGTTGAAGGTGTTCTTACGGACGCACCAATAAGCAGTCCGGTTTACTAGATCGCCGACCAACTTTCAGATTAAGCAGACCTAATGTCTGAATACGCTCGACTGGTGTGGCAAACTGTAAAGGTTCCGCTAGTCACGACAGAGGTCGCTCATTACATAGTCACGCGCGGTCCGCAAAACGAGCACCCGACCAAGACGAATTGCCTCCGACAAAGTGCATGCCGCAAGAGTTAAATTCGATCACATACTTCAGCTCAGTATCGTAAGACCAGCCCACAACCCATTGGCTTCGCCACTCCACATTATTCGGGAAAAGACTATGGGTGACTGGCATCCTTGTGGCGGTTATCGATATCTGAACAACCTAGCTAAGCTTGATTACTATCCGATCCCATATATTGTGGACCTCACCGCCAGTCTGGCAGGTACCAACGTATTAGGTAAACTCGACTTGGCGCGGGCGTACAACCATATTTCGATGGCCGAAGCGGAAATGTCCGCTAAAACTGCCGTGACGATTCCATTATGTTTCTTCGAGTTTCTGCGCCTGCCACTTGGTCTAAAGAATGCTGCACAACTTTTTCAGTGCTTCATCGACCAAGTTTGTCGTGGCCAAAACTTCGCTTATGCCTAACTCGACATATCTTAATAGAGAACCCCTCACGTGAAGAGCAATTAAGCCACTTTCAAAAGCTGTTTGATCACATATCTCAAGACGGGGTAACAATCAACGCAGAAAGGATTTTGTTTGACATCGAGTTGATCAGTTATCTCGGCACCATATCGCTGCTACAGGCGTCGTTTCAATACGGAATAAAATGAAGGCCATTATTGAATACTCTGAGCCTCACTCTTATCATTATTGAAATGGTTTGATGGCCTGGTCATCTTTTATCGCCGTTTTATGAGTAGATGCTTTGCGCTTTTGCAGAACTTTACGAACCTTCTCCGTGGGAAGCATGAGAAAATTGATTTTGCTGCTGCAACAAACACCGCCTTCTGGGATTTGAAAGAAGCTATCGCCAACATAGCTTTTATAGAGCATCACGACCGGCAGCCAACTGTCGCCTAATATCAACGTTGCGGACGTGGCAGTTGGGGCGGTCTTATAACAAAGGTAGGTGACGTTTGGCAGCCGTTGTCATTTTTCTCTAAACGTATGCTACCTAGCGAATCTCGTTACAGTACGTTCGGAACGAAACTACTAATTAGTTATTTATCCATACATCGTTTCCGATGTGTTCTGGATGGCCACCTTCACCAAAGGCAAACCCTTACTTACTCGCTCGGCTCGAGTACCGACCGATACTCTTTTAGAGAGTAGCTACAGATTGCTTATACCGTTAAGTTTACAACCTATATAGAACATGTTTTTGGTGTGCACAACACTGTCGCCGATTTACGTTCCAGAATTCAAGCGATCTATGCTGACGTCGACACTGCTATCGGCGCGGCAGCCATGGCCGCAGCGCAATTCAGTGACCCTAAGGTTGCTATACTACCTAAATCTCTCTCATCGGACATACGACCCATTCAGCTGAGATCTCCAGCAGAACTATACTTTGCGATTTATCTCTGGGCACGCCGCGCCTAGGTATATTACGCGAGTTTCGTCAGACGGTGTTCGACAACTTACACTGCTTGTCTCATCCAGACCTTCATGCATCGGTTAAGCTCGTAAACACACGGTTTGTCTGGCACAATGTCAACCGTGAAGTCCGTACTTGCACAGCTGCTTGCCTTTTAGGTCAGTGTGCGAAAGTGCATAAGCACACAAAAAGCCTGGTAGGAACAATTCCCACGCCAGATGTACGTTTTCATTACGTGCACATCAATCTCACAGGTCCTCTGATGCCTTCGAAAGGCTCTCTCTCTCTCTCTCTCTCTCTATATATATATATATATATATATATATATTGATCTGTGTCGATCGATTCGTCAGTTGGCCGGAACCTCTTGTTTTCCCTACAGGCTTTTGGAAAACCGTAGCATAAGATTTTCTGTAGTGCTGGATAGCTCAAAACGGCTGTCCCACCATCGTGACCACCGAGCAAAAGTAGCATTTCTCATCGACCTTTGCTCCGTTGCTTAAAGAGTTAGGCTGTCGTCACGTTCGGACTACAGCGTATCATCCAACCGCTAACGGCATGGTGCAGCGTTTTCAACGCCAGTTGAAGCCAGTGCAAGTGCGCACGCTGTTCCTTCATGGTCTGAAACACTTCCTCTCTTCCTTCTAGGCTTAAGCCACACTGTTAAAACCGACTCCGAAGCAACACCAGCGCAGCTAGTCTATGGCTGCACTTTGCGTTTCCTTGGACAGCCAATGGCACCAGCCACGTTTACTTACTCCTTTAACTACGGAAGTTACACCGACCGATTAGCTCACCAGATGCATGAGTTACGTCCGCCCATTCCACGATCGCTGAAGACACCAGTGCACGTCTCCCGAGAAGCTGCCTTCGTGTTCGCACTTCTTTCTACGCGCAGACAGTGTTAGATAATCTGTTCAGCCATCGCACATAGGACTTTTCAAAGAGCTCCATCGTACAAATAAGACGTACACTTTTGGCCGCGATGGCCAAAGCGAAGTCGCCACAATCGATCGCCTCTAGCCAGCTTCCAACGACGAGGTCGCTGAGCCTAGGGCTACATCAAGCGCTTCGTGTGACGCTACACATAATCGAACCCCGTTAAATCGTGCAGCCTATGTGCAGCGGGTAGCAATTTTTATTCACGTGCTAGGGACCTTCCGACGTCATGGTCTACTATGATCCGACGGCCTCGCACGATCAATCGTCGTGGGCAAACGAATCGTAAGCCCGTTCGCTTTTCCAATTAGATACAGGGACGAGACAATTAAACTTGTAAATATTAGCTGCGTTTTTTGTCGAATACCCTTGGAAATCACGAAAAACCAAGAGCGACCGAAAAATCTTATGTAAACCAAGCTAAACCCAAAATACCTACACCATTTTGCATGCAGATCATTCTTTTGTTCTTTCTGGCGTATTCTGCGGGTTTTTGATTTTGTCCATACCTGCCCCAAGCCTCCACTTTGATCGATTGACCCTCACGAGCGACGTTTTTGAGGATCGCTGCAGCCAATAAAAAGCCGGACGAAGACGCGGGTAATTTCTTTGCGGGCCAAGGGTCGTTTCTTCATGGGACAGTGATCGTTCTTTTCTAGAGACGATGGTCGCTTCTCCGTGAGACGAGTGTGGTTTATTTTTAAGATGAAAGTAATTTTGGCGCGGTGCGGCATGCGGTGTTGGAGATCAATCCTAAGTGCGCCGCTAGGAAGTAGCAGATGTTAAGGTCCTGTCGTTCATTTCTCTGGCCTAGCCACTATTTTGAAGTCCGGCAAGCTCACTCCATCAGCCCGCCGAAATTTGCAATTATTTGTAACCAATAAATAACAGATAAGAAGCGGTACAGAGGAAACCGACTTTCAGCGAACTCCTATTTGACACGAACGCTCAACCAGTCTTACTCGGCATGATTTTGCCCATGAACCCCGATGCACTCAGCATTTTCGATTTTGAAGGCATCCCATATTCAAGCATCTAGAACAAGAGCTCTGTAGCGACCAAATTAATAAATGCATTTTTGTCGGCTATTGCATTGTTGATCAATTGTACGGTAATTTTCCTGTTTTAACCTTCCTTACAATCGGCTCCTTACTTGACCGTATGTAAGTACTCGCGCTGTCTGGTTGTTCCTGTTTCGCTTCATCCGATCGCGTCTTCTTAGAGCCCCATCGAATGCAGCCTGTTTTATCTGACTTTAATTGCCTTCTGATATCCGCGCTTAATTGCAAGCATTGTTTAGACAATATTTACTAGTGCTAATAGGGTTGGCAAGTAAACGTATTTCAAAACAAAAAACGCCAAACCTCTCTGACCTTCAGATGAAAGAGTTAGTTTACAAACCTATAACAAAATTATGGATTTAGTTATTGATCGCTATTTTAAAAATAACTGTGCTTTATTGGACACAAAATTGGGAGATAGGGAAAACATAATAAATATTTACTGGTACAGATATGAAATCATTTGAGATAGCATCATACAAGTGCAAATTTCTTGGAGCATAGGCAACCATAAGTGCCTACGGTCATGTATAACTGCGACTGACAGTCGTCCGACTGGAGTTATAATAACATGCTTGCAAAGAAGTTGGAAAGGTGAAGATACATTTATGTTCATAAAAATTCGGAAATTAAAATAAAATCAAGTCAAGCACGTACTTCACCTCACGTAGCCAAAGTCAGGTTTCTTGTCTGTCACTGCGAACATAAATCGTTCCTGCATCGAAAATAAGTTACTACTTTTACATCGCTTATTTCGGTTCAACCTTGAGGGATCATGTTCTGCTAGGGTTAAACAAAAGTTGGGATGGTCGACTACACCAGAAAACTGCATTTATAAAAACAACTTGAACTTATATAGTGCCTTATTGTATAACGTAACCGTAGATAGGTATCGAAAGTACGAGACGTGTCAAATACGGGACCACATAGAAGTTGGAGCGACGGAAATCAAAGTGTATTGTGCAGGTGGCAACTATAGTAGCGAAACAATCAGAGGGAGAAACGGTGTCGCGAGGTACCCACCAAAATGATTTGTACCCATGTAAGTGCCGTTCCTAAATCAAGTGAGCGTTTTGAAAGTTTAAACAACGGTATGATCCCGGGTTGCAAAATACTGAAGGGACGTGTTTTTCGGTACACTACAAGCGTTTTCCTCTAGAAGGCTAAAGGATGGAAGTTTGCTTTGGAGATGTTAGTGAGGGAAAACGGAAGGTGAGGAGGGGAAGGGCTAATTTTTGTCCTCGCGGGAAAGAGTTTCTCTTCCGTGGTCCTCGGTGACATCCAAGCTGGTTTGAGAACTGAATGATGTATTCTTTATTCTGCTTTAATAAAAGTGTGGGAAATGGAAGGTAATGGTATATGGATGTTATTCCTGTAAACGGCTATGGTAAATTGAAATGATGACTTCAGGCGTCGTTGAAAGTCACGGCGTAATCGAAAGCAGGCAAATGGTAAATAGGGGTGAAGTGTGAGCGTATGTGTTATGGAGGAAATAAGTGTTAATGCCATTGAATAAGTTACGCGAAGGTTATGGTTGGATGAAGCAGTTGTTAAAAGTAACTTACTTCCTTGGATAATGGGCATTCTTATCTGTTGTCTAATTATTGTATGTGTTGTATTCCTTGAAATTACGAGGAACGAGACAGCGGTAGTTCTCCAAAGCTGTGTAACTGCTAATACAGAAACAAAGTACGCAATACTTGCGTTGCTGGGGAGGTTTCATTGCTAAAAGGAATGATGCCGTTGAAATGTTATGTGCTCCAGTGAGGGGAATATTTACGGATATGTTGGAAGGGATGTGGGGATGTCAAATAAGTATGGCAATGTGAAGCGCTATTGAAAGGTCTGATTAAATCCTCAAGCAGAACAGGTTTGCTAATATGTGACGCATGTATGTGTTCTGTGGGAGTTATAAGGAGTGAATATTTGGGGGGAATGTAAATGTAATAAGCAATTTTCTCAATATGTATATATTGAGTAGTAATGGTATATAATATACATATGTATACACGCATATGGTTGGCGGGATCATGTTTCGGATTTGCCTGTCACTGTGGCCCGCCACAGTACGCCTGCGCCTACAGAGGGACCATGGATGGCTTGCGTTGCACCACCCACAGCTCCATCCACACACCCCATATCCAGTGTAAACCCGAAGGAATAAGACCGGGAGGCATGCGGATGGGAATCACGTTTCATCAACAGAGCCGTCCCACACTCCTTCAAGGCAAACACAAGCAAACTGTATTTGGGAATCAAACGCACACAAGGCGGTGGCTGGACCGTAGCCCGCTCCACACTGAGTGCATGGAACCGCTCTTTGAGCCTAGCACGGCCACAAGAACCGTGCACCCGGTTCCCTCCAGCAACGACCAACTGTCTCCTGGAGCCAGTATGATACGATGTAGTGGGTAATAGACAGGTAGGCACCTTGTCATCATGCACATCAAGCGCAACCACACCAGGGATAACAAGCAACAGCCATTGACTTTAAACGACAAGCTGAAATAAAAAAAATCCAATAATGCATACAGATACGGTGGCATAACTCTTCCTAAATTAACATATGAAGTAAGTTGGTTAACAAAAAATCCGTGATAAGTAAGAAATGTTCACAAGATACTTAAAAATACTACAAAAACGCAACAAAATTACAAGAGATAAGCGCAATTAGTGTAAGCACGTTGGTCAGTTAATAGAACATATTCAGGGAGGCAGAACATACCAAATAAAGCGGGATGAAATTTATCCAGCTTAAAAAGACCTAGATTAATTGTAAGTTGGTTTAGCCCAACAGCGGTGAAGAAGCCTCAAGAATGCAACATCAGCCTCAGCATGGGGCACACATACATA
>OX104063.1:225341602-225360139 GCA_944474145.2 Dicrocoelium dendriticum
TGTCGTTCTTTTTTCTTGCCTAGACACTATTTTGAAGTTTCGGCAAGATCACTCCCATCGGTCGCGAAATTCGTAATTATTTGTAACTATATAAATAACAAATAGCAGAGGTACAGCGGAATGCCGACTTTCTGCGAAATCCTATTTGGACATCGAACGCTCACCAGTCGTATTCAGGACTGTGATTTTAACCATGTAACCAGTATGCCACTCATCAATTTTTCGATTTTGAAGGATTCATATATTCAAGCATCTAGAGCAAGAGCTCTGTCGCGACCAAATTTAATAAATGCATTTTTGTCAGGTATTACTTTATTGTATCAATGGTACAGTAATTTTCCTGTTTTAACCTTTTGTTAATCTCGGCTCATCAACTTGACGTACGTAAGTTCTTGCGCTAGTCTGGTTGTTCCTGTTTCGTTTCATCCATTCGCGTCTCTAAGAGCCCATCAAATGCAAGTGTTGCGTCCTGACTTTAATTGCTTTCTGTTATCCGCAATTAATTTCATGCATTGTTTAGACTAGTATTTACTTGTGCGAGAATAGGGTTGGAAAATTATATGTATTCCAAAAACAAAATACACCATTCCTCCTTCTGACTTTCAAAGGAAAGATTTATGTTTACAAACTGTAACAAAATTCTGGATTTTGTATGGATCGCTAGCTTAAAAATAACTGTGCTCTATTAGACACATAAAATAGGAGATATAGAAAGCATATTAAAATATTTACTGCTACAGATACGACAGATTTGAGATGCATAATACAAGTGCAAATTTCTTTGGAGCATAGGCAACCATACATGCCTTCGGTCTTGTTTAAATGCGGCATGACATTCGTACCGACTGGTGTTTTAATAACATGCTTGCATAATAGTTGGAAGAAGTGAAGGTTATTTTATGTTCATTAAATTCGGAAAGTAAAATAAAATCGTCAAGCACGTACTTCACTTTACTTGTCCAAAGTCAGGTTTCTTGTGCTGTCACTGTCGAAAAATAAATCGTTTCGTGCATTCACAGAAATTATGTTAATACGTTTACATCGCTTTATTTTCGGTTCAACCTTGAGGGATCATGTTCTGCTGGGGTTAATCATACATTGGGATGGTCGACCTACACCAGAAGACGACATTTATTAAAGCATATTGAAACTTAATGAGATTGCACTTACTGTTAGAATGTAACAGTTTGTTAGGTATCGCAAACACGAGACGGGTCGAAATACGGGACCATATAGAAGTTGCAGCGACGGATATCATTGTGTATAGTGGCAGATGGCAACATAGGAGCGAAACAATCAGATGGAGAAACGGTTGTTTTTTGTCGCAAGGTACCCACCAAATATGATTTGTACCCTTGTAAAGTGACCGTTCGGAAATCCAAGTAAGCGTTTTGAAGTTTAATCAACGGTATGTCAAGTTGCAAAATACTGAAGGGACTTGTTTTCCGGTACTTTACAAGAGTTTTCATCTTGAGGCTAGAGGATGGTAGTTTGCGTTGGACTTGTTAGTGAGGGGGAAGAACGGAAGGTGAGGGAGGGGAAGGGCTTATTTTGTCATAGCGGGAAAAGAGTTTTCTCTTCCGTGGTCCTCGGCGACATCAAGCTAGTTTTGAGGGGGACTGTATGTATCTATTCTTAATTTGCTTTTTTAAAAATTGTGGGCATGGTAGTTATGGTATAGGGTTGTTATTCATGGTAAACGGTTATGATAAATTAAATTGATGACTTCAGGCGTCTATGTAAGTCACGGCCGTTAATCGAAAGCAGGCACAATTGGATAAATAGAGGTGAAGTGAGTGGAGCGTATGTGTTATGGAGGAAATACGTTGTTAAACCGCAAAATCTGAATTAATGCACGCGAAGCTATGGTGAATGAGCAGTTTTTAAAATAAATTACTTCCTTGATAATGGGATCCTTATTGTTGTCTTAATTATTGTATATGTTGTATTCCTTGAAATTACGATTGAATGAGACAGCGGTAGCTCCCAAAGCTGTGTAACTGATAATACAGAAAACCCAGTATGCAATTACTTGCGTTGCTGTCGAGGTTTGATTGCTAAAAGATTGATGCCGGCAAATGTTTATGTGCTTGCCATATGAGGGGAGATTTTCGATGTGTTGGAAGGGTTGTGGAGATGTCAATTTAGTATCGGGCTATGTGACGATGTATCGAAAGGTCTAATTAATTCATCTAGGCAGAAACAACTTTGCTTATTATGTGACGAAGGTATGTGTTCTCTTTGGGGAGTTAATAAGGGGTGATATTTGGTCGGGAATGTAAATTGTAAAGCCAATTTTCTCAATTGTTTTAGTGGAGTAATGGTTTATATACATATGTATACCGCATATTGGTAGGGCGGCATCCGGTTTCGGATTTGCCTGTCACTGTGGCAAGCCACAGGACGCCTGCGCCTACAGAGGGACCATGGATGGCTTGCGCTGCACCACCCACAGCTCCAACCACACACCCCATATCCAGTGTAAACCCGAAGGAATAAGACCGGGAGGCATGTGGATGGGAACCACGTATCATCAACGGAGCCGGCCCACACTCCTTCACAGGCAAACACAAGCACGCTGTATTTGGGAATCAAGCGCACACAAGGCGGTGGCTGGACCGTAGTCCACTTCACACTGAGTGCGTAGCACGGTCACAAGGACTGTGCACCCCCGTCCCATCCAGCAACGAGCAACTGTTTCCTGGAGGCAGTATGGACGAGGTAGTGGGTAATAGACAGGTAAGCACCTTGTCAGTATGCACATGAAGCGCAGTCACACCGGGGATATGAAATTCAGCCATTCACTTTAAACGACAAGCTGAAATAAAATAAATCCAATAATGCATACAGATACGGTGGCATAACTCTTCGCTAAATTACCATATGAAGTAAGTTGGTTAGCAACAAATCCGTGATAAGTAAGAAATGTCCACAAGTTACTTAAAATGCTACAAACGCAACAAAATTACCGAAGATAAGCGCAATTAGTGTAAGCAACGTGGCCAGTTAATAGAACATTATTCAGGGAGGCAGAACAAACCAAATAAAGCGGAATGAAATTTATCCAGCTTAAAAAGACCTAGTTTAAGTGTAAGTTGGTTTAGCCCAACTGCGGTGAAGAAGCATCAAGAATGCAACATCAGCATCAACAGCGGGCACATGCATAATAAAAAAATATAATAGTATTTATATATTAGAATATATTAAATGATATATATATAGGAATTTGCGGAGTACACGTGCTTGACGTCGCTTACATACCAACGGAGGACGAATGCCGCATATGATCGGTTTCTGAATCAAGATGGAACAGAGGTACGCTGTGAAATGGGAGGTAAATTGAGAACGTGCATGTACGTACCGTAAGTTCATGTAGGTGGAGGAGAAAGGCGCATCGGTAACCGTTGGGGCTATCGGTTGCATGGGTGCGGAATTCTTTCCATGGCGGTGGGCAGGCGGCGAACAGGCAATCAATTGAAATGAAGTCTATGAAGTCTATGGATGGCCGTGGCCAGGCGGGGAACACGCAGTGCAGGGCAATGCGGTCTATTGAGGAAAAGATGGGAAGATAAGCAACGGAGACTTACCTGTGACGGTTGCGGATTACAGCGATTTCGGAGGACCGGTGGCTAATGTCGGTGACATACAAACGGAGGGCTTTCACTGCATGTGACACATTTTCAATTACATTTGCAGCAGGTGTACGCTGTAAAGTGGAAAGTAAACTGAGAGACGGACTGTACGTACCGGAATGTCATGAAAGCAGAGAAAATGGGCGTTGCATTGACCGATGAGGGGATTTTTGCCAGCGAAGGGAATTATAAGGATGGAAGTGTGCGCGCGGCGAGCAGGCAGTTTGATGGAATGCAGTGTACTGAGGGAAGGGTTCCAAGAAAACGCACGGAAACTTACCTTTGAGTGTCGCGGGATATCCGTTGTTAAAGAGGACACTTGCCTGACGTCGCTTACATAACAACGGATGGCGAATGAGGCATGGTGACGAATTTCGGAATGCAGGTTGCACAGGTGTACGCTGTGAAATGTAACGTAAAGTGATAAGCTTGAGGTACGTACCGGAAGTTCATGGAGGCGCAGGAAACAGACTTTTCGGTTACCATTGTGGACCTCCGTCGGTAGCCATGGCGACGTACCTGTGAGTGTTACGGGAAATGGGAATGGCAGAGGACACATGGCTTACGTTGCTGACATACCAACGGAGGACAAATGCGGCATGATACGGATTTGGGCATTCAGATGAAATAGGAGTACGCTGTGAAGTGGAAAGTACCATTAGTTGCTGCATGTACGTACAGTGAGGTCATGGAGGCTGAGAAAACAGGGGCCTCTGTTCCGCAGGACGAGACAGCTTGCAGGCGAAGGTATATCTAAGTATCGCGGTTGGCAGGCGGCGAAAGGGCAGTGGTGTGCATTCCATTCTAATGAAGGGAAGGTTTGATGACAAGCCCCGGAACTCACCTGTGAGTGAGGCGCTATATACCACCGTCGGAGGGCACATCTCACAGCTTTCAATGGCTGCAGGTAACTGAGGTGAGAACTGATATGGAACCTGCGACACCTATGAAATAAACGGAGAAGGAACAACAGGTAAATGCATGTGGCAGGTATACGTTTGCTGAGGAAAAAGGTGCATGGGTAACGAAATCAGACCTCTGTCGCAGGCAAACGGGGAGATAAACGTGGTGCCGGACAAGCAGAGAGAAGGCATTGTGGTGAGTTGCAGTCTATGGATGGTTATGTGAAGGGGAATGCGCAAGAACTTACCCGTTAGTGTGGCCCGAAAACAGCACTGGCGGAGGACACTTGCCTGCGGTCAGGGGCATGTCAACCAAGGAGCCAGTGCACATGTGAAGCAGGTGCGAAGTAATGGGAAGCCTGCGAAACCTATAAAAAGAACAGTGCACGAAAAAGATATCCCTACATATGCGAAGTTTTGGGGCTGCTGACTTAGTTGGGGCATCGGTTAGCAGTGCGGACCTCTGTCAAACGGTTACAGGGTGATAACGGTGGCGGCTGTGAAGCAGTGAGGACGCTGTGCGAGGCTTCATAGTCTATAGCGGGGAAGTATGACTGAAAGCGGAACTAAGTTACCTGTGACTGTGGCGGGAAAGAGTACTGCTGGAGGACACATAGCTGGCATGGCTCACCTTCCAAACGAGCTGGAACGTTCCATGCCACAATGGTGCCAATGTATAATGGACATTGGATCAGTGTCCCACGGAAATGGAAGGATAAGGTTGCCTGAAAACAGGCGAAGACCGGGCAGTCGGCCGCAATGCAGGCTATCGAGGGAAAGGTTGTGGGAAAAGCCACGGAAACGTACCTGTCAGTGTTGAGTGAATCAGCGAGCCCCATGGGAACATGGCAGAAATTTTGGACATGGTAATGGAGGACACATGAGGAATATGACCGGTAAGTTATTGTACATGCAGTATGAGTGCGCTGTGAAATAGGAGGTGAACTAGGTAGATTCACGTACATACCGGAAGTTCATGCAAGCTCACCATACCGTGGCATCAACTACCAGGGAGCAGGAGGTAGAAGGCGGCATGTTTACGGATTCCTGAACGCGGGTGGAACATTGGAACCCTGTGAAATGGAAAGCAGACAGATGTGCTTCATATACGTACCGTAAGTTCACAAATATCCCTAGAAAAGAGCCGCGGCAGTAAACCGGACACTAACGCTAGCCGTGTACACGTCCACCACGCTGCAGCAAGGCACTGCGATTGTGTGTGAATGGCAAGCGGTGTGCATCACAAACACTCCGCTTCATTAAGAGGAGAGAAAACCCGAACAACTGGCTGGCTAGCCGAACAACTTCCTCTTGGTGCCAGCTGGGTGGTTCGGGTCTAACCCGTTCCAGCAAATAGTTCGGCGGCAGTGTTCCAGGACGTGGTGGGTTTTCGCTTGGCAAGCGTTCTCCCTATCAAAAGCCACAAAATGTCTGTTAACAACACTGCGACGTGCGGATGTGACTCGTCACGAACTAAAGTCACTGGCCCGTGGATATCCGGAAAGTGCTATCCAACCCACAGAAATCAATCGCTTATGCTCACATTCCTGAGGATAACAAACAGTAAAAAATGCTGCGGCAGATTCAAAGACACAAAAGCCACAAATGTCTGCTTAACAACACTGTGACGTGGCGGTCGTGACTCGCCACAAAATAAAGTCACTGCCCCGTGGGTAGCTGAATAATCCTTTCCAACGCACGGACATCCATCTTCTACTCGAGCATTGCCGACGATATGAGAGTGAAAATTAGAGCGGCACAGTCACAAACAGAACCTCACAGTTACACACCCGACAACACACAGCTACATAATTACATACCCCCTACATAAACATACACTGGTACGGCAAACATAACGTATTCTTGCCACATTCTTGACCGCGCATTGTTGTCATAATGATCATGCCTGTAAAGGCGTGCCTCGCCTTGTCGAGAATAAAAACTTTATTTATTTATTTATTTATATATACACCCATACACTTACATACACTGTTGTGCCAAACATGTACCTTTTGTACATTTTTGATTACACTATGTTAGCTAACCATGATCATGCCTGTAAAGGTGTGCCTCGCCTCGTCGAGAATAAAAGTTTATTTATTTATTTATTTATTAACACGCAGTCATGCAGCAACCTACCGCCGGTTACGTACACATGTCCTTGTATGACGTATTGCACCTGCATTTGTTAACGGAAATGGGTTTTACTGAATAAGAAGGAGCACTACGTAAATATGCCATCATAATCGGTTGTGTAGAACTTACCTGCTTTTCCACAACATATTTGCAAGCTTTCATGTTCCCGTTAATCCATACAGAACAAACATTTGAAACCTTCGCCACCATCATAATCACTGCAGGATTGGTGAAACCAACGATGGCAGTGATCACACATCACCTAACCCACCGTGTCACCGTGGCCCTGTGTGTTCTCTGCACGCAGGCATATGTCGCATTTGTCTCCCTCAACCATCCCAGGTGCAGATAAAGCAGTGCGCTTCATGGAAGCGCACTTGTACACGCTGGAGGTTTTGGTCCTCACCGTTCGGAAAAGTGCACCACGCGGCAATGTAACCGTAAGTGACACCTCCGTCCGTCGGAACACCAAAGGGGATTTGCCCCTTCCGGAAGGTGTTTTGGAGCAGCAGCCCACCTCCGTCGCTGCGATCTCCGGCCCGCTCACCCCAACAGGAAGACACGGAACCACGGAGGACGTCCCCCGTTTACCAACCAACAACGAAATGCTGTCATCGTTATCCAAAGATAAGGAGGAAGCGCAGTGTCTTGTTTTGCAGAAAAGTTACACATCCGTTTCATGCATTAGGACCTCGCAGAAACGCCTCAGAGAACTGATCATACCCTGAAATTTGGTGGCCGACATGGTGCATATGTATGTCTTCAATTCCGCTAACACCTCCTCCGCCGTACGCAATTTCGTCGCTCGGTCCAAAATCAATGCTTGTGAAGTGGTTGCCATTTCCGACGCGCCTAACTCTGTAGCCTCCGTGAACTCAATGGCAGCTACCGGTTCCGGAGAATCAGGTATGCACCACCGACAACCCCGAACCAATTCCGCCAAATCCGCACGCTGATCGCAAGCCACGTAGCACATGTGCGCACACGGCATCCGCCAGTGATTCTGGAACTCACAGTCGCATCCGTCACGACGTACCAAGAAAGTACGGTTACCCACACGCCGCCTGCACTCAACCGCAACAGCCGTACCCTCAGGACGGCATCCGATTATGTCCTCCGCTGACAAGTGCCTCATTAACTGCTCCCGCGCGTAGGGCGTCAAATGTACCAGTACGCCGGTGAGCCGGCAAACGTTTACCGGAGGAACATAGGGGCTCAACTGGCATCTCGCTAACTTCGTCCGCCTCTCTTCCATAACCCGATGCACACGATCAAGCACCACGGTGAACAGCTGAAGTACGGAGGACCGTTCACTAAGTTGGCGCTTAAGCTGCCGGTTTTCGTTTTCCACCCTGTTTGTCGTGAAACAACCGAAGGTACACACCTTCCGCAATCTATGCGCCGCCCATGATGAGGAAAACGGTAACCATGTGCGCAATAAGTAATCATGGCATTCCGCATTCCGCAATTCTATGGCGTGCAGCAGTTTTACGAAGTAGTCCTCATCTCTGGTGTATAGCATTTTATGCAACCATCGCCGCAAAACTGTCCTATCCTCCGGGGTGGCATCATGCAGCTTTTAGCAACGTCTTCCCATGTCTCGCACCGCATGAAATCGACACAATACCACATGCGCCTGAGGGTACACAGATTGAAACGCACCCACTTGAGCGGCACATTTATCCATCACCACCGTCCTTGCACGCGATGTGGCAGGAACCATACCAAGCATCGCCTCCACAGCTTCCTTGTAACGCTCCGATGTCTCATTCGGCATGAAAGCGTAGAAAAAAGACATCGCAACACCAGTCACGTCAACGAACATGCAGTGCCACAGAATATACCCCTCAGTTGATTTGGTGCGTCGCATCCGCCAACAGCACCATACAGTAGCGCTGCACCAAGCCTTCCATGCATGAAGGCGCAAAATACACGGACCTTATTTGATCATTATTCTTTTGCACCCGGCACTTCCCATGCTGCTCCAACAAACGTACCACCTGAAAAACCTCGCCGTCAGTGTTACGCATGTGCCGCCGCCACATGTACCACAAATTCGCCTTCGTCATCCGTCGGCTGTGAGTCCGCCACACATGAGTCCTTATTTCACGGCTTCCTTTAAATGTGTCCATTAAGAAACAGACCTCCGACTCTTGCTCAGCAGTTAAACGTCGGTTGCTGGGGTACAACCATGGCTGCCCAACTTGAAAACTATGTGTGTGCTCCAGGTTAAAGTTGCAAAGCTCATACAGTTGTCCTTTATAAACTGAATGAGAACCGCGCAAGGCAGCGGCAGGCACGAAATCTGTGGAATCAAGGATTTAGTTATGCAACATATACTTATGGGATTTACCGCTTCCCAACTGCTCCTTCGCATGTAGAATGTACGCACCGAATTGTGCATACCGGTACGGAAAGCTTTCGGCGGTCTTCTCACCACTTCTTTTCAAATGCTTCTTCAAAGTATCCGTACGACATCTGAAAAAACTATTGGCAGTCGCAAATTGAAAGTTGCGAATCGCTTCCTCTATTTCCTTCCAGCTTTTATAACGATCGAAAACCATACGTCAAAAAATAACGGTGTCATCCAACATGGCGCTCGAGAAGCAATCAGACCTCATCCAGATAACCTCATTTAAAACAGTGCGAACATAACCACTAATTAATCTTACCATGCCATTTCCAGTACATACTTACGCATTAACCTCCTCATATATATCCGTCGCATCTCATTATGATAGCCTCAAAATGTAGCCTGGCGTACCGGAACACAAAGTCCCTCCAGGCTCATTTTCCATGTCACTTCCATGCCACTCCTGGTGAGGTGGGTGCGAATTTTGCATGGACTTGAACGAGAGCTTCCCAGATGGGTTGTGTAGCAGAATTCGTTTGATCCAGGTTTTTGTCATTAATTATTTATGGAGCTCATGTGCACCAGGGTGCATCACCGCTAGGCTGTCGGGGCGGTCCGTCGTACTGCAACAAAAACTGGCCAGTGCTAAAAAATCGGCAGGACGGTCCCCCCTCTGCAGACCCGACGGCGCGCATGGGAAATGTCCCCCCGCCGCACTTATTCCACGGTCTCGGTTCTACTTAGAAAGTCAGTAGTCCTCATCCCACGAAGAAATACGGTGTCCCTGTCGGAAACGCCTAGCCAGGCGTTTGGGGACAAATCCCTTCTTGACTGTCTGCAGCCGTGGGCGACTTACTGTTCCTTGGGTCAGTTAGGGGCCTCATGTCGGCTGGCGAGGCATTCGGAGGTGGCGTTGAACCGGCTGTTGTGTCACTCGAGGGTTGCTTTGGCAGTTCCGGCAGTTGCGTTTCTGGAAGGTAGAACTCAGCGGGAGTGGCAACGTGTCGGGGAAGTGGCTTGAAGCCCGATAGGATACATGGTTGGCGGCATCCGGTGTCGGCTTTGCCTGTCACTGTGGCAAGCCACAGGACACCTGCGCCTACAGAGGGTCCATGGATGGCTTGCGTTGCACCACCCACAGCTCCAACCACATACCCCATATCCAGTGTAAACCAGAAGGAATAAGACCGGGAGGCATGCGGGTGGGTACCACGTTTCATCAACGGAGCCGTCCCACACTCCTTCACAGACAAACACA
This sequence comes from Dicrocoelium dendriticum, assembly GCA_944474145.2. Lineage (NCBI taxonomy): Eukaryota > Metazoa > Platyhelminthes > Trematoda > Plagiorchiida > Dicrocoeliidae > Dicrocoelium > Dicrocoelium dendriticum. Next base: position 225,351,884 of record OX104063.1, read on the forward strand.
AGCACGCTGTATTTGGGGAATCAACCGCACACAAGGCGGTGGCTGGACAGTAGTCCGCTCCACACTGAGTGCATGGAACCGCTCTTTGAGCCCAGCACGGCCACAAGAACCGTGCACCCCGTCCCCTCCAGCAACGACCATTTGTCTCCTGGAGCCATAGGATACATACCATGCATGATAAAAGCAAACACACTTTTAGGTTTTTCAAACTTTTGGGTTTTTCGTCGATTTTGTAAAACGTTGGTGAACAAGGTCCACGGGTACTACCAACGACGAAGCATACGTGTTATTTAAAATAGCAGCAGTTACAGCATCTGAACAACGGGCCGGAAGTTTGACCTGATTACCGCGTCCGTCAGTTGACTGGCGTTGAGGCGGAGTAAGTTGAGGGTCCAGGGGGACTGAGGGTTTCGGGATATCCAGTGCTCAAAAAGTCACCTTAGGTGAGGGCGCTTGTGGGATAGCATCAGGATAGGTTGCAAGTGGTTCGTCAAAGAATGCTACTTTGAAGCGGTCGATGGAGGTTGTTGTTCGCTGACCGTAATGGTCTAAGTTGAAAAGTTTCGGAGTCCGTTACAGGACGCTGTAAGGATCAGGTAGTAAGGCTGGAGAATACGCCGCAGTTTGTCGGCGAGCAGGAAGGCGTGAGAGCCGATAGAGCGTCCGCTGGGCATTTGCACATCTCTAGTTTGTTCACGCAGGGGTGTAGGGCATAGTGGACACATGCTTTGAGCTAGGGAGGACGCAAAAGTAAGCGGGGGCAAACACGACGATGCGGAATGTGAAACAAATTCTCCAGGCCACTTCAGCGTTGTGATGTAAACGGGCTGTGCTGGCGCACATTGCAAGTCAGCATGGAGTCTGCTGCGAATGCCTAAAGGTACGAGCGAAACCTTCTCGCTCCAGAAAGGGTATAAGGAGACGCAGAAAGAGGCTGTAAGCTGTCTATGGAACACTGCAACTAACCCGCTAGCTGCTGCCTGGTACTCTGGGGCTTGGATGCGACGACAGCCTGAAACGTTGCAGTAGGTGACGAATTGTGAGGATTGGAAAGACGTTCCTCGGCCAGTTGTAATGGTGGATGAGCATCCGTAGTGCGAGATCCACAGATCTAAGAGGGCCCGGATATATAAACAAATAAATAAATAAACGGTATATGCTCGGTATAACGAGACATACCTGTAAAAGCGCGATGATAATCTCAGATGTGCAATCTGTCATGGGAATGGATTCTGGCCATCTGGTGAAGCGGTCGACACATGTAAGAATGTATACGAATCCGCGTGAAGGAGGCAATGCACCCACCAGGTGTACGTGTACCTGCCAGCACCGACAGTCCGGGGCAAGAAACGGACAAAGAGGACTGCGGGTGACGATGAATTTTGGAGCGGTGGTATTGAAGGCCTGCGCCAGCCCAGGTACGAACATCATTGTTTACGCTTGGCCAAACGAAATGCTGGGCAACAGATTCAAAATGCACCGATACCTGTATGTCAAGTTGAATGCAGTGCGTCAAATACTGTGAGGCTGTCGGAGACAGGCGCAATGGGTTAGGACAACCTGTGTCACAGAAAAAGGTTCCTTCCTTGGTTTGGAGAGGAACAGGTTGCATTGGCAGCGAAGTAGACTGCAGTGTGCGTTGTATATCTTCCTGTTGATTATGAGCCGGCACCATGGCGGCACGGTCGGTGGCAGGCAAAAACTAAAGAGTGAAGTTGACGCTTGAGAGAGCGTCGGCGACGGGATTGTCGACGCCTGAGACATAACGTATATCAGCAGTTACATGCGTGAAGGAGGCTAAGTGTGTTGTTTCCCCTGGTGAGTATTACTCTCAAGCAGATTTGAAGGCAAAAAGGGGGCTTGTGGTCAGTGTAGACCGTGACAGCGCGGCCTTCGGGTGTGTGCCGGAAGTGACGAGTGGCTAGGTAAATGTCGAGAAGTTCTCTGCCAATGTTGCTATAGCGGAATTCCGCTGGCTGCAAGCTTGTATAAAAGAACCCAAGCGGCTGCCATTGCCCACTAACGTGTTGTTGGAGGACAGCTCCTACCGCAACGGATGAGGCAGCAGTCGTAACGGAAAGAGGTGCGGTCGATTCAGAACGAACAGGAAGGGCTATGTTGAAGTGGGCAACCTTGAGCTCGGAGAAGGATGCCTGTGCTGTGTCAGGGAAATCGAACTTAAGTTCATTCTCTTTGTGTAGGTCTGTTAGTGGCTGCATGCGCTGAGCGCAGCGCGGAATGAAGCCTCGATAGTAGTTGAGCAAACCACGCTCGACGGAGGTGTTTGAAAGAAGTCAAGCCTGGAAATCCTTGATTGCCTGAATGTTAGCAGGAAGGACTTCTATACCAGATGTAGAAACGAAGTGGCCTGGGAAGTTTTCCATTGATTTGCCGGGTTCGCCCTTAGTCGGGTTGACTGTGACACCGTGTCGGGTCATGCGCTGGAAGAGAGTTTGAAGATGCTTGAGGTGCGCCTGTTTCGATGAACTGCATATTAAAATAGCATCGAGCTAGGAATAAATGCAGTCAAGGTCACCAGTGGCATCGTGCCTGAAGAGTTGGAAGGTTTGCGCGACGTTGCACAGTCCAATTGGCATACTAAGCTATTCAAACTAGCCGGGAGGAGTGATAACGGTTGTAGTAGGAATGTCATTTCTTCTTACATGTAGCTGGGGATAGGCGCGAACAACATTGATGTTGCTAAAGATCGTCTTACCCGTGAGGCGTGCAGCAAGGTCCACATGTGTGGCGTGGGATATCTAGCTGAAACGGTTAGTCGATTGAGTGCGCTTTAATCATCGCAAAAGCGCCAGTAATCAAAGTTCTTGGGGGCCATCATTATGGGTGAGGACAAAGTGTTGCCTCAAGGACGGACTATTCCAAGTTGAAGCAGCTGCTGTAAAGCCACCCTATCTACCTTTAGTTGCCCGGGCGATAGTCGACGGAGGCGGAATGAGACGGATGCTATTCGTCCGTACGTAGGGAATGACTTGGGATGACACCAGCAAAGCTGCGTTCATTGGCTAAAAGATCTTGAAATAATTGGAAAAGTTTGGCGTAGCCTGGCGACGTCTGAGGAGAGGCGTAGGCTGGTGTTATAGATACGGTATTGGCGCTCATGCAACGTACGCTGAGTTTTATTGCGGTGTCGACTATCATCTGGCGTTTCGCCTCGACCAATAGGTCGAAATGCCCCAGTAAGTCATTGCCGATGATGGTAAAGCGGATTGCAGCGACGGTGAGTACCCAGCGGAACATGCGCCGAAGACCTAGGTCCAGTACAAGCGACCGATGACCGTAGGTGGGTATTGGTGTGTCATTGGTGGCACTGAGACTTGTTGAAAAAGAAGCGAGCGGTTTACCTGGTGTAAGGGGAATGACGCTGCCTTCCGCCCCGGTATCAACTAAGAACTGGGTCTCGAAGTCATACTCCCTCATGTAGATGAGACGATTTTGAGTTTTGCCGACGTTCGTGGCCGTTACGAATCGGCGTGGCGGAGCATCTGTAGCGGGGTAGCTATACGGCTGTACGCAATTACGTACTTATTACCGAAAAGCGAGTGGTAAAAGCAGTAACCTGTGGCATAAGGTTTTGTGCGATGGGGCAATGATCCAGAGCGGTTGCGGTGCTTATTGTTTAGTGAGTTCGTCGATCTGGCGCTGAAGCGACGCTACCTGCGATGATAATGTGTCCGTTACCGACATCTGGCTAGTCGCGGATGTCGGTGTGGTTGCGCCAGCACAAAGCTGCTTAGGTGCTTTGGTTTTAGTCTCTGGATGGTGCCGTTCGATGACGCGGTCTGCCAGATCTGCTTTTGATGTGTGTGGCAGGTCACTTGCTACTATAAGCACAGCCTGAGTGCTTTCGGTAAGGCCATGCATCCACAGCTCGCGGGGCATACCTACGTCCATGTTGGACTGGCCGAAAAGCTGCTGCATTTAATAAATAAATAAATAAATACTTTATTCTCGACCATGCGAGGCACGCCCATGGAGGCATGATCTGATATGTACAACTGTACAAACATTTTGTGGCAACTGTGACAGTAATAGTAGAAAATTGGTCGTATGTCCATGATAAAGTAAATAAATAGATAGTTTATTCTCAGTTTCATAGAGACGCACCAACTTAGGCATGATCAAGGGTTAAAACTGTTGTGTATCACGATGACACTCCGGGTTCAATCGTGTATAGTTGAAACGGTGTCGGGAAGAGTTGATATGTGAATCTAGTCGACTTGCCAGTATGTAGTTGTGGGCTGTGACTTTATTCAGTGGCGAGTCACATCCGCCACGGCGCAGTGTTGTTAAACAGTCATTTGTGGCTTTTTATAGGGAGAACGCTTGCCAGGCGAAAACCCACCACGTCCTGCAACACTGCCGTAAAGCATTTTGAACATTAATGTTGAACTGGCAAAGCCGCTTGGCGACTGGTTTCACCTTCGGTTTTTCGCGGGGTAATGGCTTCTAATTTCCTCTGTTAGTTGGACGGGTATTTTGCTCTGGGTCGCCATGATTTTTGAGGTCGCTGGAAGAGAGGGACATCGCGATTTTTCTTCTTGTTGTATGTCCAGGTGAGCAAATGTTTCAATTTTCCGCTGTCCAGATTTTTCAGATGTATAATGTCTGGGAGTATGAGGATATGTCCAGTTCTCCATACTGGACAAGGGTTATGGTGATTGTAGATTGGTCCTTGCGTAGTTTTACCATCCTCCATGTCAGTCCTTGTGGGTTGTTCCGTCCGTCTTGGGCCAAAATGGTTCCTCAGTCCAATCCCAGATCTCCAAGATGTCCCGGACCTCAGAGAAAAGGGAAAGTGGGAGATAACCGAGAGAAGACCGCAAGAACAGGCATGGAATTGAAAATTGTTAATGTCTTGTGTTATAACATTGGACTTGAGACAAAAGCATGTACACTGTGCAACAATAATTATGCTGCAAATGTCTTTTGAGTATCCTATAGAATCATTAGCCGTATAGGTGGATTGCTATCGCCTACGAGGAGACAAGAGCGTGCACCAGTAAGTAAAGTACGAGTATCCGTTTGATATGAGTCGATAGTTGCGTGGGGATAGAGCAAAGAGAGTTAGAATGTTGGTAGTGATTGTCAGGTGCATGATCAGCACGTAGTTAGTGTAATCCGAGAGGGGGGCATAATAAGCGAAAAGAAATAGGTTGCTGCGAGAGAGTCTTAAAGCTCAATTGGTGGTAGGGCAGCGGAGGGGCTGGATGCAGATACTCTAGAGGAGTAAAGGTTATTCAGATACGGGGTGGCTACTAACAAGCACTGAAACATCGCATATGCATGGGGCAAATGGCCATTAGCTATTTCTGAAGAGAAACGCCGAATTTATGACGACCGACAGACGTTGGCGATAGGAGTGACTCAGTCGCCAGATGCAGCTATTCAATCGGACGCTTTGTCACTAGTGTATGCCTATAGGGTGGATGAGTGTATCTATAGGCCAGTGAAGTTAAGTGATAGGTCAACAGATCAGCTAAGCTGTGACGCTAACAATCCAAATGAACATTGTAAGAGGGATCGAGCTCCGGATATCCGCAGAGTTAAATGGAAGCTATGGCGATTAGCTGCTGGTAAGCAGAGATAGTGGCTCTAGGAAAGAATGAATCAGTAGCTGCTGTAGCCATAGTATTAAGACGTTTGTCCACTATTTGATACCTACCGTTTCGATGAAGAAGTCGACAGACAAGCGAGGTTTAAGAGAGACATACGGCAGAAGAAAATGAAGGCTGGAGAGTCAAGAAGTGGCTCCTTGTAGGCTACATGGAGCCAACGATTTCTACCTATTGTCAAGAAACGTTGAGGCGTGTAAGATGAACGATGGATAATGGCGCGCTTGGAGAGAGGTGAATGGCAAGCATTGGAGTTCGGATTACGCCTCCGGTTCCTAGTGGATCCTACGGTGGCACATAATAGGTCAACAAAACATCTGAGCAGTGACGTAAACCTTATAAGATAATGAACATTGTACGAATGGAGCTGCTCCTACAGATCTCCGGATATCCGCAGAGTTTAATGGAAGCCATGGCGACTAGCTGTTGCTAAGCGGAGATAGTGGCTCTAGAAAAGAATGACTCAGTGGCTGGTGCAGCCATAGTATTAAGTCGTTTGTCCACTACTGGATAACTACAGTTCCGATGAAGAAGTCAACAGGCAAGCGAGGTTTAAGAGTGACATACGGCAGAAGAGAATGAAGGCTGGAGAGTCAAGAAGTGGCTCCTTGTAGGCTACATGGAGCCAACAATGTCTAGCTATTGTCAAGAAAAGTTGAGGCGAGTAAGATGAACGACGTATAATGGCGCTCTAGGAGAGAGAAGAGTGACCAGCAGTAGAGTTTGGGCTAAGCCTTCAGTAACTAGTGGATCCTACAGTGGCACATAATAGGTCGGCAAACCATCTGAGCTGTAAAGCAAACATTCCAAGTGAATGAATATTGTAAGAAGGGAGCGACTCCCACAGAGCTCCGGTTATCCGCAGAGTTAAATGGAGGCTATGGTGACTAACTGCTGCTAAGCAGATATTGGCTCTGGAAAAGAGTGAACCAGTGGCTGGTGTAGCCATAGTATTAAGACGTTTGTCCACTATTGCATACTTACAGTTTCGATGAAGATATCAACATGCAAGCGAATCTTAAGAGAGACAGACGGCACAAGGAAATGAGGGTTGGAGAGTCAGGGAGTGGCTACTTGTAAGCTACATGGAGCCAACAAAGATTAGCTATTGCCAAGCAGATTTGACCAGAGTAGGATAACGGCGCGCTAGAAGAGAGATGAGTAGCCAGCATTGGAGTTCGGATTAAGCCTTTGGTTACTAGTGGATCCTACGGTGGCACTTAATAGGTCAACAAACCATCTGAGCTGTGACGCAAGCAATCTAAGAGAATGTACATTGTAAGAAAGGAGCGACTCCTACGGAGCGCCGGATATCCGCAGAGTTAAATGGAAGCTATGTCGACTAGCTGCTGCTAAGCAGAGATAGTGGCTCTAGAAAAGGATGAGTCAGTGGCTGGTGCAGCCATATTATTAAGACGTTGACCAGTACTGGATACCTACGGAGTCGATGAAGAAATCAACATACGAGCGAAGTTTAAAACAGATAGTCCCCTTCAGTAGATTGAACAACGAAATGAGAAGACGAATATCGGCAGATGCTAGCATTTCGTATTATCTCGTCAGTACCAATACAATAACAGGGAAATTCTTTTATATGTCTTACAGAGCACAGTCAAACCAATCAAATTTATTGTTGTGATCATTGTTATCAGAATACGTCCACGGCAACCGCAGGTTGACAACTAATTGCTTTTGGACACACAAAGCTGGTCTAATTAGGCTTATCGCGACGGCCTCGGCAAATCGTAAAAGGCGCGCATTAGTATGACGTAACAAGCTCCGGAAAGCTGATAAGGGATTGACGTGGTGACGAGTCGCCAAGATGTGCCTGCCTATGGAGGACGCTGGTGGCTTACGCGAACACGTACCATCGGAGGTTGATTGAGTAACTTCACGCTGAACCCAGTTTGGTAGGTGTTCCTTCACTCGGGAATCTAAAACCCGTTCGGTCCTGCCGATGTAACTGATACCGCAGTCACACACGAATTGGTAGACACAATGGGATTTGGCGCCGACGGGTTCATCTTCCTTTACTGAAGGTAACGGCAACTTTCGGGTTCTGTTGATAATTACCGCCTCCGCAGCACAGTATGTACGCTGAATGGCCGAGACAATCCGTTTGGTTATCCTTTTCGTTGCAGTGTCACCCTTGAATGGGAGCTCAATGTACACCTTCTTCTTAGGGGCTGTCAACACCATCTCCTTGGGCGGTCTAACTTGGCTACGTTTGTCTATGAATCGCTTTGGGTAGCCATTTTCCATAAGTGTCTTAGTGATCAGCTCTAACTCTTCAGCCAGGCAGTCGTTGGAGCAGATACGTCTGGCCCGAGCGAATAATGTTTTTACTAGCGCGCGCTTGTGTGCCATCGGTGAGAAGCTGGTGAAGTGTAGATATTGGCCGGACCACGTTGGCTTTCGGTATACAGTATCAGTTACATCGGCAGGACCGAACGGGTTTTAGATTCCCGAGTGAAGGAACACCTACCAAACTGGGTTCAGCGTGAAGTTACTCAATCAACCTCCGATGGTACGTGTTCGCGTAAGCCACCAGCGTCCTCCATAGGCAGGCACATCTTGGCGACTCGTCACCACGTCAATCCCTTATCAGCTTTCCGGAGCTTGT
>OX104063.1:225360638-225419802 GCA_944474145.2 Dicrocoelium dendriticum
GCGTTTTTAAATCCCTGTAACGTAGAATGAATTGGCAGCCGCGTCGCTTAGCATGACCGATAACTCACATTAGTGAAAATAAAAGTCGAGTGTATACTTTACACGCATCCTTCCTGGCTGTAAATTCTTCTCGCACTTGACGTGATTCAATCACTGAAGCGACACTCCGCGGCAATGGGGTTTATAAGGCTAGGACCAAAACTTTTCGTGGTCTAACTGCTTCAGTTTTATCCCTTTGAGACTGAATTAAACGTTCTGCGGGCACATGAGCTGCGAGGGCTAAGCGCCCAAAAAGATAACGGTCTTTAAGATCGGAATAGCCGACGTCCATCTCAAGTGAACCGAAGCCTCAACAGAGGTTGCTTGTAGCAACCCAAGCACCAGCGGATTCTCCAAGTCCACCTTTGAAAGATAACGGTAATTTTTGTACACTATTTTATTATTGACCAATTGTACGTTATTCGTTCTTCTATTCACCTTCTTTAAAACCGGCTCATCACTTGACATTCTTGTACGTTTCCGCGCTGACGAATTGCTCCAGGCTGGCTTCATCAGTCCGCGTCTTATAGGAGCCCAACAAATAGATTTCGCTGTGTTCTACACTAATAGTCTTCTAATATCCGCGCTTAATTTCGCGCACTGCCTCGAACTAGTACCTACTAGTCCTGCAAATTTGTGACATCGATTCGCACGAGCAAATTTAGATATTTACTGTCGTTTGTATATTTTTGTGAGCTCGTTCCTAGTTCTGCATTACATATGTGTATTTGTTTATTGTTTGCGTAAATTTAGTACTTTTATTGTGTTTTTGTTTATCCTTGATCATTCTGATTCATATCTCGTAAGTGGCATATTAATGGTTTTATAGCGTAAACATGCTAAGTTTGGCGGCTCCACTTTTCATGGAACACGGTTTGAAGGTTTTAACTTGTCTTATTTGAGAGCAAGCTGAAACATAAGAGCATTCAGTCTAAGGTAAAATCAGCTAGTCTCATGTCTTTCTTCGTCGGTTGTGATGCTAGTTGGAGAAATTCCACTGCGCAGCAAATGAGACAAATTACGAAACAATAAAACTAACCGTTCTAACAGAGTTACAGCTACGCGCACGAGCTCGACTTGCACAGCTCAATGGTCTTAAACTAAGAGCGTGCAAGCCATTAAGGTTGCTCCGCCAAATTCAGCGCGTCGGTGATCCCCTATTTTGTGCAATGAAGGGCTAAAGGAACTGTAGTTTGCACTTCTTTCAGAGCCCTTGACGATAATTCGGTCCATGTTGTTGAATAGGCTTCTGAAATAATTAGCTACAAGGGAAGACGCTGCGTTAAAATATCTTTCAGAGCAGACGACCAGTAGCTTCGGTGATGTATTCCAACCGACGAAAACTGTCTAATATTTGCTCCAAGTCATCAAGTCGACCTAACCCTAAATAAAGAAACGTGCGCTACTTTGCAGCAGGATAGTAACATTGAAGGCTTTAAAGAAACACATGTTACGGTCAGATGTAGACTATATTTTGGCTACCGTTCATAGAGGCTCATCTGTACTTGCACCGAGTACGACTCGTTCGACAAAAATGCGCAGCATCTTTTCTGTAGGTTCTAAGTCCAACAATACTAAACCCGTTCAAAAATTATGTTGTTATCACCGCCAATATGATGGAAGCGCTAGAAGTTGTCGGGCTCCCTGCATTAAACGATACCCAGCCGCTTCAGGTAAAGCGAACGCTTCGCATACAAACACTACCAACGTATCCGCAAATAACCAAACAAGTTGCTTGTTTTACGCTAAGGATCGACCTCCTGCTATCACGCTCTTCATCGACGCGGAAGCTAAAGTCAGTGTCATTACTGCGAACGCAAACGACAAGCACTCAAAGCCTACATACAACTTGCGTGCGGCCAACGGTTCTCCGTTAGCATACTTCGGTCAACGCATGAGCTTTTATTGGGTATTCAGGTTGCATCTTTACCCTTCGCAATCAGCAGTATCAAATTTTCCGCCATTACAGGTTACTCCTTGTTGCTAGTCGCCACGGACTTTTGGACAACCGTACTAAACTAGAGGTTGAAGGTGTTCTTCCGGACGCCCCAATAAACAGTTCGGTTTACTAGATCGCCGACCAACCTTCAGATTAAGCAAACCTAATGTCTGAATACGCTCGACTGGTGTGGCCAACTGTAGAGGTTCCGCTAGTCACGACAGAGATCGCTCATTACATAGTCGCGCGTGGTACGCAAAACGAGTACCCGACCAAGACGAATCGCCTCCGACAAAGTGAATGCCGCAAGAGTTGAATTCGATCACATGCTTCAGCTTGGTATCGTAAGACCAGCCCACAACCCATTGGCATCGCCACTCCACATTATTCGGGAAAAGACTATGGGTGACTGGCATCCTTGTGGCGGCTATCGATATCTGAACAACCTAGCCATGCTTGATTACTATCCGATCCCATATATTGTGGACCTCACCGCCAGTCTGGCAGGTACCAACGTATTAGGTAAACTGGACTTGGCGCGCTTACAACCAGATTCCGATAGCCGAACCGGACATGTCCGCCAAAACTGCCGTTACGACTCCATTATGTTTCTTTGAGTTTCTGCGCCTGCCACTTGGTCTAAAGAATGCCTCACAACCTTTTCAGTGCTTCATCGACCAAGGTTGTCGTGGCCTAAACTTCGCTTATGCCTACCTCGACATATCTTAATAGAGAACTCCTCACGTGAAGAGCAATTACGTCACCTTCAAAAGCCGTTTGGTCGTATATCTCAACACGGGGTAACAATCAACTCAGAAAAGTTTTTATTTGGCATTGAGTTGATCAGTTATCTCGGCATCATATCGCTGCTGCAGACGTTGTTTCACTAAGGAATAAAATAAAGGCCATTATTAAACACTTTGAGCCTCAATCTTTTAACTATTGAAATGTTTTGATGGCCTAGTCAACTTTTATTGCCATTTTATGCCTAGATGCTTTGCGCTTATGCAGCACTTTACGAACCTTCTCCGTGGGAAGCATGAGAAAATTGATTTTGCTGCTGCAACAAACACCGCCTTCCGGGTTTTGAAAGAAGCTATCGCCAACATAGCTTTTGTAGCGCATCACGACCCGGCAGCCAACTGTTGCTTAATATCAACGTTGCGGACGTGGCAGTTGGGGCGGTCTTATAACAAAGGTAAGTGATGGTTGGCAGCCGTTGTCATTTTTCTCTAAACGTATGCTACCTGGCGAATCTCGTTACAGTACGTTCGGAACGAAATTACTAACTAGTTATTTATTCATACATCATTTCCGATGTGTTCTGGAAGGCCGCCTTCACCAAAGACAAACGCTTACTTACTCGCTTGGCTCGAGTACCGACCGATACTTTTTTAGTGAATAGCCACAGATTGCTTATACCTTTAAGTGTACGACCTATATAGGACATGTTTTCGGTATGCACAACACAGTCGCCGATTTACGTTCCAGAATTCAAGCGATCTATGCTGACGCCGACACTGCTATCGGCGCGGCAGCCTTGGCCGCAGCGCAATTCAATGACCCTAAGTTTGCTATACTACCTTGATCTCCCTCATCGGACATACGACCCGTTCAGCTGAGATCTCCAGCGGAACTATACTTTGCGATTTATCTCCGGGCACGCCGCGCCCAGGTGTCTTACGCGAGTTTCGGCAGACGGTGTTCGACAACTTACACTGCTTGTCTCATCCAGACGTTCATGCATCGGTTAAGCTCGTAAACACACGGTTTGTCTGGCACAATGTCAACCGTGACGTCCGTACTTGCGCAGCTGCTTGCCTTTTAGGTCAATGTGCGAAAGTGCATAAGCACACAAAAAGCCTAGTAGGAACAATTCCGACGCCAGACGTACGTTTTCACCACGCGCACGTCAATCTCACAGGTCCTCTGCTGCCTTCGAAAGGCTCTATATATCTATTGATCTGTGTCGATCGATTCACTAGTTGACCGGAACCTCTTGCTTTACCTACACGCTTTTTGAAAACGGCAGCATAAGATTTTCTGAAGTGCTGTGTAGCTCAATTCGGCTGTCCAACCATCGTGACCACCGAGTAAAAGTCGCATTTCTCGTCGACTTTTGCTCCGTTGCTTAAAGAGTTAGGCTTTCGCCACTTTCGGACCACAGTGTATCATCCAACCGCTAACGGCATGGTGGAGCGTATTCAACGCCAGTTGAAGCCAGTGCAAGTGCGCACGCTGTTCCTTCGTGGTCTGAAACACTTCCTCTCTTCCTTCTAGCCTTAAGCCACACTGTTAAAACCGACTCTGACGCAACACCAGCGCAGCTAGTCTATGGCTGCACGCTGTGTTTGCTTGGACAGCCAATGGAACCAGCCACTTTTACTTAATCCTTTAACTACGGAAGTTACACTGACCGATTAGCTCACCAGATGCATGAGTTACGTCCGCCCATTCCACGATCGCAGAAGACACCAGTGCACGTCTCTGAGAAGCTGCCTACGTGTTCACACGTCTTTCTACGCGCAGACAGTGTTAGATAACCTGTTCAGCTACCGTACATAGGACTTTCAAAGAGCTCCATCGTACAAATAAGACGTACACTTTTGGCCGCGATGGCCAAAGCGAAGTCGCCACAATCGATCGCCTGTAACCAGCTTCCATCGACGAGGTCGCTGAGCCTAGGGCTACGTCAAACGCTTCGTGTGACGCTACAAATAATGGCACCCCGTTAAATCGTGCAGCCTATATGCAGCATGTAGCAATTTTTATTCACATGCTAGGGACCTTCTGACGTCCTAGTCTACTGTGAGCCGATCTCCTCTCACGATCAATCGTCGTGGGCAAAAGATTCGTAAGCCCGTTCGCTTTTCCAATTAGATACAGGGACAAGACTCTTAAACTTGTAAATATTAGCTACGTTTTTGGTCGATTACCGTTGGAAATCATGAAAAAACCAAGAGCGACCGAAAAATCTTATGTAAACTAAGCTAATACCCAAAATACCTACACCATTTTGCATGCAGAACATTAGTTTGTTCTTGCTGGCGTGTCCTGCGGGTTTTTCGATTTTGTCCAGACCTGCCTTAAGCCTCCGCTTTGATCAATTGACCCTCGCGAGCGACGTTTTTGAGGATCGCCGCAGCCAACAAAGAGCCGAACGAAGACGCGGGTAATTTCTTTGCGGGCCAAGGGTCGTTTCTTCGTGGGACAGTGATCGTTCTTTTCTAGAGACGATGGTCGCTTCTCCGTGAGACGAGTGTGGTTTCTTTCTAAAATAAAGGTAGTTTTGGCGCGGTGCAGCATGCGGTGGGGGAGACCAATTCTAAGTGCACCGCTAGGCAGTAGCAGAGGTTAAGGTCCTGTCGTTCTTTTTTCTTGCCTAGACACTATTTTGAAGTTTGGCAAGCTCACTCCATCGGCTCGCCGAAATTCGTAATTATTTGTAACTAATAAATAACAAATAAGAAGCGGTACAGCGGAAGCCGACTTTCTGCGAACTCCTAATTGACACGAACGCTCACCCAGACTTACTCGGCATGATTTTGCCCATGAACCCCGATGCACCCATCATTTTCGAGTTTGAAGGCATCCTATATTCAAGCATCTAGAGCAAGAGCTCTGTAGCGCCCAAATTAATAAATGCATTTTTGTCGGCTATTACAGTATTGATCAATTGTACGGTAATTTTCCTGTTTTAACCTTTGTTACACTCGGCTCCTCACTTGACCGTACGTAAGTTCTTGCGCTGTCTGGTTATTCCTGTTTCGCTTCATCCGTTAGCGTCTTCTAAGAGCCCCATCGAATGCAGCCTTTTGCGTCTGACTTTAATTGCCTTCTGATATCCGCACTTAATTTCAAGCATTGTTTAGACTAGTATTTACTAGTGCGACTAGGGTTGGCAAATAAATGTATTCCAAAACAAAAAACACCAAACCTCTCTGACTTTCAAAGGAAAGAGTTAGTTTACAAACCTGTAACAAAATTCTGGATTTAGTTATTGATCGCTAGCTTAAAAATAACTGTGCTCTATTAGACATCAAATCAGGAGATATGGAAAACATAATAAATATTTACTGCTACAGATACGAAATCATTTGAGATAGCATCATACAAGTACAAATTTCTTGGAGCATAGGCAACCATACATGCCTACGGTCATGTATAACTGCGACTGACATTCGTCCGACTGGAGTTATAATAACATGCTTGCAAAGAAGTTGGAAAAGTGAAGTTAATTATATGTTCATAAAAATTCGGAAAGTAAAATAAAATCAAGTCAAGCACGTACTTCACTTTACTTGTCCAAAGTCAGGTTTCTTGTCTGTCTCTGCGAAAATAAATCGTTCGTGCATCGAAAATAAGTTACTACTTTTACATCGCTTATTTCGGTTCAACCTTGAGGGATCATGTTCTGCTGGGGTTAAACAAACCTTGGGATGGTCGACTACACCAGAAGACGACATTTATAAAAGCAACTTGAACTTATGTAGTGCCTTACTGTAGAAGGTAACCGTTGTTAGGTATCGCACATACGAGACGTGTCAAATACGGGACCACATAGAAGTTGCAGCGACGGAAATCAATGTGTATAGTGCAGATGGCAACAACAGGAGCGAAACAATCAGATGGAGAAACGGTGTCGCGAGGTACCCACCAAAATGATTTGTACCCATGTAAGTGCCGTTCCTAAATCAAGTGAGCGTTTTGAAAGTTTAAACAACGGTATGATCCCGAGTTGCAAAATACTGAAGGGACGTGTTTTCCGGTACATTACAAGCGTTTTCCTCTAGAAGGCTAAAGGATGGAAGTTTGAGTTGGAGATGTTAGTGAGGGAAAACGGAAGGTGAGGAGGGGAAGGGCTAATTTTGTCATAGAGGGAAAGAGTTTCTCTTCCGTGGTCCTCGGCGACATCCAAGCTAGTTTGAGGGACTGAATGATCTATTCTTAATTCTGCTTTTATAAAATTGTGGGAAATGGAAGGTAATGGTATATGGATGTTATTCCTGTAAACGGTTATGATAAATTAAAGTGATGACTTCAGGCGTCGTTGAAAGTCACGGCGTAATCGAAAGCAGGCAAATGGTAAATAGAGGTGAAGTGTGAGCGTATGTGTTATGGAGGAAATACGTGTTAATGCAACTGAATAATGCACGCGAAGCCTATGGTTGAATGAAGCAGTTGTTAAAAGTAATTTACTTCCTTGGATAATGGGCATTCTTATCTGTTGTCTAATTATTGTATATGTTGTATTCCTTGAAATTACGATGAAAGAGACAGCGGTAGCTCCCCAAAGCAGTGTAACTGGTAATACAGAAACCCAGTATGCACTACTTGCGTTGCTGTCGAGGTTTCATTGCTAAAAGGAATGATGCCGTCGAAATGTTATGTGCTCCAATGAGGGGAATATTTACGGATGTGTTGGAAGGGATGTGGGAATGTCAAATAAGTATGGCAATGTGAAGTGCTATCGAAAGGTGTAATTAATTCATCAAGCAGAACAAGTTTGCTGATATGTAACGCATGTATGTGTTCTTTGGGAGTTATAAGGAGTGAATATTTGGGGGGAATGTAAATGTATAAGCATTTTCTCAATTGTTATAGTGAGAGTAATGGTATAAATATACATATGTATACACGCATATGGTTGGCGGGATCCGGTTTCGGATTTGCCTGTCACTGTGGCCAGCCACAGTACGCCTGCGCCTACAGAGGGACTGCGGGTGGCTTGCTTTGCACCACCCACAGCTCCATCCACACACCCCATAGCCAGTGTAAACCCGAAAGAATAAGACCGGGAAGCATGTGGATGGGAGCCACGTTTCATCAACGGAGCCGGCCCACACGCCTTCACAGGCAAACACAAGCACACTGTATTTGGGGAATCAAGCGCACACAAGGCGGTGGCTGGACGGTAGTCCGCTCCACACTGAGTGCATGGAACCGCTCTTTGCGCCTAGCACGACCACAGGGACCGTGCACCCCGTCCCCTCCAGCAACGACCAACCGTCTCCTGGAGCCAGTATGGACAAAGTAGCGAGTAACAGACAGGTAGGCACTTTGTCAAGATGCACATCAAGCGCAGCCGCACCGGGGATATCAAGCAACAGCCATTCACTTAAAACGACAAGCTGAAATAAAATAAATCCAATAACGCATACAGATACGGTGGCATAACTCTTCCTTAAATTAGCATATGAGGTAAGTTAGTTGCCGCGAATCCGCGATAAGTAAGAAATGTCCACAGGTTACTTAAAAATGCTACAAACGCAACAAAATTACTGAAGATATGCGCAATTAGCGTAAGCAACGTGGCCAGTTAATAGAACATTAATCACGCAGGCAGAACAAACCGAATAAAGTGGAACCAAATGGATCCAGCTTAAAATGACCTAGTTTAAGTGTACGTTGGTTTAGCCCAACTGCGGTGAAAATGCATCAAGAATGCAACGTCAGCCTCAGCATGGGACACATGCATATATATATATATATATATATATATATATATATATATATACATACATATATATATATATAGATATATATATATATATATATATATTACTGTAGGTACCTGCGTCCTGCGGTTTTCCACATTGACGGACAAATGGGAACACGGACACTCCCAACCATATATTTAGCTGTATATGTATATCTATGTAGAAAGTTATTTATATATGCGTGTACACATGTGTAAGGGTGTAGGTATATATATATATATATTTTGCAAAAGTCTGCTGACAGACATAATGCCATCAGAAACCATGGGATTCAAACGAAGGTACAGAAACAGTAAAATAAAAAACAACACAACAATGTCCATGGTTTCCTCAGAGGGCGAAATACTACCCGGTTGCCCAAGCCGAAGTAGGGTGTTGACTTAGGGGACACCACCCCGAGCCTTTGGCTGAATAGCCTGTCCGCAAGGCAGCGGAGCGAATTCAGGGAATCGCGCCCATTGGGAGCCGGTGACTGATTGCTCAGTTCATACGCCTTTCGTTTGTTCCTTTGTCAAACAGGGGCCCAATGCTCCCCAGAATTACAGCATAAACTTGCTGGAATACAATGCTTCGCCAGGATGAAGCAAGGGGCAGTGACTTTATTTAGTGGCGAGTCACGTCCGCCACGTCACAGTGTTGTTAAACGGACATATGTGGCTTTTTATAGGGAGAACGCTTGCCAGGCGAAAACCCACCACGTCCTGGAACACTGCCGCCGAACCATTTGCTGGAAGGGGAAAATCCCGAACCACCCAGCTGGCACCACGAGGAGGTTGTTCGGCAAGCCAGCCTAGGGTGTAGGTAAATATATATATATATATATATTGGAATTGCGGAGTGCACTTGCTTTACGTTACTCACATACCAACGGAGGAGGAATGCCGTATATGACCGTTTCCCGAATCAAGGTAGAACGGGGGTACGCTGTAAAATGGGAGGTAAATTGAGAACCCGCATGTACGTACCGTAAATTCATGTAGGTGGAGGAGAAAGGCGCATCGGTAACCGTTGGGCTATCGGTTGCACGGGTGCGGAATCCTTTCCATGGCGGTGGGCAGGCGGCGAACAAGCAATCAATTGAAATGAAGTCTATGAATTCTATGGATGGCTGTGACCAAGCGGGGAACACGCAGTGCAGGGCACTGAGGTCTACTGAGGAAAAGATGGGAAGATAAGCGGCGGAAACTTACCCGTGACGGTTGCGGATTACAGCGATTTCGGAGGACCGGTGGCTAATGTCGGTGACATACAAACGGAGGGCTTCCACTGCATGTGACACATTTCCGATCACATATGCAGCGGGTGTACGCTGTGAAGTGGAAAGTGAACTGAGAGACGGACTGTACGTACCGAAATGTCATGAAGGCAGAGGAAACGGGCGCTGCGTTTACTCATGAGGGGATTTTTGCAGGCGAAGGGAATTATAAGGATGAAAGTGTGCGCGCGGCGAGCAGGCAGTTTGATGGAATGCAGTGTACTGAGGGAAGGGTTCCAAGAAAACGCACGGAAACTTACCTTTGAGTGTCGCGGGATAACCGTCGTTAAAGAGGACACTTGCCTGACGTCGCTTACATAACAACGGATGGCGAATGAGGCATGGTGACGACTTTCGGAATGCAGGTTGCACAGGTGTACGCTGTGAAATGTAACGTAAAGTGATAAGCTTGAGGTACGTACCGGAAGTTCATGGAGGCGCGGGAAACAGACTTTTCGGTTACCACTGTGGACCTATGTCGGTAGGCATGGCGACATACCTGTGAGTGTTACGGGAAATGGGAATGGCAGAAGACACATGGCTTACGTTGCTGACATGACAACGGAGGACAATTGCTGCGTGATACGGATTTGGGCATTCAGATGAAGCAGGAGTACGCAGTGAAGTGGAAAGTACCATTAGTTGCTGCACGTACGTACAGTGAGGTCATGGAGGCTGAGATAACAGGGACCTCTGTTCCGCAGGACGAGACAGCTTGCAGGGAAGGTATATCTAAGTCTCGCGGTTGGCAGGTGGCGAAAGGACAGTGTTGTGCATTCCATTCTCATGAAGGAAAGGTTTGATGACAAGCCCCGGAACTCACCTGTGTGTGAGGCGTTATATACCACCGTCGGATAATACATCTCACAGCTTTCAATGGCTGCAGGTAACTGAGGTGAGGACTGATATGTAACCTGCGACACCTATGAAATAAACGAAGAAGGAACGACTGGTACATGCATGTGGCAGGTATACGTTTGTTGAGGAAAATGGTGCATGGGTAACGAAATCAGATCTCTGTCGCAGGCAAACGGGGAGATAAACGTGGTGCCGGAAAAGCAGAGAGAAGGCATTGTGGTGAGTTGCAGTCTATGGCTGGTTAGTCGAAGGGGAATATGCAACAACTTACCCGTTAGTGTGGCCCGAAAACAGCACTGGCGGAGGACACTTGCCTGCGGTTAGGGGCATGTCAACCAAGGGGCTAGTGCACATGTGAAGCAGATGCGGTAATGGGAAGCATGCGAATCCTATAAAAAGAACAGTGCACGAAAAAGCTATCCCTACATATGCGAAGTTTTGGGGCTGCTGACTTAGTTGGGCCATCGGTTGGCAGTGCGTACCTATGTCAAACGGTTACAGGGTGATAACAGTGGCGGTTATGAAGCAGTGAGGACGCTGTGCGAGGCTTCATAGTCTATAGCGGGGAATTATGACTGGAAGGGGAACTAAGGTACCTGTGATTGTGGCGGGCAAGAGTACCGCCGGAGGACACAAGGCTGGCGAGGCTCACCTTTCAATGGAGCGGGAAATCTCCATGTCCCCCTGATGCCAATGTATAATGGACACTGAACCAATGTCCCACGGAAATGGAAGCATAAGGATGCCTGAGGACAGGCGGAGACCGGGCAGTCGGCCGCAATGCAGGTCATCGAAGGAAAGGTTGTGGGAAAGCCACGTAAACCTACCTGTCAGTGTTGAGTGAAACAGCGATCCCCGCGGGAACATGGCAGATATTTTGGACATAGTAACGGATGACACATGAGGAATATGACAGGTAGGGTATTGTACATGCAGTATGGGTAAGTTGTGAAATAGGAGGTGAACTAGGAAGCTTCACGTACATACCGGAAGTTCATGTAACGTCACCATACTGCGGCATCAACTCCCGGTGAGGAGGAGGTAGAAGTTGGCATGTTTACGGATTCCTGAACGCGGGTGGAACATTGGAACACTGTGAAATGGAAAGCAGACAGATCTGCTTCATATACGTACCGTAAGTTCACAAATATCAATAGAAAAGAGCCGCGGCAGTAAACCGGACACTAACGCTAGCCGAGTACACGTCCACCACGCTGCAGCAAGGCACTGCGATTGTGTGAATGGCAAGCGGTGTGCATCACCAACACTCCGCTTCATGAAGAGGAGAGAAAACCCGAACATGCAGTCATGCAGAAACCTACCACCTGTTACGTACACAGGTCCTTGTATGACTTATTGCACCTGCATTCGTTAACGGAAATGGGGTTCACTGAATAAAGAGGTGCACTACTAAAGCATGCCATCATTATCGGTTGTGTAGAACTTACCTGCTTTTCTCACGGCATATCTGCAAGCTTTCCTTTTCCCGTTAATCCATACAGAACAAACATTTGAAACCTTCGCCACCATCATAATCACTGCAGGATTGGTGAAACCAACGATGGCATTGGTCACACATCACCCAATCCACCGTGTCACTGTGGCTCTGTGTCCTCTGAACGCAGGCATATGGCGCATTTGTCTTCCTCAACCACCCCCGGTGCAGATAAAGCATCGCGCTTCATGGAAGCGCACTTGTACACGCTGGAGGTTTTGGTCCTCACCGTTCGGAAAAGTGCACCGCGCGGCAATGTATCCGTAAGTGACACCTCCGTCCGTCGGAGTGCCAAAGGGGATTTGCGCCTTCCGGAAGGCATTTTGGAGCAGCAGCCGTTCTCCGTCGCTGCGTTCTTCGGCACATTAACCCCAACAGGAAGACACCGAACCACGGAGGACGTCCCCCGTTTACCAACCAGGGGCAAAATGCTCTCATCGTTATCCAAAGGTAAAGAGGAAGCGCAGTGTCTGGTTTTGCAGAAAAGTTGCACTTCCGTTTCATGCATTAAGACCTCGCAGAAACTTCTCAGTGAGCTGATCATGCCCTGAAACTTAGTCGCCGACATGGTGCATATGTATGTGTTCAGTTCCGCTAGCACCTCCTCCGCCGTACGCAATTTCGTCGCTCGATCCAAAATCAATGCTTGTGCAGTGGTTGCCATTTCCGACGCGCCTAACTCTGTAGCCTCCGTGAACTCAATGGCAGCTACCGGTTCCGAAGAATCAGGTATGCACCACGGACAATCCTGAACCACATCCGCCAAATCCGCACGCTGATCGCAAGCCACGTAGCACATGTGCGCACACGGCATCCGCCAGTGATTCTGGAACTTTCAGTCGCATCCTTCACGACGTACTAAGAAAGTACGGTTAAGCACACGCCGCCTGCACTCAACCGCAACAGCCGTACCCACAGGACGGCATCAGATTATGTCCTCCGCTGACAAGTGCCTCATTAACTGCTCCCGCGCGTACGGCGTCAAGTGTACCAGCACGCCGGTGAGCCGGCAAACGTTTACCGGAGGAACATAGGGGCTCAAATGGCATCTCGCTAACTTCGTCCGCCTCTCTTCCATAACCCGATGCACACGATCAGGCACAACGGTGAACAGCTGAAGTACGGAGGACCGTTCACTAAGTTGTCGCTTAAGCTGCCGGCTTTCGTTTTCCACCCTGTTTGTCGTGAAACAACCGAAGGTACACACCTTCCGCAATCGATGCGCCGCCCATGATGAGGAAAACGGTAACCATGTGCGCAATAAGTAATCATGGCATTCCGCATTCTGCAACTCTATGGCGTGCAGCAGTTTTACGAAGTAGTCCTCATCTCTGGTGTATAGCATTTTATGCAACCATCGCCGCAAAACTGTCCTATCCTCCGGGGACGCATCATGCATGTTTGAGCAACGTCTAGCCATGTCTCGCACCGCATGAAATTGACACAATACCACATGCGCCTGAGGGTACACAGATTGAAACGCACCCACTTGAGCGGCACATTTATCCATCACCACCGTCCTTGCACGCGATGTGGCAGGAACCATACCAAGCATCGCCTCCACAGCTTCCTTGTAACGCTCCGATGTCTCATTCGGCATTAAAACGTAGAAAAAGACATCGCAACACCAGTCACGTCAACCAACATGCAGTGCCACAAAATATACCCTTGCAGTTGATTTGGTGCGTCGCATCCGCCAACAGCACCTTACAGTACCGCTGCACCATACCTTCCATGCATGAAGGCGCAAAATACACGGACCTTATTTGATCATTATTCTTTTGCACCCGGCACTGCCCATGCTGCTCCAATAAACGTACCTCCTGAAAAACCGCGCCTTCAGTGTTATGCATGTGCCACCGTCACATGTACCACAAATTCGCCTTCGTCATCCGTAGGCTGTGAGTCCGCCACACATGAGTCCTTATTTCACGGCTTCCTTCAAATGTGTCCATTAAGAAACAGACCTTCGACTCTTGCTCGGTTGCTGGGGTACAACCATGGCTGACCAACTTGAAAACTATGTGTGTGCTCCAGGTTAAAGTTGCAAAGCTCATACAGTTGTCTTTTCAAACTGAATGAGAACCGCGCAAGGCAGCGGCAAGCACGAAATCTGTGAAACCAAGGATTTAGTTATCCAACATATACATATGTGACGTACCGCTTCCCAACTGCTCCTTCGCGTGTAGAATGTACGCACCGAAATTGTACGCACCGGTACGGAAAGTTTTCGGCGGTCTTCTCACTACTTCTCTTCAAATGCTTCTTCAAAATATCCGTACGACATTTGAAAAAACTACTGGCAGTCTCAAATTGAAAGTTGCGAATCGCTTCCTCCACTTCCTTCCAGCTTTTATAACGATCGCAAACCATACGGCAAAAGATAGCGGTGTCATCCAACATGGCGCTCGAGAAGCAATCAGACCTCCTCCAGTTAACCTCATTTAAAACAGTGCGAACATAACCACTAATTAATCTTACCATGCCATTTCCCGTACATACTTACGCATTAACCTCCTCATATACATCTCCGTCGCATCTCATTATGATGGCCTCAAAATGTAGCCTGGCGTACCGGAACACAAAGTCCCTCCAGGCCCATTTTCCATGTCAAAAATTAGCCACTCCCGGTGAGGTGGGGTGCGAATTTTGCATGGACTTGAACAAGAGCTTCCCAGATGGGATGTGTAGCAGAATTCGTTGGGTCCAGGTTTTTGTCATTAATTATTTATGGCGCTCATGTGCACCAGGGTGCATCACCGCTAGGCCGTCGGGGCGGGCCGGTCGGACTGCAACAAAACCGGCCAATGCTAAAAAATCGGCGGGACGTTCCTGCCTCTGTAGACCCGACGGCGCGCCTGGGAAATGTCCCCCGGCAGCACTTATTCCACGGTCCTGGTTCCAGTTAGAAAGTCAGTAGTCCTCATCCCACGAAGAAATACAGTGTCCCTGTCGGAAACGCCTAACCAGGCGTTTGGGGACCCACCCCTTCGTCACTGTCTACAGCCGAGGGCGAGTTACTGTTCTTTCGGTCAGTTAGGGGCCTTATGTCAGCTGGCGTGACATTCGGAGGTGGCGTTGAACCGGCTGTTGGGTCACTTGAGGATTGCTTTGGCAGTTCAGGCAGTTGAGTTTCTGGAAAGTAGAACTCAGCAGGAGTGGCTAAGTGTCGGGGGTAGTGGTTTGAAGCCCGATAGGATACATACCATGCATGATAAAAGCAAACACACTTTTTAAGTTTTCATAGTTTTGGGTTTTTCGTCGATTTTGTAAAACGTTGTAGAACAAGATCCACGAGTACCGCTAACGACGAAGCATACCTTTTATTTAAAATAGCGGCAGTTACAGCATCTGAACAACGTGCCGGAAGTTTGACCTGTTTACCGCGTCCGTCAGTTGCCTGGCATTGAGGCGGAGTAGGTTGAGGGTCCAGGGGGACTGAGGGTTTTTTGGGATATCGAGTGCTCGGGAAGTCACCTTAGGTGAGGGTGCCTGTGGGATAGCATCAGGATAGGTTGCAAGTGGTTCGTCAAAGAACGCCACTTTGAGGCGGTCGATGGAGGTGGTTGTTCGCTGACCGTAATGGTCTAAGTTGAAATGTTTCGGAGTCCGTTACAGGACGCTGTAAGGATCAGGTAGTAAGACTGGAGAAGGCGCCGCACTTTGTTGGTGAGCGGGAAAGCGTGAGATCCGATAGAGGGTCCGCTGTGCATTTGCACATCTCTAATCTGTTCAAAGAGTGGCGTAGTGCATAGCGGACACATGCTTTCAGCTAGGGAGGACGCGAAGGTAAGCGGAGGCAACAACGACGATGCGGAATGTGAAACGAATTATCCAGGCCACTTCAGCATTGTGATGTAAACGGGCTCTGCTGGTGCACATTGCAAGTCAGGATGGAGGCTGCTGCGGTTGCCTAAAAGTACGAGCGAAAAGTTCTCGCTCCAGAACGGGTATGAGGAAACGCAGAACGAGGCTGTAAGCTGTCTATGGAACACTGCAACTAACCCGTTGGCTGCTGCGTGGTACGCTGGGGCTTGGATGCTACGACAGCCTGAAACGTTACAGTAGGTATTGAATTGTGAAGATTGGAAAGACGTTCCCCGGCCAGTTGAAGTGGTGGATGAGCATCCGTAGTGCGAGACCCACGGCTCTATATATAGATAAATACCTAAATGAACGGTATATTCTCGGTAAAACGAGACACACCTGTAAAAGCGCGATAACAGTCTCAGTTGTGCAGTCTGTTATGGGAATGGCTTCTGGCCTTCTGGTGATGCGGTCGACACTTGTAAGAATGTATACGAATCCGCGTGAATGAGGCAATGCACCCACCAGGTGTACTTGTACCGGCGAGCACGGAGGGACCGGGGTAAGAAATGAACAAAGCGGACTGCGGGTGACGATGAGTTTTGGAGCGGGGGCATTGAAGGCCTGCTCCAGCCCAGGTACGAACATCTTTGTTTACGCTTGGCCAACCGAAACGCTTGGTGACAAATTCAAAGATGCACCGATACCAGGATGTCATATTGAGTGCAATGCATCAAATACTGTGAGGGTGTCGGAGACGGGCGCAATGGGTTAGGACAACCTGTGGAAGTGTCACAGCAAATTGTTCCGCCCGTGGTTTGTAGAGAAACAGGTTGCACAGGCAGCGAAGTAGACTGCAGTGTGCGTTGTATATCTTCCTGTTGATTATGAGCCGACACCATGGCGGCACGGTCCGCGGTAGGCAAAATTTAAAGAGTGAAGATGACGCTTGAGAGAGCATCGGCGACGGGATTGTCGACACCTAAGACATAACGTATATCAGCCGTAACCTGCGTGATGAAGCTTAGGTGTGTTGTTTCCCTTGGTGAGTATTACTCGCAAGCAGATTTGAAGGCGAAAAGGGGGCTTGTGGTCAGTGTAGACCGTGACAGCGCGGCCTTTGGATGTGTGCCGGAAGTGACGGATGGCTAGGTAAATGGCGAGAAGTTCTCTGCCAATGTTGCTATGGCGGAAATACGCTGGTTGCAAGCTTGCATAGAAGAACCCGAGCGGTTGCCAATGCCCACTAACGTATTGTTAGAGGACGGCTCCTACCGCGACGGCTAAAGCAGCAGTCGTAACGGAAAGAGGTACGGTCGATTCGGAATGAGCAGGAAGGGCTATGTTGAAGTGTGCAACCTTGAGCTCGGCGAAGGCTGCCTGTACCGTGCCAGGGAAATCGAACATAAGTTCATTCCCTTTGAGTAGGTCAGTTAGTGGCTGCATGAGCTGAGCGCAGCGCGGAATGAAGCCTCGATGGTAGTTGAGCAAACCACACTCGACGGAGGTGTTTTAAAGAAGTTAAGCTTGGAAACCCTTGATTGTCTGAACATTAGCAGGAAGGACTTCGATACCAGACGTAGAAACGAGGTCGCCTGGGAAATTTTCCATTGATTTGCCGAGTTCGCCCTTAATCGGGTTAACTGTGACACCGTGTCGGGTCATGCGCTGGAAGAGCGTTTGAAGGTGCTTGAGGTGCGCTTGTTGCGATGATCTGCATATTAAAATAGCAACGAGCTAGGAATAAATGCAGTCCTGGCCCCGAATGACATCGGGCCTGCAGCGTTGGAAGTTTTGTGCGGCGTTGCACGGTCCAACTGGCATACTTAACTATTCAAACTAGCCGGAAGGAGTGAGAACGGCTGTAGTAAGGATGTCATTTCTTCCTACAGGTAGCTGGGGATAGGCGCGAACAAGATTGATGATGCTGAAGATCGGCTTACCCGTGAGGCATGCAGTAAGGTCCTACATGTGTGGGGCGGGATATCTAGCTGAAACGGTTGGTCGATTGAGTGCGCATTAATGACGGACTATTCCAAGTTCAAGTAGCTGCTGTAACACCACCCTATCTACTTTAGTTGCTCGGGCGATAGTCGACGGGGACGGAATGAGACGGGGGCCATTCGTCCGTACGTAGGGAATGACTTGGGATGACACCAACAAAGCTGCGTTCATTGGCTAAAAGATCTTGATATAATAGGAAAAGTTTGGCGTAGTCTGGCGACGTCTGAGGAAAGGCGTAGGCTGGTGTTATAGATACGATATTGGCGGTCATGCCACTTACACTGAATTTCATTGCGGTGTCGACTATCATCTGGCGTTTCGCATCGACCAATAGGTCGAAATGCCTGAGAAAGTCATTGCAGATGATGGCAAAGGGGATTGCAGCGACGGTGAATACCCAGCGGAACATGCGCCGGAGACCTAGGTCCAGTGCAAGCGACCGATGACCGTAGGTAGGTATTGGTGTGTCATTGGCGGCACTGAGGCTTGTTGAAAAAGAAGCGAGCGGTTCACCTGGTATAGGAGGAATGACGCTGACTTCCGCCCCGGTATCAACTAGGAACTGGTTCTCGAAGTCATACACCCTCAGGTAGGTGAGATGATGTTGAGTTTTGTCGACGTTCGTGGCTGTTACAAGCCGGGGTGGCGGATCATCTATAGCGGAGTAGCTACACGGCTGTCCTCACTTACGGGCTCTACTACCGAAACGCGAGTGATAACGGCAGCAACCTGTGGCATCAGGTTTCGTGCGATGGGGCAATGATCCAGAGCGGTTGCGGTGCTTACTGTTTAACGTGAGTTCCTCGATCTGGCGCTGAAGCGACGCTGTCTGCGATGATAATGTGTCTATTACCGACAGCTGGCTAGTCGCGGGTGTCGGTGTGGTTGCGCCAGCATAAAGCTGAGTAGATGCATTGGTTTTAGTCTCTGGATGGTGCCGTTTGATGACGCGGTCTGCTAGAGCTGCGTTTGATGTATGTGGCAGGTCACTTGCTACTGTAAGCACAGTCTGAGTGCTTTCAGGAAGGCAATGCATCCACAGCTCGCGGGGCATACCTACGTTCATGTTGGACGGGCCGCAAGCTGTTGCATTTCGCGAAACAAGTCTGATGTCATCCTATCTTCTAGTTGCAGCGCAGTAAATAGTTGCTGCAGACGGACCTTGTCAGAAGGAGTGATTAGCTGATTAACTGTCGGTTTAAGATTCCAATAATCCATGACAAGTGGGGGGAAATATTCTGTCTCTCCTCAGTGAGAATATACTCTGAGGAATGCGAGATATTAGCTGAGCATCCATAGAGAAATCCGAAGCAATCCGACGAATGTGAAAAGCGGACTCTGGGTGCAAAACACCATAACGAAGGATCATTCTCCAAAAAGGTGGAGGAGCTAACGAAACTGAAATGACCATGGCAGATTTAACGGCGCTAACCGCGTAGGAGGATGGCTCATCCACTAGATAATCGATTGCAAAAAGCGCGTAAAATACGAGGTAGGCGAAATAAATAAATAAATAAATTGTATATTCCTCGACTATGCGAGAAGCTGTTCTCTATAGGGAACAGATCAAATAATGGTACAACTTTTCCATGACATTTCATCAATATATTTTCAGAGATAAACATGGATGCAATTGCAAATTATGTTACACAGAGTAATCAGAATCGTTCTGCTAGTTTTACCTGCCACTGAATCAGGATTCTTTACAATCACATGATAGATATTTGGGCCGAGAGAGAAAAATGTAATGAAAGGGGCTGTTGTCCGAAATGTTATGTGTATGTGTTTAGAAATATGATCACAAGTACTGATGCACCAAATCACTTGAACGAGCTCAACTGAATGAATATTCAGCATGGCCGACAGCGCTTTCTGGACCGTGGTCACCAATTGTTTGTGGTGCTTAGGTTAATAGTGGCTGATCAATAACACGTAAGAGCTGTGTCAAATATGGGACAGTGTCGAAGTTGAGGGAGCCTGAACCCAATAGGTATTGTGAAGGCCGCAAAAATGGAAAGCGAGTCAACCTGCGCGAGAAAGGTTGCCACGAGGCCATCACCAAAATGATTTGTGTTCGCGGAAGTGTCGTAGGTAAAAACAAGTGGACCTTTTGAAGTTCAAAAACAACGGTAAAATCCAAGGTTGCAAAATATTGAATGGAAGTGTTTTTCGGTACATTACACCGTACAGCAGCGTGACTGCTGTCACGTATTTTCGTACCACCTGTGCAGAGAAAGAATAACCAGGTGGACGGTGAATGTGAATCACCGCCGTGCTGGAACGCAGCCCAGGAATAAATAGCAGAGTTGGACACTACGAAATGCACACACAATTACAAACGTCAGACTGCGCAGTAACACAATATGCGTGGAACAAATCAGAACGAGTAACGTTGGAGGAGCAAGTTTAATGCCAACCGAAGACGGAAGCGACCAATTCGTTAAGGCAAGCGGACAATGAGGGGAACTGGTCCAAAGTAGATGCGGTGCTGGAGTTGTTCGGCGCGTCTTCATGCCTTGGCGGCTTTCGTGGATCTGTAAACGAAAGAAGGTTAGAGCTCATGTAAGTACTCTAATAACGGCTAATGGCGGTTTCGACTACGTAACACCACCACACGTCAGGTAGTAACACTGTGCTCAGTATTCCGGTGCCCAGAATAGTGACCGAAAAGCGTTCTTGGTATCTCCACTGTTTGCTCCAATATCAAAATGCATCCAGACGGAACCACTTTCTTCTTCGGAATGGAACTTCCAGATACTGCTGATTTTGGTTTGCTAATGTCGAGGGTCATTTGTACCCCATATACCGTGGGTGAATTAATGAACACAGGCTTATGTGGCCAATGCCACTGACGGTGCGATTTTCCTGGTGCAAAGGTCGTTCGCCTTGGTCAAGGTACTCACCCGTGCTCTTCCACGTGACATTCAACGTACTTACTGTGCAGCTTGTAGCACATTCTATAGCGAGGCTGAGGGCCCATTGTCCTCAGCTTTACATATGGTCCCCAAAAAGTCGCGTGAAGCTTGGCGACCTTGTGGTGATTACCGTCAGTTGAATAATGTCACTGTCCCTGACAGGAATTCGGTACCACATATTCATGACGTTCCTATTAGCCTAGAAGGCAACGCAATTTCCACTAAGATTGACTTGGTGCGGGCATATTACCAAATGCCTGTCGCCCTTGCTGGCATTCCCAAGGTAGCCATAACTACCCCCTTTGGTCCTTTTGAATTTGTCCGTATGCCTTTTGAATTATGAAACGCGCCGAAACGTTTCAACCGTGCATCGACCAGGTTCTCCGATAACTTGCATTTGCTTTTGCCTATATCGATGACATGCTTGTGGCCAGCTATGACCAAGAAGGACATCACTTTCATCTTCGCCAAATCTTTGAGCATTTTGTTTATTATGGAGTTACCATCAACGTGGACAACTGGGTCTTTGGCCAGTTCGGTGTTGATTTGCCCGTTCATCCAATCGATCGCACCGGAATCAGTCCACTCCCAGAAAACAAAAGCAACCACAGACTATCCGATGCCGCAGTCCTACATAATCCTGCGCCGTTTCCTCGGTATGGTGAATTATTACGGCCGCTTTATACCTGATTGCTCTAAAGTGCTTCAACTTTCAACTGAATTGCGTAAAGGAAAGAATGGAAAAGGCAAACTTACGGACGTAGCAATAGACGCTTTCGACAAACTTACACTTGTTTTGGCTAATGTCACGGCTTTGAGCCGTTTACGGACTGAGGTTAATACACCTCTCAACCTTAAAACCGATGCAGCACAAACCACAGTTGGAGCCGTTCTGTAACAACTCATCAATTATCATTCCGAACCACTATCCTTTTACTCCCGTAAATTACAACTCGCTCAAACGAGGTATAGTACATACGGAAGACAACTTTTGGTCATATATCTCGCCATTAAACACTATCGACACCTCCTCGGAGCTCGTTCATTTACTAATCTAACTGATCACAAGCCACTAGCTTTTGTCTTTCGGGGTTCTTCTATTTCGTTATTCCCCGCGTGAAACCCGACACATTGCTTACGTATCGCAGTTCCCTACTGACATCCGTCTTATAGACGCCACTGACAACGTGGTAGCCGACGCAGAGTCCCGCATTGGAATTCAGGAACTTTCACGTCTGCCACTTGATCTAGAGGAAATAGCTGCTCATCAGGAGGGAGCTAATGATTTTATGCAAACGAAACCAAACCCTTCGAATACAATTACCATTCTGCCGATTCTTAACGCGGACTTCACGGTTCATTGTGCATGTCTACAGGTAAGCACCGACCTTACGTTCCCCAACGTCATCGCCGAGTCGTTTTCGATCATTTCCACGGGCACTTGCACCCAAACATTCGGGCTATTGTCAAGTTGACCATAGATCGCTTTGTTTGACCCAATACGCCTTCTGACGTTTAACAGTGGGCAAAGCACTGTGTTAACAGTCAGACCAGCAAGAGCTGTCGCCATACAATCACTGTCCCTGGCACCTTTTCACTACCGGATGCTCGCTTTAAGCATGTCCATTTGGATATCGTTGGACCTTTGCCCCCTTCCAACAGTTTTCAATACTTGCTGACATGTGAAGATAGGTTTACACGTTGGCCGCATGCAGTGTCATTTCGGGACGTTTCCTCTGAAAGAGTAGCGCGAACAATCATCCAAAGTTGGATTTCCCTCTTTAGCACACCTGCTACTATCACCACTGACAGAGGTCCGCGGTTCAATTCTTCGTTGTTTCGTGACCTAAGTCGTTTGCTCGGTTGTTCTCACATACGCACAACCGCTTACCATTCCGCTGCCAATAGGTTGGCCGAACGCTTCCATCGCCGACTGAAAGCTTTGATTACCGCTTCTCAGTCCAGCACACAATGCTAAAAGCATTTACCAATAATCCCACTTGGCATACGTAACACGGGCAAGGAGTACATAGGCTGTTGCCCTGCTGAGTTAGGGTTTTACAGGTCACTTAGACTTCCTGGATAGGTGGTGCTGGATTCAAGGGTCGCAGGAGAAATGAGTCCTACATCCTAGGTCACACGCCTGAGGTGTCACTTCCGCTTGGTACGCCCAACACCACGACGCACGCCTCGTAACCCAGAGGTCCAGCTTGATCTTCGCGATTGTCACTACGTTCTTGTGCCTAGAGATACTGTTCGTAAACCTCTGACGCAAACCTACGAGGATCCTTACACTGTTATCGACCGCAAGGACAAGTATTTTGTGTTGGACCGTAATGGCTACAAAGACCTTGTAAGTGTTGATCGTTTGAAACCTGCTTAAGTCGAAGTTCTTCCGTCTCAACAATCTACAGATGCATCTGCTCCCGATGATGATCCATCGCCGAGCACTCCTCCTACCCAGCATATGTGTGATCCCGGTGTCCTTCGCAACACCCTGCAAACCCCTGCCACCACCCACGCACACAAGCGCACAAGTTTTGGCCCTATGGTAGTTCTGCCTTACAAACTAGCGTTTAACAATCAGCGAGACGTACATTTCGAGCGTTCGCTTGCCCACTCGCGCTCTAGGGGCGTGCTGTAGCGTTCATAGCTTTTTCATTTTCTGCGCTTTTCTCAATTCGTTTTTCTATAGCGCCTGTACAGATGTGTTATTTGACCATTTTTATATAGATAATTCTCAACCTCGAACGGCGCGTTCTGCTTTCCTGCTGCTTGGTGAGGTTTGTCTGTGTGCCTGGGAAGTCTGAGCTACGCAGGATCAACATTGAAATAGAATACCAGGGAGTGTGCAGTGTCAGTGGAGTGTTAGATCTTCAGCGACTGTTGCTCATAGTTGAGATGGGTGCGAGCGTGTTTTCGCTACGCTTTTAGCGTTGTACAGAGACGCAAATTCCTTACGATCTCCGCAAGTTATACTCTGGTGTGGGCGTTTGTAAGATTTGTTTTCTCTCGCAGCTGTCTTTATAGAGCGTAGAAAGAAAATCGGTCGTAGTTGAATTCGACCGGAAGAGCGTTGCCTTTTCTCGAAGCCATCGCTAAAGAGTTTACGTTGCGTTTGGTTACGATGTGCATGCAGAGAAAGGAAGAAAGTTTAAGCGTGTCACGCGCTGAGTTGTGTGTCTGCGCAAGGGCAATCCTATGCCCCGCTACGTGACTGATGTTCTTAAGTTACTCAGGATGCAGTGTAGCTTCTCTCATGAAGGGGGTATTACTTGAATTTTAGTTGCAGGTTTGCTGCCTATATTTGACAGAAGGCATTGTCTTATCGGGAAGTTTGTTGATTGGGATCGTATTCATAAACCGAGGATGAGGCAGTGGTAGGTCTGTTTCGCTATTTGTCCGCTCTATGTGGTATGGTTTAAATGTGTATTTTGCCTTGTTAACTTTATGACGCTCGACAGAGGATTTGATTTGATGTTGATTCGTCAATGCTCAAAATTGAGCAGAGTTATGAGTTCCGGTTTGTATCGCGTAGTGGTCGCATCGGGATACTGGTAATTTGCTCTGTCCAAGTCACCTTAGTTTTTTCGATGGACTCATAGGTTCGGTGCGTTGGACTCTTATACTTGGAGCGAATAGTGTTTGTTTTGCGGCGCGCGCATTAAATTTCTCGTTGCTTCATTTTCGCTCTTCGTCGTTTCTATTTGGTTGCACCGCTCAATCGATGGGGTCGTTTACCAGATGGTGCTAGGTAACGCCGTAAAGTTAAGAGCTTTGGAATGAAAGTGGTGTGATAACGCACGCTTTAGGAAGTTGGCTATTTTGTGTGGGGGAGATATCTGGCGGAATGCCAGTTTGTCTGCGAGATTATTGGATGTGTGGCGTGGAGACTTTTTATAGTGTCATCTGGATAGGTCTGTATAAAAGACGCTCGCATGAGATATATCAGAAAGGAATGCTCGGATGAAGATGAGAATTAGGTTCTCACTCTAGTCTCGCGCTCAACGTCCGATCTGCGACGCTTCGTCGAAGAAACATACTCGGTCTAGAAGGAATAAAAGCAGATAATGAATGTAACGACTCACTTCTCGATCTCGCGGTTTTCTTGTACATTGTCTGCGATCTATAGTGAGGGTTGTGTTTCTCTCGTTTGTTTTCATTTGAACAGATTGTGCGAGTGTTATTCTTGTCTGAATACGCATACGGAGTTTCTTCTTCGCCGCTGTCGTTTAACGGTTCGCTCTCGGCAACTGACACAGATCTAGCTACTAAACCGCATAGTGTATGAGGGTAGACGGGTGGTCGTATAAAATGGGTTGAGGAAGGTGATGTTGTCCGTGGGTGTTATTTGTTTTTAGGGTGCGTCGACGAACTAAATGAGAACTACGGAGCTAACTCCGATCAGATGATTGCGTGAGCACCTGCAGCTGAGCATACTCTATATATTTGGAATTATTAGACGTTGTATGGAGAAAAATTACTATCTTTTGTGCTCTACGTTGCGTTGTCCGTCTTACTCGTGAATTATGAAATTGGTGACGATATGACAGGCTGATGACAGTAGAAGGTTTAGGAGGTTAGAAACAGTTTATGAAACTAATTAGTTATATTTATGATTCTACATTTATAGATATCAGAAGGTTTCTTAGAGTGTAGATTTGATAGAGAGATAGAATGTAGTGAGGTGCATCAAGGAGTTACTGTTGAGAGTACACAATATGTTCGAGATAGTCAAGTTCTAGTTGGGAGCTGTGAAAACGAGGCTGAGAGTTATCCATCGCGGGTGTTGCGCTGATTATTGGAGTTGGGATTCGATTGTGAGGAGTAAATGTGATGAGAGAGAGATTTGCTTCGGATTAATGGGATGGATGTCTAAAGAGCGGCATTCGATGTCTGTTATCGCATACGCGCTGGGGCCTCAAAACGAGTTAATTGCTCACAGTTGTTGTCCTTGCTCCGTATGGGTCTAGTTCTCCTGCTCTCTGTGGCTCTCATAGTCACGGTGTGTCGGATAATTGTAGATCAGACAATAAAGAGGGTATAGGAGATAAAGTGCAGACATCGAAGGTGTTCAGATAAGATATAGTTAGAGCACTTTTGAGGTAGTCAGATGTATAGTAGTATAGAAGGACTCAATAGAGATGTAGAGACGCATGAAGTAAGAGGAGAATTAGATATTACCAGCGATGTATCGAAGGAGATGTGAGTTGTTTATCGCGGCGCTCAGGAGGGGGGAGAATGTGAGAAACGGTTATGGTTTTGCCACGCGCGCAAATTAGCGTTACGTGTCGCAGCCAAAGACTGCTGTGGTGTAAGCCAGTTAGATGTTCTCTCGGTATTGGATTGTTGAATAAAGAAGATGGTGTTTAAACGGACTGGGAGGAGTATTAGAGATAGTGCTACTCAATTTGCTTTGCTCCGCTCAGTGTACTCATAAGAATAGTTGGAAGCTCATTCAGAAAGACTCGAGACTTTTTGGTGTCGCGTGTTCAATATAAGACTCAATGAGAGTTTCTCTCATGTAGCGCTATCTCGCGCTATAACTTGTTTAGAATGGTGCAGTGTACCTAGATTTTGCGCCAGATCAGTTCGCATAGATTTTGTGTTCGGTCTCTAAGTTGGATCTAGTTGTAATTTTGTGGTATTACTTTTTTAGTTGTATCGCGCGAGAGAGTGTCAAGTCTCTAAGTTTTATAACGTAGACTAGTAGAGCTCTCCAGCATATTAAAATCCGATCGCGGGGTGAGCTCAGCAGTGAATAAAACAAGATGTCATTTCGCGTTCTCATAGAAGGCTCCAATCTCGTGGGCATGGCGTAGTAATCCGGTGAGCAAATAGACATCGGCTTTGTCGCGTCAACTTATAATGCTCTCTTTGCAAGAGATTAAGGAAAGAGATACGCTGTTTTTGGATTAAATAAATATGAGTGAACTAAAAGACATTTTTGTATAAGTTTGCTTTTTTACCTCGGCCTGCTTTTAGATAGATTTTTTTTGTCTGTTTTGGAATCTATGTTGTTTAGTATTGTAGAGGATGTGAGATCCAAGATATCAGAATACTGTAGTACTACAGTCTTCCTATCATGGATTCCGCGGGTGCTGGGGCTCGTATATCTCTTCGAAGAGGGCTGATAGGCAGTTCGGCATTTTTCCTAATCTTCTGGGATGCCGCTCAGAATATGTCCCTTGGGAGAGTAAGAGCACTGTGTATCGGGATTCCTCGAATCAGAGGCTCGGCTATGACATAGGTACGGTCCACATCAGCTTTTCATGTGCTGCTAGCCAAGACCTTGGAAGAACCTGGACCACCTACATGCGGGTGAGCGTCTCAGCCAGATCCTTGACGGAGAGCGATAGGATGCTCGCTGACGCTCGCGGTAGTCGCGCTTCAGGTGCCTATGCGTAGGAGGCGTGCCCGAGCTCTTCTTAGACTCTGGCGGATCAACAAATTAGGCTCTTGTTGTTGAAGGGGGATTTCACTCGCGACGCATTGCACAGACATATTGAGTGTGAATGCTCTCGGTGTAATGTCAGTCACCATACAAAGTGAAGATTCGAGGTTGCGCTCTTCTCTACTCGCTCATTAAGAACACGAGCTCTGATACTCATCCGTTAAGGCTCAGAACGCGTGGTATCTACAGCGCGAAGACGTGTCTCACACGCTTATCTTCGCTCGCTTAGACAGAAAGGACGAGCTCTCTCATGGTCTTACACACGCGAGAGAATGTCGGCCAGGGATCTTCGCTTTCTGACGCAACCCATATAGCTTTCAACAAATAATTACTGTAGCGAACTTGATGCTCGTCGCGCTGTAACGCGTTCCTTTTAAGTGTCTGAATTGAAATCGTCGCCGCTCTCCGGACGCGATCGATCACTAAGATGCCTCAGCTCTTGTGTGTCAGTTATGGTGATTCGATGCTTTAGCTCTCGCGATACGAGAGGATGAAATATTTCGTTTGTAGGATTAGGTGTCCGTGCGATGACAGAAACACGAGGCCATCAACAAGAGGTGAGAGACGAGCACTATCATAGTTGTGGGTGTCGTCAGGACTTTGTTCACTTGTTCGCGCGAGAGGGATTAAACGTGAGACAGGTGTTTAAAGACCAGAATTGTTCACGATTGTGTTGATGCAATAATTGTTGATAACATCTTCGAGCTCGGATTGGGGCGCAGGTAGTAGCCTTGGTCCATTATCAGGATGCTTCAAGACACCTATACGAAAATAGAGAATGAGCGTTGAGTATGCTGGCTGAGGTTATCGCGTCACGCTAAAGTAAGGCGAGTATTACAGCAGAGGGCGCAAAATCTTGTCGCGGCGCAACGCGAATCACTCCTCGCGCTTAGGGGTACGA
Organism: Dicrocoelium dendriticum; assembly: GCA_944474145.2. Taxonomy (NCBI): domain Eukaryota; kingdom Metazoa; phylum Platyhelminthes; class Trematoda; order Plagiorchiida; family Dicrocoeliidae; genus Dicrocoelium; species Dicrocoelium dendriticum. The sequence goes on from OX104063.1 coordinate 225,388,806, forward strand.
TAGGGATTGTCTATTAGGATGACGCCAGAAAATGTTGGGAAACCTTCGTATGGAGCTCAGTTTTCTCGTAAATATTCGTACTTTCTCGAGTTTGCGGAAGTGTGAATGATGGAATGGAGGAAAGTATGGCATCATGTCGCACAGCGCTATTGGAGACTAACTTGCGAAGTTGCGCGAGGTGATTAAGTGATATAGATATATCATTCCGCTTGGCAACTAGGACGGACTAGACTCGCGCCGCTAGAGTGATACTATAAAATACACTAGAGGACTCTGTGCCAGTAGACAAGAGAAAGTCGTTTCGCAGCGCCACCTAACGAAGGAATTATAATGCTGAAGAATAACTCGCAGAACGACCTTGCCAATATTGTGAACGCGTATTGTTAGTGCGGCCGCGTCGCAGAACGGAACACTGTTAGATAAACGAGTGCGGACCGCTTGCTGTAGTTTGTAAGGGGTTCGATCCGACTAGGAGTCTGTGCGAACTCTTCGTGTAGGATATTGGATAAGTGTTCAGAGCTGCCAAGGTGATTGGACGTTTGTTTGTCGCAAACGCGCTGCATAAGTTGGAATTTTTTGTTCAGTGAGGTGTCAGGTGGCTCTGTTTAGAATAGCATCGTGGCAGAGGAAAGTGGATATCTCTAGAGTTCCGGAATCGTTCGCTGGAAACTGCGGGTGCGTGGAATTCGTTGTTATCTGCGGATATTGAGATCGGCATACTAAGAGTAAGGGATAGGTGCGCGCGACAGAGGTCGCGCGCAATTGACTTGTCGCTTGTGCTCCTGGTAGACACTCGCTTCCATCTGTAGTGGTATGGTCACGAGGTATTATAGAGGTCGAAAGCACTGGGAAGTGTGTTCCTCGCGCTGTCTTTTTTCGGGGATCGGCTCCTTTCGCTGTGGAGATAGGCGCACGATTGATACTTTGATGATCACAGAGTGTTCGCTTGTTGCTGTATATTACGTTTGCTTTTTGATGACGCTGTTTGTGCAGGTTCATGTGCTGTATGCTGCCGTTGCGCACGGCAGTAGGGAAAGTTTTGCTAGCCAAGTAAGGAGTTCAAACGGAGGTCTCAGTAGGATTATTCGTGTTCTGGTGGGCACAATTGTGGGGCCGGTATACCGCGGTGTGCGCAGAGAGCTCGCTGTTAGGCCGCAGTATAGCTGTTGCTGCCGACTATCATCTCACACGTGTGCAGATTTTCAGGAGTCAGAGCGGTGTTTTTGTATGAATGCTTTGTGGCTTGTATGTCCGTCGCGTCTGGTCTGGTTTCGCGCAATGGCATCTCGTGGCGCCTGCTTTCGTCGCTGGTAGTTCACGTACTCACTAAGAGACGCTACTTCTGGTTCGCGTAAGCAGAGCGTTATAAAGCTCTGTTATGTCCTTCCTTGCGGTCGCTAGCACATGCCTAGCACGTAGTTAAAGAAGGTCCTGTTTCTACCGGTCTTCTGCGCTCTCTCGGGTGTTTTCCTTTGGCCACGGCTAAAAGAGGACTCGTGCGCGCTCTAGGGTGCGGATGGCGTCTAAGGCAGGCTGTTCGCTCGTGGAGCTCTCACGGGATTTTTGAGTCTTATGGGTCGCCGATGTGCTGGTGAGAGTGTTCCGGCTTGGAGAGCTTTCGTTGATTTTTCGGGGGTGATTGATTTCTCGGTTAGAGGAGAATAACGGATACACCGCTTATTTGCTGACTCTCCTGCGCCTCTATACGGCCCGCTGCTCGCTCGTGTGTGAGTCTGAGGTATGTGCTCGCTTGAAGTGAAGTTGATGCGAGACATGAAACGCAGACATTCTGCTTGGCCATTCGACTGTGGGTGAAACGGCGGCGAGCGAACGTGCTGTACGGCGCATTGCTTGCAAAACTCCATAAACGTTGCTGAAGTAAATTGTGAGCCATTGTCGGTGACAATTGTTTCAGGACAGCCGAATCTGCTAAAGGTTTGGCGCAGTTTCGATGTGGTGGCATTGGTGGTTGTGTTCTCCATAAGAAAGACTTCAGGCCACTTGCTGGATGAATCGACTATAAGGAGGAAACTTCGGCCGTTGATCGGCCCAGCAAAGTCGACATGGATGCGGCACCATGGCTTAGTGACTCTTGGCCATGAACAGAGTACTGATTTTGGTGGCGCTTTCGAGACATTGGCGCACTTTTGGCGGCTTTCGGCTATTTCTTCTGGCTGTTGGTCCATGAACGGCCAGTATACATAACTACGGGCAAGCGCCTTCATCCGGTTGATTTTAGGATGCCCGGCGTGAAACTGCCGAATAAGACGCTCCTGAAGTGCCTTGGGGATGACCACTCTTTCCGAAAATAGTACGCAGTCGTTTATAATACAGAGCTCGTGTCTCCTCTGGAAGTACTCTTGCAACTCGGTGGATGGACATGAACGCGGCCAACTTGTTTTGTGAAATCGTGTAAGCTTCATGAGTAGTGGGCCCCGGAGCGTTTAGGTTCGTACAGCTTCTGCGGTAACCAGTAGACCGTGCAATGCATCAGTTACCAGGAAGTTGATGTCAGGTTCAATTTCGACTAAGGCAATGATTGTGTCCTCATGTTCTTGCTGGCCGGCATCAATTAGGCGTGACAGTGCATCCGCTTGGCCAATGGAAACAGTCGACTGGTATTGGATCTCGAAATCATACCCCATTAAGGTAAGAGCCCAACGTTGTATCCGGTTGGCTGTGTAGGCCAGGATGCCCTTTTTCGAGCCAAAGGTAGCCAGCAAGGGCTTGCGATCTGTCAGAAGCTTGAAGCGGCGGCCCCCGTGTAGCATTTTATGGAATTTCTTGACTGCATACACTATGGTCAATGCTGCTTTCTCAATCCGACTGTAATTCTTCACGGCCTTCGTAAGGGTTCTGGCGGCATGGGCGATTGCCTTCTGAGACCCATCGGCGTAGGTGTGTGATGTTACCGCGCCAATCTCATGGCTTGATGCATCAGTGGCTAAGACAATTATTTGGAGGGATCGAAATGAGTCAACAGCCAGTTTGAGGACAGCAGTGAATTAACGCGTTCGAAGGCATTCTGGCATTCTGATGTCCAGTTCCATCTTTGGCCTTTGGATAGTAGATTGTTTAACGGAGCACGCAGGCGGTGCATCTCAGGCAAGAATGCGCTGTAGTGGCTGATGAGCCCACAAAAGAACGCAAAAACTGTAGATCCGTTGGAGGAGGCATCCTTCTAATGGCTTCTATATTTTCTGGATCTGGTCGACGTCCGTCCTTTTCGAGGATAAAACCAAGGTGTTTGATGCTCGGCGTGACAAATGTGCATTTATCCTCACGGATCCGGAAACCGTACGACTGTATGCAACCAAGCACTTCATCCAGTCGGTTAAACAGTTCTTCCGGTGTTCGGCCCATCACTGTGATATCATCCAGATATGCAGCGGTTCCAGAAACGCCCGCTAGCATGGTGTCCAGTAACTGTTGGAAGATGGTTGGCGCCGTTTTCCCACCAAATGGCAAACCGTTGTATTGGAATAGCCCACGATGAGTGTTGATCGTCAACAACTCCCTCGAGACATCGTCAACATCCACTTGCAGATAAGCATCGGATAGATCAAGCTTAGCAAAATACTTACCACTATTTAACTTTGCAAATATATTTTCCAGTACTGTTATTAGGTACTGGTGGTCGTCCAGTGCGGCGTTGAGGCCAGTTGAAAAGTCAACGCAAACGCGTACCTTGCCATTTGCTTTCTTCACTGCGACAATGGGTGCGGCCCATGATGAGTAGTTGACGACTGTGCTGACTCCGGCACATTCCAGTCGATCGAGCTCTTGCTCAACGATTGACACGGCTGCATATGGTATCGGCCTTTTGCCTTGAACACTGGTTTATCGCTTGGTCGCAACTTCAGTGTCGCTTTGAATTTTGTACAATGGCCCAAGCCATTCTGAAAGACAGAGGCACATTTTCGCTTCAGGGTACGTGTCATGTCTACGACGGACTTTGATGATGGGTCTGGACTTGCTCGAAATCGGTTGCAGATCTGATTCAAGGGAACATCAAGGCGATTCAACTTTTCAATCCAGTCGAGGCCAAGAAGATTCAACTTCGGCCGGTCTGCATTGTAGCATGTTCCCTACTTTTCCACACCTTGGAAAGCAATCTTGCACTTGAGTTGGCCCACTAAGTTTAACACACCGCCGGATACATATTGTGCAACTTTCTGCGACTCGACCATCTTCGGCCTCTTTATGTGCTTCCATGTGCTTCTGGAAATAATCGTGATGTCTGAGGCCGTGTCAAATTGCAGCTTCGTTGGGATCCCATTGATTAACACAGTGATGAATCGTCGTCTCGGTTTACGTTCGCTTTGGAATGCGGCAACTATAGACAAAGACTCAGCGCTGTCCTTTCTAGAATTCCACTTTCTATAAGCCTTCACTTTCTTCGAACGGACTTGACGGCAGCATTCCTCGTTATGCCCACGCTTATGACACATTTGACAAATATGATGTTTGAAGGGACAAAAGCGAGCAAAATGCCATTCGCCGCAAGACCAGCATGCTGTGGGCGGTTTGTCCGTAGGCTTCTTGAATTTTTTGCTTGCTTTGGCGGTCCTGGCATTTCTCACGAGCTGCATGGTATCTGGTGGTGCGAGACCATTTTGTTCGACTATGGCAGTGTCGTGTTTTAGAGTGAGAAGTCGTTTGCATTCGGTTTCGAGGGCCTTCAGTGTCAGGTCAGGATCCTGCTCCAGCTTGGCTAAAAGTCGCGTTCGGATCTCAGCATCACTGGGCGATTGTAGAGCTCGGACGAAAATGAGACACTTAAACTGATCGTCCGTTAAAGAGCGTAGTTTGAAACGTTCACACTCACGGTTAGTCATGTCTGCTAAGGCCCCAAAGTCGTCAGATTCCTGTTTGACGATTTTCAGGCATTGATAGCGAATACTAAACAAGGATACTGACTCACCAACAATTTCCTTCAACTGCGACACTGCTTCGTCAAAAGTCAGATCCTTCGGCAGTTTGGGTAAGATGTGGTCTATGAACCTTGAATGTTCACTTATTCGGAGCTTGCGGAGTAGCAATCGCAACTACCAGGAGTCCTCCTGACGGATGAAGTCCGTCTGAAACATGTCTTCCCAACGCTTGAACCACGCTTCAAAGATGCATAAGGAATCCGCTTCATATGGAATTCAGTGATGGCGTTTGTGAGAAGATCAATAGAACCCGATTGCGTGTCCTGCGCCGCTGCTCCTGTTGTCTGCAAACTCAAACATTGTGTCAGATTTTCAATCATTTTCATTTGTGCCTCCATTTGAGCTTGCTGTTGAAAAACAGCTTTTGAACTTGTTCAGCAGAAAAAATTCATCACATTTCCAATTTTCTCCGTCGCCATTTGTTATAATCTTCTCACTAGACGCAACTCCAAAACTAAAAATTCACTACTCCACAAAACTTCCAGCCCAACCGAAGGAAAAAGTAAAACGCAAAGACCTTTCCAAAATAACGCATTAATCGCCGTCAACGAACACTGTAAAACGACTGCGGACCTTGGCTGTATTTGTAGGTCTCCACTGACCTTCGACTTCTAGAATTGGAATGTCAGCTGCCAAAGTTTGTGGTTCCCCATATCTTTTGCCGAGGTGTCAGGTGGCTTTTAATCACGGGCAGAAGAAGAACATTCCGGAACGTTCGAAATCGGTGCGATAATCGTTAATAATCGATTAATCGCTAAGATAGGGAATTTCCAAGGCAATGTTTACTTTCTCCCAGACAGAAAGCTTGCTATAGACCCTCACTCTGCCGGATGTATGAAAGTAAAGTTCTCGTGAGATGGCGGTATATTTCTCTGGCACCCCCGTTCTTTAGTAAGCAACGCCATAAAGCAGGTCGATCAACGGAGTCAAAAGCGGCACGTATGTCTAGGAATGCAATGATAGTGGGCCTGTGATATATGTGGCGATGTTCGAGGAGCTGGCGGAGCGTAAAGATTTGATCCACTCATCCGCGGCCAGGACGGAAACCAGCTTGTTCTTCACGGCAGTATGATTAACGTACTGGGGATAGTCTGCGAAGCAGAATGGATGCCAATAGCTTAGAGGCAACCGAAATAAGACTAATCCCGTGATGATTTGCACATGAAGTGCGAGCGCCTTTCTTGAAAATCGGGACAATAACTGATTCGCCCCAAGAGGAAGGCACTTTCTCTTCCTGCCAAATTTTTGCGAGCAGCGCGGTCAGCTGGTTAATGATCGCCACACCGCCGTACTTGAATAGTTCCGGAGGAAGTCCGTCTAAGCCGGCAGCCTTAAAGCGCTTCAAGCGTCGAATTTCGAGGCAGACTTCCGCTTCGCTGGGTGGATTCAGTGGGACGAGCCAGGGTGGACACCAAGGTGTACTGCATGTACTGATGGATGGTGGAGGCCAGTTGAACTGCGAGTGAAAGTGCTCGGCCCAGCGGTCCATACGCCTCTGTCGATTGGTGATCGGAGACTCATCCACCTCACAAATGACCTCACTGACACCAGGCTTCCTGAGACCAGTGAACCGAATGAGTTGGAAAAGCCTGCGAATGTTGCCAGAGAGGGCAGCGGTCTCCATCTCTAAAGCACGCTCAGACCATCATGTCTCGCGATCCTTGCGTAGGCTTTGCTTGAGCAGCCGGTTGGCAGAACGGCGCCGCTCGTTGCAATCTGATTCCGCGGGGATATCTTTGCGGCGTTCGAACAGGTCCAGAGAACGAGCAGAGATCCAAACCTTCAAGGGGCGTCGAGTTAGGCTGCAGCATGACTGTCCGGAAATGGTCATAGCCTTCCGTATACAAGTCCAGTGTTGTTCCACTTCTTGCGGTGGATTGCAACTGAGTGCATATGCCAGTGAAGACTGATAGCTCGCCTGGACAGAGGAATCAGTTGATCTGTTTACATCAATGTTGCGGTGCTTCGTGTTTCGGTATCCTCCAAAACACATACAGATTTTCGCGCAGACCAGAGCATGGTCTGAGTCAACGAAGGTGGACCAAAAGGACCTGCAGTCCAGTACGCTGCTTCGCCATCTGAAGCTAATTGCAATGTGATCAATTTGAGACCACGGTTGTGTTGAAGAAGGGGGACGCCACGTTGCGGAACGCTTCTTCGTACGCCTGAAGTTAGTGCTGGAAAGAAACAGACGGTTGTCTTCGCACAGTGTGAGAAGTCTCTCTCTGTTATCAGAGCGGTTCTCATCGAGCGCGTGATGACCACCAAGGTAGTGTTCGTATGGTAACAGGCGGCCAACCCGTGCATTAAAATCCCCAGCAAGGACAACGACATCCGACTTTTTAGCATTAGTCAAGAGCTGTTGTAGATCCCGGTAGAATTCGTCCTTGACCGAGTCGCCACTGCAGTCCGTTGGGGCGTACACGGCGATCACAAACAAATTGTGTCTCTCTTCGCGGTGCCTGTTGATTCTACATGAACCCCGAAGCCGAACTGCACATAGTCGGCTGTTACTAGGGAACCAGTCCAGTAGTGCCGCCTCGGCCTTGTCACTTAGTGCTATACCTACACCAGCCAAACCCGCTGAGGCTGCTTCTGGATCTCCAGAAAGACATAGGTGATATCTGGCTTCGTGGTCAGTGGGGGATGTCAATGTAAGCACAGTGCTGGGATCTTGCAATCGGGTTTCGGAAAGGCAGCAGACATCAATGTCTAGGGAATCTAGGGTGCGCGCTAGACCGGCTTGCTGTCCATACATACTTCGGCATTTTGACAGCTAGAAGCTATCCAGGCACCGCTTGCGTCTTGTGTGCCGTTTCTCATTTTACAAAGGCGGGTTTACTGTAATCGCCTTGCATCGAAACATTGTTTTTGACATCATTGAGGAAGATACTTGATTAGTCTATGTCCGGATGATCTAAATGGGCTAAGAAGTGCACAGTATGGGAATCTCCTGTTGATGATTGTCGTGTCAAAATTATCCCCGGAAACTAGCTTTTGGCAAAATCTTTTGCGAATAAACTCGTTTTTTAGCCGTTGTTTTACCAAGGCCTTGGATCATTACCTGTGTTTTGACCACTGGATGCTATCCAGCTACCGCTCGCCTCTTGTGCGCCGCTGGGCATTCGTCAAAAGCGGATTTACTTGAATCGATACTTGGGATTTGCTCCGTGTCGTTGAACTGATCAATTGATCTTCATTTATCCTTGTATCGGTGTCCGCTCTTTCGCAAGGATCCTGTTGTTTTATCCTTGAGGTCCACTTCGGCTTTGTGACATGGTGAATCCATTTCTACACACTCGTGACACTTAGACTTTCCGACTGGTTGCTCTTGTCGATTGCATAGCTTGTCACCGTAAACCGGTTCACATCTTTGCTGCTTATCTATTACACTCACTTCTTTCTCTGAACCCTGACCGTCGCGATGGTTGTCAAGCGCCGCTTAAACTCGTCATGTCCTCTTTTCCACGACTCTGTGGTCATGTGTGGCATAGCAGGGTGTCTAAAAGCGGCAAGAGATTCGTCAGTGCGATATCTGCAACCCTTGGTCCCATACGGACTGTACTGGCTTAGATCGTAGACAGTATGCTGTTCTGTCCGGTAGCGATAGTTTACTCTATCGTTGTGGTGACTGTTGTGTGCACAGGACTGAGCGTTACACACCAGTAAAGAGCAGTATTGTTTCTCTGGAAAGCTCGCTGTCTCTGACTGCCTCGCTCCGTCGCAACGAGACTGGACCTTGACGTGGTGCGACGGTTTGCGTACCTCCTTGACCCATTGAGCTATACTGGGTGATGCCTCTGGACACCTTGAGAGCTACTCCTACCAGATTGGTCAATGGTGAGAGGTCAGACAAACTCAGTCTCCTGGTCCTCCATGTTGGGGGTTTGAAATGGGATGGCGTCCATTTCTATAAAACTAAATCATTGCCACCTCCCCGCTGCCGTGCGAACAGGCTTTTGAGCCAAAGGCTTTGGATGAGGACCCTAATCGTCCTCCTGTCTAGGTCTGGGCGCCCTGGCAGTATCTCAGCCCACATACAACCGTGACATTTTCTTCAAACATAAACTTCATCTTGCATCGGCCGTCGCGCAGATTACCAAGGGTCGCCTTATCTACTGCATACAGCAAGGCGGATAAGCGAAAACATGCTACTGCTGGCGCTTGCCTTCTTCCTTTTCTACTTGTTCCTCTTACTCCCATCCCGCCCCTCCTTACTAACGTTCCTTCTATAATTCCCAGCTTAATTGACAGCAACCGAAGTGCCACTGGAGTAGAACCATGTGCAGCCACCATCCCACCGCACCTATCGGACGCCTATCGGCAAAAGTCCCTTATAAGGCCACCCTATCCCGTTTCCATGGCGAGATTCAACGTTCGCACTCTAAGACGAACCGGTCAACAGGCTGCGCTCGCGCGCACCTTGGACACACTGGGTATTGATGTGCGTTGCGTGTCCGAAACTAGGATAAACAACCCTAACGGGGTTATTGAATTAACTTCACCCGGCTTATCCTCTCGTTATTGGTTACACTCATGCGGAGACGCCGATGCAGCACTCACGGGTCAAACTGCTGTAGGTATCATTCTAAGCTCCAAGGCTGTGTCATCGTTGGTTGATTGGATTCCGGTGAACAGCCGTTTATGTGCAGCCCGTTTGACGACATCAGCTAAAGTTGATTCACGAAGTAGTACAAAACGATTTTTGTTTGTGATTTCCGCTTATGCTCCCACCGACTGCAGTTCAGATGTTGTCAAGGACATTCTATTCCGAACTGAACGCACTACTACGCAGTGCTACTAGTTCAGATATTATTGTACTTGCAGGGGATATGAACGCACAAGTAGGGCGTCTGAGCTCTTTAGAAGCTCAGCTGGGTGGTAATTGTGGGCTTAACCCCGAACGGACTGACAACGGGGAGCGTCTGCTGCGACTGTGTGCGGTGCACCAGTTGTTTCTTAGTAGCACAGCTTTTAGACACAGTGGGCGCCGAAGTGCCACTTGGCGTCCTCTTCTAGCTGGCCAGCGATGGACCCAAATTGACCACAAAGCCATAATTTACAGTTGGCGTGGTTCCATCCTGGATTGCCGCTCGTACTGGAGTATCTGTGTTGACCCTGATCATGCCTTGGTACGCTGTCGTTTCTCCATGAACTTTACCGGGAGGCTGGTCCCATTCTCCCGGACCTTCTTCTACTCTAGTGATGCAGGACGAGCCATGGACGGTTAGTTTAGATCCTCCGTCGGAGGCCGAGGTCCGAAACGCGATCATAGCCGTCAATCGTTTTCTTGCCGCTGGCCCGGATTCCCTCCCACCTGCACTATTTAAGGATGGAGGTGAGGTCCTCTGCAAAGCACTGACCTTCCTATTCGAACGTATCTGGAAGCAAGTGTCCCGGCTAATTGGAGCGAATTGATTATAGGGGCAATATACAAGAAGGGCAGTCGCACAGACTGTTCTAACCAAAGGGGTATTAGCCTAACGCCAGTTGTAATAAAATTATTGGCCACGATTATCGTTCGTCGCCTCACTGTGGAACGGGAATCTCGGATTAGAGAAAAGCAGGTCGGTTTCCGCCCAGGACGTGGCTGTACAGACCATATATTCACTTTGCGGCAGGTGCTAGAGCAGCGCTATGCATACCGCAGACCGACAATAGCTGTGTTCCTCGGTTTCAAGAGTGCGTTCGATTCTATCGATCGATCGATTCTGTTCGAAATACTTGCGCGGAAAGATGTTCCCACGAAATATGTGAACATCCTACGTGCTCTATACTCGAACACTACAGGCCGCGTCAGGGTCTACGATGTCCTATCGGATAGCTTTCCGACCACAAGTGGCGTTCGTCAGGGTTGTCCGATTTCCCCATTTTGTTCAATTTCGTCGTGGATTCTATCATGGAGTGGTCATTTGAAGAATCTCACGATGTAGGCGTTGAAGTGTTGCCTGATGAAAGATTAGTTGATCTAGATTATGCGGACGATATTCTCTTGCTTTTCGACGATGTTGGGGCGGCCCAATCAACCCTGAATAGTCTGTCCAGAGTGGTCCCCTTATTTGGGATGCGCTTTGCACCTTCAAAGTGCAGAGTATTGCTGCAGGACCACCAGCCACTTTATGACCCCTTGACTCTTGCTACCGAGGAACTCGAGGTGGTTGATCAATTCACTTATCTTGACAGCTGCATTAGCAATGATGGACGCATAGAAACTGACGTCAGTGCACGCACTGCAAAAGCCAGAGTTACCTTCTTGAATCTGCGGCATCTTTGGCGACAGAAGTGAGTTTCCCTCTGTCTGAAAGGCCGGGTGTACAAGGCCACAGTGAGGGCCGTTCTGCTCTATGGTAGTGAGACGGCCCCTTCGGTCTGAAGATCTGAGGCGCCTTCAAGTCTTTGAGCATCGATGTCTGCGAAGCATTGTTGGAGTCGGATGGCACCAGTTGTCCGCAACGACGATGTGCGTAGGCAAGTACTAGGTGGTGATAATCATGCTAGCTCCCTAGAACATCAGATAGCACTGAATAAGTTGCGTTGGCTCGGGCACGTGCTACGTATGCCTGGTCACCGCTTACCTAGGAGAGCCTTGTTTAGTCTGCCAGGTGTAGGATGGCTCAAGGCTCGATGGAAATGAAGTCACTGACGACCAAACTGGGTGCCGTTGGTCCGTCTCGCCTTCCGTGATGGAGTCTACGTGACTTGCATTGTACTTGGCTCGATACTTCGCAGGATATGGCTCGCAACCGACACCGCTGCCGCGTCTGCTGCCGTCTCCTAATCAGGTTGCTTGTTTAAAGTGTGTTTGGTGCTGAGTTATCTGCGGGGTAATGGCTGATTATGACGAGTGGCAGTGAAAGCCGCAAAGAAGCTGTCTCGCTGATGCCGCCTTATCTTTGCAGGATAGCCAGCTGTTTGTGACGGTATAGTGTCTACACAAGATGTAGGCACCTTGACCCTGAATGTTTGCTTAGGGCATTAAGGTTTTCAGGTAAGTCCCCCTCCCCTCCCTCTTTTTATTCTTTATTTCATAGGTTATCATGGTTGTATGGCAGCGAAGTATGAGTTCAAATGGCTGGTGTACTGCTGTTGATGATTGGTTGCCTTACTAGACAGGAAAGTTGATTGGATTATGAAGAGCCTAGACCGCTCAGGTTTTCTGTTAGGAGAGAGTAGAAGACACTGGTAACTTGTCAGACCTTGCATCTGTTTACTCACTGTCAAATGTCAGTATACCAGTTCGCAACCACCCTATTAGTAACGAACCCTCAGCGTGTTTGATTCGGCTGTTAGCGAGCGAGATCAGCAGGCTTCTGCCCTTAACAAAAGAAAGCGAAAGAGGGTTAAAAAATCAGCAAAACCCAAGGTAGACGTGAGAGGTCCGTCGATGCCCTATCCCCACTGCCCTCAAATTCTGCTACTACTGAATCGTTGTAGCTAGATTCCTCCACGACATTAGAGTCTATAAAATGGTCGCTAAACTAAAACCACAGACGTTCACGGTGTGTTCGGTAAAGACTCCGCGTCGCTGAGGCTCGGATACGGACTGCAGGGTTATTTTCAAAAACGCCACTGAGTCATCTGCTGTTCTCCTAAAAGACCGTGTGCTAGATGACCTTCAGTTATTTTTGTATATGCGTTACCAAACTCCTGCCGCCCGCCTTCCCCAGCGTGACTGTGCGCAAACTCGGTAACTTGCCAGCCGACGAGTCTCGCCCTCGCTTGTCGCGAGTTGTTCTGTCCACTCCGGAGGAGCGCCAAGCACTTCTGCATTTCGCGTTTAAGCCCAAGGGCACTGGTGTCATTGTGCACCCAGACCTTCATTTGGCGGATAGGCTGGAATTGCGGGAAGCTGTGCGAGATCTTAAAGCCCGCCGTGAAGCAGTAGAAAGGGTCTCCGCTTGGTGGGTTTTCAGCTATTGCCGGTTCTGGTGGCGCACGATCCCGGACTCACAATGTTAAATCCCTTCAGGTGATCTTATACAATATGCGTAGCTTGTGAAACAAGCAGTGCGAAGTCGGCGCCCTTCTCCACGACTGCCGTCCAGATGTTCTCGCATTCAATGAAACTTGGTTGTCCGACGTCACGGACAGTGAATTGTGATTGCCAGGCTACGTATTGCTTTCTTTCACCATTGGTATTATCCTTTTCTTTTAATTGATTTCCCTTACTCTTTATCTTCGATTTTCCCCTCTTCACGTAACTGGCATAGCAGAGACAACTAATGTAAGGAACGTAGGCATTAAATTGGTTGACCAGGGTGTTTTTCGGGTGTTTTCGTTTTAATTCCATCAAGAAGTCGGAGCACCTCTATCAACTGGATCATCCTATCGTTCCAGTTCTATCTGAACTTGAACTTGGCATTTGTTGGCATTCCGAGGCAAGTCCCATTGCTTTGACGAGTTAATCGCACTGATAATATCTTTACTCAATTTTGCTCGATAGCCCCTTCTGGCCAGCTTTAAGTCATCCGCAAAGATATAGCAGAGATCAAGAAGATGGGCCAGGTTATTTGTAAACATAAGAAACAATAGTGAACCGATCCTGGAGGAAAGCCACTGCAGGCCATGCACATACGAGAACTCACATCACCGATTCTGACTCGGAACGTTCTACATAAGAATTCCGGCAACCAAAACAGAAGTTTAGAATGCAACCCAAACCATGTCAATTTCTCAAGTAAGAATCGATAATTTTTTGACTCGGAAACTTTACCAAAGTCTAAGTAGCACACCTCCATCGGAATCCTATCATCAAGACACCGAGTAATCTCGTCTAAAGAGCACAATAAGTTAAAGACACGACTTCGCTTTAATGAAACCGGGCTGTTCCGCTCTAATTAGACCATGTTCCGCCAAGTGCTCACATTAGTTTCTCATAAAATTTTCTAAACATTTGAGCCAGGCACAAGTCAGACTGACAGGCATGTAGTTAAGTGGCTTCGATTTGGATCTCCCTTCTGGATCGCGACTATGGTTGCCTCCTTCCAGTTTCCTGGTAACTTGCATTCCTGATGCGACAAGTTGTATAGTTCCATAGCAGGATGCTGAAGAACGTCAGCTAGTGGCTTGACTATTGCTGGATGTACATTATCAGGAGCGGCTGATTTGAAGGGGTTCAAGTTAACCATCACGATGCAGACCTCTAGTGTAAATAAATAAATAAAATGTTTATTCTCGACTAAGCGAGGCACGCCTGCATAGTCATGTTATGTTAAGAGTACAAAATGTGCTTTCTCCTCAGTCCAAACTTCGTGAACAGCGATAGGATTTCGCTGACAAGTACACTCCCAGCATCTTTGAATAGAGCCGGTGGTAGGTTGTCGGGACCCAAAGCCTTGTGGCATTTCAAAGATTGGATTGCATTTCGAATCTCTGCTTCATTTGGGGGCTGTGGAGACAGGCCAAGCATCATACCTTGGGGCTGGACGTGCCGCAGGGGGCTGTGTTGAGTGATTGAAGTGAAGAGCGAAATGTTCTGCCCAGCGACCCAATCGCCTGTGAAGATTGGTGATCTTCGTGCCGTCTGATTCGCAAATCGTCTGGCTGATAGCGTGGAAATTGCAACCAGTGGCCATGATGATGTAAAACAGACGGCGGGAGTTGTCAGCTGATGCAGCGGCTTCCATCTCACCAGCTTGTTTTGACCACCAAGATTCACGATCAGAGCGAAGACTTGCTTTCAGCTGTTGCGTAATAGACCGGCAGTGTCCGTTGTACTCTGCGCCAGCGGGCACCGCCCGTCGACGATCCAGTAATTCTGAGGATCTTCCCGAGATCCAGCTTTTGGGAGTGGAGTGAGTGAGGCCACAGTTGGACAAACCGGCCGACAGCAAGGCTTGTTGCAGACTTGACCAGTGTTGATCAACATCCAGAGTGAGAGAGAGAGCTTTTCACGAAGCTTTTGTTGATACTCTTTCTTCACCATTGGGTCCTCCAACTTGTAGGTGTTCAGTCGCGTGTGTTTTCATCTAGGCGAACCACCGAAACGCATGCAAACGGTCGCACACACCAGTTCATGATCAGTATCGACGCATGTTGACCAAAATGATCGGCAGTCGCGTACGCTGCCGCACCACCCGCGACTTATAGCTATGTGGTCAATCTGTGATCAGCGCTGGCTTGATGATGGGGGGCGCCAAGTGGCGTACTGACATCCAGGATGACGAAAGCTGGTGCTGGAGAGGAATAGTTGATGATCAGCACACAGACTGAGCAGTCTCTCTCCATTGTCTGAGCGAACATCATCATATGCATGCGGTCCTCCGAGGTGGCGCTCACATGGCAGCAGACGACCGACACGCGCGTTGAAGTCACCTGCCAAAACAATGATGTCTGTTTTAGGAGCCCTTAGGAGCAGCTCATGAAGGTTCTGATAGAACTGGTCTTTGACGGCATCTGAGCTACAGTCAGTGGGCGCGTAGGCAGAGATCACGAAGAGAGCACGCTTTCCGATTCGATGTCTGCTGACTTTACAAGAGCCATGGAGCCTCATCGCACAAAGGCGGCTACTGATCGGAATCCAATCAATCAAAGCAGTCTCGGCTCTAGCACTCAGGGCGATTTCAACACTAGCTTGCCCAGATGCGGCAGACTCGGCGTCACCAGAGAGGCGGAGATGGAACCGAGTGCGTGGGTGGAGCGGTGACACCAGCTGGTAGACCGAGTTAGAGTCCTGGAGTCGTGTTTCAGTCCGGCAGCAGATATCAATTCTAAGGGTCTCTAGCGTGTGTGCAACTCCAGCTTACAGATCAATCTGCAGTAATGTGCGTACATTGAAAGCTGCAAGTTTGAACTGCGTTCCGGGTTGCAGGAGCGAAGATGGGCGACTTTGGGACCGGCAACTCTCTGTTGAGCACTGTGTGGTTGAGTTGACAGATGTCACGGGACAGGTTCATCAGTGTAGATGGGATTGATCGCCACAGAGGAATCCGGTAAAAATAGGTGTGAATGGTACACGGGAAAGGTAGGTAAAATGGTGGCGTGTGTTTGTGCAGTTGGCATAGTAACATGAGTGAATAGCATGGTAGCAGCAAGACAGCGGGTGAATGGCTGTGGTTGTAAGTCCATGGTTCGTCAGTGGGCGAGATACTACCCGGTTGTCCAGGCCGAAGTAGAGGGTTGTCTTAGGGGGCCCCACCCCACCTCGAGCCTTTGATCAAGGATCTAACCTACAAGGCAGTAGGGCGATATGAGGGTATCGCAACCCGTTGGGAGCCGGTGACCAAACGAGTGGTTCATACGCCTTAAGGACCGCATAGGACCAGGGGCCCAACGCACCCTTGAATTACAATGCCACTCAGAGTTAGGCAAGGGGCAGTGACTTTATTTAGTGGCGAGTCACATCCGTCACGTCATAGTGTTGTTAAACGGACATATGTGACTTTTTATAGAGAGAACGCTTGCCAGGCGAAAACCCACCACGTCCTGTAACACTGCTGCCGAACTATATGCTGGAAGGGGGTAAACCCAAACTACCCAGTTGGCACCACGAGTTTGTTCGGCTAACCAGCACCATGTCCTGTTTTATATGCCTATTTGCACTGTGGCTGCGATGGTTCAATATATTCATTATCCTTATGATGCAGATTTTGGAGAACACGTAGCAGCACTTCCACTCAATCTCCGGCTTCTACAGCTTGGCTGTCATTTTCCATGGTTAGACAACCGACTGTCTCTCTCAGAGAAGTTTTAGACTTGACATAACTGTAGTAACGGCTTTTTTCACACATCGGGCCAACTTTAGCTCATGTGATTATTTCGCCTGCCGTTGCAGTTTGATAGTCGTATTCTGGCCTTTTTGGACTGAAACCAACGTCGGGAACCATTGATTCTTGGAATCTTTTCCACTTCTCATTACGCCTGCAACGATAGTAAAATTCCATGAGTGTTCTTTCTTAAGCGACTCGTTGGGCGAGAGAATTCTGATGTTTTGACGTCTTGATGGATCTAAAACGAAACACCCAAAACACCCTGGTCGACGAATTACTGCCCACGTTTCCTGCCCTAGCCGTTCCCAATATGCCTGTAACGTGAATGTAAATTTAGGAGGAAAATAAAAGAGAAACAGGAAGGAAAGTCATTTAAATGGAAGATAATACCAAAAGTGAGGAGAAGCACAGAATATGAAATCAAAGTTGGAAGATGTATATGGTCAGGAGAAGGGAAAGGTTTCTTGCTGCTACCCACGAGCGTCTAACTGGCGCTCAAAACCCTTAATCGTAGGTTCCCTGACTTTCTGGAAGCGAGTTCCAGTGTTCGATAGCCTTACGTGATAGTCGAGTTTCCGCATTGATCCGGTCGGAGCGCGGTTTTTGTGCCTTCATGGGATGATCGCGAAGACAAGGCAACCTAGCCGGGCTAACTAGCCAGATCAAGTCCGGTCCAACCTTCCCAGTTAAAATGCGGTATGTAAGGGTCAGGCCTCCTCGAAGCCGTTGATATTGAATGCATACTAATACTAAGAAGGCACTCGGGGTACGTTTACCCTCGGAACCTCTCGATCAAACTTATATCCAATTGCAAACTCCTCTGAAATTCCATTTTATCTCGAAGGAGACAGGACGGACAAGTCTGAACGCAGTATTCTAGATTGGGTTGGACAAAAGCTGAGAACAGTTTCACAAAGATGTCGGTAGTTAAGTCTCAGAAATAACGGCGTATTAACCATGATCATGCCTATATAGGTGTCTCGCATCGTCCGAGAGGAAAGGATTTATTTATTTAACATTTTTGGTATCCCCTATACTCATTTGAATCAGATTAATGACGTGGCAATGAAAGTATATCCTAAGCAACGGTGCATACAGGAAACGTATAGAAGCAAACAGCAAGCACGCAGGTAACGTGAGTGCTGAGTCCAGTGTCCGATCAGACAGGGAAGGACTTGGCCAATGAGCGCGATGAGAGGAAGGACGAAACACACGCGTACACTCACAGTCAGTAGAGGCGACACGGAACACTGGCTGAGGGCGCATCACTTCTTCCCCCTGTAGTTGCAACTATGCAGCTTGGAAACGCTCAACCGGTGGCGGTCGAGGGTTGATCTACGCAGCGTCGCTTCGGCTTCAGGTGGTGAGTCCTTCGCTCGCATGTTGTCCTATACTGCAGGGGGAGAATTTGGTTCACAGGTTAAATCGGATGTTGACGACCTTGGCCGAACATGATCCATGTGACGCCGCGCGATTTTGCCGTCCTTACTCTCTGCCTCTATGAGCTGCTCGTTAGCCGTTTTGACAACAGCTGGTTGCCATCCGTCGTCTGTAGGCAAGCGTATGTAAATTGGATCTGATTCTGTTACAAACCAGTTTCTGCTACGAGTATCAAAGCGTCCCTTCACCCGTACTTGTTTTTCGCGAACTTCAGCTACGAGAGTTCCGTGCAGTAGGTTCAATCGAGTACGCAAACGGCGGCCGAACATAAGCTCCGCAGGACTTCTTCCGGTGGTATCGTTCACCATATTTCGATAAGCAAAAAGAGCACGATCTAAACGCACATGCAATGGCGCACCTGTTTGTTTGAGCAGCATATTTTGCACTGTTTGTGCAGACCTTTCAACCAAACCGTTCGAAGACGGATGATAAGGGGCGGTAGTCACATGTCTAATTCCACTTGAGGTGCGGAAGGTGGCAAACTCGCTGCTGGTGAACACAAATCCATTGTCAGACACAAGTGTTTCGGGAAGTCCGAAGTAGCGAACATAGTGCGTAGTTTGATTACTGTGCTAGCTGAAGTCGCTGTGGACAGAATGTGAGCATCAATCCATTTAGAATGCGCATCAACTACATGCAGCATCATTTGACTTTCGAACGGACTGAAAAAGTCCACATGCACACGTTTCCAGGGCGTCTATGGCCATGTCCAGGGCTGCATTGGTATGTGGGGGACAGCATTTCGAGATTCTTGGCAAAGCATGCAGCATCCAACTTTTGCCGCAATGTCACCATCCAATCCGGGCCACCATACATAGGAACGGGCCAGTGACTTCATCTTAGCAACTCCTGGGTGTGCATCGTGATGCTCGTTCAGGATGGCTAATCGCAATCTTATAGGGATCACAACCCGTGCACCCCACAGCAAACATCCATTCTGGAGGCTCAGTTCAGTCATTCTATGGCGAAAAAGTGTAAGTTCTACAGGTGTGTTGTCAGGCCATCCAACCTGAACGTACCGCATTACAAGCTCTAATAACGGATCTCTAGCTATCCCTTGACCTACATCTGTGGACGTGCTCAGAGCCTTGTTGAAGAGCTGAATTAGATTCACTAGTTCTTGCGGAGTAAAGTCTTCTGAAGGGACCTCCGGTAAGGGGAATCGACTGGATTCAGCGGCGGTATTCTGTCTGCCCGGAATATACTAAATCGTGTGTGTAAGCAGATAGAATGAGAGATTAACGGATCATTCTGGGGGAGGCCAAAAGCTTTGGTTTAGAACCATAATCGTTCTGTCTAGGCCTGGGAAACCTGACAGTATCCTGCCCACGCAATACAATGAATTTCTCTTCAAACAGTTTCTTGATGCTCTGGCCACCTCAGAGGATAATCGACGGTGCCCTATCTGCTGCATCAAGCAGGGCGGGTAGGGTTTGGATGCTACTGCTCAAGTCTTTTCATCTTCTTATTCCCCACTCTTACGCTTTTTCTATCTTACCGTCCGCTCCAGTTTCACTGTTATTCCCCCTGTTTTCAACCCCCAATTCTTGGCCCTCTCCCACCTTGCTTTGCTGAGCTTTTACCTTCTAGTTTCAACTCACATGTGAACGCGGAGCGTCATTCCTGTCCTGTCGACAAACCCATGTCCAACCAAGTGGCCAAGCCCAGTTCATCGACTTCCATTTGGAGTCCTCGATCATCCTTCAGATTGGCGTGCCTCAACGTACGCACATTGCTACAGATCGGTCAACAGACATCACTTGCCCGAACATTAGAGACCATCTCGATCGATATCTGCTGCTTATCGGAGACCCGCCTGCAAGACTCGAGCTCTGTGCTCACTTTGCGATCCACTTCAGGTGACACCAGCAGCACTTTCTCATTGCGCCTATCCGGTGACGATGCAGCTTCGAGCACCGGCCAAGCCGGCGTTGGTATTGCCCTGAGTCCATGGGCTGAAGCTGCTCTGGTTGACTGGATTCCAATCAGTAGCCGGTTGTGTACGGTCCGATCGGCTGGCTCGTTCAAAACTTCGGAGTCGCGTGGGATTAACAGGTGTCTATTCAGCATCGCTGCTTACGCACCCACAAACTGTAGCGATGATTCGGTAAAGAACGACTTTTACCGCCAACTGACCCAGCTCCTTCGCCACAGAAGAAGCACGGACACTTGTGCTGGCTGGGGATCTGAACGCGCAAGTTGGAAAGTTGTCCACTGATGAAATGCATTTTGGCGGTCAGCACGGTGTAGGCTCCCGTAATGATAACGGTGAGCGGTTACTTCATTTGTGTGAAGATGCTCGCTTATTTCTTGCGGGCACTAATTTCCGACACAACACCCGCCGGAGGGTGACTTGGTGCCCACCAGCCTCGAAGCAGCTATGGACGCAAATCGATCATATTGCGGTAAGTTACCGCTGGGGAGGCTGTGTCCAGAACTGTCGCTCGATTTAAAACACAGGTTTGGACACTGACCATGCACTTGTATGTGCTGATCTGCGGATGCGCTTTGGCGGATGCCCAAGACGACGCTGTGAGCGCATTGACACCAGCCAACTGGCGAAGCCAGCTGTTCTGAATGCCTATCAAAGTACGCTGTCATGCGAGTTAAGTAAGCGAACACTGGATGCAGTTGAAGCTCACTGGTCTCCTATTCACCAGTCCTTATTAGCAGCAGGCAAACCCTCATGTGGTAAGTCTAATCGCCGACATGGACATTTGGTCTCTTCGCAGTCTCTGGAACTTATAGATGCTCGCCGGCATATTCCGGCTAGAGGCGAACACAATGAAACTCGCAAAGAGCTTTGGGCAAAACTCCGTGCTAGCCTGAAGAGAGACCGCGAATCCTGGTGGTTTCATCATGCGTCAGAGATGGAAATGGCCGCTGCCCTCGGGAACCATCGTAAGTTATTCTGTCTGATACGGGAAACGGGCAGCAGGAGACCTGGTGTTAGTGAAACAATTTGTGACGAGAGTGGACAGCCTATCCACAACTTGTCAAAACGTTTGGAGCGTTGGGCTGAGCACTTTGGTAGGCAATTTAGTCGGTCGGAATTGTTAGATTTCTCGCCGGCCACCGATCACCCCGCTCCCTGGGTTGTCCCCTTGGATCCACCCTCTCGCTCAGAAGTCGGACGTGAGATCGGACTGTCGAGGTTACATAAAGCAGCGGGACCAGATGATCTTCCACCAGCCCTCTTCAAACATGTGGAACCTGCTACTGTGGATGATTTATACGAGATACTAGTGAAACTGTGGGAGCAGGAAACTGTCCCAACCGACTGGAGCCGCTCCGTCATAGTCTCAATTTTCAAGGGAGGCTCACGATAAGAATGCGGCAACCATAGAGGAATCAGTCTGATCTCCATCGCCTCCAAATTGCTTGCCACTGTCATCCTTCACAGGCTGACTGGCATTTGTGGAAATCATATTCGTAAAGAGCAAGCTGGATTTCGTCGAGGTCGTGGCTGCATTGACCACATCTTCACTTTGCGTCAATTGTTGGGGCACGGTCACATATATTGGCGGCCCACCGTAGTCGTGTTCCTTGATATCAAAGGTGCATTCGATTCGGTGGATAGACATGCACTTTGGAACTGTCTACTCAGGAAAAGTGTATCTGAGAAATATGTAAATATTATCCGAGCATTATATGCGCGTAGCTCAGGCAGAGTGAGAGCTTACGGCAAGTTGTCGTCTCCCTTTAATATCTCCAGCGGTGTGAGACAAGGATGCCCGCTGTCACCTTTCCTCTTTAACTTCGCTGTTGACAAAGTCATGTAAATCGCGTTCACAGGACACGACTTAGAAGGTGTGAATCTGCTCCCAGATGAACGACTTCTTGACTTGATTATGCTGACGATATTGCCCTACTCTGTGACAACTCCCAGACGTGCCAGGCGGCACTGGACACAATAGCACTAGCTGTCAACCGCTTCGGGCTTTGCTTTGTACCATCAAAGGGCAAAGCGTTCCTTTAAGCTTGGCCTGGACCGCCTCCTTCGCTTATCCTTGGTGGGGATCAGCTCGAAGTCGTTCAGAAATTCAACTACCTTGGAAGTTGTATCAGCGCTTGTGGGATTGAGGACGAGATCACGAACCGTATAGCAAAAGCTCGTGACGCTTTTGTTAACCTTCGCCTTGGCGGCGGCGCGACATCACTATCACCCTGTAGGGTAGAGTGTACAATGCAGCGGTACGTTCGACGCTACTGTACTGTTGTGAAACCTGGCCCATTAGATCAGCGGACGTATTTAGGCTAATTACTTTCGACCACCGTTGTCTTCGCAATTTAGGTCACATCTGGTGGGAACACCGCGTGAGCAACGAGCGTGTTCGACGCATTGTTTACGGCACAGGAAAAGGAAATGAACCGCTCAGCACCGTTGTTTCACGCATCAGTCTTTGATGGCTCGGCCTTGTGTTACGCATGCCAGCCCACCGACTCTCGCGACGTTCGTTGTTTGCACACCCGTGGTGTGCATGAAGAAGAGGAAGGGTGGCCAACGGATGACTAGGTCTAGAGGAATGAAGGCCCTCAGTTCGAAGCTGGCCTCGGTTGGTGCGCCTCGGCTCCCTGGTTGGGGTCCGAAAGGCGATGAACACATTTGGCTAGATACACTTGTTGATATGGTTAGGAGTCGACCTCAGTGGCGTTCGAGCTGTGAGTTTCTTTGTCCCACCCCATCCCTCTTAGCCTCCCCTCCAACCACGATCTTATTGTTCAGCATTTTATAATTTTGCATAATAAATTCTTTTTTTTCTGCTGCACAGTAGCTGGCAAGTAGCTTACCGGAACGATGCCCATCCGTTACCGGTAGCTCAGCTGGCTTGCACCTGTTGCATTTTATTCTCCATTTTTAATTTAGGTATTGCGGCACAGTAGCTGAGGTGTTTCCCACCTCTAGCTAACGTGTATTATGTTTGGTGTGTGTGGGAGAGGCCATTTGTTGAATTCCTTTTTCGTGCCCAAGGAGCGAGATAAGGGGTTTTTGATCTGTGTGAATCACGAAATGTTGGCCGAGCAAGTGCTGATGGAATCGGTTGATCCCAAACCTGACAGCGGCCGCCTCTCGATCGAGTTGAGAGTAGTTCCTTTCGGCTGTGGTTAAGGTTCGTAAAGCGTAGGCAACAGATCGCTGCGGGCCATCAGGTAATTTATGTAACCCAACGGCCCCAAGGCCGTAAGGAGAAGCATCACAAGTGAGAACAATAGGTTTCCGTGGATCGTAATGTTCGGGGACCCCAGTTGATTCCAAGTTTCTTTACTGCGTTGCAAGCCTTATCGTGAACAGCGTTCCATTTCCACGGCTGATTCTTGCGCAAAATTGCTGAAGCGGATGTAAGTGAGTTGCTGATGCTGGTATGAACTTGGAGAACTGAGTGACTGCTAGAAAGGAGCGTAGTTCGTTTACATTTTTGGGCGCTGGGGCTTTAAGGAGTGCCCTGGTTTTCTCTTCTAGCGGATACAACCCCTCGCGCGAGAGTTTGTACCTAAGGTATTGCACACGGTACAAGAAATTCACACTTTTCTTACTTCAGTATCAGCCTGGAGCCTAAAAACCTTTTTAGAACTACATCTAGGGTGTGCAGATGTTCAGCAGTTGTACGCCCGGTAATTAGAATGTCATCCAGATATTCCCATGTATTTTGTATGTCTTTCACTAGCGAGTCGATAATTCGTTGAAATTTAGACGCTGCAGAGCTTATTCCGAACGGCATACACATGTAGCGAAATAACCCAAGATGTGTGTTGATAGTGTTGAAAGCACATGAATCCTCGTGGCGTTCAATCTGCTGGTAGGTGTGGCTCAGGTACAGTTTGGTAAAAAGTTCACTACAAGAGAGTGAGGCGTAAATATCTTCAATTTTAGGCAGTTGATATTAATCTGGTTGTGGTGCTTGGTTGGTTGTAATTTTATAGTCCCCACAGAGTCTTACAGTACTATCGTCTTTTAATACAAGCACTATAGGAGCAGCCCAATCGGCATACTGGACCGGTTCAATTGTACCCTCTTCTATTAGTCGGCGCAGCTCAGTCTCGACCTTGTCCTGAAGAGCATAAAGTACGGTGCGCGCCTTCCCGAATCTCCGTGTTGCTTGTGGTTTCAGTATCAATCGGGCCGCGTAATTCTTCAGCAGAACTAGTTTGGTTTGATCAAAAACAGGTCCATATTTTTGCAAAATCCCAGGTAATTGTAGGCGAACTTCAATCCGTGTTGACGATTGACATGATACTGGGTAGTCATTTAATGCCATCGCGACCAACTATGTTTGGACCTGTTTCCCCAGAAACGTACACACGGATTTGATCCGTCGAATGGCCTAGGAGATACGTGCAACAAAGTTACCCAACACATTCACCAACTGTCCGGTGTATGGTCGTAGTTGTATTGTAGGGCGATCTAGTTTTGGTAGTTGCGACGGGGCATCGGGTCGTATCAGCGTAACTGTGGAACCCATATAAATTTGGAAATCAACAAGTTGTTCATTTACCTGGATAAACACAACGAACGATTTCTCCACTGTTATGTTGTGATTAAAAGCTGCTGTGGTGTTTATCCAGTTCTGGTTTAAATCCTCAGTAATGTGATTCGCAGTTTTCGGACTTTCCCGCACAACGAAATTTCGTTTGGAAAGACAACCTTTCTGGATATGTTCTCCTTTCCCACAAAAGCTGTATAATGAGTGAAGATGCTGGCAATCAGCCGTATCAGAATGCTGCTTGCCACAGCGATAACAACGGAATTCTATGCGCTGTACGGATTGAGACAATGCATGAAATCGGAGAGGAGAATGCCTTTAATTCCTGAACGAGATTAGCAACTTGCCGAACTACATCACAAGCTTTTTTCCAAGTAAGGGTCTTTTCATCTTCTGACAAAAGACGCTCGTGTGCTTTATCGTCAAGTACATCAACGATCAATGCTTGTAAAAGCATTGCTTCCTCGAAGTGAGTTGGCCTGGTCTGGTTATAAGCGCAATCAGGAAGAGCAGTAAGGAGTCGAGAAATAAGTTCATTTACAGTTTCACTCGGTTGTTGCCTCATGGTGTTAAATTCCTACCGGGCTGTGAACACGTGGTTTTTCTCCCCACAGTCGGTCAAGAGAGAAGAACAGTTTGTAACATGTTTCGTGTGCAGCTGCAAACTATCAAAATGTCGCTGCCCTTCCTTACCGAGATGAGGACGCAGTAATTTAATTTTTGTTGCATCAATCGCAGTCATTGCCAAAAAGCACAAGTAAATCCACGCAATTAATGCCAATCGTCTTCCACTGCGTTCATTGCTTCGTCCTAGGCCTTTCCGCGGAAGAATTCCAAAATGGCTGAGGTGAAGTAATTGAATTTGCCATAAGTCATCCAAATAACCCCGTCGTCAATATGTTACACCCAGATGAATCAGCATAATAACGGAGCAATGAAACTATATCCTAAGCAACGGTGCATACAGGAAAAGTATAGAAGCTAACAGCAAGCACGCAGGTAACGTGCATGCTGAGTCTAGTGTTCGATCAGACAGGGAGGGACTTGGCCAGTGAGCGCAATGATATATATATATATATATATATATATATATATATATATATATATATATATATATATATATATATATATATATATATATATATATATATATGCAAAAGTCTGCTAACAGACATAATGCCATCAGAAACCATGAGATTCAAACCAAGGTACAGAAACAGTAAAATAAAACACAACACAACAATGTCCATGGTTTCCTCAGATGGCGAGATACTACCCGGTTGCCCAAGCCGAAGTAGAGTGTTGACTTAGGGGACACCAACCCGAGCCTTTGGTTGAATAGCCTGCCCGCAAGGCAGCGGAGCGAATTCAGGGAATCGCGCCCATTGGGAGCCGGTGACTGATTGCTCAGTTCATACGTCTTTCGTTTGTTCCTTTGTCAAACAGGGGCCCAATGCTCCCCAGAAGTACAGCATAAGGTTGCTGGAATACAATGCTTCGCCAGGATGAAGCAAGGGGCAGTGACTTTATTTAGTGGCGAGTCACGTCCGCCACGTCACAGTGTTGTTAAACGTACATATGTGGCTTTTTATAGGGAGAACGTTTGCCAGGCGAAAACCCACCACATCCTATAACACTGCTGCCGAACTATATGCTGGAAGTGGGTAAACCCAAACCACCCAGCTGGCACCACGAGGAGGTTGTTCGGCAAGCCAGCCGCAATGAGAGGAAGGACGAAGCAAACACACACACACACACACACGTACATTCGCTGTCACTGGAGGCGATACGGAACACCGGCTGAAGGCGCATCACACATCGTGCCAACTTTAGCTCATATGATTATTTCGCCTGCCGTTGCAGTTTGATAGCCGTATTCTGGCCTTTTTGGACTGAAACCAACGTCGGGAACCATGGATTCTTGGAATCTTTTCCACTTCTCATTACGCCTGTAACGATAGGAAAATTCCATGAGTGTTCTTTCTTAAGCGGCTCGTTGGGCTAGGAAATTCTGATGTTTTGACGTCTTGATGGATCTAAAACGAAACACCCAAAACACCCTGGTCGACCAATTACTGCCCACGTTTCCTGCCCTAGCCGTTCCCAATATGCCTGTAACGTGAATGTAAATTTAGGAGGAAAATAAAAGTGAAACAGGAAGGAAAGTCCTTTAAATGGAAGATAATACCAAAAGTGAGGAGAAGCACAGAATATGAAATCAAAGTTGGAAGATGTATATGGTCAGGAGAAGGGAAAGGTTTCTTGCTGCTACCCACGAGCGTCTAACTGGCGCTCAAAACCCTTAATCGTAGGTTCCCTGACTTTCTGGAAGCGAGTTCCAGTGTTCGATAGCCTTACGTGATAGTCGAGTTTCCGCATTGATCCGGTCGGAACGCGGTTTGTGTGCCTTCATGGGATGATCGCGAAGACAAGGCAACCTAGCCGGGCTAACTAGCCAGATCAAGTCCGGTCCAACCTTCCCAGTTAAAATGCGGTATGTAAGGGTCAGGCCTCCTCGAAGCCGTTGATATTGAATGCATACTAATACTAAGAAGGCACTCGGGGTACGTTTACCCTCGGAACCTCTCGATCAAACTTATATCCAATTGCAAACTCCTCTGAAATTCCATTTTATCTCGAAGGAGACAGGACGGACAAGTCTGAACGCAGTATTCTAGATTGGGTTGGACAAAAGCTGAGAACAGTTTCACAAAGATGTCGATAGTTAAGTCTCAGAAATAACGGCGTATTAACCATGATCATGCCTATATAAGTGTCTCGCACCGTCCGAGATAAAAGAATTTATTTATTTGTGTAACTTACGGAAGCTTTACTTTTGGCCTTCTTCCAGTTGTCGCATTAATACAAAATGGATTAGTGGACGACACCTAAGTCAACTTGCTTGGTGACAGTGCGTGTTCAACGACACCGTGTGGGTACCTCGAAGGTGGGAAAGTTGCTCCTATACGAAGTAGGGAATACTGCATGATTAATGGACAACAGCCACAAAGTGGGCCAATCCCAGAGTCTGTGCAGGTCGTGTTGAATATCCTCAGGACGCCCAGGGACATCTGCAATATTCCACAGCTTGTGGTCATCAGCTAATAATAGCGGTGATACCATAAGCTCCCCAGGTAGATCGTTTACGTAGATGAAGAACAAGATCGTTCCATGGACCGAACCCTGTGAGACACGGCTAAGGACCGCTTGTCTAAAGAATAAACTGCGGCCCACGAGTACACATTGATCATTTTTCTTTAAGACTGCAGATACCCAGTGAAGGGCGCGGCCAGATACACCGTGAGAGTCCAGCTTCTGTTATAGTCTCAGGTGGGGTACCGTGTCAAATGCTCTCGAGGAGTCGACGACAAGCACCTCCACTACGTTGGCGTTGTTTACTGCCTCATCCCAAGCTTTCGGAGCAATCAACAAATTCTTCAGACATAAAAGCCACTTCCGAAATCCGTGCTGTGCACCACTGGGTAGGTTAACTCTTTTCAGCTGACTTTCCAACGAATCTCTCACCATTTTCTCAAGCAGTTTGGCTAAGACACTACTCAGACTGGCAGGCAGATTGCTGTCTCCATTTATGAGGATAGGACAGATGACGGCCTCTTTCCATACAGAATGTAATGTACAGCTATCACCGTCATCAGCTGTCGACTTAGTTTCGTTCCAACTCATCCCGAAACTTCAGGTGAATTGAATCAGGCCCATCTGCTTTAGAAGGGTTCAGTTATTATAGCAGCCTATGGACTTGCGTTCCCACCATAGTGTATTCAGCTAAATAAGAACTATTTGGCACTCAAGGGACAAGTCCAGTGCTAGCCAACGCGGCCTCACGTGTCGAAGCCTTTTCATACTACTCATCAACTACACAAGCCTTGTCAGAGTTCGCATACGCATGAGTTTCCTCGGCCCGAATCAAAGTTGGAATTGCCGAATTTGAACCACAGCGCCTCAACATAAGCGAGGAACTTTTTCCGATTTTCCGAAGCCCCATCAGTCAATCCCTTTTCGTACAATAACCGAGCTTTTCTCAAGCATTTACATCTGTTTCTAGCCTCACAGTACCTGTCATAAGTGATAGTTGTTAGCGCGGCTCGGTTAGTGCTTCATCATATAGAACGCTTCTAGAGCAGGTACTTGCCACTGGTATCTATCCACGGGGGCCGTGCTCGTATGCCTTTTCTCCTCTCAAACAGGATCTAGGGAATAGACATTTCCGTGAGATATGACTTAAATTTACCACGAGATATCGCAGCGCAAACCCGAAGCCTTGGTACGCATTACTTGATAGCTCGCACGCCGTATGTTGCGATGTGGCTTAACGATGCTTTCGTGACGTCTGGACAGAGCACAACTGAAGGATGAACAGACGTGGTCACTGGCACCTAAGGGTGAGCACTAAGCGATGTTACTACGAAGTCTAGTGACTTGGCAAAACGAGGTCCAAAATTGACGGTATTTGGGCGTCCATGTACCTAGTGGGGAGATCCACGGACTGCTGCAACGGTATCTGTAGCTTAAGCTCAAGAAGATCTGCACCGAAGGTTCCTAACGCCGAGTTGCAAGAAAGATCTAGTCAGCAAACTTCCGGTAAGTTGAAGTCACCCAGTATCAAACACCTGTTTGCGGATTGGGGGCGAATAAATTCAAGTACCTCTTTGAGTACACTCCCAGTGCTTCGATGCACAATTACGACTGTAAGCTGAGCCAAGGAACTTCTAATCACTGCTGACTGAACTTGGACTGTTTTGTCTACCGATTGAAACATATAAGTCTGCAATACGTCAAGTTCACAGCTAGCATACAGCGCGACGCTCCCGCCTGTCGGCCATCTAAGCGACCACATCTCAATACTGCGTACTCGGACGGATGTACTTCACCGTCCGTGATGTGAAACCGCGTATACCGGTATGATACCCATCTACAAGCAGACCTTTCTAGCACACCTTGTTCCTTAGGCTGCACACATTGCTGAACACTATCTGAAGGTATTCGCAATGTCCAGACATTGATCGTGCGCTTCCAGAACGTGCACCGGCTGTGCGATAAAGAACCGCCAGCTGACCACCTGAGAACCCACCAACCGGAGCCCCTGTTCACCGGCCGCTTGCCTGCTTTTGTAATCCTTGATGGTCTCTTTTAGCTACAGCCTATTTGCTAGCGAGAGATCTGGCTGGACGCTAACATTAGAACCCTTCAGTTTAAAAGCAAACTGCAACAGCGCGTTGCGTTCTTCCGGAGTGGATAGGACCACACGAAGTAAGCGCGGTCGAGGGTTAGGCGCGTTAACAGTAACGCCGGGAAACTCAGGCAGAAGAAGCTTCGTTACGCACATTTTAAACCACTGAGTCGTCGAACATGAATTCTGCATGAAGGGCGGCAGTGTATTCCACGTTACTGAATATTCCGCTGCTGTCCATGAAAGGATCATCTCGACAGGCTGTATTTACCCACGGGTCTTTGAATTTACATTAACAGCAGTCGGCTTAGGCGCAGGCAATGAGACTGAATGCACCTTATCAATCACTCAACAACAGCAGTACATCAGCCATTTGAACTCATGCTTCGCTGCCATACAACCATGATAACCTGTGAAATATAGAATAAAAAGAAGGATGGAAGGGGGATTTACCTGAAAACCTTAATGCCCTAAGCAAACATTCAGCGTCAAGGTGCCTACACTTTGTGTAGACAACATACCGTCACAAACAGCTGGCTGTCCTGCAAAGATAAGGCGGAATCGGCGAGACAGCTTCCTTGCGGCTTTCCCTGCCATTCGTCATAATCAGCCATTACCCCGCAGATAACTCAGCACCAAACACACTTTAAACAGGCAATCCGATTAGGAGACGGCAGCAGACGCGTCAGCGGTGTCGCTTGCGAACCATGTCCTGTAAAGTATCGAGCCAAGCACAAAGCGAGTCAGGAGTTTGGTCGTCAGTGACTTCATTTCCCGCTGCCAAGTCAACTTTGTCTACCTCGAGCCTTGAGCCATCTTACACCTGGCAGACTAAACAAGGCTCTCCTAGGTAAGCGGTGACCAGGCATACGTAGCACGTGCCCGAGCCAACGCAACTTATTCAGTGCTATCTGATGTTCTAGGGAGCTAGCATGATTATCACCACCTAGTACTCGCCTACGCACATCATCGTTGCGGACACGCTGGTGCCATCCGACTCCAACAATGCTTCGCAGACATCGATGCTCAAAGACTTGAAGGCGCCTCAGATCTTCAGACCGAAGGGGCCGTCTCACTACCATAGAGCAGAACGGCCCTCACTGTGGCCTTGTATACCCGGCCTTTCATACGGATGGAAACTCCCTTCTGTCGCCAAAGATGCCGCAGGTCATCTGGGAGCTCGACAGATTCTGTTGCTTGTGACTTACACAGCGTTGATCGCAGCCGGTTTTCATGACGTACTGA
>OX104063.1:225420301-225505582 GCA_944474145.2 Dicrocoelium dendriticum
CTGCAACGTGTCCAATTTGTTTTGCAAAATGTCCAGTTTGGTTTGCAAAATGTTCGCTTTGGTTCGCAAAATGTCCACTTTGGTTTGCAAAATGTCCACTTTGGTTTGCAAAATGTCCACTTTGGTTTGCAAAATTTCCACTTTGGTTTGAAAAATGTCCAGTTTAAAGTGAAAATGGTATATATATATATATATGTATATATATGTATATGTATATGCGGGAGAGCCCATGTTGCGTTATAGTTTGTAGTGGCTAAATCCTGAGAGCTCCTCGACCCGCTGCATCTCATGTACTGTGGGCTCATGTTCTGGACGCCTCGCGGCGACTGCTGGGTGAGAGTTGGTTTACATGCTTCTTATAGCTAAGATCCAGGGCACAATTCCGCGTGAGTCGGTTCGCTGACTCATGGCGCTCGGCCCGCTGACTTTCGGGTGTATACTTTATCGAAGGCTTTGGCTGAGGACCCGAGTCGTTCTCCTCTCAGGTGATGGCGCCCTGCCGGTATGCTAGTCCAAACCCCCACCATGAATTACGCCAATACTAATAAATCCATGCTGCATCGGCCATCGCGCAGTAGACTTAGGAAAACGGTCGCCTTATCTGCTGCATACAGCTAGGTGCATAAGCGAAAACATGCTACTTCTGACGCTTCCCTTCTTTCTTCTTCCCCTGCACATTCGCCGTCCCCGTTTCACCTAATCCATTACTTCCTCCAATCCAGGTCGTCGCCACCCAGACGGTTGCCTGCCAACGCAATCGTATGCCTCCGCGCAGAGCGCTCAACATTGGGTGCTGGAACCTGCACACTTTGCTCGACCAGATACGAGTGAGCGTCCCGAACGACGCACTGCACTAGTCCCATCGCAATGAGGCTGGACCTTACCGTGGTGCGATGGTTTGTGTGCCTCAGTGATCCATTGAGCTATACTGGGTGGTGCATTTTTGCACCTTCAGAGCCACTCATACCAGATTGGTCAATGGTTAGAGGCCAGAAAACTCAGCCTCCTGGCCCTCCAGGTTGGGGGTTGGAATGAGGGTGGCTCCTTATTCCTTAAAACGGACTCCTTGTAGCCCAATGCCAAACCCGCTGCCTTGCGGACAGGTTTTTGAACCAAAGGCTTTGGTTGAGAACCCTAATCGTTCTCCTGTCTAGGCCTGGGCAACCTGACAGTATCCTGCCCACGCAATACTATGAATCTCACTTCAAACAAATTTCTGATGCTCTGGCCACCGCAGAGGATAATCAACGGTGCCCTATCTGCTGCATCGAGCAGGGTGGATAGGGGTTTGGATGCTACTGCTCAAGCCTTCCCGTCTTCTTATTCCCCTCTTACGCTTTTTCACCCTTATCGTCCCGTTCCAGCTTCACTTTTATCCCCCCCTGTTTTCAACCCCCCAATTCTCGGCCCTCCTCCACCTTGCTTCAATAGTCGCTTGTCTTTTAGTTTCAACTCACATGTGAACGCGGAGCGTCATTCCTGCCCTGTCAACAGGCCCATGTCCAAGCAAGCGGTGAAGCCCAGTTCATCGGCTTCCATTTGGAGCCCTCGATCCTCCTTCAGATTGGCATGCCTCAATGTTCGCACATTGCTTCAGATCGGTCAACAGGCAGCACTTGCCCGAACATTGGAGACCCTCTCTATCGATATCTGCTGCTTATCGGAGACCCGCCTGCAAGACTCGAGCTCTGTGCTCACTCTGCGATCCCCTTCAGATGACACCAGCAGCACTTTCTCATTGCGCCTATCCGGTGACGATGCAGCTTCGAGCACCGGCCAAGCCGGTGTTGGTATTGCCCTGAGTCCCTGGGCTGAAACTGCTCTGGTTGATTGGATTCCAATCAGTAGCCGGATGTGTACGGTCCGATTGGCTGGCTCGTTCAAAGCTTCGAAGTCGCGTGGGACTAACAGGTGTCTATTCGTTATCGCTGCCTATGCACCGACAAACTGTAGCGATGACTCGGTAAAAGACGACTTCTATCGTCAACTGAACGAGCTCCTTAGCCACAGAAGAAGCTCGGACACTGTAGTGCTGGCCGGGGATCTGAACGCTCAAGTTGGAAAATTATCCACTGATGAGCTGCATTTGGGCGGCCAACATGGTGTAGGCTCCCGTAATGATAACGGTGAGCGGTTACTTCATTTGTGTGAGGATGCTCGCTTATTCCTTGCGAGCACTAATTTCCGACACAGCACCCGCCGGAGGGTGACTTGGCGCCCACCAGCCTCGAACCAGCTATGGACGCAAATCGATCATATTGCGATAAGTTACCGATGGAGAGGCTGTGTCCAGAACTGTCGCTCGATTTGGAGCACATGTGTGGACACCGATCATGCACTTGTATGTGCTGACCTGCGGATGCGCTTTGGCGGACGCCCACGACGACGCTGTGAGCGCATTGACACCAGCCAACTGGCGAAGCCAGCTGTTCTGAATGCCTATCAAAGTACGCTGTCATGCGAGTTGGATAAACGCTCACTGGATGCAATTGAAGGTCACTGGTCTCATATTCACCAGACCTTACTTGCAGCAGGAAAATCCTCATGTGGTATGTCTAATAGCCAACATGGACATTGGGTCTCTTCGCAGTCTCTGGAACTTATCGATGCTCGCCGGCATATTCCGGCTGGAAGCGAACACAATGAAACTCGCAAAGAGCTCTGGGCAAAACTCCGTGCTAGCCTGAAGAGAGACCGCGAATCCTGGTGGTTTCATCGTGCGTCAGAGATGGAAATGGCCGCTGCCCTTGGTAACCATCGTAAGTTATTCTGTCTGATACGGGAAACGGGCAGCAGGAGACCTGGTGTTAGTGAAACAATTTGTGACGAGAGTGGCAGCCTATCCACAACTTGTCAAAACGCTTGGAGCGTTGGGCTGAGCACTTTGAAAGGCAATTTAATCGGTCGGAATTGTTAGATTTCTCGCCGGCGACTGATCGCCCCGCTCCCTGGGCTGTCCCTTTGGATCCACCCTCTCGCTCAGAAGTCGAACGTGAGATCGCACTGTTGAAGTTACATAAAGCAGCGGGACCAGATGATCTTCCTCCAGCCCTCTTCAAATTCGGGGGACCTGCTCTTGTGGATAATTTACACGAATTACTAGTTAAACTGTGGGAGCAGGAAACTGTCCCAACCGACTGGAGCCGCTCCGTTATAGTTCCAATTTTCAAGGGAGGCTCACGATCGGAATGCGGCAGCCATAGAGGAATCAGTCTGATCTCCATCGCCTCCAAATTGCTTGCCACTGTCATCCTTCACAGGCTGACTGGCACGCGTGAAAGCCAGATTCGTGAAGAACAAGCCGGGTTTCGTCGACGTCGTGGCTGCATTGACCACATCTTCACCTTGCGTCAGTTGTTGGAGCACCGTCACATATATTGGCGGCCCACCGTAGTCGTGTTCCTTGATATCAAAGGCACATTCGATTCGGTGGATAGACATGCACTTTGGGACTGTCTACTCAGGAAAGGTGTACCTGAGAAATATGTAAATATTATCCGAGCATTATATGCGCGTAGCTCGGGCAGAGTGAGGGCTTACGGCAAGCTGTCGTCTCCCTTTAATATCTCCAGCGGTGTGAGACAAGGATGCCCGCTGTCACCTTTCCTCTTTAACTTCGCTGTTGACGAAGTCATGGAAATCGCGTTCACAGGACACGACTTAGAAGGTGTGAATCTGCTCCCAGGAGAACGACTTCTTGACTTGATTATGCTGACGATATTGCCCTAATCTGTGACAGCTCCCAGACGTGCCAAGCGGCACTGGACAGATTAGCACTAGCTGTCCGTCGCTTCGGGCTTTGCTTCGCACCCTCGAAGTGCAAAGCGTTCCTCCAAGATTGGTCTGGACCGCCTCCTTCGCTGACCCTTGGTGGGGATCAGCTAGAAGTCGTTCAAAAATTCAACTACCTGGGAAGTTGTATCAGCGCCCGTGGGATTGAAGATGAGATCACGAACCGTATAGCAAAAGCTCGAGGCGCTTTTGCTAACCTTCGCCTTGGCGGCGGCGCGACATCACTCTCACCCTGAAGGGTAGAGTGTACAATGCAGCGGTACGTTCGACCCTACTGTACGGTTGTGAAACCTGGCCCCTTAAAGCAGCGGACCTGAAGAGGCTAGTTACGTTCGACCACCGATGCCTTCGCAATTTAGCTCACATCTGGTGGGAACACCGCGTGAGTAACGAGCGTGTTCGACGCATTGTTTACGGCACAGGAAAAGGAAATGAACCGCTCAGCACCGTTGTTTCACGCATCAGTCTTTGATGGCTCGGCCTTGTGTTACGCATGCCAGCCCACCGACTCCCGCGACGTGCGTTGTTTGCGCGCCCGTGGTGTGGATGGAAGAGGAGGAGGGGTGGCCAAGCGATGACTTGGTTGAGAGGAATGAAGGCCCTCACTTCTGAGCTGGCCTCGGTTGGAGCGTCTCGGCTCCCTGGTTGGGGTCCGAAAGGCGATGAACACGTTTTCTTGGACACACTTGCTGACATGGCAAGGAGTCGACCTCAGTGGCGTTCGTGCTGTGAGTTTCTTTGTCCCACCCCATCCCTCTTAGCCTCCCCCTCCAACCACGATGTCATTATTTAGCCTTATATAATTCTGCATAGTATTTTTTTGATGCACAGTAGCCGGCTGGTAGCTTACCGGAACGATGCCCATCCGTTACCGGTAGCTCAGCTGGCTTGCACCTGTTGCATTTTATTCTCCATTTTTAATTTAGGTATTGCGGCACAGTAGCTGAGGTGTTCCCCACCTCTAGCTAACGTGTATGATGATGATGATGATGTGATGATGATGATGATGACTGCACTAGTCGCGATGGAACTAGCACACTACAACATCGACATTGCGGCGCTCAGGGAGACCCGGCTCGCTGAGCACGGTAAGTTGCATGAAGCTGGTGCTGGGTAGGAAACGTCACCTCAGCACCACGTGAACATGTGGTCGGATTTGCAATATCCAATCGCTGGGTGATGGACCCACTGGCATCAGCGCGCGACTGATGACTGTTCGCCTAAGACTCGGAAGAGGTAAGTTTGCCACTTTTATAAGCACGTACGGTCCGAATAAGTGTTCTCCTGATGACACGCGTGATCAATTCTACTCAGTTGTCCTCCGTGATACGGTCTGTAGCAAGGAGCGACCGACTATTTCTGCTGGATGCTTTCAACGTGCGCGTTGGGCATGTTGCATAGGTATGGACAGATGTCATTGGTCCGCATGGAATTGGTACAGCGAATGTGAACGGTGACAGGCTGCTCTCACTGTGTGCCACTCACGGTCTGACGATCGCGAACACTCGGTTTGCACTGAGTGCGAGTGATATAGCAACTTGGACGCACCCACGGAGTGGTCACGCCCACCTGCTCGACTATGTCATCGTACGTTAGCGTGACGTGCGCATGACACGTGTACTGCGTGGAGCTGAATGTGGCACTGATCACAAATCTACAGAGCGACCATGGATTGCTTGCGCTGCACCACCCACAGCTCCAACGACACACCCTTATCCAGTGTTAAGCCGAAGGGATAAGACAGGGAGGCATGTGGATGGGAGCCACGTTTCATCAACGGAACCGGCCCACACCCCTTCACAGGCAAACACAAGCACGCTCTAATTGGGGAATCAAGCACATACAAGGCGGTGGCTGGACGGTAGTTCGCTCCACACTAATTGCAAGGAACCGCTCTTTGAGCCTGGCACGGCCACAAGGACCGTGCACCCGTTCCCTCCAGCACCGACCAACTGTCTCCTGGAGCCATTGTAGACGAGGTGGTAGGCACCTTGTCAAGCGCAAGCACATAGGTTATGTAAAGCAACAGCCAACCACTGGAACTGAAAACATCAAATAAAATATATCGAATAGAGCACACCACTACGTCGACATAACTCTTCGCTAAGAGTACATGAAATAAATTGGATATCAACAAATCCGCGATAAGTACAAAATGTCAGAAACAATATTTAAAAATGCCGCGAGCACGAAAATTTCACCAAGCTAACCACCTTCGTTACGCGACGTATGCAACTTACTATAAATGATTCTTCAGGTAAACATTATAATGAAGTCAGAGATAAGCATTAAAACAAGGTAGCAAACCAGCCACCTGAAATCAAGATTCAGCATGCAAGCACACGGTTAGTAAGTCGAATGAAAGCGCATGCAGCCTACAAACGCTGCGTTCTCTTCAGAACTCGTCCTCGTTTCGGTGTTAGCTCCCAGTGGCCATATATATATATATATATATATATATATATATATATATATATATATATATATAGCTTTAATTTTAAAATAAAGCGGGTAAAATGGATCCGTAAGAACCTCAATAACTTTCTTAACACGCTAATATTTTCCTATTTTCTTCATTTTCATGCACATGACCGAAAAGCATCGAAATATGAAGGGTGGTCGTCCACTGTGAAAGCAGAACAGTGTTTTAATTGTGAGTGATCTGATGTTGACTTTGATTGTTAACTTTTTGATTGACACTGTAGTTCAATGAAATCGGTAATTTATTGCCCTCTTTTTCAGTGCGTGAATACTAGGGGCCCGTGTTGATTGGACCGATGTATCCTGTTACTTAGAGGTACTATTGACACTACGGTGATACGACATCCTGTCGTAAGGTTCATCGAAGTACAGTCTCTCAGATGTTTTTTAAGTGTTGGGAGGCTATGGTGTACCGTAAATTCGAGGGCACCTGTATACACATGTATCAAACAGAGAGGTCGAAGCGACTACAGGTGCTTTACCATCTTGTTTTTTTCCCACTGTCTTGATCTTTTTAGGCGGTGCATTAGTAATTTGCACTTACACTTCCCCGCCATACAACCATAACAGCCCCACTGTTGAGAACTAAAAGTGGGAAGGGGAATCTTTTACGGAACACGTGGGTGAGTCATAAGATTGTGCCATTTTCTTTAGGGCAGGTATAGTTGTCAACACAGGAACATGTGTCATACATCAAAATGAAGTTGGTCCTTTGTGGGTCACATCCCTACTTCTCAACATGGTCACCGTTTCTCCCAATAGCAATGTTCCACCTTCGAATGTGAGCATGTGTCCCTGCCTCATGAAATTCCGTTGGCTGTTCTTTGAGTGACTTCTTCACTGCAGTTTTCCCTTCCCCGTCATTGGAACACATTCTCTCGAATACACGTAATAGGTGGTGAAACATGGCTTCACTGTTATAAAGCGGAATCAAAGGGGCAGTCAATGGAATGGCGCTACTCTACGTCACCGCAATCGAAAAAATTCAAATCGCATGTCAGCTGAAAAAAATCATGGCGACTGTCTTTTGGGATGCCGGGGGTGTCATTCTGGTTAATTTTTTGCCAAGAGGAGAAACAATAAACTCTGAGGTCTACATGGAGACACTGACAAGTCTCAGAGCAAGACCCCGATGAGTGATACACAGCTTGTCAATCGACAAAGTCCTTCTTCTGCACGACAATGCTCGACCACACACAAGCATCAGGATAAGGGAGACAATCGCTCCATTCGGGTGAACACTCCTTCATACTCACCAGATTTAGTGCCTGTAGACTATCATCTATTTGGCCCCGATGAAAGAAGAAGGTTTGAGAGGCAAACATTATTCCAGTGACGATGGAGTGAAAACTGCGGTGAAAAAGTGGCTCAAAGAGCAGCAAACTGAATTTTACGAAGCAGTGACACATGTTCTCCTTTGAAGCTGGAACATTGCTATTATGATGAACGGTGACGTTGTTGTGAAGTAAGGATGAGTAAGGATGTGGTCCACAACGGATCAGCTTCTTCGTGTGTTGATAACTATACCTGTTTTAAAGAAGATGACATTACTTTTTGACTCATCCTCCTAGTTGCCATAAGCATGCATCTAGGTGTAGAGCGCTTGCACTCTACCACTTACACTCGATCACAAGTAGCCTACAGTTGTATTAGGACAGGATGTTGCCGGCGAGATAGCCTGCTAGGGGTTTACAGATAATCGTGTTAACACCAGCCTCACCCTACAGAAACCTTGGGATCAGACACACTTGAAACAAGCATTGTTGACAAATGACAGCTCTCTAGTGGTGCCGTTTGCGATTCATCATCTGCAATTCATCCGGTTATGCACAGGCTTGGTCGCGTGAATTCCTGCTTAGAAAACGAGGCGGACGGTCAACATCCAATTTAGTTGTCATTTACTTCACTCTCCTTAGAGCATCTCAGTTCAGGTAAACTATGCTAGCCCTCCACACCGATAAGCTGTGGGCAGACATACGTTCTGTCTTATTGTTATCTGACTTTTGGACCTGAACATAGCCAACTAATAGTCACTTACGCACCTCACCTTTGGGGATGTACTTGTCGCTGGTGACACACTTCTTCCAACAAGGTATCCTTTCTGTTTGCCGTCATATCAATTAGTGCATGTGTCCCGGTGGTTTTCGCTTCCGGTCTAATCCGACGCATATGTGAGGCGTATGTTCATCTTAGAATTAGCATTGTATCCGTTTATTATTTTGGGCCTACTCGAGACTGATAACCCAAATTCCTCGTTGGTTCGATGTGCTTTTCGGCCGTATCAGGTATTACCTTTGTTACCACGGTCAACTGCATTCTCCCTGGCCAATGTCACCGTAATTCTTTTGCGCGCTGTCACTGCATATTCTTTCTCGCAACCGAAGCTGTTGTCTTGACCTTTTGATGCAAATTGTGGTCGTTCGGTTAGGGAAGTATACTTGTCGAACCCGTGTGCATATCCCGCAAGAGATAATCGTCTTCCAAAACTCACACTGCGATTCATTTGGGATACTCGCTTACTCCAAATTCTACTCGTTTACGTCCCTTTGACTACGTCCGGTGTTTGAAGGCAAGCATGGAATTAACTCCATGTGACTGATTTCTTGATGCTCGCTTTGTCAGCTGACCGTCTCACAGATCTATCTGGCTTCTCACTTGCTTCAGGAGCTGTTGTTGAAACTTTCCATTTCCTCGTTTCTTGACAATGATCTGCTACTACTTGGAGACCCTTCTGGTTGACAATCTGCTTGCATAGCTGTCATCACTTGCTATACATGCTGTTAATGAACTCATCATTGACGACGATAGCTACAAGCGTAGTAAATCGGTACAGGGTATGGCTGCTATTCATCTGACACCATCTGTCTTCAAGTACTGTACTCAGCACCAAAATGAAATGTGTATTTCTCGACTGTGTGAGTTATAGTCCAACTACTTGGACTGTTCATTTGATGCAACATGATCTCAAACTGCAAATGCTATTTCAAATCTTCCGGAACAATTCCAAATCATGTTTTTGGGGAGTTCAATCGGTAGAAATGATACAAAGAAGGAGAGTTTAAAAGCAGGATGAAAGTGGCTATTGAGGAAAACACAGTAGAATCAATACGGCTATTTTTGGAACCACGGGTTTTTCCGCACTTAACGAGCACAATGCTCTAACGGTACTACTCCGAAATTTCGCGTCCATCGCTGCTTTCCGCACGCATATCAATACGTGTGCCTCTATACACACAGCACATAACATCAGTTACCCGAGTTTTGTGATTTGCATTCGTGACCTCGCTATTTCACCTTACAATTTGTTATGAAGCGAGTCGTGTTCTATCACTGTTGGACACCGCAGCTCTAGCGCACATTTCCCAACTTATCCTTGTAGTTATTTCCTTTGAATATAGAGGTTTGTAGGCTATCCTGTCTTTCACCCTCTCAATTTTGAGCACTTCCCCGCCCCCCCCCCCGTTACAACCGTGCATGATACTGGTGCATCTGTTCAAAGTTGAACGCTTTTTGCAAACTTGCTTCTCTCCGATTTTTCTTGGTATGCCACCATACTTGCCATGCTACTTGGATAACTATCTAGCCGATCAATGTACATATGACGCATCCAGGAGCTGATGCCCCACAACACTCATCTGTATTTTGCGTAACCGCTCTGTGAACCCGTTCACCCATTTGCCATAGTCCTAGCACATCAACACATCCGGGACGTAACCCGCTCAATAGGAACTATATCCGTTTATTTATTTAACATAATGTGTATGTATCTATCACATGCCGAACCAGTTATTGTACGATTATTAATTGAGGGCCATCACACCTGATCTCTTCGTACATATCTGGTCACTTGACCTTTATTCGCTGCACAGATGTCCCTGGGCATGGGAAGATTCTTGGTCCCCTGGGAGTGGTAACAGTGCGAAGCTATTATGTCTATGGATGATGGTGCGTGTGAAAAACATATTGTCGTTGCTGAGGAGGAACTTCTTGAACTACCTCTGCCCACATACAGCTGTGAGTTCTGTGGCTTGAATGTGAAGACGAGAGCCAACTTGCGTGCACATCATGTCAAAACCCACAGGATCCTTAAGGTACTCACCCGCATCCACCCTAATTGGACTTCTCCGTTCTACCACAGAGTGACTCGGATGTTGCATTTTATACGAAACAACGATGCCAATTCACTTACGTTTACCATTGTCCCGTGGTGCCTTGCAGGCACAACATCGGTGGTGGTGCGGGCTTCAGCACCTCTTCTCGGCTGAAACAGGTTCGTTTTTTAGTTTACTTCATACACATTAATTTTGACTGATTTCAGCATTATCAGAATGTGCACATGCACAAGTCTTACAAATGCGACAAGTGTGGTTGCCTGTTTTCCACTCCATCCAATCACGCTTACCATATGCGCTTTTGTGGCAAACTGTTTGTCTGCCCCGTCTGTCCGCGGAGTTACTCCTTCAAAAAACACCTAGATCAGCACTTTCGTCGGAGTGGTCATCAACCTGTTGACAGACCGTATAAGCGTCTAAAAAGAGCTTCACAACCACCGGATCAACGTCAGTCGTGTGTTGAAATCCGACCGAACGATCTACCTAAACTTGTGTCCTCATTTTCCACATCATTCACTTCCCGCGAGGGCGGTGTTTCCGCAATTAGCGATCCAACCACTGTGATGGCTCCGGCAGCAGCCCTATCATCCCCGTCGGTTATACTTCCGGTGCTTATATTTCCATTTCCTATGTACTGCTCGGGCGAATCGGCTCAACTTGGTTATCCCGTGTCCGCTACCGATCAAGCTTGTTTGACAGGAAACTTGCTTCTGACTCAGTTTGGTTATTTTGCTTCATCTGATCCGTCGTGCTCGTCAGGAACGGAGAGCATCATCACCACGCAATTATCGAAAGAGGTGAGCACAAACAACGCTTGCTCATTGTTCCTTTTTGACTTTGGTCAACTGGGTCACGGCAATCTCATTGTCCCTTTGGGGGTCCCTTAGGGCTCTATTCAGCTCAAACTATAAACTGTAATGCATACACCGATGCACTGGATCAAGTGGTCCTTAATTATATAAAAAGGATGATAACACTGGAAACGACAATGACGACAATTCACAGTAGAAGGATGGGGGTTGAAATCATCACATTTCCAGCTGAGTTGAAAATGATAGAGTGTCACTTTTTTCGTAGCTGCGCCAAATCTCGTACAATAGATTGGCACTGACGTGGCTGGTTCAGGGGCCTCCATTCAAGAGAACGATAATCATCAACCCGGTTCAGCCATTCGATGCAATTCCTCATGTTACCTTGTTAAATCATTCGGATTTCATCCGAACGAGCGCAATATATATATATGTATATCAATAATAACAAGTAATAATTTTTCTTCTCAGTTTCACGGGACATGCCTTTTTTGACATGATCAATTGTTTCGCCTGATCTTCACAGGATAGATCGAATGTTAGGCAGAAATAGGAATCATATTTATACCGGTGTTTTCACCTCAAAGCTCCAAATGGATGTAGAATACTTCTTGACGTCCTGACAGAGAACTCCATGTACGGACAGAACTGTTTTTTATGATGACGGATGAAGAGCACTCGTGTAGTGTGATAAGAGGAGCATTAAAACTCCTACACACTGGGTTGTTTTAGAAAGTGGTGGGGAAAGTCAAATTACACGTTTGTAGTTGCGATCAATGGTAGGCGAGATTCGGTAGGTCCGCGCCTTTTTGTAGTGCCTGCCTGGATTGAAAAGCAAGGCAGCGAAACAGTGGATAACTTTTGTATACGTCCACCGTCGGAAACAATCTACGGAACTTGTTGTCTCTTGTAGCTCAGTTTTTGACACAGGCATCTGTTTCTGCTAAATTCCCTATGAGTGGATGTCAACTACGAATTGGTACGAACTTCACTCATTACTTATTTTGT
Source organism: Dicrocoelium dendriticum (assembly GCA_944474145.2). Taxonomy (NCBI): domain Eukaryota; kingdom Metazoa; phylum Platyhelminthes; class Trematoda; order Plagiorchiida; family Dicrocoeliidae; genus Dicrocoelium; species Dicrocoelium dendriticum. Next base: position 225,432,504 of record OX104063.1, read on the forward strand.
TTGTCGCTTGGAAAATACCAGCAACTTTAATCGGTGGCGCAAACTCAGAATTGACTGTGGAGATATCTGGGTCATACATCATTACACATGTTAGCTAGAGGTGGAAAACACCTCAGCTACTGTGCCGCGAAACACAAAAGAAAAAAATGCAATCGTTGCATGCCAGCTGAGCTACCAGTAACGCATGGGCATCGTTCCGGAAAGCCACCCGCTTGCTACTAGGCGATAACAATTATGTAAAGATTATATTATACTAAGAAATGAGATCGTGATTGCAGCGGGGGAAGCTTAGAGTGATGGGCAGGAACAGAGAAACAGCATGAACGCCATTGAGGTCGTATCCTAGCCATGCCATCAAGTGTATTCAACCAAACGTGTTCATCGTCTTTCGGACGCCAACCAGACGGCCGAGACGCTCCAAACAAGGCCAGCTTCAAAGTGACAGTTTTCCTCTCGACCAAGTCATCGCTTGGCCACCTCTTATCTTCTTCCATCCACACCTTCGGCGCCTAAACAACGCACGTCGCGGGAGCCGGTTGAATGGCATGCATAACACCTAGCCGAGCCATCGGAGGCTGGTGCTTGAAGTGACGGTGCTGAGCGATTCATTTCGTTTTCCTGTGTCGTAAACAAGGCGTCGAACACGCTCGTTGCTCACGCGGTGTTCCCACCAGATATGTGCTAAATTACGAAGACATCGGTGGTCGAACGTAACTAGCCTCTTTATGTCCGCTGATCTAAGGGGTCAGGTTTTACAACCGTACAGTAGGATCGAACATACCGCTGCATTGTACACTCTATCCTTCAGGGTGAGAGTGATGTCGCGCCGGCGCCATAAGTGGCGAATGTTAGCAAAAGCGCCTCGAGCTTTTGCTATACGGTTTATGATTTCATCTTCAATCCCACGGGCGCTGATACAACTTCCAAGGTAGTTGAATTTCTGAACGACTTTAGCTGATGCCCACCAAGAGTCAGCGCAGGCGGTCTATGCCAATCTTGGAGGAAAGCTTTGCACTTGGTGGGTGCGGAGAAAAGCTCGAAGTGACGGACAGCCAGTGCTAATCTGTTCAGTGCAACTTGGTACGTCTGAAAGATGTCACAGATGAAGGCAACATCGTCTGCATACTCCCAGTCCAGTAATCCTTTATCTAGGAGTAGCTTTACACCTTCTAATTCGTGTCGTGTGATCGCGATTCCCATGCCTTTGTCAATAGCGAAGTTGAAGAGGAAAGCTGCAAGCGGTTATCCCTTTTCTCACACCGCTGGAGATAATGAAGGGCGGCGACAGCTTGCCGTAAGCCCTCACGCTGCCCGAGCTACGCGCCTAATGTGCGTGGATAATATTTACATATTTCTCGGGCACACCTTTCCTGAGTAGACAATTCCAAAGAGCACATCGATCAACCGAATCGAAGGCACCTTTGATATAGAGGAACACGACAACGGTGGACCGCCACTATGTGACGGTGCTTCAATAGCTGGCGCAATGTGAAGATATGCTCAATGCAGCCACGACCTCGACGAAATCCGGCTTGCTCCTTGCGAATCTGGCTTTCCCGAGTGCCAGTTGGTTTCTGATGGCTGAGAGAGGCAAGCAATTTGGAGGCGATGGATATCAGACTGATTCCTCTATGGTTGCCGCTTTCCGAACGCGAGCTTTCTTTGAATATCGGAAGAATAACCGAGCGGCTCCAGTCGGTTGGGACAACTTTCTGTTCCCACAGTTTCACTAGTAATTCATGTAAGTCATTAACAAGAGCAGTTCCTCCGAATTTGTAGGGGGTTGGATGAAGATCATCAGGTCCCGCGGCTTTATTTAACTTCAACAGTTCGATCTCACGTTCTACTTCTGAGTGAGAGGACGGATCCAAAGGGACAACCCAGGGAGCAGGGCGATCAGTAGCCGGTGTGATATCTGACAATTCCGGTCGATCAAATTGCTTTTTAAAATGCACAGCCCAACGCTGCAAACGTTTTGACAAGTTGTGGATATGCTGTCCACTCTCGTCACGTATAGTTACACTAACATTAGGTCTCCTGTTGCCCGTTGTCCGTATCAGACGGAATAACACGATGGTTACCAAGGGCAGCGACCACTTCCATCTCCGACGCACGATGATACCACCAAGATTCGCGGTCTGTCTTCAGACTAGCACGGCGTTTTGCCCGGATGTTTCTGCGAGTCTCATTTTGTTCGTTTCCAGCCGGGATGTGCCGGCGAGCGTCGATAAGTTCCAGAGACTGCGAAGAGACCCATGTTCATGTTGTCTATTGAATTTACCACATGAAGATTTGCTTGCTGCTACTAATATCTGGTGAACACACGACCAGTGACCTACACTTGTATTCACTGAGCGACTGATCAGCCCTGACGCCAGCGTGCTTCTATACGTATTCAGAACACTTGATTTCACCAGTTGGCTGGTGTCAATGCGCTCACAGCGTCGTCGTGGGCGTCCGCCAGAACGCATCCGCGGGTCAGCACATACAAGTCCATTGTCGGTGTCTACACATGTGCTACAAACCGAGTGACAGCTTTGGACGCAGCGACTCCAGCGGTAAATGATCGCAATGTGATCGATTCACGTCCATGGATGTTTCGAGGATGGGCACCAAGTCACTCTCCGGCAGATGCTGTGTCGGCAATCAGTGCTCGGAAGAAATAAGCGAGCCTCTTCACACAAACGAAGTAACCGCTCACCGTTATCATTACGGGAGCCTACACCATGTTGGCCGCCCAGATGCAGTTCATCAATGGTCAACTTTCCAACTTGAGCGTTCAATCTGCAGCCAGCACTGCAGTGTCCGTGCTCCTTCTGTGGCGAAGGAGCTCGTTCAGTTGGCGATAGAAGTCGTCTTTTACCGAGTCATCATTCGAGTTTGTGGGCGCGTAGACAGCGATGACGAACAGACACCTATTAGTCTCGCGCGACTTCTAAGCTTTGAATGGGCCAGCCAATCGGACCGCACACATCCGGCTAGTGATTGGAATCCAATCAACCAGAGCAGTTTCAGCCCGGGGACTCAGGGCAATACCCACACCGACTTGGGCTTTGCTCGAAGCTGCATCGTCACCTGAGAGGCGCAATGGGAAAGTGCTGCTGGTGTCACCTGAAGTGGATCGCAAAATGAGCTCAGAGCTCGAGTCTTGCAGGCGGGTTTCCGGTAAGCAGTAGATATCGATCGAGATGATCTCTAATGTTCGGGCAAGGGCTGCCTGTTGACCGATCTGTAACAATGTGCGTACGTTGAGGCATGCCAATTTGAACGATGTTCGATTTTTACAAATGGAAGCCGATGAACTGGAATGGACAGTTTGGTTGGACTTGGGCTTGTCGACAGGGCAAGGATGACTATCCGTGTTTGCATGTGCGTTGAACCTTGCATATAAACTCCTATCAAAACATGGTGGGGGATGGCAAAGAATTGGAGGGTTGAAACCGGTGGGTATAAAAAGTGGAGTGGTAACGGGACGATAATTGTGAAAATGTGTAAGAGTGGGGAATAAGAAAATGGGAAGGCTTGAGCAGTGGCCTCCAAACCTCTTTTCACCCTGCTGGATGCAACAGATAGGACACCGTTGATTATCCTCTGCGTTGACCAGGGTATCAGAAACTTATTTGTGGAAAGATTCATTGTATTGCGTGGGCAGGATACTGTCAGGTTGCCCAGGCCTATACAGGAGAACGATTAGGTTTCTCAACCAAAACCTTTAGTCCAAAAACCTGATTGTAAGGCGACATTTTTGGTAGTGGACTACAAGGAATTCGTTTTAAGGAATAAGGAGCCACCCTCATTCCAATCGTTAACCTGGAGGACCAGAAGGCTGAGTTTGTCTGGCCTCTAACCATTGACTACTCTGGTATGATTGACTCTGAAGGTGCAAAACACACCCAGTATAGCTCAGTGGATCGCTGAGGCGCGCAAACCATCGCACCACGGTAAGGTCCAGCCTCATTGTGACGGGATACTGAATACTGACTGCAAATAAACAATACGATGGAGACTATGGTTGTCGAGCCATATGTATTGAATGCCAGTGTGTAGTGGTAATGGATGATATTTAGAAATAAAGCATCCTGTCACCAAATCTCCGATAGTCAAAGCGACAGTAATTCTGAGCAGATTAGTACGTCGCAGTTATCGAGTGCATCTGTTGGTGTCCAAATTATCAAGCCATCCGCAAACAAGACACAACACAATCAGAGAACCTGAGATATTGCTTTGATATGGATCAGGTACATAAATGACCCCACTATCGTGTCTCCGTATGCGCTACTGGTGAAAAGATACCAACCGGTGGGATAGTCATCTGCCTGTATCCTTCATTTTCGCCCAATGAGGAAGTCACTGCTGCAGTGAACCACCAATACTGTCCACCAACCAACCTATTTAGGAGGGTCTCATTGTTTGCTTTGTCACTGTTTTGCGGGAATCAATACAGATCACGCCGACAGACTTTCACCTGTTCTACACTTGTAACCATACAGCAACAGATTGGTGATGCGTAAGCGGTCGTTCATGAAACCGTGCTGTACTGGCATCCGGAGGTCTTTCAATTCCAACAGCTGCATCGCACCCTTCTTCATGCATCTCAACTACCTAAACTCATCCTCTTACCGGTAACTTTATGTCTCACCATTTTCAAGGTGAACTGAGACTTTCTAACGGGACACGAGCCTCACTAATGCACAATGCGGCAACCTCGGATGCAGCATGGATTATATAACAAAATAAGGAGGCTGATCGATTAGGTCTAGTGCTTTGTAGGCTCTTCTGAATACCGGTATGTTTACCTCCAGTTCTCTGAGTGTGCTTTGCATTTTTGAGCTGTAAAGTGCATGTCTTTGACGTTCGACCGATTTGGTCGGCCCGTAGCCTAGTGGTAACGAGCTTGTAATCTTGCAGCGCTGGTTTGAATCCGCGTAGGGATGGACGTCTTCGCGGTATACTCAACCCGCGTGCAACTGGTAATGGTCGCACGGCAGCGAAGCGCCGTTACGGCGTTAACATGACACATTATTATTAGTAGTAGTATTAGTATTCGACCGATTTGACAGCAGTTGCATAACAGTGAGATCCGGCCGAGTGAAAACTGGGTTGTCCGTGTGCTCCAAGTTTCATAATCAATCACCTAGTAGATCTTTTCTTCCAGGGTAAGTTGCAGAAGGTGGTTGAATCATTCGTGGTCATTTCACTCGCATAATTAGTTAAAATGGAGTGAGGTTGAACAACACTGACAGGCACTGCTCGCCCTTTTACTCTCATGGGAATCTTTCCCATTGACCCTCACACGACATCGGGAATCATGGGACTGAAAAGGCATATTTTCTAGATATGAAGGACATTTTGCAAATTGGTATGCGGCTATATTGAACTGAGCTCTGAACATGCCCCAATTCCGCTCTCAGAGCTGCCACTCGAGGACCGCCGCTATTCTGACGGTAATGAGATGGCACTCAGTCATTTTTAGTTAAGCACTTTCAGTTCTACTCTGGTTCTGCGTCTCCCTATCGGCATGTTCACCTACGAAATTTCACCTATTCCACCCGGTCCTTTAATCAACGTAAACCACTGTGCACCAAGTGAGCAACTAGTGTCTAAGTTGAATTGACTGCTACTATGGCAATTCACGCGTGTTTCTCTTAGCCAGCTGTTCCCCCCGTGGATCTCTCGTTAGGAGCAATGCGCGAAGTAATGAAACGCTAACTGAATCACTCCCCCTTATGGTTACATTAGGCTAGAAATGACTTGCGATGAAGAACACAGATCTTCTGTAATGGTAATCCCCTCCCGTTACAATTTGCAGTTGTTGTGACTGCAGTTGTCTTACGCATTTGCTGTCCTCCATTATCTGGTTTATCTGGTCACAAAATCCTGCTGCGATTTCACGCGTGGTATCTGTTAGTTCACATCACTCTTGCCGGCCGATCTCCGCTCGCTCTCATCGTGATCCTAGTTGTCACTATTGGCACTCACTCGAAAAGTCCATTAATCTCCTCCGGGTTTCATGCATTTGATTTGTTTTTCCTGTTTCTACGCTGATGCTTTGCTCATCTTTAAGGCAACCAAGCTTATTTCACTATAATGATAGTCCCCAAAACATGCTTAAATTGTTGGGCTACACACTGGTCCACCACAGGGCACTGTTTCTTATCATTATCATGGTTCCCGCTACTCAGTGTTTCCAGTACTGGCACACATCCTTCCTCTTTTTCAATCGTCTAGCTTGTCAAATTGGAACAGCAACCAGTAGAAACCACAAATCCATGTATCTCACTTGAAGTTTCTCAGTATGACTTCGCGTGCCAGTTCGACAATTCATTTCCGTCATCCGAAACAGGAACGCAAACCGAGGCTGCTTCTTTTAGTCAAGAACTTACACCTTTGGAAGCATCTGCTCCTTCTGTGTCGGTCAATACCTGCACAGATGAAGATGATATCAGTGCTTTTATTGGCAGTCTATTTTGTGACGCCAGTGTGGAGACTAGATATCCTCGTCCTCATCTGGTTCATGGTGAGTCCTTTGTGTTTCCTTTTTCCTCGTGCTCCATAGCATCGTCGGACATCCCATTTCCGGACTCCACGACCCTCCGATCGTGATAGTCGATGTGTATTACTCTAACTCAATCAAACTATCGAGGGACAATGGTGATCGAACAGAACAAATTCGCCGATCGCTAAACATCATACCCGTATTGACGGCAAGATACACAGGGAAGGCAATTGCTAGACCCATAGCGCCTGTACAACTATCGGAAGACGCAAACACATGCTTACTACTCTTATGATTCGGGCTCAGAGCCACGCGCTGTACTTCCATGTGCTTTCTACATCCATCTGAAACCGTTTGATAATGCACATGATTTTGCAATCGACACAGAGTCTGCTTTTGGGTACAGATTTGAACCGGCGTATGGACGGGTAACCTCATAGCATCGCTGCTCGTACTCAATGGCTGCTGGTTTCGTGGCATCGGTATAGCGTTCCGGATGCCTTCTATCAGTGCATGCTTTGTAGGATTTCCATTCTTCGTTTCTGTTTAGTGGTTGTCGAGCAACACTTCGAAAGTAAAATCAGAGCCTGGACAGCGGTTATAATCTGTTATTCTTAAATCATGTGTACTTCACTGCGCCGCCGCCTTCTAGTGGCTATTTCTTGTTGTCGCCCCCCCCCCATATTGTTTACCTATGTTCATTGGCCTTTTTGCGCGTTCTTCCTCTGTGATCGATCCAATCCACGCCTGCCCTGCCCGTTGCCACTTTCAGCTTTATTTACACTAATCCGCGTCAATCCTACGTTGTCCGCCTGGCCCATGTGGTCCTGTTCAACTCGTATTGGCGGCACTTGATTCACTTTCATTTCACTCACCTGTCGCCGGCTTCGATAGCCTCCTGCACCATTACACGCTGTGTCATTAGTCTGCCTTCGTTACCGTTCACTCGCTGTGCTTCAGGTCACTGTGACTTGCTCTTGTCTGCGCCCACGCTGCTTCTCTATTGCGCTGCGTCGAATGGTTACTGTTGTGACCCTCCGACCCGTATGATTGTGATTAGCTCTCCCAGGCAGCTCTTAATTGGTTTCCTGTTCATCGGTGCTGTGTCGATCTCGTTCATCTTTGCCGGCACCAGCTATCACCACGTTAGATATCATCTCGAGATATCATCTCGCGTACTGATTGTTAAACTACAGAACACATGGAGTCAAATCCGTTTTTATTTGCAAATTTCTTCTGTCGTGATCAACGGGAATTAAAAAGGTAAGATTCACAATGCACTCCATGCGAGTGCCACTGTGAATTCTCTTGGAAGCCGACACAGCACTACACATTTATTCATCTTATCATGTTTGTATGAGAAGCCATTGTGAAGTACTTCATACTTTCACCTGTACCGTTTCTAACCAGCCGGTTGCAATTCGAACTTAGGTGTCACAGTGCACTGTTGGTCACAAGGAGAACCATTCGACACAGTCAATCAGTGATTGTCACCTAAACCGGACCCCGCGTGATTCATTAATTTACGTTGCGTGGCACTTCCCAGATGTTTCCACAGCCACCGTTGCCACATAGGTTAATGTTTAGGGGTCCAACAAACAGCTTCACATTCATCATTGGAGTTCGGGGTAACCGTCTTCCCTGAAAACTTTGCACAAGTTGCGAATTCAGCTCGATTTGCGTGGAGCACGGGCACCAAGTGCTGTTTTTGTGATGTTGAAAGGTCACGCCCTTATCTAGTAATTTGTTGTAGTCCGCCTCAAACTAGGCAGATCCTAGTTTATCAGATGCAAATCCATCAGTCCACAGCTTCAGTTGACCATGATCATAGGCGCGTTTTCTAACGTACACAAAAAGCGCGTCACTCTCTATTGACTGGCACACAGTTTGTGAATTTTCAGAGGATAGAACTGACCTCTAGCGCGACGGTTTCCCTTAAAACTAATTGTATACTGCGCTTGGTCATCAGTCGTGGTGGTCCGTCATCATTGGGCATGGCCTATCGGCATTACCCACTGACTTCTAAACAGGCAGGTCATGGGTTCCATTCCCTTAATAGTAGTGGGCAAATGCGCTACTGATGAGTCCCAGAGTAGAACGAAACGGTCGTCCAGTACCTTCCCCGAAGATGCACGTGTCTGTCTGACTGGCTACAATAAATACTTCTGAAGCAGCACCAAAGTTCATCTACCAAATTTCAACGGACGAATTGTCCTGAGTTCTCAGACTACGTGTGCCACACCTTAAGAGACATCATTGAGACCATGCGACCGCACTCAGAGTTGCTCCGCACCTCGTTGTGTCGGACTATTGAGTTAAAGATTTCGGGTGTATTCCCTCAGGAGGTCACTTCACTCATCAGCAAAGCTGGTATGGCTTTCCAGTAGCTCAACCATCTATAGAGAGTGCAGGCCGTCAGTCTTTTAATGAAAAGTAGGATGTATAACGCTGCGAGAAGTCTGGTGTTACTGTATGGATCAGAGATTTTGCCAGTTCTCATGGAAGGCACTAAACGCTTGTCCGTCTTTGGACACCAACACTTGCGGCCTATTGCTTACATCCGGTGGGAACAATGTTGGTGTTTGGCATGAAACCTTCTGGTGCTTTATTGAAGTAGCTGTTGAACTAGAACCGCCTATGTTTTGTTCTAGCATAGCCTCGAATGAGCGCCCACCTATGTACAATTCTACCTCGAAGCGTAGTCTAGTTCAACTAGCATCATCCGAAGGTAACGTCCCTTTTCGGCGTGCATTTTCACCAAACCGTTGTCTGGTGAAAATGCACTGTATTACAACACTGTATTACAACTTGCTCCTCAGCTGCTGTTTCTGCTAGTCACTTTCACGCGACTTCATCACACGCCAATTGTTTGTTTGTTAACAATCCTCACTTTCCGTTACCCGATTCATGTGCTCAACAATCTGACTGCGATTCCGGTTGCGCCGCAGACCAAGAAGTTCAACCTATGACTCTCCTTCGTCCTCGATCCTCGTTCCGTCTGGCGTGTCTCGACGTTCCGACGTTTATGCAGATTGGACAGCAAGCCGGTCTAGCGCGCACCCTAGATTCCCTAGACATTGATGTCTGCTGCCTTTCAGAAACCCGATTGCAAGATCCCAGCACTGTGCTTACATTGACATCCCCCACTGACCACGAAGCCAGATATCACCTGCGTCTTTCTGAAGATCCAGAAGCAGCCTCAGCGGGTTTGGCTGGTGTAGGTATAGCACTAAGTGACAAGGCCGAGGCGGCACTACTGGACTGGTTCCCGATTAATAGCCAACTGTGTTCAGTTCGGCTTCGGGGTTCATGTAGAATCAACAGGCACCGCGAAGAGAGACATAATTTGTTTGTGCTCGCCGTGTACGCTCCAACTGACTGCAGTGGCGACTCGGTCAAGGAAGAATTCTACCGGGATCTACAACAGCTCTTGACTAATGCTAAAAAGTCGGATGTCGTTATCCTTGCTGGGGATTTTAATGCACGGGTTGGCATCCTCTCACCATACGAACGCCACCTTGGTGGTCATCACGCGCTCGACGAGAACCGCTCTGACAACAGAGAGAGACTTCTCACACTGTGCGAAGACAACCGTCTGTTTCTTTCCATCACTAACTTCAGGCGTACGAAGAAGCGTTCCGCAACGTGGCGTCCCCCTTCTTCAACACAACCGTGGTCTCAAATTGATCACATTGCAATTAGCTTCAGATGGCACAGCAGCGTACTAGACTGCAGGTCCTTTTGGTCCACCTTCGTTGACTCAGACCATGCTCTGGTCTGCGCGAAAATCTGTATGTGTTTTGGAGGATCCCGAAACACGAAGCACCGCAAGATTGATGTAAACAGATTAACTGATTCCTCTGTCCAGGCGAGCTATCAATCTTCACTGGCATATGCACTCAGTTGCAATCCACCGCAAGAAGTGAAACAACACTGGACTTGTATACGGAAGGCTATGACCATTTCCGGACAGTCATGCTGCGGCCTATCTCGACGCCCTTGGAAGGCTTGGATCTCTGCTCGTTCTCTGGAGCTGTTCGAACGCCGCAAGGATATCCCCGCGGAATCAGATTGCAACGAGCAGCGCCGTTCTGCCAACCGGCTGCTCAAGCAAAGCCTACGCAAGGATCGCGAGGCATGGTGGTCTGAACGTGCTTTAGAGATGGAGACCGCTGCCCTCTCTGGCAACATTCGCAGGCTTTTCCAACTCATTCGGTTCACTGGTCTCAGGAAGCCAGGTGTCAGTGAGGTCATTTGTGAGGTGGATGAGTCTCCGATCACCAATCGACAGAGGCGTATGGACCGCTGGGCCGAGCACTTTCACTTGCAGTTCAACTGGCCTCCACCATCCATCAGTACATGCAGTACACCTTGGTGTCCACCCTGGCTCGTCCCTCTGAATATACCCAGCGAAGCGGAAGTCGGCCTTGAGATTCGACGCTTGAAGCGCTTCAAGGCTGCCGGCTTAGACAGACTTCCTCCGGAACTATTCAAATACGGCGGTGTGGCGATCATTAACCAGCTGACCGCGCTGCTCGCAAAAATTTGGCATGAGGAGAAAGTGCCTTCCTCTTGGGGCGAATCAGTTATTGTCTCGATGTTCAAGAAAGGCGCTCGCACTTCATGTGCAAATCATCGCGGGATTAGTCTTATTTCGGTTGCCTCTAAACTATTGGCATCCATTCTGCTTCGCAAGCTATCCCCAGTAGATTAATCATACTGCCGTGAAGAACAAGCTGGTTTCCGTCCTGGCCGCGGATGCGTGGATCAAATCTTCACGCTCCGCCAGCTCCTCGAACATCGCCACATATATCACCGACCCACTATCATTGCATTTCTAGACCTACGTGCCGCTTTTGACTCCGTTGATCGACCTGCTTTATGGCGGTGCTTACTAAAGAACGGGGTGCCAGAGAAATATACCGCCATCTCACGATAACTTTGCCTTCATACATCCGGCAGAGTGAGGGTCTATGGCAAGTTTTCCTCGCAATTCGCTGTCAATAGCGGTGTGCGACAGGGCTGCCCTATGTCTCCATTCCTCTTCAACTTTGCAATCGCAGACGTTCTGTCGAATGCGCTAGAAGGTTTCCAACATTTTGGCTTAGAGCTTCTACCGTGTGAGTGCGTGGCCGACTTAGATTATGCTGATGATATCGCGTTACTTGGAGACAAACCTCAGAGTATGCAGCTCATTCTGGATCGTTTGGCGGTTGAAGCATCTAAGTATGGCATGAGCTTCGCCCCATCGAAGTGTAAAGTACTGCTCAAGGATTGGCTTTCACCTGCTCCCGTACTCACTCTCGAAGGTGCACAACTTTAACAGTAGATAGTTTCGTCTACCTTGGGAGCTGTGTTTCTGCTGACGACACTATCAACAAAGAAGTTTTCCTCCGTATCGCTAAAGCTCGATCGGCATTTGTCAATTTGAGGCACTTGTGGCGTCGTCGCGATGTCTCATTCTCAATAAAGGGCCGCGTTTACAGCGCATCAGTTCGCCCAATATTGTTGTATGGGTGCGAGTCCTGGCCGCTTCGCGTGGAAGACATGCGTCGTTTTTCTGCGTTCGATAACGGTTGCTTAAGGAGGATCGCTCGTGTTTGGTGGCAACATCGAGTTCACTGTGATGACGTTCGAGGTCGCATCTTGGGGAATGCGAGTATTCCCTTCAACAAACTGGTTTTGTTGCGCCAGTTAAGATGGCTCGGTCAAGTCCTACGCATGGCACCTGAGCGTCTACCGCGTCGCGCTCTATTCGCTCGTCAAGGATCTGGCTGGAGGCGACCGCGTGGTGGTCAGCCTTCCAGTTGGCGGCAGCACATGAAATCGCTGACGTCGTGTCTAGCCGCTGTTGGATCCGTACGTCTTCCAGGATGGGGCCCAAAAGATGAGGAGTGTCAATGGCTTAACACTCTTGAAGATATGGCCCGCAACCGGAATCAATGGAAGAATTGTGTACAATATTGTATTGATTCAGATGTTTAATACTACGAACATTGAAATGACAAAATAATAACAAAAGCGGCGTGTGAAAAACAAACTAAAAATGTTTTGCTCTACTTTTATCAAAATGTCGCATTCTTCCTGCGGCATATTAGTTGAAGTGTGTTGCTCACCTTCAACTAGCATGCCACTTTGATTATGACGCCTTGAATCTTGCTTATCTCCTTATCTCCATGGTTTTAGGCTGGCTCTGTGTCTAGTAAATAGACTGTTGAGAATTCCTACAGATCGTTGTCTGGGTGCCGTGAAGAACCAACGCTGTGAACAGTGTTTGTTCGAAGTGTCATAAGCGCGGATATCGCGCTCGTTGCAGATTGTTAAAGGCGTTATCTGCCGGTGTCGAAGTACTGATCACAGCCTCTGGGATGCTTCGCGTCATGATGACAATGACGAACACTCCCATGGGTCATCTGCCTGGATAAACTTTTGCATGGACACCAAAGCTTCTGAGTGCAGACTTTCACCACATTCCACTTCATCATCATCATACACGTTAGCTAGAGGTGGGGAACACCTCAGCTACTGTGCCGCAATACACAGAAAAAAAGGAGAAAAAAAATGCAACTGGTGCAAGCCAGCTGAGCTACCGGTAACGGATGGGCATCGTTCCGGTAAGCTACCAGCCGGCTACTGTGCATCAAAAAAATACTATGCGAAATTATATAAAGCTAAATAATGAGATCGTGGTTGGAGGGGGAGACTAAGAGGGATGGGGTGGGACAAAGAAACTCACAGCACGAACGCCACTGAGGTCGGCTCCTAGCCATATCAGCAAGTGTGTCCAACCAAACGTGTTCATCGTCCTTTGGACCCCAACCAGGGAGCCGAGACGCTCCAACCGAGGCCAGCTCAGAAGTGAGGGCCTTCATTCCTCTCGACCAAGTCATCGCTTGGCCACCCCTCCTCTTCTTCCATCCACACCACGGGCGCGCAAACAACGCATGTCGCGGGAGTCGGTGGGCTGGCATGCGTAACACGTGGCCGAGCCATCGGAGCCTGATGCGTGAAATAACGGTGCTGAGTGGTTCATTTCCTTTTCCTGTGCCGTAAACAAGGCGTCGAACACGCTCGTTGCTCACGCGGTGTTCCCACCAAATGTGAGCTAAATTACGAAGGCACCGGTGGTCGAACGTAACTAGCCTCTTCAGGTCCGCTGCTTTAAGCGGCTAGACTTCACAACCGTACAGTAGGGTCGAACGTACTGCTGCATTGTACACTCTACCCTTCAGGGCAAGAGTGATGTCGCGCCGGTGCCATAAGTGGCGTAGGTTAGCAAAAGCACCCCGAGCTTTTGCTATACGATTCGTGATTTCATCTTCAATCCCACGGGCGCTGATACAACTTCCCAGGTAGTTGAATTTTCGAACGACTTCGAGCTGATCCCCACCAAGGGTCAGCGTAGGAGGCGGTCCAGACCAATCTTGGAGGAAAGCTTTGCACTTGGTGGGTGCGGAGAAAAGCCCGAAGTGACGGACAGCTAGTGCTAATCTGTCCAGTGCCGCTTGGCACGTTTGTGAGCTGTCACAGATCAGGGCAATATCATCAGCATACTCTAAATCAAGAAGTCGTTCTCCTGGGAGTAGCTCCACACCTACTAAGTCGTGTCCTGTGAACGCCATGTCCATGACTTCGTCCACAGCGAAGTTAAAGAGGAAGGGTGACAGCGGACATCCTTGTCTCACGCCACTGGAGATATTAAAGGGAGACGACAACTTGCCGTAAGCCCACACTCTGCCTGAGCTACGCGCATATAATGCTCGGATAACATTCACATATTTCTCAGGTACAGCTTTCCTGAGTAGACAGTCCCAAAGTGCATGTCTATTCACCGAATCGAATGCACCTTTGATATCAAGGAACACGACAACGGTGGGCCGCCAATATATTTGACGGTGCTCCAACAACTGACGCAAAGTGAAGATGTGGTCCATGCAGCTACGACCTTGACGAAATCCGGCTTGCTCTTCGCGAATCTGGCTTTCACGTGTGCCAGTCAGTCTGTGAAGGATGACAGAGGCAAGCAATTTGGAGGCGATGGAGATCAGACTGATTCCTTCACATTCCACTTAGCAATTGCCGAACGATCGTGTGCTATATACCACCTGATATATGTAACAGATGATGTCAATACATGGTTGTTTGCTTGCTTAAAGTGCGTATCCGATTACCAGCCATGCATCTGCACGCGCTCACTGAGCTAGCCCTCTGCTGTCTTCATCGAAATGCTCGGCTTCAAGATTACTCGCACCTAAGCTCACATTCGTGAAGCCGCCGCGTCAGTCCACATCGAACGCCGGATGTCAGTGACGAAAGAGGCAAGTGAGCTGAACTTCGCTTGATATCACTTCTTTGTTACCACAAAGGTATCTGAAGTAGCTCGCCTGTCAAGTTTGAAACTCACGTTTGCGTACGTGCCTCTTATGGTCCGATTAGCAATAAATAAAGGCAAGTCAGTTAATCCATTTCCAGCGCCACCACATCGCACTGAAACAGTGTCTAACCAGGCGTGATCAAGTCTTTTCCTTGGATGGCGTGAGCAGATAAGATAGAGTTTGGCTATAGAATTGAAGTTTGTTGATGATACTGTTGGTGACACTGTTTCGCCTGAAGCCCCAACTAAAGACAGGCCTTAGTAGACATGTTCGAACCTTGTCTTCAATATTTCAAATTTCACCTCAGCCTCACCCGCTTTGTTTCCATATTCCCTGAATCACTACTCCGAGTGTTGTGGTCAGGTCCATTGCTTCGAACTAATAGCACGCATACTAGCATTGTTATAGCGGACCACTGTGCCTCGACCCGAGGATCTTGCTAGTGCGTTGCTGAAGGGTGTGTGCGACACTGCATATGTGCCCAGTCGTTGTATACATTGCTATGTGGTGTACATTCAGCGATATCCGCAATCGTTCCATCCTTCAGATTTGTTCCATTGACTTAATTCGATGACCATTCCTGCAACTACCTTGTTGCTATTTCCTAATCTCTCGTGTGCTTCATACTGAAACGACTCAGTATTCATTGCGGATATTCATTTTAACGACTATATTCTTACGCTTCTTTACTTGTTGGGATGGTCGAATGTGCACAACCGATCTACCATGAGCATCTCTCCTGGTGCAAGGTTTTTTCGAATCCACTTCCTCCCCACCTTTTACTGAGTTGTCAAAGGTAGTGCCTTACCCTCTATAGTTTGATCTACGAATCACTATATCAGGTGCTCTGAATTCACCATGCCAAGTGAAGTTTACTATAGATTTTCTACTTTTCTTTCTTTTTAACTTTGCGGTGGAAATGTTCACGAGTGAACATCCCACCCTTTTCAGTTCTGTCAGGGTATAAGACTTGTCAGGTGGCCGATAGTAAAAGTTAGAATGCGAAGACGATTTTCTCTTTAAGTACCGGACTTTGCTGCTATGCGACTGCTATTGAATGATCCGGCACACCGTGACGCACACACATCGGTATTCACTTCGACTCTTCATAGTGCGAACCGCCGTTATAGTGCTCACTCAATGCACCGCTTCACAAAAGTACTTAAAAAGCGTTTGAGCCAATCGATCATTTTACGTATTTTCGGTCGGTATCCGAAAGGTTTGAGCGTTCACGTTGTGATCCAGGGGTCGCCGGTTCGAATCCGCGTAGATGCGGGCGACCTCGCGCGACTGGTGGTGATTGCGTGGCAGCGAAACTTTGGAACAGTGTGCCGGCGTACTTCTGATGCCGTTCTTCTTTCTTCACTTGTTGGTCGAGCCACCCCGATTGTTGTTGTACGCATTGGTGGACTCGTTGGTTAGCGAATAGCTTTACAGAGCTGCCGTATGACCGGTTCCACAACATGGCTGATGAACGCCACTGCTGAACGTTAGACATTTTTCATTTTTTAGTTTCCGCTACGCATTATTCATATCTGCAGGGGCGTTGAGTGACTATACAGATATCTCGGATTTTATGTTTGCCGGTTAATCTCCCGTTACATCACCGAACCGTTGACCGCACGTTTGCCATTCACGTTGATTAGACCGCGTTTTCCGCATACCTGGAGACTTAGTTCCTCACCGCACATTATCAGCTTTTGCTGCAACTGTTTTTACTGTGGCATCAGTCTGGTTACCCCATGACATGGTCATATGAGATGAATCACAGCTTGATGTGGTCCATTCATGATGAGTGGAGCTATAGTTACCTTATCCGGTTTGTGACCCAATTACGAATTCCGCAATGCTCTTGTGCACTCCCACTTCTAACCGTTAGCTGTTTCATTCGACCATGAAGTCCTTTTTGTGTGATCACTGCGTTTGGATTTTTCATAGAATTTTGTTTGTCCACTTTCTGTGTGTGTTATTTTTCCTCTACTTTGCCATGAATGCTATCTGCTTCTCCTTGATGTTTGAATCGTTATTTGGCACCAAATGGACTTACCAATACAACGCTGCTCTAGGGGTCTGGCATGTATTTTCCCATATATTAAGCCGTTGCAACGGATAAACGCCGCGGCCCGAGTTGGGCCTACAATAGATCTCGCGGAAACCAAACTAACTGTTCGTCACCCACGACACAGGTTCCTGCGCGAATCATGGTAGCTGACGAAGCCAGTTCCTCATCGTGACGCGTGTTGCTACGGTGCAGGCGTGAATGCGGCTACAGCCAGATACTGGAGACCGCTAGAATGTTGGAACCTGTCCAGACAAGTCGTAAGGACCCTAGGTTCAAACGATTGTTTATTGTGTCAAACAGCTAATACTAAGTGCATGCGTTACGCCAAACGCGACATCCACCGATCTTCGTCATCGCGGTTGCAGATTGCATGGCGCGGGTTTCTTTTTGTGTCTAGTGGTTTGTGGTGTGCAATGCTTGTGCGTCCATTTCTTGTGCGCATACAACTGCAGTTCCTTTGGGTTAGTCATTACGACCTGCGGTTGGCTGGTTGCTGTTTCGCATCCTTGCACCACACTACTGATAACTGGCGCAGTACTGTCTGCCTTTAGTCCACTACAAAGTCAATATGCCCAGCAACGCACAGTCGGAGGTGGGCACGGGACCCATAAATTAACCATGCTCTGTTCCTAATACACACCGGTCCGACAGATCTCCTCTTTTGTTTTTTCCTCCGACTGAGCTAGCGGTTCCCCAGACAGAGAGGGAAGGCGGGGCAGCGTTACAGCACCATGCTTTGTGTTTGAGCAATGCTCATCTGCGAGCAAACGTACGTGCTCCACTGATCTCAGTAAATCGTTGACAGGAATGTCGTGAGGCCATTGGTCCAAAGTTGTGCTGTCGTACTTGCGGCATGAATTTGCGCAAATATGGTGCCTACGGCCCACTAACGGGGTACGTTACTCTAGGTTAGCTTTATGTCAGGTTAGGAAGAATATTCGTTTGTCTTTGACCAGTTCGGCACACAATCGCGGCGGAATTCGTTCCGTTGCTCTACTCTCTGGCTATAGGATCCCAGTGACTAGATAATGTGACTCTGTTTCCATCCAGCATTCTGCACACTGCCACATAGCAACGCGGGCGATTGGTGACCACTCAGAATCTCTGTCATAACTTAGGATTTCCTAAAGTAATCACGCTTCATAACACACGCTATACTCGGTCCACCACTGTGCATAGTTTGCAGTGGAGGGTGAGGCAGCATAGATAAGCCTATGGGATATGCGCCGTAGTGTATTTTTTATCAAATCAGAAACTGTTCTGTTTTCTTTGTGCTAATGAATCGTGACTAATAATACATCCTTTCACTGTTAGAGTTCACAGATACCGGATTGGATGTGTTGGAACCAGCCAGCATCGAAGTGGCCACCACAGATGAGCTTTCTCTGCCGGTGCAGTACCTCGTCGGAGACAATTTACTCGACATTCCTGGAGACGGCTTTATATCTTCGAATGAAAACGGGGTCGTGCCCTGCATCACCGACAACCTCTGCGATAGGGCATTGTCCGAAGGGACTGCACTTCACCCCAATGCGCATGCTGAAGTGCAGACCGACTTAAAATCGAAATCCCACGCGGCAGCTGCCACTCACGATACGCCATTTTACTGGAACTCGGATACTGATCTTCGACGATCTATCTTGATAACGCCTCCACTTCTCTCTGATGGGCCGATACACGTTCCGACAACCGCTGGTTCGCAGCTCCATCAGCGCGTCGAACGTAGCTTGACCACATCGTCGCTCTCGCGACACGGTGAGTGTTGGCTGATCACATTTTCTCACAGCAACCCTGTTTCTATGCCTAAGATAGCTCGCTGTTTACATTTCTTGATGATAAGCGTTAACTTCCCTGTCAAACTGCTCTAAAACTGGTGAAATTTCGTTTATGCTTCATTTCGAAGCAGGTAGTGCACTTGTTTATGCCGGCATGGACCCATTCACTTACCATCTCATTGACACGCGCACACTCAAAAAATGTGTGTCTGTTGGTCTGCAAATGTTAGCATGGCGCGATCGGATCACGAATTCAGTTGCCAAGGTGTAGGAGAAAGCCCTCTTGCATGCGGAGGAGAAGCGGTAGTTGCGGAAGCGGCAAGCACCGATGAATTGTACTCCATTGACGTCGAGCGCAGGGGGCTGTAGCACATGCAGTCGCGAGTGCCTGAGTCAGGCAGGTCTAGTGAGCCATGAGCGAGACCACTCGGGACTAGTTTCTAAACGACGACGGGTCCTGCAGAGAACGTAGCCAGAACCGGTGCAGCCTCGGTAGGTATGATGCATCCGCTTTCATTTGGTTTACTAACTACACACTTGCGTGCTGAGTTTGTTTATTCCAGGTGATTGGTTTGCTATCTTGTCTTAATGCCGATTGTTTTTACCTCATTTTAATGTCTACATGAATAATACTCTATTAACTTGCACACGTTGCTTTCGCTAATCATGGTTAACTTCGTTAACTTCCTCGCGTTTGTGGCATTTTTTTACTTTCTTTTCCTTGCAACTTGAACTCATCGCAGATTTGTTGATAACCAATTTATTTCATATGCCTATTTAATGAGGAGTTATGTTGGTATATCTGTATGGTGTTTTAGGTGTTTTATTTGATATTTTCATTTCAAGTGATTGGCTGCTGCTTGACATCCTCGATGTGGCTGCACTTGATGTGCATGTTGACAATATGTCTACCTGTCTATTACCTACTGCCTAATCTATAGTGGCTCCAGGAGACGGTCGGTCGTTGCTGGAGGAACGGGTTGCACGGTCCTCATGGCCGTGCCAGGCTCGAAGAGTGGTTCCATGCACTCAGTGTGGAGCGGACTACGGTCTAGCCACCACCTTGTGTGCGCTTGATTCTCCAAATACAGTGTACTTGTGTTTGCCTGTGAAGGAGTGTGGGCCGGCTCCGTTGATGAAACGTGGCTCTCATGCACGTGCCTCCCGGTCTTATTCCTTCGGGTTAACACTGGATATGGGTGTGTGGTTGTAGCTGTGAGTGCTGCAACGTAAGCCACTCATGGTCCCTCTGTAGGCGCAGGCGTCCTGTGGCTGTCATATGTAGGCCACAAATACAGGCAACTCCGGAACCGGATGCCGCTAACCAAATGTTGTCACACTTTGACTATGCTATCCGCGTATCGATTTGGCTATGATGCGCAAGGATGCGTACGTCACTGCTGATCCTCCAAAGAAGCTGGCTGGCGGGTTGCGGCCGTGTTGTCAAGTGATTGAATAATTGCACCTGTCATTTCCAGACACTTGTTGTGTGCATGTATTGCCACACACACACTCTCAATATAGACCGCGATTGTCATTAAAGTGAACCTTTGTCGATTTGATCACTGGGCCCGTAGCTGACGAGGAAGGTGGAAATCAGGCGTTGTTCATCCGAAGACACTGCACTCCACATTGAGATTGCGCGTCACAAACCAATCACACAACGATTGCTCAAAAGTAACCCAACATTGTCTTATTGGATTACACTTGCGGCACGAGTGGAAATTCCGTCATCACCAATACAGGTTAGCTGAGAGTGAGACACACACGCCTCAGCTAATGTGCCGCAGTGCAAAAACGATAAGAGATTAAACAATACCGACTAGGAAGGCTATTGAAAAGTAACATAATAATAACTATCGCATTAGGCACAGAGTATGCGCTCGTAGTTAGATGTGAAAGATAAGCGGGTAGAGAAGGAACAAAGTGACTCATAACACAAACGCCACTGAGGTCGGCTCTTCGCCATGTCAGCAAGTGTATTCAACCAAACCTGTTCATCGTCTTTCGGACCCCAGATAGGGTGTCGAAAAACAATAAGCGATTCCAGGTTCGAAGTGAGGGACTTCATTCCTTTTGACCAAGTTATCGCTTGGCTTCACCTCCTCTTCCATCCAGACCCCGGGCGCTCAAACTTCGTATTGTACTGCTGCGCTGCTTTGTCTCTGAGACTGCGTCCGTCTGTCTGCTTAACTGAGCGCCCAATCAACCGCAAGAAATCAAACCCCCCAAGACTTGACTGACAAGGTATATTCTACAGAATAGGTCGTCTCTATTTATTAATGAACCATACATACTAATTTGGGAAGCATTTTCATCTAGTCTTCGGCTTGTGGCCTTCAGCCAATGTGAGAGAGTTCCGTTCCACGGGTTTGCCATATTTGACCGGATCATTCTCCTCCGTGTTCGATCCCGCTCAAACCCTGGACGCGGGCTTGAATTCACTCTGCAATCAATTCGCACATGATTCCCAAATTTGGCAGAACAGGCGAACGTGATTTCGCGCTCGTGCGCATGGTTTTCACATCCATCTGACTGATCATATGCTCCCCGGCAAGCTGACGCGCACTGTAGCCACCGCGCGCGGTTGCCGCCTTGTGCGTGGACATTCACTCCTCTTGGGTCCTGTTGTATCAAGAAGGCAACAGAATAAGCAGGATGTGTATCCGTACTCAATCCAGCGTAACCGACTTGACATACAGAATAACCATTTTTAACTGTCCGTATTTTACACAATCAATGAGAAGAGAGCTGCTGTGTTTCAGCCAGCCAATGAAACATGAGTAGTGACATGGTGATGAATCGGCCACAGAAACCACTCCCCTCTTGAAGAGCTGCATCACGCGGGCTGGTATCGATCGATAGGCTTCAAAGGTCTGGTAGACAGGCTAGGCAGACTTCACGATAGCGGCGATTCGGCCTGGCGTTTACACATAGTTTGAGACTGGGTAGCTGGTCCATGAGTCGTGTGGAACCAACTTGCGTTAGCAATTTGGCCGTTTTCCAATCGAAATGTCCCTGGACCTAGTCTGTGGGTAATCCGCAACGGTGCGGATAGAGCTGGGAAGCCTTTAGGCGTAGTCGGCTTTTTAAGGCGAAAGCTGCATTGGAGTTGACCATCTGGCGTAGGAATTTCGGTAAAGTGCTATGCGATTTGAAACTTCTGCACGTCCCCCAGAAGACAGGTTTTATGAGCAGCATTTAGTTTAGTGCGTAAGGGCCTTCCTAACATCAACTCCACTGGGGTTATTCTGGTAGCCCTGTAAGTAAATGCAACCGTTAAAACAGCATCTTCCCAATCTGACGCTCCTAATTGGATGGCCCGTATGGCTTCCTTGAGGGATCGGTTAAGCTGCTCGACCATACCATTGGCCGCAGGATTGTAAGCTGCAGTTCTGAAATGCTTTATATTATATCCCTGCAAGAAAACTGCGAAGTTGTGGCTACAAAACTGTGATCCATTGTCCATGACTATTTCTTCCTGCAGTCGGAAACGACTAAACAAAGGTTTAAGTCATTGTAACACAACCGAAGTACTCACTTGGTCGCACATGTGCACTTCATGCCACTTACTGTAAAAACCTTTAGCTACAAGTAGAGTTCTCTTATTCATAGGACTGGTGGCAAAAGGACGCATTATGTCAATGGGGATCTTGGCCTACGGCTTCATCGGGTAAGTAATAGACTGTATCGTGACTTCGACTGGCCGAGAACTTTTGTCCGCTAGGCGGCAAGCGTTGCAGTTCACCACAAATGCCTCAATGCTAGATGCTATTCGTGGCCACCAAAAGTAGAGTTTCGCTCGGTTTTTGGTCCGAACGATACCCGGGTATCCCTCATGTGCACAAACAATTATTTTGTTTACCAACTGATGTGGAGCTATAAACACCGAACCACGCATCAGAAAACCAGCTATCACTGACAGTTCATCCCGAATTGCGTAATATGGAATGAACTCACCGGGGACTTTGTTGTTCTTAGGCCATCCTGAGTTGATGTAGTAACGGGTCGTTGGCATTTTCCATTTGTAATTCCTCGATAGTCAAGGCAGTAAGGTCGGAGCCAAGGCTGGAAACTAATACTGCCTCTTTGAGTCTCTCCTTGTCATCCTCCAGCCCCACGGGTATGCGAGATAATGCATCAGCACTTTGATTTTGCAAACCCGGCCGGTACACAATTTGAAAATTTAAAAAGCACGGTGAGAGGACGAAGATAGGTAGATACATGCGTTCTTTATCGTCTCTACAGTGACGAAAACGATAGCTGGAAGTGAAATACAACTCAAATGATGCAAACGTGCAAATAAACGAAAGGAAAGATGAGAAACAAGTCTCTATCTCCAAAGCAACCTAAGGCTGATCGATAGTTGCTTTTGAACGCAAAGCTCCGGTTTATCGCAACAGTCTCAGCGAAGCGGAGGAGACGGGAATTGGTATGGTGCAGCAGAACGACGTGCTGACATCGATCCGATAACCTGAAATCAATAAAGGCCTGCGGATCGAAGATGACAGGGGCCTGTGTGAATGCGTAGCCTGGGCTGGGCATGCTCGTTGAGCTGGCTCGTGTAGGAGTCACTTCGGAACCCGCTCCTTCATCCAGGTACTCAAGGTCTTATCGGTTCTGCCTATGTAATCAGCTCCGCAGTTACATACGAATTGCTACACTCAACGGGAGTTGGCCCGATAGGCTGAGTTCCCTTCAGTGGAGGCAGTGGCAACTTGTGCGTTCGGTCGTTGTTGATTGCTTTGGCAGCCCCTAAAGTGCTCTGCGTGATCGCGATTAGTCGTCTTGTAGTCCTCATTGTGGCAATATCACTCTTAAAGAGGAGTTCTAGGAATACGATCTTTTTACGCACGGTGGGCACTGGCTCTTTAGTTCGGCTGATTTGACTATGCTTTTCGATGAACATACGATTGTAGCCATTTGCAATTAGTGTACTAGTAATCAGTTACAGCTCGTCGACTATGCAATCGGTGGAAGATTTTCATCTGGCACGATTAAATAAGGTCTTCACTAGCGTCCGTTTGTACCGCACTGGTGTAAAGCTGGTACAATGCGGGTACTCGTCGGACCACATGGATTTGCTGTAGACGGCCCTTTTAACCTGTCCGTTTTCTCTGCGGCGGATGAGGATATCCAAATAAGTGAGGCAGTTCTGCCGCTCAACTTCACAAGTGACCCTCAAGTTCGTTTGCGGAGCTAGTTACATAGGCAGAACCGATAAGACCTTGAGTACCTGGATGAAGGAGCGCGTTCCGAAGTGACTCCTACACGAGCCAGCTCAACGAGCATGCCCAGCCCAGGCTACGCATTCATACAGGCCCCTGTCATCTTCGATCCGCAGGCCTTTATTGATTTCAGGTTATTGGATCGATGTCAGCACGTCGTTCTGCTGTGCCATACCAATGCCCGTCTCCTCCGCTTCGCTGAGACTGTTGCGATAAACCAGAACTTTGTGTTCAAAAGCAACTATCGGTCAGCCTTAGGTTGCTTTGGAGATAGAGACTTGATTCTCATCTTTCCTTCCGTTTATTTACACGTTTGCATCATTTGAGTTGTATTTCACTTCCAGTTATCGTTTTCGTCACTGAAGAGACGATAAGAAATGCATGCATCTGCCGATCTTCGTCCTGTCATGTTTTCAAATTTTTGAGGGGAACTAATTGCTTTGAATTTGAAAATTGTAGTTAGGGAGTCTAGCATACCAACGATTGATCCGCATTGGAGGCGATCCTTTACATCCATTGCTGCGGAGAACTGTAAGTCGGGGTGATCAGTTCGTAGAGTGAACGCGCGACCGAACAGGAAAAGATGCCATTTTTCACAAGCAAGAGCTTCTTTCACCCCAACTGAATAAGAGCACTCAGCATCTGCGTTTTCGAGATGCGTAAGCGATAATCTTTTCCTTTCCGTTTTGCAGTTGTGACAGAACAGCACCGAGACCGAGATCAAGTGCATCAGTCGACACAAAAGTGCGACATGCTTCCTCAAAAATGGCAGCTAAGGGAGCAGATGCAACCGTCCTTTTCAGTTCATGGAAAGCGTTTTGCTGATCGCTTCGACGCTTTTATTGTTACTTGTAATGAATGCTAGAGTCGCACAATTTTGCAAATAATGCAGATTGTGCGAACACACTCCCAAAAGGACTTCAATTCTGTCACCTTTTTAGGTGTTGTCTCTTCTGCGATAGCCCGGATGTTTTCGTTGCTAGTGCAAATGCCGCCACGCGATATAATGTGTCCCAGAAATTGAATCTCGGGTGCATTGAACGGACAATTTTTGCATTCAGACGTAAATCAAGATCTCTGAGACGCTGAAGAACTTTGGGTAACCTTTCATCATGCTCTTCTTGTAGCAGCCAAAAACTCAGATACCATTCATGTATGCAATATGCCCCTTACTGCCCGCCAAGGCGTGAGTCATGAACTTTTGCAAGGCAGCGCGCGCACACACCACAACACTGTACTGAAATAACCCACCGGGAGCAAGGAAGGCAGTAAGGTGTTTCGAATCCTTGGCCAATGGCATATGGAAGAATGCACTTTTCAAATCTAGCCTGAGAAAATGGTTACACCAGCTAAACGTGCAGTGAGTTCTTCATGGATGACAACACGAATCGCTCTACGACGATCTACTTATTTAATCCATGCAAATCGTTATATCTCCTGATAGTGCCATCTTTTTTAAGACCACTTACCATTGGATGCATCCTCTCAGAGCAGTCGATGGGCTCAATCAAATCATTTGCTAGCATCTCTTGCAGGATCGCTGAGACACATTGACGTTTTGCTGGCGGAATAGACCGAGGTTGACGGGTTTTGCATCTTGCTTTCGCTGAATGCGGTGCACACCACATGAAATACGTCCGATGGATTGCTGAGAAATCTCAGGATAACGTTCATGCCAGTAGATCACATTAACGGAAGAGACAAGCATTCAATAGCACGATGGTACTACTTGCAAAGCCAATATGGGATTTCTTCCAAACAAGGGTTCTCTGTTGTCTGAAGAATTGTGCACTGCAACATTCGCAGCTACCGAATGCAGTTGTCAAGGCACGATAATGTATCCCAATATGGTTAAGGTGTTTCCACTGTAACTCCAAAATGAATGCGAAGTAAAGTATGCTGGGATAGGTAGCGTTCGTAAAATCGCAAAAATGGGAACTGGAAAAGCAGGATCTAGTTCCATTTCAAGTGGAACAGCGCCTTTGATGATAAGGAATGCCACAGTACGAATGTCAGCGGATGGAAATTTTCGTTCAGTAACAGATATTGTTAGACTAGTTGAAGTGTTAGCATTAGTGGTGATGGGATAAGTGTTCTCCTGTGATGGATCGGCAACATGGCCTTCAGGTGTAGCATCGTTGTTGATAAGTGCGATGGCTTGCGACCGACAACATCGGGCGTAGTGCCCAATTTTGCCACAGTTTTTGCACTTAAGGCTGCTTGCTTGACAAGTGACAAAATTGGCTTCATGAGAAGCACTTCCACAGCGATAGCAAGATGGCTTGTCGGCTGGTAATTGTCGCAAGTATTGCACCTTTGCCACCTCAGCTGAGTTGGTCGAACAGAATTGTTTCGATTGCAGTGAAATCTCAGTTTTCTTTCTGGCTAACTCGCAAGCTCGATCCCACTTTAATGTGCACGCCTCTTCTTGCAACAGCGCCTCACTTCTACGATTGTCAGCGATTCCAGAAATTAGTTACTTACTCAGCGTACAGCTTTCGATCTTTTTCTGGGGATTGGACGAATAATCACAAGGTCGTACCGCACGGCTGAACCGGACAATAAAGTCGTTCAAGCGTCCATCGGTTTTCTGATGCATGCGGGGGAAAAGGTATCTCGCAGTAAACGCTTTCATTTGGTAGCCCCATGTG
This sequence comes from Dicrocoelium dendriticum, assembly GCA_944474145.2. NCBI lineage: Eukaryota > Metazoa > Platyhelminthes > Trematoda > Plagiorchiida > Dicrocoeliidae > Dicrocoelium > Dicrocoelium dendriticum. The sequence goes on from OX104063.1 coordinate 225,459,091, forward strand.
TGATCGAGAGTACTGAAAGCTTCTTTAACGGCTTTCATCCTTGATGGCCCAAAACATCAAACTGTCGCTGCCCCTCATCTCCGAGTAAATGTCGAAGCAGCTTCAATCTGTTTTCCTCACTAAGCGTAGCATATAAATCGCCGATTAAATCCAAATAGTTTTGTAAGGACGTTTTCCAACGGAGCCAGCCATCTGATGTTGGTCTGATACCGCAATCAGTCCAGAATAGAGATGGGGCTGAATGGAAAGGTTCATCTTTAGACCCGCGACACCAAATGTTGTATCAAGAAGGCAACAGAAAAATACAGGATGTGTCCGTACTCAATCCAGAATAACTGACTCGACATACAGAATAATCAATTTTACCTGTTTGGACTTTACACAACCAATGAGAAGAGAGTTGCCGTGTTTCAGCCAGCCAATGAAACATGAGTAGTGACATGGTGATGAATCGGCCACAGACGGTCCCTATGATAACCTATGATGCGAGAGTCAGTGGGTTGGCATGCGCAACACATCGCCCAGCCATCAGAGCCTGGTGCGTAATATAATGGTGCTGAGCGGTCCACTCGCTCTTCATGCACCAAATATACATCGCCGAACACATACATTGCTCACGCAGTGCTCCCACCAGACATGAACTAAGCTGCGACGGCTGCCGTGGTCGAAAGTAGCCTCTTTATATCTGTGGACCTGATGGGCCAAGTTTCACAACCGTATGAGAGGGTTGAATGGACGGCTGCATTAAAAAGTCTGACTTTCAGGGCGAGGATGATGTCACTTCGACGCCACAGATAGCGGAGATTAGCAGAAGCGTCTCGTGCTTCTGCTTTGCGATTTGTGATCTGGTCTTTAATTCCGCTGGCGCTGATACAGCTGCCTAGATAATTGAATTTTTCTGCGACTTCTAGCTGATCACCACCAACGGTCAGCACGTGGATGGGTCCCTGCCAATCTTGGAGAAGGACTTTGCATTTCTACGGTGCAAAGCATAGCCCGAGACGACTGACAGCAAATGCTAATTTCTCCAGTGCAACTTTGCACTTTCAGGAGCTGTCACAAATGAACGTATTGTCGTCGGTATACCTTAAGTCATGAAATCGTCCGCCTGGGGGCAGTTCCACTCGTTGTAGGTCGTTCCCGGTGGACGCCGTTTCGATGATTTCGTCAATGACGAAGTTACAGAGAAATGGTGCCAGCGGGCAACTTTGTTTCGCACCGCTGGAGATATTGAAGGGCAGCGAGAGTGTGCGGAAAACCCTCAGTCTGCCCGAATTTTGCGCGTTTAACGGTTATGACATTCACATATTTTTCCTACACGCTTTTCCCCAATAGACAGTCCCAAAGGACCACGATCAGCAGAATTCAAGACACCCTTGATGTCTAGGAACACAACTACGATGTGCCGCCAACAAACATTGCGGGGATCCAACAACTGACTTAATGTGAAGATGTGGTCAATGCAGTTTCGATTTCGTCGAAACATGGCTTTCTCGTGCATTTGGCTTTCACGGATGCCAATCAGTCTATGAGGACTACAGAAGCAAGCAATTTGGAGGCACTGGAGATCAGAATGACTCCTCTATGACTGTCGCATTCTGAACGGGAGCCTCCCTTGAAAAGTAGGACCATAACAAATCGGCTCCACTCTGGGCAATCTCCTGCTCCTAAAAATTCACAAATAACTTATGTAAATCGTCCAAAGGAGCAGGGACCCCAAATTTGAAGAGCTGTATGAAGTCTATCTGCTCTGGCGACCTTATTCGATTCCAGCAGTCTAACCTCATGTTCGATTTCTGCGCGTGAGAGTGGATCCAAGGGACGGCCTAGGGAGTGGGGCACTCATTGGTCGACGGAAAAGCTAGAATTCTGACTGCTTAATCTGCTTCTCATAATGTTCGGCCGAACGCTCCAGGCGCATCGAGTGTAAATTACTACGAATGTGCCCAGTCGGGTGTACGAAACCTGTATTGACTTGAACTATGAAATTAGTTGCACGTAGAATGACGTGCCCATAATTCAATCTCACGCGGATCACGGCTGGTAAGTGCGACGGTTTGTATGCGCTTCGGTTGTTCACCCTCCATTAAACAAACTCGACTGAACATTGGAAGATCTCGCCTTGCAAGTGGAGTATCAACGGAGACTTCGTGAGAATCGCACCTTTCCCCATCCTCAGGACTTTACTTACCTTGCAGAAGGTTATATCTTCTACGGGTTTATTCAGTCGCTGCACAGATAAAAGTTGGAAGTTGGCAACATCCTCTAAACTGGTTGGCCGTCGACGAGCTGTACCCTTCGGTTTGGAACATGATCTTCACCACTTGTCTATTTTTCAAGAACAGAAAACTTTCTTTGCCTTGACCGTGAATCGTGGTGGAGGGACGCAAATTGCATTTCCCCGGTGAGAACCTGCGCGTTAGACCGTAAGAACATGGCCAACATACGCAAGCGTCTGGATCTCTAGGCCGAGCACTCTGTTCTTCAGTTTAATTACACAACACAACTTTCTGTGACTTTTCCATTGCCATTTTCTGCGCAGATCTGCAGAAGCGGACATTCGAAGAGAAATCCAGGTTCTGAAACGCCACAAATCGTCTGGCCCTGACATTTTCTCCGGCCATGTTCAGGGATAGATGGAACGTGGTCATCAGTGTAATGTAATGTGTGGACTCTTAAGATTCTCAACCCACGGAACGAACCTGTTGTGCTCGCGAGTTTCAAAGCATCTCATTTCTCTTTGGCTCTAGAATTGAAGACTGGTAGCTCAAGTTGTTCAGATGGCAGTTGAACTGTTCGCTGAGCTTGACAATTTGGTTGCAAACGTTTCATCACCAATCGAGATGACATCATCAGTGCGTCGTTGAGTGGGGTGCAGTAGCGTAGAATAGCGTAGAAGAATCTCGGTAAGAGGCTCCTCACCGAGGCTCTATCTTGCCGTTTCTGTTCGCCTTTACCATTTAAGATGTTCTCCATCACGCGTTGAAAGACGCCCAGAGCTGCTGCTTTAAGCTTTTCCTCTTATACAGGCTCGTAGACCTTGGATTGTGCTGATGGCTTCGCTTTGTTAAGGACGACGCACACGCCGTCCAAACCATTTTGAACCGCTTAGGGACCAAGGCACCTAACTACGTGGAGTTCCGAAACTGCTCTCTCTCTCTCTCAACACTGCAGCTTCTAAACTCTCCACTTCGGATGCGGTTGCAGTGATCGAAATGACCTAGGTTGGCTTCAAAACAAACTGTAGTCTCAATCGAGATTGCGTGTCACAATCCAGACACACGGCGATTTATATTTCCCCATCCAACTGTAAAGTTTCGCTTCAGGATTAGTAAGCGTCTATGCCTGTGCACGAAAAAAGGCATCTAGGGGAAACGTCCTTTGTCTTTGCTGAAGATTGAGCTGAGTCATAGGTGGCTATTCTGTCCGTTCTGTTCAACATTGAAGAGGTACTTTTACACCGGTGACTTTGTCTGTCATCTCTATCCTCAAAAAATTTCGTGCGAAGGTCGTTGACCCATTGGCTTTATTTCTAGGGCTTCTAAACTTCTCACATGCATCACCTTGTGGCGACTCACTACCATTCTTGTGAGCTAGGCTAACTTACGCCTTGACCGAGCCTACGTTGATCACTCTTCGTCAATCGGAGAAGGATCATCCATAGAGATGATCGACTGTAGTGGTTTTCCTTTATTTAAAACTCGATTTATGATCTCTGATTGTGTCACTTTGTGTCTGTCCGTAAACGGCGTGCGAGGGAAACTTCTTTCCTTTTGAAATCTCTATGGCGTCTCTGCAGGCCGAATATAGTTATGCGAGAAGCTACCACTTAGTTCTCACGGCAACTGGGCTACACTATGTCCTATATCTCCTTTCCTCTTCAACTTTATCGCCGACATGGTCGTAAATGGGGGCTTTGTAGTGAGAGTTCTACTAGGTGACCGGCTCCCAAGCCTCGAGTGTGCACACACTACAGCTCTCTTTCGGTCTCACTCCGCGGCTTTGCAAGCGCTACTGAATATGGTGATATGTAGCGCTGCGCACTTCCGCATGTGCTATACACCTTCATAGTGCCAAGAGCCGTTGCAGGAATGAACTCACACTGCCAATTCTAGCTGTCAGTGGGCAGCGCTTCGCCTGGTAGTTGTGTCCCAGCTAGTTATCATATTACTGTTGTTGGCGTCGGTTGGTGCCTCCTGACTGCCGGACTGGGGTCCGAAAAATGGTGAACACCTCTAGTTGGATACACTTGTTGCCATGGCGAAGGATCTACTTCAAAGGCATATGTGTTGTGAATTTCTTTGTCCTTTCCCCTCCCCTTTAGCTTCCTCTTCCAATAACGATCTCACACCCATTGCGTAATATAATATTTAGCATTATATTACTTGTTTTTTAATAGTTTTTACCCTGTTATCTTTAATGTTTTTTCATCTTTTTCTTGCGATACATTAGCTGAAATGTGTTTTTCACTATCAGTAAGTGTGCATTGATGATAATGATGACATTACTGCTGAGGGTACTTCACGCCTCAGGCTATTGTGAGAAACATACATCTGTGGAGACCTCTGGATATCTACCTGTCATTCGATGGTCACTTGTACGGCGTTACTATATGAGCAGGAAAGTGGCCCATTTACGCTGAAGGCATCAATAGACTGATCGTCTTTCACCAACGTTTTTTTACGAAGTATTGCTCACATCCGGTGGGAACACCAGGTGAACGGCGCTGAGGTCCACCAGTTGGTTTTTGATTTTAAAAGAACTGGTGCCTCACCGGAGTGCTTGTTTACACTCGACCGCTTACGTTGACCTGGTCAAGTCCTCCGTATACCCACTGGCACCCTGCCTCGGTGTGCATTATATGCTGTCGCTGTATCCAGTTTGGCGAAACCGCGAGGTGGACAGTCGATGACGTGGCATGAGGGTGTGATCCATTTGGTCTGGCTGGTACGTGCCGTTTTAGTGAATGCGGGCCTAGGGAATGACCACATAAGCTGTTGGAGACTCGATGGGACATGGAGCCGTCGGGTAATCAGTGACGCCCCTTCATTCGGTTCACTGAATCTAAATGTTACTAATGCATCCCGGTTTAACGTTTAGTTGCATTCTTTTTGGATTCCCTATTTTTTATATTCTGTGTATGTTCTGCTTCCTTTTCCTCACCTTTGCTATTTATTGTTCACCTTGACAATTTCAGTCACAGAAGCTGGACCCACCCATTTCTGTTCCCAAATAACAGTTGTCTAATTTAGGCTGACCTTTTTGATCCTAGATTATGTGAAGCTGGGATTGTCGGTCGCTCCACCTTTTTGACATAACCGTCGACAGCGATGAACACTTGAATATGGAAATCAAATCACACGTTGTATAAGTTTTTCTATCCTTATCAGCTTGTGACGCTGGTAGTTGACCTTTTCTGGTATTCTGTTTATTGTCTATGCGTCACAGATAGAACCGTTTTGCTCTTTACCAGTGAACCGTAACCTCTTCGGTCTTGGATTCTCAGAACTTTGATCAACGTTTGCAACGAGTCCAAATACCGCTAGCTCGGGTTGGCGTTGAAGTCTTGATTGGTTCTCCGAGCTGAGCAATTGGATTGCAGACGTTTCACCACCAATTGAGGTGGCATCTTCAGTGCGTAATGACAAGTAGCTTGTTAGCAGATACTGGGCTTCGAGCATATCCAGAGGGGGATGCCGTCGGCTAGGGGGCTTCTCTTTATATACATTTCAATCATTTGAAGTAAAATTTCTTTCTGCTTGGTTGCTTCTCCGTGCACTCTGGGATGCACGAGCGACCACTATTGGTTGGTGGGAAACTCGATGCGACGTAGCATAGCTTCTTACAATTTCATTGGTGCAATGGCCATGTTGCTCAGAGAACATGGCTCTGTCCGTTGTTAATTCGCTGGTCTGTGCCGGTTCAAGCCACAGTTACTAATCCGTCTTGTTTCTTTCTTTCTCAACTGTTGGCATACCGGATCACTTCGATGCGCAGCTTTAATGAATTCTCTGTCCAAAACCACACTTCCAGATATTCTCTTCCCTTTCTTGTATCAATGTGTTTCAATCTCTGTTCTACTCCAATCAATGCTTCTTCATCGACCTGAATCGAAATCAAAGATGACGCGTAATGATTTTCGCAGACACGCTTGTGCTCCTGTATTCTCGTAGATAATTTCCGTCCCGTTTGGCCCACTAGTTTTTCTCACATTTTGGCATAGAATCCTGTATACAACATTACGTTGCTCATGTCTACTTTTTCTTTTGGTTTCGACAACGTTCTTTTCAGTGTGCCTGTCGGTTTATGAGCAATCATTAGGTGGTGTGGTTTCAGGAGTCTCGTAGTCAGTTCTGAGACCTTCTGCACATACGACTGAACGATCCGTTTTGTCATTGTCGGTTTGGTTGTGGCATTGATGGTTTTGGGACCGATGTACCTTCGGACGAAACTGCGTGGGTACCCGTTGCACATGAAGGACTCACTCAGATGTTTCTCTTCCTTCCCTGGTGCTGCAATGTGATTCGATTCTTTGGAATAGAGTTAGTGTGCATCTTATCTTGTGAAATTTCGGCAGATTGCTGTTGTACTTCAGGAGTTGGTCAGTGTCTGTGCACTTTCTGTTACTCGAGTTGTGTAGTTCTCCGTCCACTGTTCCGGAGACAAAAACGTCCAAGAAAGGAAGTTGGTTTTCTTTTTCTGGTTCCATAGTGAACTGAATACCGTCCATTGCATTGTACAATAAATCTTGTGCCGCCTGCAACGTTGCTTGCAGCGTACGGCGTGTCTCGGACATCATCGATACAAGCACAATGGTGGAACACGTGGTTGGGCAATACGGGTGTGGATCAAGTTGAATCATGATTATAGCACATAAAATCGCATAGGTTACTTTGATTCGGTTACATGCAGCGTATACCTACCGGTCGCTTGCCATAGAGAATCTCGTTTTATTTACGGGAAGTGGGATAATCCAAGATTTGAAGGCTAGGCGCATTAACCTCTCACCGAGGAATGAAGTCGCTAGCGCTTCTTATCATCCGGCTTTTTGGTCACACGTTGCACTCTGTGCTTAGCTCGAAGGATAGCGGAACATGGTCTGAAACCGTCACCTGCTTTCTTCCCTTACTTGTATCGCCCATCAAATTGTGTCTGTTGTGAAGTTATCTGTGGGATGTAGTCGCAGTGCTTTTCTTGCGGACGTGTTATAACAAGGTTTTTCGTCAATTCTGCAATATCTACACTGTCGTGTCTGAAACAGCACATCTCATTAACCCGAGGGTATACATTATTATTATTACCATTATTATTATTAATATTATTATCATTATACTTATTAACTGTTTTCGCTCGTACGGTATTCCTGATTTATAGTTGACTTAGCCCCAAATCTTTGCTTACTACTTTCGTTTACCTCGTTACAGTCCTCTTTCGGCTTCTTGTCGGTAGAGTTGTCCTTAGTACTTTGCGTTTTTGTGGCATCGTAGCACCAGTCCAATTGACTTGTGCACTGTTGCTTCCGAAATACTCATTAGGAAGCTATAAATCCGCGTTGCGCGGTTCTAATCTATTTGCATATGCGCGGAATATTTCCAATAATTACTGTTCATTTACAACTATCACAACTGTACAACAACTGTTCAGCTGCGATGCTTTCTTGAATTTTGACACTGATTTTGTCCTGATTGTTGCCTCGGGCAAACTGTTCCAACATTTCACCACTCGACACCTGAAGCGTAGAGGATGCGATACATTCTCCGAACCCGGTACTATTAGTTTGTACCGATGCCTGCAAGTGCTGCTTGGTATGTGCACGTGCAGAAACGTTATCTGCATAAGGAACTCACTCAGACCTAACCTCGAGTGAGTCATTATGAAGTTAACTCGAAACCGACAGTGGGAACGTTCACAGCCCCTAGTCTCCTGCATCGGTTTTCGTGCGACATACCCCATAAACTTTTGATGCGCCACATATTGAACACGTTCCAGTTTTTGCACGTCACCCAGAATGATTCGACACTAGGCAGGTAAACCGTACTCCAGCATTGTCTTTGTGCTTGGAGAGCAACAATTTTTACAGATCAGGTGCAGAAGCCTCATTTGGACAGCTAACGTATGTGCAGTTTCACCTAGGTTGTTCGTATTGTTCACGGACTTCAATTCGCAGCGTAAGGGTACACCACCGGTTCTGGTTATCAGCAAACTGTCACTCGAAGTGGTGGATCGGCACACTTACCTTGATAGCTGTGTCACCTCTGGTGGTCACATCACTGAAGAGGTTATTTCGCGTATCCGCAAGACCGGTTTGGTTTTTCAGATACTCAACCATCTATGGAGACGGCGGGATAGCAGCCTATCAGTGAAAAATAGGGTGTATAACGCTGCTATAATGCCGGTGTTGCTTTGTGGATCAGAAACCTGGCCGGTTCGCAGCGAAGACATTAAACGCTTGACCATGTTTGACCACTGGTGCTTGCGCAGTATTGCTCACGTCTGGTGGCAACACCGGGTGAGCAACACTGGGGTCTGGCAGTTGGTTTTTGTCAAGAAGCCTTATATTGCCTCACTAGAGTGTTTGCTGAATCTTAACCGTTTACGTTGGCTGAGTCATGGCCTCTGCATACCCGTTGGCCGACCTTCTCTGCGCGCACCATACTCCGTGGCTACACCAAGTTGACGAAATTGCGAGGTGGCCAGTCGATGTCGTAACATAAAGCATGTTGAATCTAATCAAGAGACTTGGTATGGCTAGTGCATTTTGTTGTCATCCATAGTGTCCTCGGGATTGTCCACAGCAGTGATTGGAGACCCTATCAGACATGGCGGAGTCACGCCGTCAAGGGCGTTCCTGCATTCTGTTTCTTGAATTTTGTTGTTAACTTTCCTTCCGTCTCGATCAGTTTGCGCATTTTATTCCATTTTCTCTGCTTTCTATTTACCTGAAACCCTTGTTACTTATTGTTATCCCGGCGACGTGAATCGTTACTTGGATGCGCCACACTTCGGTGCCCGGCTCATAGTCTTTTAACTGATTGATCTGAGCTGATCAGTCACTTGTACTCCTGTTCTCCTCCATGGATTACTTGGTAGCACATATGCCAAATGCTTTCGATCCACACTGATCCATCATACTCTACCACGTTTCTACATCACGTTTTCATCATAGCACACCATTCCAGTCGATGGTGGCGCATTACACACTCGGTGTTGTACCAACTCTCTCCTGCCACGGTGCTATATCGATTCAATTGTTCATGCTGTCATGTAAATCGTAACCTTGTTGTCATTCGCTTGTCGTTGTGACATTGCGCGGCAGTCACGTTCAGCTGCTATGCAGTCTGTGTCATTGGCCTTTGTCGACTACTCCTACCGAAGGGTAGTCCATTAATGGTTTGATTTTTCCTCTGGCCAGCATGCTTCCTTGTGATATTTGGTACAAGCCATCTGATCTCTTTTCTCTTGAGTCAATAATTTCCTGTTCATTGACTTACTCCTTTCTAAATTCACCTTAACGATCTGCTATTCAATTTGCTCAACTTGATTCTACCGTTATTTCTCACCTTCATGATCAGTTCAATTTTGCCATTGTGGGTATCTGCCTCTGCACTGTCAGATGATTCCATTTGGATGTCAACTCTCGCTTTCCGTTGAAGTTACTCGGGTTTGCTTCTAGAAGACCAGTTTGATTACTTGCACGATATTATTGAGGACAGGAAGCTCCATTACTGTCGTTGAAAACCTTGTTAGCCAATGATGAACTTTTGACATCAGTCCCGAATATTCTTATTCCTATCTCAGACAATCCCGTTGGCTCTACTCTTCCCATCTAGAAAGAAATCAGGGTTCTCTTTCCACTCAAATGGCCTTGACCGAGACTCTAGTTCAATGAATGACCGGGTTACTTATTATTGTGCCGCTGAGCACATCTTGTTACACAAAACAAAGCACGTTACTCCAGACGGGCACTTTGTGTTGTTGTTCGTGATTCAGCCCTGAGCGACGTGTTGACCGACCTCAGTTGCCGTCGACAACGGCTGACGACTGGATACGAACCAGTCAAACTACGTGCTGAGCCTGAAGGACTGGTGCTTGTCCTAACATAGTCTCTCTTTTTTGTTTTGATCATGAAACTGAGAGAAAGTGTTTTTAGTTTGCATGGGAACTTCTGTTCCTCATTTCACATAAAACCGCATTACTTTTCTTAGTTCAGTTGATTTCCGTTATCCAAAATCCGGCACTTTTCACCTATACTACTGTGTGCTGAAGCCTGCGAGCAAATTATTTTAATCGATCGGTTAGTTTTTGAGCTCATTTATCAGTGGCGCCTAATGGGCCACTAAGATCCGATGAATGGGTTTTTGGTCGGCTCGTCTCTTTTTAGACCCGTGTATTCTGGTGTCCTTAAAGATCACAAGGTTGCCTTGTAATCCTGAGAGTGCGGTTTCGAATCTGCGTAGGGACCTAGCGACCCTCGCAGTATCCTTAGCCAACGCGCGACTGGTGGTGTTTTCGCGACAGCGAAGCTTCGGTAATGCGTACCGGCATGCTGCTCATGCCTCATAGTTCTTGTGCCCATTAGTTAGTCCTATAGTTCAAGTTGTATGGCCAACACATTTTGTCTCTACTCATGTTGTGCGGTCTACATGAAAAAGACTCACTTTCGAACCATACGAGCAAGGAAGCATCTCTTCCTGATCTTCGCCATGAATGCGCTGTTTTATGGCTAATACCTATCAACCGGAGCACAACAATTGTTCTATCTTTGATAGTCTACTCAACCGACATAATAACGCATTTGCTGGATGCAGAATAGGGGTTGTCCAGTCGTCACTACTACCGTTGCCCATATATTTCCGCCACAGACAGCTGATTTCATGACCTCAAATAACTAAATAAAACAAATGAATTGTTCATTCCGGGACCTACTTTAAACCAGGTGACGTTTTTGCAAAGCTCGATATTTTTCTTCATATTTTCTGCTATTGGGTTGGGTCAGTACTGTTCTCTATTCACTCCGAACAGCTGATTATATCTGGCCGAGATCCTACGAATTCTCATTACATCCGTAGCACCAGAATCATGCATACCAATTCGGTCGACTAAATGGTATTTAACACTTGACCAATATACCTTTGGCAGTGCCACAACACATAGTTAACAACAACAAAAAAAAGGGGGGGGAACGGGTAGTCAATGAAAGGATTTGGAAAGTTTAGAAGGTTAATGTGTTGTGTGGGCAGAGATCTTCCCGGTTGCCCAGGCCGAGGAAGAGGGTTGACTTAAGGGACCCCACCCCGAGCCTTTGGTCTTAAGACCTAACCCGCAAGGCAGCGGGGCGATTAACGAAGACCGTTGACATCCGGGTGGCTCCTTCGCCTTCTTTGTGTTCAGTAGCAATCCACAGAGAAGCCGGTGCCCAGTAAGGTTGTTCATCCGCTCTCCGTTATATACTCACCTCTGGTTACAGTAGTGAGTGGTCAGTGACCTTATAGCCGGTCACATTGGCTTTGACACAGCGCCGTACGAGTTCTTGTGGTATTTGTTGGAGAACCAGGTGACCAGCCCGGAACTCCCCACGCTCTGAGACGCTGCCGCTGATTGTCCGCGACTGCTTATTCATCTCGCCTGCAAGGCAAACGAGACTTATTTGCAGTTACCTCCACAAAGAAGGTATACTCCAATCCGCAACCTGGGGACGCACCTGATAGCGTACAGCTCCGCCACGGGTTTCGGTCGACCAGAGAATGTGCTAGTAATTCACCATCAATTTTCCGAACCCACATCGCCCCCATCTTCGTGGGTCCTCTCACCTGTCTTCACGATTTCAGTCTAGACAAATTCTACCAACGCTCGTCGCTTGTTTATTCTCAAACGTATGCAGTCTGGTTTCTCCCTTGCTTTTCGATCCATCACTGCACTGACTGTGCCCTTGAGAGAGCGTCCCCATTTCTCCATCAGAATACACAGCTACCTGGGTCGAAATGTTGTTCACAGTTTTCTTTACACCACTATGTAAGTGTTACCTCTGGTTACCGCATACCAACCACCAGCTGTATACACTTCTTTAGTGGACTAGATAGTCCAGGCGGTGTTTGTGGTGCCGGTCGTCCACTGGCCATTACATACGGACACGATACCACCTTTTCGGCTAATGCGTCTGTCTTGCCATTATACAATCAGCATCTTACCTCAGTGTTATGTGAAGGATCTGCACTGGTTGACCCATCTCCTTCAGCCATCCGCATCCGCTTTGTTGTTCGCGGCGTCTTCGTCCCATGTGATGAAGCGCTGTGATGGCGCACTGTCGATATGACCACAAAACCAGGGGGCTGGACGACTGAGTGTCATCTTCCTGAATGGGGTCGTCAGAATCGGCTACATCGGTGGTTGAAGTCGTGACACATTTCAGAGATCAGCTGCGTCCTTACCTTCGGCTCACTTCTTCAGGTGATTAACACTTCCATATGGCGGATGTGATTCCTGTCTCCTTTTCGTTAAACTCTTCTCCACTTGTTTTTGTTGACGTGTTCTCTATCATCTTCCTACACCACGTTTTAATCTCATCACGTGACCTGATTCGTGGTACTCAGTCCCACCACATTTCGGCACTCTAGGCTTAGTTGGATAGATGAAAATGATGTAAGCCCTGTTTTCGAACTGCTACCTGAATAATGCTTACCATACAGCATGTGAAGTGAAAACGTTTCGTGTTTTCATTTCAGAAGGCTTGCTTGACAACTGGTGAATCTATTTGTTATACTGCACAACATTTCGCTTTGAACTCAAAAGCTTCTTCGGACGAAGAAGATTGTATTGTCTTTTATTCTCTTATCCGCAGTGGTACTATTTCCCTAGGGAATGTAAGATACCGTATTTAGCCAGATGGATGCCATCTGCCTCCGGATATTTTGGCTTTTACATGTGTATTCTCTATTCTTTTTATTGGTAGCCTACAAGCTGGATCCTTATGCCGCTCCTCTTGATTTGACATCGCAACCGCTTGACTCGTCGTGCACTTCTAACGCGGAATACTGCACTTTCGGTGCAGACTACCGTCCGTATCTCTTCTCACCTGGCATATCTCCTGGCGCATTGTCCTCGCATTCGGTTGGTTTACAATCCACTCCGTGGCCTCCAGCTCCGCTGTGCTCATCCATTGCCTCACAAACGCTCACGGACGATTGGGAATCATGGTTGAACAGCGTTCACACCCAAACAAACACTTCTCCCTTATCTCTGACGGATATGTGTATCGGTGCGAATGACGAATTTCTCCCCGAGCCGTTTGAACAATCCGCGAACATGAACGACGTAGCTTCCCTTATCAACCAGTTTTGATCGGCACACATTGCTTCGACTTGGCAACAATGACTCAGTCCCCTACTAATCTCCGTATCCATGCACAACATTTGGTCCATTTATCTTTGAACATGCCCAGCTAGTAAACATATCAGTCCTCTACCCTCGTTTTTATGATTACTTATTTTCTTACTTCCAATACTCCCCTTCTAGGATACCAGTGTGTACGATTAACTACGTATACATACGATGCGCTTTCACACACCCACGTATATCTGTTTTGGGATTGTCTTTCATACTGCCTCGGCTCTCAACAAACTTGTATGCCTCTTTTTTCTTCGATTTTTGGTTAGTGATGTTAAGAGTTTATCGTCCGTTACTTCCGGAGGAAATACATACGGTTGCGTTATCATATCTACAGATTCGTCATCTTCACTCTTCATTCAGTTAAGGATTTCGGAATCACTGCTCATCTGGAGTCTTCTGGCTATAGTCCGACATGTTATCACACTTTGGTTGAGCGTTGTATGCTGTTCTGGTCATTTGGTTGCGGTGAAATAAGTTGCTTTGACTGCAATTCGCCACATTTGAAAATATTTTTAACGCAGAAAACCTAGAACTCGATGTGAGGGGAGGAGTTAGGTAGTGGGCTACAGCTGCATATGCGGTAGCCAGCTGCAAAAACGTCATGCTGGTTTCCCAGATGGGGACATTGCGGCCTGCTCCTTCGGTCAGTCTCCGGAGCCCCCAATCGTGTTAACTCTTAACCAACTCTACTTGCTGAGATATGCAGCAAGTGGACATACGACTCGTTGCAGTGCGATTGTCTTTCAGTAAGTCCAACTGGTAGACCTCGTCATCATTCACCCAGTGCTATCCCAGTTAAGTGACTATGGTTGGACATCTTTGATCAGATACAACTTGTCTGCTTTAACAAATTCCTTGATCAGGCTGCGATATTATGTTCCCCATCCCATAAATTATCCCCAAATATATGTGGCAAGACCTTTGTTACTGCTCATGTGTTTGCATCGATCTACTCCGTCTATTGTTTCTCCAGTAACCGTGGGAATTAGATATGTGTCCGCTTAGTCTCGCCACGTCACATGCATTTACTGACCATCTCAGGCTATTCAACCGCTCTTGCTTGGTGTCCAGGTCTGAGGTTAAAAGGACAGTATGGGCTGAGTCTACTTACCAATCATTTGGCGGTACTGCCACTGTAGACAGGTCAACTAGGATGGTCCATTCGTCCCAGTTTCGATCTCATTGTCAAGAAGTAAATCAAATATGCGAGGCCTTGGTCCCCTCTATTGTGAGGGACTGGAGAGAATCTTATCCGTAGGACGTTGCACAACTCAGCATCCCAATTCAGTCAATATCGTATGAATGAATCTTAGCGAAACATCTTCAGCCATTGCAGCGCTGAATCAAATGAAGAAAGATGGTCATGAAAACCGTCGTTGTGTGACGTTCAACTGCATGCTGGATGTCGATTCATGCTTGTCTTAGACTGCTAGGGGCGAACTGCCGGGTGTGTTTGGTTCACTTGCTTTTTTCCTTCTTCGCTGATCCACAGTGGAGTGACTGCTGCACGCATTCCGGTGATGCGTTTTACACGCCAGTCCATCTTTTTTCACGACGTTCTAATGGGAAATTTATCACCTTCAATCATTTCCGCCTTACACTGCGTTGTGACAGTACGAGGATGCAGATCAGCCACAGTAGAGTTGCCACCCTCTATCAGTGGCACTGCAGACTGTCGGATCCGGGCATCCTTTTGCCGTAGGTTCTCTGCGGCTGGAAAGCTGATGCATAAACAGCCCGGTTGTGCCGGAGAGACAGCAGGCCACTTGAGCTGCTGCTCGGAATGCTGTACTCATTGTTTAATTCAACATGCCGAAGAGTTAAGAAAACTTCATTTCTCTAATTGGTGACTCTATTCGGCGTATGTTCTCGATAGCTTGAAACCGAAATCATCTGTTTCGGATGACACCAGAATCCTCTCTCACTAACCTCTAGCATCCAGCTACACATTCCGTCAACGCTATGATTGTGTGAGACGTCGCTTCGCTATTTCCATTAGATTAAGCGATGCACATTAATTATGGTAACATTTTTGCTTGTCATCCTGATTAGGAAAGCGGCAGATTTGCTGATTCCCTCAACTTTTGTAATCAATTCTAGTAGATTTTTACTTCGTCCATCCGGCTGCCTGTTCTAGAGTCCAACTCTCTACTGATTCTTCGTATGTCCCTTAGATATCCTTGTAATATGTCGTCTGGTTGCAACCGGAAGAACAACCGTGTAGTCGAGAGCTAGACCCAGTTTGACCTAGAGCTTGGACCTATCGCACCATCCTTATGATGGTTGCTTGATTTTCATGTTAATCCAATTCGGAATATTATAAACAATAAGTTTCTGGCGATCAGTTTCTAGTAAGCTCTGCCAGTTTGCGTTTGGGAAACTGTCACTAGATCTTGCTTTAAATTGGAGTCACACTGTACTACCTTAATTTCATCAGTAATAAAAGATTTCAACCCAATTGTCAGATAGTTGTAGATCACACCACTGAGCTGCTTAGCTACGGAGTACGTATGCATGTCATGGCGAAGCCAAACTGGTCTCCGTGACGCTCAAACAGCAGAAGCAGGAGAATATACCATTTCTAGGTGGGTTTTAGAGTAAATATACATTGCCTTAAGCAAGAGTGCACTTCCAAGAAACTGTCATTCTCATCATCCGGAAATGTCAACATGAAAAATTCCATTTGTATGTTCATTGAAATTTACCATGGATATCTATATCATCCCATTTCTACGGAAGTCCTGAGACCTGTCTTGCGCTTAGGTCGTGATCAACACCAATGGTGATTTTACTGCCCTAATTCTCATCAACTTTGGTCTACATTTTATAAGAAATCAGTGGAGTCAACATATTCCCACCGGTTCAACCGCGACTTAGATAAGCTATCAGCCTCCGTACTGTTTCAGCGATGCCTGGAATTCCCCCTTGGTACCTAATTTTCTGATATGCGTCGGTTGTTATTATTGACTCGTCTCGCTTCGTTAGCATTCAGGGGTCCAAATGTAACCTAAGCCTCACGCTCAATCACAGATGTTATCTTCCTATCCTTTGTGCTGCGCCTTGGAGTCAACATCATCCAGGTCGAGCTAACGGGGCTCCAACACCGACCACTACTACGTCATCAAACAAGGTTTTAATCAGCTATGTGGCGAGTGGAAAAAGGCAAGGGTATCACAGTGCTTTGTCCCTGTAATCGGAACGGCAAATATCCAAGACTCGGGCATAGTAATCACCTGTACATATGACTCCGTTGCGCTAATTTTAATTGCATTCACAATGTCCCCCTAAGATAAATCCGACAGAATGAAAAAAGAGAATCGTAACCGCAACCTTCACTATACACCACTCAAGTTGGAAGAATAACGATACCTAGCCACCGTATCCATAAGCAGAACAAATATGCGCGTGTTCGTATCACAGTGACCAACCATTTTCTGTCAGGCGCATTAATCGAGGTCGATGCGTTCCAATTACATCCTACAAAATGAGTGACTACTTGATGCAAACCGTGCAATGAATCAGAAATGGTACTCAAAGATAAACAAATTGTAATTGTTGAGCATATTCGTAGCTCATGGTGTAGATGCGAATTTTACAAACGTTTCATTGCCAGAGTAGGCAACATCATCCGTGTGACTTCAACGGTCTGGTTCGCGGAGTCTCATAAGCGGCTTTGAGATCCAATTGCTTATTGCTTGAGTTATGCAGAACTCACAAGTTGTTTCCTTAAGGCAGTGGTTCCCAACCATTTTGAGGCCGTTACCCCCAAAGCGGGTTCACTATAAGCAGTTACCCCACAAACTTTCTGAAGCCAATTATCTAATTACTATCGCACTTTTTGCTTTAAAGTACGGAAAGTGAATACCATATGTAATTACTTTTGATCATGTAAATAGAGAAAACCCCATTTTGAGCAATTTATCATTAAATCAAGTGGTCATGAGTAAACAGTATCTTGCATATTTGGTGCGGTTTCGACTAATGCAGATCGCAAGTCGTGTAGTGGTGTTCAGTGATTCACAGAACAACCACTCTTCTTTAGAGTCGTCGCCTTTTATGCACCGAACATAAGCCAGTAGCTCGAGACAAGATGTCACGTGGGTCCGCTCATCTGAGTGTAGTGCGAAGAAGATATGACATTCTTTCATTAAATACCACGTCCAAAGTATTCTTGCTTATGTCCTGAATGCGACTTTGATGATGCTGTTAGAAAGCGATATCGCACTTACTTTTCCGCATGTTGGTGTACACCAGCGGTTCTTAACCTCTTTGAGGCTGTTAGTCACAAATCGGGTTCACTATAATCACCCCCCGCAATTTCCATTTCAAACGCTAACCGACGAATAACCATAGCACATTTTGCTTCTAATTACGGGAAGTGATCGCCATTTGGAATTACTCTCGATTAATAAGAGAGGACAGTTATTTTGGCACATTGTATTCAATCAAAAGGAGATATATATCAGTGAGACGGTTGATATTGCTTAGCGTTAAAAATTTCTGATATATTTGGTGCAGTTTCGGCCAATGCACATCGTAACTCGTGCTCCAAGTTCATTCGCTTTCTTGCTTTTCATTGTCACCTTTGTTGAAAATCCATTTTCACATCTATAACTTGTTGCGAATGATAACAATTTTCTCAATGCTCTTTCCAATATCAATAAATACTCACTACCAGTTGTGTGCTTTGGAAATTTATTTTCAATTCGCTATCTTCGCGCATTTCTAGGAATTGTGCTTTGACTTCGATTCCAGTATCCGGAAACATTTCTTCATCCGCTGTATAGGGACTTTGCGCCCAGGCATTTACTTGGCGGTTTTCCAAATCAGGTACATATTTCCTAATAGAATGCACACCTGATGAGAAGTGGTAAGTTATATCATCTGTGAAGGTGCATTTCTTCCAACGAGCACCATTGTTAGTTCTGGAAGCATCGATACGTCGTCATTCGTAGTCTGTGTTGGTAAAGCTGCAATTTGCGAAGAAAACTGGTAACTCTATCCTGAGCAGTTAAAATATTACTCATATTTCCTTGCAAGCTGAATTTCGGTGCATTTATTTCTGCGAAGGAATCCGCAAGATATTCTACTCTGGAAATAAATACGTCTACGTTTGTTATCATGACGTGTAACCCCTTCCCCTTATGCGGCTTCTTCCTTTTAAGAAACATTACAATTTCTTCTCGAGCACTCAATGCAACACTGTCTCATGATAACCAACACACTTCTGTGTGCAATAACAGCACATCGAATTTGTCTCCAAATTCATTGCACAGCTCTTTGCAAACTTGTATAGGTCGTATTACCGCCGATGACATTTACTATTTTCACTAGATTGGTTAACGCGTCCAACAAGCAGATGTAAGATTTTTCTCTGCTAAAGTATAACGATGTATGATGCAGTGACTAAAGGTGGCGTTCGGAGAAAATTTTTTGACTAATATTTGGAATCTAGAACGGACCCCCCAATATGGATGGTGGTCAGTCTGTACAGACACCCACCAACTTCGAGCAGTGTAGGTCCTTTTCCTCGACGGAATCCTTCACTGTTCGAAAGACATTTTTGCCATGTGTAGTTGTGCTAAATGATTCTGATACTAAGTACTCTTCTTTGAATCCGTCGCCCCTTTTGTACCGAACACAGACAAGTAGGTGGGAACAAGTTGCGTCGTCGGTCGACTCATCTAACTGTATTGCGAAGAAGGGACTTAACTTTATTTCGTTGAGCACCGTGTTCAAATTCTTCTTGATCATGTCCACGCTACGACTTTTGAAGATATTGTTAGAAAGTCATCTCATACTTATCTTTACAATACTAATATTAATAATACTAATAGTAAGGTATATTTCTTATGGTACCGAGAAACCGAGCCCACAGATGGACTGATCATGTTTACATGTGCAACGCGACGGTGTCAATGGTTTCGGTTTTATAGGGTTACAATAAGGATGTTTTTGCGAATATTTTCATTTGGGACTTTTGTCGCCGTATGCTACCGGTTCGCGGGCATTCTCATTTGGTTGTTTTCGGTGCAGCTTGGTGGTGCCATGAGGGCGGCGGTTTGATGGGGGAGAGTATGGCAAGGCTGAAGCAGTTAGAGTCACCGATCAAAATCACATGAATAATACACAATCTTACTTAATAGAATGGACTAATAAATTTAGAGCTATTTGTGAGCATAAAGTTAGGATTTGCGAAAATAAGAAAAACACTATGCGTGTTAAGGTAACCAGTGGATTATCAAATTCAAGTTAGTTTAGCGGAATAATATAGACAGTATTCACGTAGTAGGGAGTTAAGGCATGGCGTTGTGTCTAGACATTCCTGGGTCTAATTACGGACTTTAATTAATCGTAAGAAAACAAGGTTGCAAAGAGGTCTCGTTTCGGTAACTCACATCAGCCAAATACGTTTACATACACAACGGGATACGCATAAGCTAATGAATGCTGAAGCGAAAGTAGGAGAGAGTCCGAATTTATTCGGACGAAAGTTACATTGATCGGGTTAATTGGTAAGGCCTGTGTTGTCGAAAAATGCGGACCTTGTTTGCCCCCACTTGACACAGTTCGCTGACCACTTTGCGACGCAAATTGGGTCAGCAGAGAAGTGATGCCACCTTTGGTCTCATCAGTGTTCCACGCGGATGGATCCTTATCACGGCCACGGCAGTGTGTGAGATTGCAGTAGTATCCTCTGCTTGCAAAGCTCCGGTTACGTTAACTTGATCGCTATCGATTTCGCAATCTTAAAGAGCCGTTTCTTAATCCTCTTAGAATATCGTTTTGGCACGGTATATATATATATATATATATATATATATATATATATTGCAACCGTCTATGAATAGACATAGAGCCATCAGAAACCATGGAACACAAAATAAGGTACAGCAATTGTAAAAGAAAACACAACACAACACATTAAAGTCCATGCTTTCGTCAGAGGGCGAGATACTACCTGGTTGCCCAAGCCGAAGTAGGGTCTTGACTTAGGGGATACCACCCCGAGCATTTGGCTGAATAGCCTGCCCGCAAGGCAGCGGAGCGAATTTAGGGAATCGCGCCCATTGGGAGCCGGTGACTGATTGCTCAGTTCATACGCCATTCGTTTGTTCCTTTGTCAAACAGGGGCCCAGTGCTCCCCATTTGACACGGTGTAGACAACGTTGAAAGCATCATTGGTCAGAGTTTCGTGTCCACTTTGAATCAGATGTTCAAGGATGGAACTTTTGATACTTCCGGCAGTGCATTTTCGTAGAGACCCGGGACAGTGCTCAGCTATCCTTGTTGACAGACGCCTGGTCGTATGTCCGAGGTACTTAGCACCACAGGTGCAAGTAAATTGATATACCACGTACGATTCGGACTTGGCCGATAATCTGTCTTTAAGGCGCTGTGTAATAAATGGAGTGCTCTCAGCAAGAACGTGTGGATTTGCGGCTGGGTATGTTCTTGTCACTGCAGCGGAAAGTCTTCTGTTCAGTAGATCGAAAGCGATGTCACCCTTAAACGGAACCGTGAGAAACACATCCTTTTTGGGAACTGTGATGACAGGTTCACTGCATTCACGAACAACAGCAAGGTTTTTCATAAAAGTAGAGGGATAACCGTTTGAGAGCAACGTTCTAAATATCTGTCCTTTCTCGTCTGCTACCGTCTCGGGACTGCAGATTTTGGAGGTTCGGTAACACATGCAGCGGACTAAGTTACGTTTATACCTCAGGGGCACGAAACTTAGAAAGTGCGTGTATGGTCCAACCCAAGAATCCTTCCGAAAGACCCTTCTCTAAAGAGAGCCGTCTTCCCGTCTCATCAATAGTACCTCCAGGAACGACAGCTTTCCTTCTTTTTCGGTTTCTTTGCTGAACTTCAATGTTCGGGTAAACCAACTAAATCAGCACTCGAATCACACAGAACGAACATGTCACCCATATACCTGCAATAGAAACCCAGTGAAATAATAACAGGTTGGCAGCTATAGAACACGCAACATGTAATTCTCCATGTGAGAAGCAGTCGGTGCATAGATCTAATCCGCACACTTCAAAAGACTGGCTCTGACCTTTGTTGATTGTGATTACAGTCTCTTAAATTGCAATGGGTTGCTGTGGCTCAGTGTGGTTAGGTTGAATATGAAATAAAATAAAATTCTTACCTTTATGCAGATATGGAGAATGTCAGGTTTGCCGACACGTAACATATAACTGTCTATGTGAGTAGCAGTCCGTGCGTAGATCGAGCTCGTACTTTTCGAAAGACTTGACATGAGCATTGTTCATTGTGACTACAAACGCGTTGCTGTGGCTCATTGTGTTTAAATCAACATGAAAGAAACGAAAAACCTCCCCTTTGCAATAGTAGTAGTTTCAGGAAACTTGTAGGTATGCAATCTTGTCTGCTGTTCCGATTTCTGCTTGAAGGAAAATGTTAGAACACAAATTCTCACCTCTGTAATAGATTCAGTTTCATGGCACGTGTTGATATGCAATATCGTGTGTCGTTCCGTTGTCTGGTTAAATGAAAATGTTAGATAAGCACAATCCCACCTGTGTAATAGATTTAATTTCCCAACACCTGTGAGTAGACCACATTTGTTGTTGTTGTTGTTGTTATATTGTCTGTGCACATACGGAGATTGGCAGGATTGCCAAGTCTGGAAAAATTTTACCTTTGTAATAGATGTCGTTTCACAGCTCTTGTGGGGCGTACAACATTTTTGTGTTGTAACGATGTTGGTGCACATATGGAGTTTGTCAGATTTGTCGACTCCAGAACTCGCAACATGAAATTGTCCAGGTGAGAAGCAGCTGGTTCCTAGAGCTAACCCGCACACTTCACTGTTGCGTCGTGATGGGGCGACACCGGTGTTATAATCGGGTGTTTTGGTCACTGTTCCGTAGCCGAGGGAGGATTCGGCTAGTCCATTTGCCCAATTTCGCCAAGTGCGTCTCATACGAAAAAGTACGTAATCCATGGACGAGCATCAAACTGAAGTGTATCAATACTTTTATATGTGTCTGTTGTATCGTATTTTGATTTATAACATGAAACAGCTCTCACAAACAAGTTATAAGTGCTCTCACTCTACCTACGTGTGAACCGTTTGCTGCTTCGATATTGCCCGTCGCTTCCCATCGCACCTCCTTAATTCCAGTCGCGTGGGTAGACACTCGACTAACTAGAGCGAATCGCGGCTCTTATTCCGCAAGTCCAAAAGGTATATGACCACTGGAAGCATAAGGTCTCCTTGGGATTCCTGTAGAGGTAACGTTGACCGAAGGGGACAATGTACGAGGCACCGATTTCTCATCTTTACCAGTGAACTCAGCGAGAACAGGTTATCTAATTTCGAAATCAGTATTTGCTGTCCCGTTTTTGATTACTGCAGGCATCCGTTCACCAATGGCACGACTAGTTACAATTTTGGATTATACCAAAAGTTTACCCACATTGAACAGAACCGGACACAAGGCAGTATTGCTCTCAATTTCGCAGTCTGCCAGCTATCGCAGGCATCGTTTCAATGAAATGTTTAGAGCTAAAGAAACGTCCATTGGTGGCGTATGCATATGGTCAAGCTGGGGGTGGCTTGAAAATGAACTGGTGGTTTAATCGCATAGCGGAATGAGTTTGTGGTCAAAACCCGAATCATAGTCTTATTCAAAGAATTTCATAAAACTCTGCATTAGAGGGTCATGCGTGTACCGAATAATTTCCATTATATGAAAGCGCTCCTCAGGAAGCGCATTAGAAAAATTCACGAAGTAAATGGGCAAATAAAATAGTGCTGACGCACAAATTTTATTTCTAGGTTTCAATTATCATACCATAGTTTGTGTGGCTTGAAATAGAAATACCATCTCTCAGGGCCCCACTTTTAATCACTGCATGCATTTATGTATTGGCTTCCTACTTGGACTCCTTGAGTAGAGAAAAACGATCTATGTGCATAAATCGGCGCTCTGTAGTAGGGCTGGCTTGCCTTAAGGATGTTACTTCGTTATGAGAGCAACTGAAACGGGAAAATTCTCAGCAGCAGAGAGATGGCGACCGCCTTTTAGGATCATTTTACACGTTATTACATCCGTCTCTAAGTCGTCATTGATCAGACACATACAGATATTGGCGTTTCGTGCCTGGATGATAGTAGGAGACTGAACCCGCAAGGGACGCATCCGTAAAACGGGGATAAACACCAAGTATCACCCGAGAAAAGACACTTTTTCTCTCGCACAAAACACGGCGATGATTATGAGAACAGTCGGGGGTGACACGGCGCAAGCGAACATTTTCCCTTGCTGAATTCTGGCGTACATGGTGAACCACGGGGAATGGGACAATATTGTGATACTAAGAATAAGACGAAGAAATACTTCCCCAGAACTGCCAAGCTCCAGTACCGTTCCTCTTAGTGGTGATCGATCAGAGCAAGTAAACTGTCAAATACTAAGAACCCTAGATGCAGCCGGAATTATTTTTTTGTGTCAACATAACTAATACTAGGTGTATCCGTTCCAACAAACGAGACATCCACTCAACTTCGCTATTCTTGCTGGAGGTTACATGGCACGCGTTTCCATCTGTGTCCAGGGGTTGTGTAGTGTGTATTGTTGGGCGCCCATTCCTCGAGCGCATGCAACTGCGGTTCTACAGTGTTCCTCTCCTTTGGGATTTATTATGGCCTGCTGCCAGCGGGTTGCCGTTTCGTATCCTGGCCTTTCCAAGCTACTGATTACTCGTGCACTAGTGTCCACCACCACATGACATAGCAAATCGATGCATCAAGTTAGATCAAATGAAGTCAAGATAGAAACACTTAAGTTTTTGTCCTTTCACACAGCCGCCTGTAGATTTGTTAAAATAGCGCAATCGAAATACAAAATTAGAGCAGAAATCCGCGTATATGTCATTTGAGTGGAAGGCCCCGCATCACAGAATATTGAACGTAGATTGCTGGATTATCATCGGGAGTTGAATACTACTGACAGAAAACTTATAAGGCACCATGTTTTTCTCTCGTCGCAAAACATTCTCTTGATGTTGTGCTTAAACTTGTCCATGAATTTATTTTCAAAATTAGCTAATGGTTAATTGGTGCAATTTCTCCTGCAAAAAGCAATGCACTGAGACTATTAATAGTCTTGAAAATAGTTTGACTGAAGAAATTATCAACAGCGTTCCGAAAAAAAACTAATTACTCTACAGTTTATAGTACAAAAGCTTCGATGCAGTGAAAAGCGCGGTGGCCCCTATAAAAGGAAACCCTTTCGTTAGGTTGCTTCTGTGTATCACTCATCTATATTTACTATTAAGACGGGCATGAGGTAGCTGCTTTGCATTTGACACAAAAGACGAATTAATTAGCTTCTTCTAAGAAGCTTGCTTTGGCGCAAACACTTGCGTTGCAGCCTATCGTAAGTCGACTCTAGTGTAATGCAGATTACGTCGTCAGTTACTTTAATGTAGGAGTTTGCCATCCACAAACCTTAATAAGGTGCAGCAGATGTGTAAATTGTTCACTACTCGAAATGAGGCGTATTGAAGCGGTTCACTCAAGCAGCCTTGCTTTCAAATAGTTCCTGCTTCAAAAATTTCTACCAAATCCTACAACGCTGACGTCACCTCGAACGTCTGCAGTCAAGTTGTTCAGCTCTTTGAGCACTGCAACAATGGTATTTTCTTTACGTGTTCACACATGCGCTCTTAATCTTTAAACGCCAGATCTAAAAATGCTATGTTGTAACTCCTGATGTATCAATGGCGCCGCCACCAATTTATTAGATCGCCAGTGTCCACATGACGATGCTTTAATTTTTCGGGTGAAACGCGGCGCTTCTTACCATCTGTCGAATCTTTGTTCTTGATGGAGAAACGGTTTACTAAGTACACGTGAATCAACAGAAACGATGCCACATCTAATGACGAATCGATTCAATATATGCAGCTGGTACGTGTCCATTAATCGCGTGTTTAGGCCCATGAAGTTTTGATCTGATTCAAGTTAATATGCAGCGAAGATACTTGAAGTAACTCCACCAACTGTCCAGCAGTCAGCAAAAGCGCTAAGATGGACTAGCATAACCTTGGCACCCCATGCGCTAATCCATTGGTGCTTTGTCTCAATTAGCTATGTGGTTGGTTTCTTGGAACTATCTGTTGCATCCGAATGTACGCTCCATTACCATCCTTTTTCACGATCGTTTGAAACATTTTCAGGAATGTTGGGTTACTCAAATCTGACGGTGGACCACAACAGAAACGCAGATATACAAGAGCCACGATGACCCGATACATACGATGATCCAACTCAAATTGTGGTCCCGAATGTGATCGTTCGTTACCCGGTCAACTGGAATATTTGTTAAACAGAATGTAAAAATATGGTCAGTGTTAATGAAGCCAAGTGGGAAATTTATAAAACCCGAAAAGCAAGTAGCCTATCCATTCAGACTGCCAGACGGTCTATCCTTCACTTACGGAGACACACATCTGGGTAATGCACTCGGGTGTTTTGCTAGTCGGTAGTCGCCTATTCGGAACCTTCATAGTGGACTATAACAGAAACACGTAGCCTCAGAGATCTTAGCCGGTTACCAAGGCGGACGGCATGATTCCGCGGTGAAATATCGCTTTAACGGACTTATTCGACTTATCATCCTACGTGATTCTGCAGCAGACAGGCCACGGATGAAGCATAAATTTAGCTATAACTGACGTCACGGCTGTGTGCCAAGCCAGTAATAGTGTTGTTTTGAGATTGCCTCAGTATCGCGCTTAAGTCGTTACCGGTCACTGTTGCAGGGTGTCAAACAACAAGTCCAATGGGAAGTGATGGCCGACCACTGCTTCAATATTTGTGATTTATCTAACAGCAGTTCTTGAGTTAACTAAATTCGCGTATCGTCATCCAAAATGATAATAGACTGCTTTTCTGCACGAATAAGAAGTTTGCATTTCGCGTTTATCCGCATGTTACTGTTAAGCGGAAATCGGAACTGTGTGATTTCCTTTCAATTGGGTATCTGAGCTGACATAAATTACATCCTGCAAATCCAATATTTCAAAAACTCCAGTTCGGGGATTCCAGTGAGGCGTTGGCTATTCAGACTGGCTGCGGCTCTTCGCCGCTCATTTCTGTCGATAAAATGCAGTAAGATTAAACAATCTCAGCACATACAGTGCGCCCCAAAACACTTTATATAGTTGCTGATAGCGGCTGGTGCAAATGGAATTGCATTCAGACATAAAACTATGAACGGAATTAACTAATGCTGTCCCTGGATCACACAACCAACCCCATCCAAACATCTAGCGTCCGGATGGTGTCCTGGTCTGTGAAAGTCACGTAATTCACATGCTGGCAAAGTGTCAACATGCTAATTAACATGAGACTACAGGTACCCAGGTGCTAAAAGTCTTGTCAGTTTGTATGCCACGACACGTTCGTAACACGCTGCGTTTATTGAGGGCAGTTGGACCGAGGAAAAACGCTAAAAGTGTAAACCCGACGGTGTGCAAATCAGCTTTCTTTCTTCTATTGGGACGGACAACATGGTTTATCTAGTTCGTGGACAAAAGGAGTCTTTTCGGCTAGGTCAAAGGTGACACGGACGAACAAGTGTAGTAAACATCCATGTGAGCATGCTAGATGAATTTGATTGCAATCGACGGAAGCGAGTAGTTGCATCGAAAACTCGAATCTGATCTAGGCTCCGAATTTTTGAGTTACGGGGAATCGGCGCAAACTAAGCGGACCTAATCGGGATGCTAATTACAACCACAACGTGTCACTCAATGATTTTTAAAGAATGGTTGCCGGATTGGACATATGAAAGCTGACCTTGCAACCAAAATGGCATAATTCAGCCAATGAGTATAGAGCGACTTCCAGTAGCTGGACTAACCATTTGAAGGCTTTCAAACACAATTAGGAGGCCAGGGCAAGTAAATACCAATGTTCACGGCCAAGCTAACCCGTTGACCCAACCTTCCACGACTTGAAGTATGAATATTTGAGTTCTATGAGCCTTCTTAGTAAGCATCAGCACGGTTTTTTGAAAGGTAGGTCGTGCACTACCTGTCAGTCAGATTACCTTGATCTAGTGAGATAAACGTGCTGGACCACCTCCCTCCTGGAAGTTTCACTTTGCACTGACCCGCAAAATATACACACTGTCGCGCATAGAAATTGTCTATACACTATGAAATAAGAAAGAGGAGCGCTTTTTCTCCGTAAAATATGTGTTAATATGGAACAAACTTCCATCGAGTATTAGAAACTGCACTACCTATCCGCAATTCACACTGACTGAGACACTAAATTTATGAGAAAGGTCCTGGATAATTTGAAAGTCACCAAATTCCTTCAATAGTTTAACTGAATTTATCGCTCGCCCTACGTCCGCGGAGAATACTACAGACAATAATGCTATCTCGTTGACTTAAAACAAAAAGTGCCACACTTGATTGATCCGCATGACAGAACGGGCTGAGGCTTCGTCACCCATAATCTATGCATAAAACAGCACTTTAAAAACACACTTTAAAAACACTGTTAAAACAGTTGTTACCCAGTCTGATGTTCTATTTACTATTTTGCCACACCGGAACAGAGCCCGTTGGAGCATGGAATTGCGAGTGAAACCCATCGAGGGAATACCCTGCATGAAAGCAAGTCCCCTGGGGACAGTCCCATGGATGACCGTATTACTTTACTTGAACTTCCTTGAAACCTACATTTATTATTGTTCCCAGTTTCCTAATCTCTCTACTATTTCAAACTGCTACTTACTTCAAATAACCACAGGGGAACCATTGAACAAAACATGTAAAATCAACCATATTACGTGATCATGTTGTACATGTCGACAAGACCACTCAATTGGTCTGTGCCTCGCACTGTCGAGGAAGAAAATGTTTATTTATTTATTTAAACGTAGCTTCGGCACATGGTTTGAAGAGATTGCCACTCGCCTCTTCTCTTCCATCATAAGACCAATGCTAGAGTACGGTACGTCCACCTACTTTCCGATTACCCGAGGCGAGGCACAAAAGATCGAACGGGACCAACACGTTGCTCCCTCAAGGTCATCCCCACACACGCGTGACGTGTGTCCTCCTGCTTCATTTGGATTATTCCCCTCTATCCTCTCTCCATCTTCTCGCAGCGTTGTCACTGTACGCTCATTCGAACCGGATTTACCAGCCCTGCACAGTGATCCATCATACGTGGAAATATCTTCTACGATTAGAGCCTGGTCCATTACTAACCGTTTGCACTGGCATTCGCAATTAAGCGCAAGCGGTTAACTCAATAATAATAATAATAATAATAATAATAATAATAATAATAGGATATTTCTCTTGATGAAAGAAAAGGTGTCTATAGCGGCAGAGATCAAGTTGTACAGAAAAACCCATGCTCTTGAATGGGTGACATACATAGGTGGAGTATTGTGATATGCGTTTCACGTATTAACATTCTGGCGAATGGTTGAGGCCAAAGCCTAGTTATGAAAACATTGGTGATTATGTGATTTTGGCCCCTCTTGGAATATCTCATTGAGGAATTTTTCCCATGTGAATACAGAGCTTAGGGTAGTTAGATCAAGGTAATTGGTGAGTCTGCTCCTATATGTTGCCACATTGTCACATGACTTGAGTGTTATTGGTAGTTTAATCCACAATGAGCCGATTGCCTTTCCGTGTGACACCATTCGATACAGAATTCTCGAGGCAGTCAGAAAAGCCTAAGCTTATTCCGATCCAGCGTTTCTCAACACAGCTGTGAAACAATTTGTGATCTCTCAATCTGTGTTCAGCAATGTTTTCAGATTCAGTTGGCAGGTTCCAGTCACTCGCCACTCCTTGTGACCGTGTCAGCCAGTGCGCCTGCATAACTCACCACATGGACCGCGCGACCGCGCCGACCACTCACTTAACCTTGCAAGCACCACGCTCTCGAAGCTGGATAAGTACCAAACGTTAACCAACCCACTGGGTCAGGTAAGGATACAGCTTTGAATGGCAGAAATGCGAAACCGAAAAGGCTCCAAGCGAAACGAATTTGCGGGTTAGGAAAATGTCATCAAGTAGTTAACATCGGTCTGGCTTGCTCGCACTGTTTAGAATGGTTTCATACGAAATGTGCAAATGTGTCCCAACAACAGGTACGAGAGCGAACTAGCTCCCGAGGCGCACTTTGGTTCTGCACTGCGTGCTCCACCATCCCACTCGTTAAGTGCTTGCTTATCCAACCTCATAAATGCGACCGGCTAACCGCAGAAGCCGAGCAGAGGATAAACGATAAGATTACTTCAGATGAAGCGAGTATGCACCACGGAAGCGTAACGGATTCTAAACAACGAAATGCTGCACAATCCGCTTCCCCTAAACCGCAATCAGCCACATGCCCATCACCGTTGTTTACTCCAACTTTGGTAGAACGCCGGGCCAAAAATAACCGACCGGAGGACGCTATCCGCACGGCAACGAAATTCAGGCACAAATCGAAACGTCTGGTTAAGCGAATTCCATTAGACCTGGCATCTAGCATTAACAAGGATGAAGCCGGCGAACAACAACCCTCGGTACCTGTAGCTCAAATGTCTCTTGTCGAGACAAAGCCCTCCGGAACATCAGTTGCAAATGCAGAGATTGTTGCGATGGTCCACTGGGAGGCCGCCATTGCGACTTCTGTTACAAACACCGTTAAGGCGAACATAGGGACAAACAGCAAACAATCTACACTTGTCAGCAGATCAGTACAAACGAGTACCATACCTTGTAGATCAACGAAAAAGGAATCCAACAAAAAGCGCCCGGGCGGTTGTATGCTCAAGTGTCCCTGAATCTACCGCCATCACATTGCGGGATAAGTTATTAGACGACTAAGACCAATGGAACTCATTGTGCGTGCAGACGAGTGTCAAAGCCAAACCCATAAAATTATTACTAATTAATCGTCATCCGAACTCGGCACACTATGGAGAATCCAGACTTATTCGAGTAACACTAGAATCGTCCACCGACGTAGAAAACGTTTTGCTCTCCGCAAACGCGTTAAAACACGGAGCCTGTGGGATACGCATCTATCCTGATGTCCCTTGGATCGCGCGACAATCAAAAAGCAACACCGAAGAGGGACACGACAAGTAACATCTCCTAAACACAATCTTCATACATGGTGTGCCAGAACATCCATCTAACGATGTTCAAAAACGGGAAAGCACGATTTAGAACAATAATGGTTCATTAATGAAACACTTTCTTTGGATAATATTGTGGCGCTGTTGCTCACCAGAATACCTCTCTCACCAAATTATAGAGGATGCGACCCTAGAATCCTAAAATTTGTGGTTTATTCAGTGTTTGATGACATGGAAGACAACGTTAAGGTACATCGAAAACAGAAGAGACCCTGGAACACTTCCTTGGATCACACCACTTGTGATTTTTCTACTCGTGGAAGTATTGCTTAGTATTTCAACTGTCTGATGCCGACCAAAAAGGTACGAGGCTATACAAGAATTGAAATTGCCAGATATACCAAATGAATGCACATTCAGTTGAAGATTTCCATGTGGTACCCGATCGAACGCTCTACACATAACGAGAAATAGGATGATCAGACGCTTACCACGGTCAACGTAACGAGTAATGAAGTTTCGAACTTGTATTTGACATGTACTACATGACGGTGTTCTCAGAAATCCGGGCTGGGAAGTATTGATCGAATTCCTGGACGATAAGAATTCAACAATTTTGGCTTTTATTCCCCTTTCCATTGTTCTACACAGAATGGAGTTATGGCTGATGGGCCGATAACTCGTCTGTAATTAAGGTGGACCATTTTTACATCGTGGTGAAACCAATACCAATTTCCACACATCCCCAGACTTCATGGATAACGTAAAAAGATTTTGAAGCAGTATGGGGATATCAAGGCCGCCGAATTTGAGCATAGCAGACGGTATTCCATCCGGGCCGGAATAAAGGCTCGTTCGCATCGACTATACCAGAGTTCTTATGTCCGACTGCACAAATTCAGCAGTCTAGATGTAATCTGCAGGTTTTTTGAGGATGTTTACCATTGGTATTGCGCACAGCTCTGTGAAAATTGATGCGACTTATTGATTGCAAACCTCACACATCTTGGCCGGGTTTGTAGAAAGGTTGTTGTTGGGTAGTATAATGGGTAGTATATCATGCTTGAAGTTGCTCCTGTGCTGGAATAGTCTAGTCATTTTCTTTGGTTTATTGCAGGAGGTTAAAACATTGGTCTCATCTCTGGGAACTTTTAAGGACCGATTTGTTTCTATGGATGACATTGTGAACAAGGACTGCAAAGAAATCATGTACCCGAAAAATTTGTTCTAAGCCTGCATTCGAGAAGGTTGCACTACTTTAAAGCACATAGTCCGAGTGTCAGGCTTCGGTACAAATTCAAACACAACGCCTGACGCATTTGCCAAATTGCAGCTACCCATGTATACTAATTCATACATTCAACCAAGCAATTATGTAGTACAGTAAAACTGAAACCATTTCACGTGGTAAATTAATCCCCTGTGAATAAGATAGCTTCAACAGGCACTCAGTAATCCAAAAGAGAAGATGGCATTTTACATTTGGATCGTATTTTCCTTGCCATGTACATCAAACATCCATGGCTTCAAACGATTTCTCTTTAGCTCTACATCCGATTCGATGTGCATATGGCTTTTGGGAGTCAACAGAAAATGATCCGCATGTGTACCCAGGAGGAGACACCATTTTTGCCACGGCACAGCTGGGTCCGTTTTTGATCAATACCCCACTGCATTGCTGCTGTCCTCTGTTGGAAGAGACAATGCGTTTCAGTAAAATAGTTAACAATGGATAACTTCCCAGGTAACTGAGTATATGTGAAATCAAGGCTAGAGTAAAATAAAAGTCTGAGATCACCCTAACCGATGTGGCACTTCAACGTGAGGATTGTCGGTTTTAGGTTGTAGACCTCTCAGGTGCAAATAACATTAGTTGTTCGTGCAACCAATTGAAATCCCGTGTGGTTGGGTTTTGACACAGGCAGCGCCTGGCACAGAGGTCACAACCGAACTATATGGGGCCCACTCATGAGTAGGGGATTTAAAGGTACTTACTTGAGAGTTGGTCTCACAGAGTCGTTCCAAATCGGTTAGTCGTTCACATATCCAGAAAAGCAGTAAAATACACTTTCAACCTGCTGTGCTCAGTTTGTTGTTGGTGGAAGGCGCAAGTTACGACGCACCGTAAGTGAGCAGACTACTGGCATGCCCATATATGACTTCTTGTTTCCACTTAGGTTAGTTAGAGTGCTCTTTGTGTGTACGCGTCAAAACAATTGCGTGCGAACATAATGGGCGACATGAGTTGCGTTCTCACAGAAATGTATCGACTCCGACACAATCCAATACGTTGCACCACCATTGCGGAAGAGGCAAGTATTTTGCGGAACTGCACTCTTCAATACACCAAAAATTTTCAATTTTTCGGCTTGAGGTAGCCACGTAAATATACTTCTCGTGGAAAACCAAAGAGCTAAAAAGTGGCAACCATGCTTCTTGTCAACAAATGTTTCAAACTCCTCGCTATTCTGATATATTCGATCCACCCTCTCGATGCTCGTTAAAAGACATCTTATCTACGACTTCCGGCTCAAGGGATAGTCGGTTCTATTCATCATAGGAAATCGCTTGACTAACAATTACAATCATGGACCCAGATCTATAGCTGGTCTAAAACCATACTAATTGGTCGCACTGCGTCTCTGTACAAACAGTTGTTTTTAAGCGTTTCGCTTCTACCAAACCCCAAGTAGGTACAGTAAAGTTGGTATGGTGTAGGTATATAACGGCCTCCACCGTGATCGACGGAAGCAGTTCTTAGACGATTAGTGGTATCCAACAGACGCACGACCGGGAGTCTAATACACCAACTTGCTGTGGAATAAATTGGTTCAATCCATGGTACCACTTCATACACTTACAATTTACCTCAAATGGGACGCATCTGTTTCACTTCAAGCCGCTCACCTGTTGGGCACGTGACACGGATGTGAATGACCTTATGAAAGCTGGTAATGGTGGACCGATTTCACCTCCACCTGCCAGTACAGACCAGCACGTGGGCGGAATGTCTGTGTGTCTGAAATGGCGATTGATCGGAGACAGCTGGGTCCGTCAGCGGGTCCAGATACGGCCTATTGCAGGAGAGGCGGAAGCACAGCTACGGGAATCGCCATTCAAAATAGCGATGGCATAAAGGAAATGTTTCCGAAGTGAGATGAAAGACGTAAGAAGTATCCCGTTCAGTCAGAAATAGGGGACTTTAAACGCAGTTGCTTGGGGGGAGGGTTTCGCAAAGATTCCAAATCAGATTGTCCAGTACTTTTCCGGAAAAACGCAAGACAACCGTTTCGTCCTAACAGAACTTGACAGAGGCGCCCATCCATCGGGTTCGTCCGAATCTGCATCCGCGACCACCAGCGGTTTGCACTGAACCGCATCGAAAGCTGCCGTTTAGTGTCATTTGGCCTGATTTATGTAGGAGAAAAACCAGCTGCCTGACACTACTGAAGCAATCATTTACATTTGTGAAATGTTAGGTTTTTGAAATATTCGAAGCACGACATCACTACCCAGGCTATATTGGTAATGAAATCCTAATGATTATATTAAAGGTATGTCCGACTTACAGCGAACACATCTGCACACCATTCATGTGACTGTCAGGTGTTGAAAACCCCCGAGAACCCCGTTTAAATAGCTGTACTCTATCTTCTGCTACTAGCGGCGATCAGCGAAATCCCGGCTGTTTCAGTAGTGTGTGTAAAAAATCCATCAAGAGCACAAAAAGGATAGATCAACTAACCTTGACAGATGTGCGCTCAGTATTTATGGTGGCCTCCGCTGAAGTCCTGTTTCGGCGTGATGCGTGTGAAAGCCGAAAAGGATAACATGCGGCGGCTATTTAAATAAAAGCAAATAGTTCCTCAACCATATTTCAAAGTGTTGACTTCTGCAGTTTGTGTATGCCCTGTTTGTGTATGCTATAGTTGGGAAACAGTTTAGTCGCGATCACTAGATCGTCTTTCCATCACATTTACTTAGACAGGCTATGTGGGTCCAACAAAACTGAGCACCACAACGGTGAGCATAAAATTTTCCATTCCCGAGCGTTATTCTGATAAAATCCTGTTCGAATCTCAACAAAACCACCTCGCCAAGTTGATCCGTGTAGAGGAACTACAGCACCAACAGAACTTAGCGGAGAAATTTAGTACTAAACCTAAAATGTTCTACGGACAACTAAACAATCTCTGGAGGGTGCAGCGCGGGATTCCAGTTCTACGTGCAATAGATGGTCTGGCGGAAAACTACACAAGAGGCGGCAAACGCGTTTCACCAGCACCTTATCCACACTTTTAAAAGTGAATCATCACACCTGCTTTGGACACAGTTCTCACCACCAAAAATGTTAAACAACGCGTCATTTAACACAGCCAGCATGATGAAAAGACTATTGTCGTTGCGCGTGCACAACTTTCCTTTCGTGGAGGACATCAGACCGAAGGCGTTGAAAACAGTCGCCATGAATATTGCTAACCTATTAACTCGGTACTTCCAAGGGTAGTTTAATGAAATGCAAGTTTCCACAATGTGGAAACATGGAATAGTCACTACTATTTTCAATAGTGGGAATAGTGCAGGGCGCTCAAACTACCGTCCAATTACTCTGATTCCGGCGTTGTCCAAACAAATGGAAGATATAATCGCAGCGGCAATCATGGGATATCTTTAGAGCAACAACATTATAATGTCACATCAGTATGGATTCCGCCGAAATCGAACTTGCAATCAAATCGTGTCTCTAGCCCGAGCAAGTTGGACAGAGTTAGCCAATGCCAGAATAGGAGTTGAGGTCGTCTATTTGGATTTCTCCAAAGAGTTCGATTGCGTGGACAACTGCATTATCCTTTACAAGCCTCGGAGCAACGAAATTAGTGACCGGTGCTAAGTTGGATAGGCAACATCCTTATTCAACCTCAGCTGAATGTGCGAGTCTGCATGCTCATTTCCGACCCAATTGAAGCATAGCGTGGCGTGCCCCAAGGATCTGTACTGGGACCACGTTTATTCCTAGTATTTTTTAACGTTCTTGCTGGTGTAGTCCGGTCTAACTTCTTACTATTTGCAGAAGATGTCAAGTTTTGGCACGACCTCAAGACAGTGGACAATCACACGGCACAGCAGAGCGATCTGGACAGCGCCTGCATATGGTCATCCGAAAACCGCCTCCAGTTAAACGTGGTGAAATTCAAATTTATGCTCATACGCTTACCCATGAATATCGACTTGGGGACCAGAAGTTGCAACGTACTTCCCAGGAACGCGACCTCAGAGTGATCATGTAGGACGATCTTGGCTGCTCGAGACTAGCTGCAAAGGCATCAACAAGAGCTAGTGATAAATGATAAATGATAAATGTTATATTCCTCGGTGTTTCGAGGTGCAGTCCAACTATGTGGTCTGATCAATGTGTACAACAAGATCGCAAAAAAATAATCAATTTGTTCACGCTTTTTACAATGGATCCAAAAACAGGTACTAAACTAATTGGCAGGATTAAGGCATTAAAGAAAATAAAAAGCAGGAACAATAACGTAAGCAAATTTAAACAGATGTCCAGTTAAAGTAATACGGCCACTCGTGGAACCATCCCCAGGGGACCTGCTTCCATGCAAGGTATTCCCTCGAAAGGTTTCGCTCGCACTTCCATGCAATAACTGGCCGTGTGCCGGTGTGGCATAGTAGCATGTGAGCCATCACCAGTATATCATATGTTTTGTTCATTTTAGAGCTGTTTTTGAACATGTATTATGGGCCATGAATGCTCAGCCCAGTCCGTCATGCGGATCATTCTATTATGGCACTTTTTATACGCCAGACAGTTGGTGGCAATTTGCCTTGCATAGGTAACGTCTTTTATAATCTGGAAGCTGTAATCCGTCACCACAGGAGATCAACCCAGTCGTGGCCAACTATGAAATAAGGAAGAATATAGAAAAGAAGAATTCTGTGAAAGAGGTACTACATCGTTAATGTAAGAAATAGGCAGGTGTGTTTTGTACATCGGCGTAGAAATCGATCGTGCCGATCATACGATAAATTGTGTAGCGCGACACCCGGAGACAGATGACTGTACAAGTTGTCCATAGGCAAAAGTCGCGTAGGGAATCAGTTATTGCCATCCTTGAATTCAAGTATATGTTTCTGGACTGTTAGTTTCAGAAAAGAGGGGGAAATGATTAGCACTGGAGAACAAATGTAGCGAAAGGGATCGCAGAACAATATTACGAATTAATCAATTTGTGGTGGAAAATTACGAAAATAGCTCCTGACGTCACACCAGTAAATAATTTTGCTCTCGGTTTTAAACAGAAGACAGTTGATATGAATTAAGTTTAAAGGGAGTAAAACCGCATGGAATGTAGCGTTAATAGCATAAGAAGCGGTTTGGATCAGCTCATCCTAGCTGATCAAGTTTTCTCTGGTGCAGTAGAGTTGATGTTCTCCGGTATCATACATGATCCGGCCCTTCTTCATATACCTTGGGCTCTTACGGAGAGTTTTCGGAAAGTTCGAGCCGTCAATCTTTTCGCAAAGGCTGAATGCATACGTGAAACCTACAATGAACAATGAGCAATGATTTATCACGGGTAAAAAGGTATCTGCTTGACAATTTCCGTAAGATGGTTGGAGTAAAAACTAAAATTTAAAGGCTCAAATTGTATGAAGTGCAGTTATAATTCAGTAAATGCATGAGCTATAAAATAGGAAACGACAACGCTCAGTCGTGTGTTACTTCATTTGATAGATGCGATATGTTAATCCAGTTTAGCTACATCCGTGCTACTCACACGGTCACTTCTTCATGTATCCTCGCCGCCACCTTGCGGAGAGGGCTGTTAAGCACATGGTTAGGTTCGCGTTATTTCGTCCTTCAAGTGGAACGGACTATTTCAATTAGTGCAAGTTGGAACGTGTTTCATCAATGCGTTATTTTTGATGGCGTTGTTGTACGGGTAAGGATAACGCGAGTCGGAAGGGTATTCCACGCCACGGACACACTGAGGGAGAAAACCTTGCGTCGACAATCAAGCCGACTGTAGTGCATGGCCGGTTTGAGCTGATGGCCTCTCAAGTTGCTAGTTTGGCTCAGCTGCAACTGATTGCGACATAGGTGAGTTAGGTTCGTCAGTATTAAGTAAACCATGATTAGGTCTCCTCGCTGACATCGATATTCACCACTGTGAATACTGGTTTCAGGTGAGGTTTCTTGCCGACCCTTGTGGGGTTGACTGCCGGTGGTTTTTTGTAGGACCGATGACGCAGACCATAGGGCCAGTTCAGGTTGTTGTATAGATCTCTCAGCACCAACAAGAGGGTGACCATCCTGTCCTCCTTCAGCTGTCGGTATGTTTTAGGATTGTTTCCGTTCTGAGCTGCACGGTGACAGAATTATATTGGTAAGTTGCCTGCTCAGTGATATATTGTCTATCTGTGGCCCGGTGCTTATTACCTTAATACGTATTTCGGACGAAAGCAGTTTACGCTTTTTGAGCCACATTTTTATTACACTTTCTGCCCTCTTTTCGGAGTGCAATGGTACTTTCATCACTCGGGGACCACACCATTTGTAGCTAGGTCATAGCGGTAACCTTGATATCAAATTGGAGATAACATTTTCGAGTGAGAGCAATTCACGAATAAAACGCCATTCATCCCAGTCATGCGCTTTGACCTCTAGCTAGCTTAGTGACTGGAGTTCGGGGACATCTTGGACAAAGATTGTACGTCTTGTTGTTTACAGAAGTCATCCGGATTTTGTTTGCTTTTCTGGCGTTCGCTACAAGGAATATCTGGAAATATTCGAACAGTCCATATGATGGTACGGAGGCGAGTGGCTGACAAGAGGACTGCCTCTGCATCATTACCTGACTGAAGTGTTACCTGGAGTAACCGCGGTTCACCGTAGTGTACGGAGTTTGCGTGACGGACGAGACGCATCATAATGACTGGTTTAGCTTGAACCCCTATTAGTTGACACACGCAGTTCCACTGTTATTTTTGCGGTCTAGTATCTTAACTTTTTTGGAGTTCGCCCCGGATTCAGTCACGTTAGAGCATATAACAGGTAGAGAATTATGGCAGTGTTTCATGCGCTCCTTTTTGGAGGGACCAGTGGCTGTTTGCTTCGTTTGGACAAATGATGGGTTCTTGAGTCCTGTGGTGGTATTGTTAGTAGTAACTCGTTTGGCAGCGGACGGGACTGTAATGGGAGATGCCTCCGTCATATGGGTAGCAACAACGGACGCGTAGGTTGTCGGCCCTCTAACAGTGTGTGGCGGGTGATTCTGTTGAGGAATGGGTGGCCAACGCATCTTTATGAGCAGACGCTAGTGTCGGGGTGGCTAACTCTGGATCGTTACTCGTACACTGTGCTAATTGTACTAGGGAATATCGTCGATCAGTTCATGCCAGTCTGCTTTGAACTGTTCACTAGGTGATGTCGATACTTCCAGATCTTGTAGATCGATGTCGCCGGAGATGAGAATGTTGCTGTATCTAGTTCGTGTTACCCTGTTAAAGGTACGTATCAAGCGGCAATCATTTCCGGAGTGGACATTGGGCGGCTGTAAATGACACTA
Source organism: Dicrocoelium dendriticum (assembly GCA_944474145.2). Taxonomy (NCBI): domain Eukaryota; kingdom Metazoa; phylum Platyhelminthes; class Trematoda; order Plagiorchiida; family Dicrocoeliidae; genus Dicrocoelium; species Dicrocoelium dendriticum. The sequence continues at coordinate 225,498,212 of OX104063.1, forward strand.
AAGAGACATGAGTGGTTGTGTCTTAGTCGGAGACGGTAATAGAGTAATTCGGTTAGGTGATTTCTCATATTATCAACTATTACACATTGCAGGTCGCTAAGATATTAGTGAAGGACCCCACCTCCTCTGCTAGAGCGGTCGTTCGGGATGAATGACATTCCTGCTATCTCAACCTCAGCATCAATCACCTCTTTGTATAACCAAGTTTTGGAAATAGAAATAAAATCATACGCATTCGCAAACGACGTAACCGAAGTTCAGTACGTTTACTGAGGAGCCCTTGGGTGTTAATTTACCTACATGAATGTTTCTCAGCTTTAAGCCCTGTTTCGGAGGTTGTGAAACTCATAAGTAAAGTTTCGTCGACCAGCGAGTGGCCGGCGACTAATCGTTTTTTCTGTGTGTACTTTGCAAGCGGTTCGAGGAGTTATTCGTCGTCCGGCTAGCTAGTCCAGTGTCTAATCTTCTACGCACAGTATAAGACGTTTGTTCAATATCATCATCAACATGCTGTATGGGCTCATTGTAATATTATACATGCCATTGCGTTTGGTTCTTTGAGTTATATATCTAGGAGCATATCGCTGACTATCTGTCGAAGCTCAGATGGTAGCCAGCAACAAAACAAGCACCAGAATTTTAGCAGCCCTGCTACCATATGTTTCGACTGTAGGACCACTTTTAAGAGTCTCAGTGAGGTACGCAACTGTGGCACCCGATTTTTTTAGCATTTCTTTTAAACAGACTGTTTCACGAATGCAGCGTCATTGTTCTTTCTCATCGGTTGTTATTTCATGCTCATCACATGCTTCAGTTTCAGGAACTTAGTAAAAAAGAACGGTTTTGGTTAGAGTTTCCTTCCCGTAGTCCTCTAAGGTGAGGTTAACTTGATAACGCTCGCCCAAATCACGTCGGTCCAATGAAGAGGCATACGAGTGAGCATTTCGTTTCCCTTGTTTCTTATTTCTCACAGAGTACGTGAGCAACAACTGTGCTCTGTATTACTATTTGTTTGTCCACATTCAATTCCAATTTCAACTAGTCGTTATGCAGCAGTGCAGTTAAATCGGTAGACACTTAAAATGACTATTCACATTTTCCTTTGATGCTTTTAGTTTTCACTCCAACCGTCCCACTGGACTTGTTAAGCACATGCTATTTTGCAGGTGCTACGTCATTGTTCATTGTTTTCTACCTGACAAACGTAATTCCAATCAGTTGAGCCGACTTCATTAAACGCGTTTACCTTTTGTTTTTTGTGGTCACCTGATTGGGATCAGGGGCAAACAAGCGCATGTAGCTCTGAACATTTTCCATGTTTTACTTCACTAACCAATACAAACGTACAAGTATTTGGCGCTCAGACGGTTGTTGGACAAGGACGCAGTTTTTATGGTATCGGATATCGACGTGGTCGCCCAGGTGCTCGTTAGCAAACAAAATTATAGAGTGATAGGTTCTGGACTACACGTCATGTGTCTGGATTACAACACACAAGCATAATCAGAACCTCAGTTAGCCATGAATCCGTCTTCTATCATTTCGTTCACCGAGACCTTATTTGAAACGAAGTGGCTTCGTTGTTGCATTTACATTTATATAATTAAATTACTGAAAATGCTTCCAAACACATGTATAAAGCTTATCTTGATTTGTCTTGACTTGCACGCCGCGACATGTTTCGTCCTTGTTTGGACTGCTCAGGTTGGGGTAAATGGGATTTGGAGTGGAACTCCAAACTTCATGGAATGGGTTGTGTTCACTGATCACTAGACCAATAGGGCAAGTGAGTTACGCCTAGTATATCGGTTGGAATTCAATGCGGATTTTCTGTATGAAGCTTTGTAGAAGCATGTTAATTAGGTTCACCAAGCTTCCTGTAAAAGCTTGCGAGCTCAAGCGCCGGGAGAATTTTTCTTCTCATGTTGGATCCACTTTGGTAACGTAAAATAAACGTATTCTTTTTCAAACTCTTTACTCATTCCAAAGTGTAGGCCGATTCCTAAATCCATCGAAATAACCACTTGATATTTGCTAAATACCAAGCCCATTCGGTCAAATGCAGTGTTGGCCGGCTCCAAAATCCAGTGTTATTTCTTCCTTGAAAGCTATGATCATGTCTGCAACCGTCTGCCAGCGAAAAGTAAGCTATTAGACAATACTGAACCGCACCAGGTTTCACTAAAAAAATCAAGCGTTCCGCCTCCTCATCATGATCAATGAATATCCACAAGCGCAAAATGAGCTACTGGAAGGTTGGCCTGGTCACTTTTGGTGTGTAACCTTGGGAATGTTTTATGTAATTATGCTAAACATAGTTCGTCCATTACATCCATTTCGTTATACCTATCTCTTGTTAAGTAAGCGAATAAGGGATTGGATAGAGTTGTGTCAAGAAAATTTCGCTCTGCCACTATGGTTAGTATAGAACTGATATCATTAAACTGGTCTTCTCTTCTTGTATACCAATTGGTCTGTTACCTATTTCGACTGACTGGGAAATTACTTCATCGCAAGTAACTCTGCGTCACCAGTCGCAACTTTCAAATAAATAAAAATTAGACTTACACTTCATCCCTTGACTATACCAATACTCAATAACTAACATCCCTAACGCAATCGCTTACATCCATAGTGCAGAAGCTATCAATCTTAGTGCAGACGCTTTCCTCCTTAATGCAAAGGCTAGCATCTGATAATCATCACACTTGCATCCAAGTAGCACTGCCTGGGCGGAGGCTACCAGCAAATAGAATTCGGTATAGCGTAGAGACTGGACACAGTTATGTGTAGAATACTCACGCTTTCGGAGGTGGGTAGGAAAACTGTGAGAATTGAGCGGGAGTAGCGTGGTCCAACTCAAATGGACGGCAATTGAGACTTTACTAAACGGAGCTCAGTCGCTGCACAGTGTGGCGCGCGCTCTCACTGGAAAATGGGGGTGTCTGAGACATCCATTGGAGCGCGCACAATCACTGCGGGAAAGGAAACGCGTGCGCTCAGCGCACCGGGTATAAGCCTGAAGTGTAGTCAAGCCACTATTTTAAGTGAGCAAAGGAGATGTCTGAGACTAGGGCGCAAGTGATGCACGCAGGACAACAGTGCACAACTTTGGCTTGGTACTAAAAAGGTGCTATAAACAAGAGGCGTAGGTAAGCTGTCTCGTTTTGGTGGGTATTCAGGCCATTTCGGTCGGATAGTTGAAGGCGCAGTAGAAGCTACCGTTTGATCTCGAAGTCAATTTGTCCGTAACCTAAGGAGCGGAACAATCTCCGTCGCAGCAGAATGGATACCAATCACTACACGTAACTTCTTTCTTTATGTGATGAAATATCACTTTTGTGGCCGGGATCCACAGGTCTAAGTTGAACGTGCGGTAGAAGGTAATCATGTTCCAAACAATCCGCGGTCATACGAATCACACAGGTCAAATCTGATCGAGGTAGACAGGACAGCTCCCGGGTGGAATGTTATAATCACCAATGGAGGGATGAAGGAGGCGTGTGATAGATGTTTGATTGCAGCCTTGTAATTTCATTTTAAAGGATATGTTAAACGGTGAATTGTATTACTTTCCTTGTTCCGCAAGTACGCAGACTTGTCATATTTTGTTGCAAAAGGATTACACTACAAGCAGCTGGTCTCGTGAAATATGGGGTTATTACGAGCCGGTGCACTCTACAGCAGTGGTCTCTAACCTTTGTATCGCTGTGGACCGGTCGGCGTTTGATAATTGTACCCCGGCCCGCTGAGGGGGTTTGTTGATTTTTACATTTTAGCTTGCTTTGAGTGGATAATTCCAATGTAATTGTGATTGAACATGCCTTGAAAATAAAATCCAGGTACACCAAAAATATACAAACAGATATAATACGTTAACTCACTAGAACGCTACATTACGGACAATCATGAGCGTGTTCCTCTGCAACGGGACTATTCCATCTGGGAGAAATAGGAGACAATGACGCTTGATGTGTGCTGCCTAGGTCCAGTTAATTTGGTTGCCTTGTTTCGGCTGCTGACACTGCAGAAAACCTCGCTTCACACAGTTAGGTTGTCCGAAATGGCGCTCTGCGCGTAATTCACCATAACTTTAATTGCAGAATACCGGCGATGTTGTTTGTCGCGAACGTACTATCAAGGCCGTCGTCATTTGTAATCTCCGTAGTGGTGCATAATGTGGGATAGATGAGTAATACTAATGCGATAATCTCACAGATTTGGAGTCAACCGTTTAGAAACTGGCCTGCAAATCGTTGAAATCCACAACCTTTAAAAAATCATACACGCATTTCTGTTGTCATGCTCATTATCCACCAGATGAAAAAATATCAAATATAGTGTTCTGTTGCTTGGCAATTGAAATGAACGGAATTTGTTGTTCCATCACGTCCAGAAGAAGTGCAAGCATGCCAGTGTGTCCGCTATGTATTGCGTAGAAGCGTGAAATATCAAGTTCACCCTGTGTGCATGTGAACGTATACGTTTTCAGAACGTTTGTAGAATCCTGTTCCTGCTAGTAGTCTGATTCACATCCTCTGCTGCTAAAATTGATGTGGTTGGCAGGTCCCAGTTTATTTCTATTGTGTGACATGTTTGGAAATAAGAATCAACCAGATGGCTGTCAGCCAGTTTACATTCAAACAATTCCTCTGAGAGAGTATCCAAAGTAATTGCGTTTGTAGGAGGCACAATTTGCTCATATGTCTCCGGTCAAGTTTGCATTGTGCTCTCAGAAACTATTTCTGCAGTACAAGGAAACCTCGCTTTAAAGAACAGAGATGGTTGAGTTCTGCACCTCCTTCCAGGTAGAAGTTATGTAGAGCATGACGTCTAATAAATCTACTCGTTACATGAAATCAGTTACGGACATATATTTGTGGGATTCCATAATGGTTGTAAGATGGAGAAACTGTTTTTTCCTAAACTTCGATTTAAACACCTGAATGACACCCTGGTCGTAGGATTGAAGTAACACAGTGGTGTTGGGTGACAGGAACTGCAATTTGATCTTAACTAGGTGGAATTAAAGAGGGCAACGGCTTTGTCGAGAGAAGGTATGATGTAGCGTTTTTCTGTATTTTGCTGTAAAAGGTTCGGAAATAGCTGCACTCATCCATGCCATTTTATTATCTTTGTAAACTGCTTGTAGTATTTCATGTTGATAAGTCTAAAATTCGAGAGTTGGCTGATTTCCAAATCACTGCAGCCGGTTCTCGCTCCCCCAATGTGGTAGTGCGTAGCATGACTGTTATACGTGTCTTGCTTCTTTTCCCACCTGCGCATTTCTATCCCTTTACAAAAAGCCTGTATCCGACGTCGTTTTGAATAGCAAAGCCGTTTCATGTGAATTAAAAATGTCTTGAGCTGTGTAGCCGGAACATATTTCGGGCAATTTTGCTGCCTAGTCGGATGCAACACAAATACCTGAGTCACCGCTTTCGCCCGATTGATTATCAAACACAAGATCGTCTACTGTGTGGTGTACAGGAAAACACGCTCTTTCAGTATTTTGCAACATTGGATTATACGGTTGTTTTAACCTTCAAAACGTCCACTTGTTTTACTGACTGCACATCCGTGGACACAAACCGTTTTGGTGAGTACCTTGCTTCACGTTTCTCGGTCTGGCTGATTCGCTTCCTATTTTTGTAGCCCACGCAATATACGCTGGGTTCAGTCGCCTCCGACTACTATACTGTCTCGTATTTAACACGTCTTACGTGTGATTCCTTACCGACTAGTCTGCCAGGCTCCGCCCAACGGTTGGTGACCCCCTGTCAGGAACACGCCGCCCGCCATTTTGCATGTTCATTCTGGTGAGCTCGTTCCAGTGGTTTTGTGATTCATTACTTGTGATCATTTGGTTTTCGCACCTACCACATTTCTTATCTGCTTTTTGCAATGGATTATCTCGAGGATAAGCCATCTCAATGCGCGGTTAACGCCGTTGAGCCTGTCATGGTCAATTCTGTTGCCTTAGCCCCTCCCCTTTTTGGGAGAATGATCCTTCGTTATGGTTTTTGCACCTAGAATGCGTATCATATATTCGTATGGTTTCTTCTGATTTCTCTATGTATAACCAGCGAATATCTCTCCTTCCTCGGAATGTATCGTCGCTGGTGAGAGACACCATAATTAGCCCCCACCTAGTAATGAAATAGGAAACTCTTAAACAGATTATTATTCAGCGGATCATGCCTTCTGACAAGGTCCGTCTGCAGCAACTATTTAGTGATCTGCAACCAGGTGATAGGATGCCCTCAGCCTTGTTGCGCGAAATGCAGCTGCTCATCGGCACATCCAACATGGACGTAGGGATTCTCCGCGAGCTGTGCATGCAATGCCTTTCTGAAAGCACTCAGGCTATCCTTGCAGTAGCAAGTGACCTGCCACTCACAGCAGTTGCAGATCTAGCAGACCGCATCATCGAACGGCACCAGCCAGAGTCTAAAACCAAAGCACCTAAGCAGGTGCGTGCTGGCGCAATCACATCGACACCCGCGACTAGCCAAACGTCGGCAATAGACACATTATCATCGCAGATAGCGTCGCCTCAGCGCCAGATAGAGGAACTCGCTTTACACCGTAAGCAGCGCAACCGCTCTGGATCATTGCCCCATCGCACAAAACCTGATGCCACAGGTTACTGCTTTTACCACTCGCGTTTCGGTACTAAAGCCCGTAAGTGCGTACATCCATGTAGCTACGCCGCTATAGATGATCCGCCACGCCGGGCTGTAATGGCCACGAACGTCGGCAAAGTCCAGAGTCGTCTCATCTACATTAGGGATTATGACTCCGATACCCAGTTCTTAGTTGATACCGGGGGCGGAAATCATCGTCATTCCCCCTATGCCAGGTGAGCCTACCGCTTCTCTGTCGACAAGCCTCAGTGCCGCCAATGGCACACCAATAGCTACATATGGTCATCGGTCACTTACCCTGGACCTAGGTCTTCGGCGCACTTTCCGCTGGGTATTCACTGTCGCTGCGGTCCCCTTTGCCATCATCGGCGTTGACTTTCTCAGGCATTTCGACCTCTTGGTCGACGCGAAACGCCAGATGATAGTCTACGCTGCAACGAAACTCAGTGTACGTGGCATCACCGCCGATGTCACATCTATATCCCTAGTCTATGCAATTCCCCAGATCTCGCCAGACTACGCTTATCTCTTTTCTCAGTATCCCAAGCTCGTTCAGCCAATGAACGCAGCTTTGCCCATGGCGGCTCAAGTCACGCACCACATACGGACGAATGAGCCACCTGTGTCATGCCGTCCACTCCGACTATCGCCCGAGAAACTAAAGGTAGCTAGAGCGAAGTTTAAGCACATGCTTGAACTAGGAATAATCCGCCCTTCCGACAGG
>OX104063.1:225506079-225527883 GCA_944474145.2 Dicrocoelium dendriticum
TTCCTGTACACCACACAGTAGACGATCTTGTGTTTGATAAGCAATCGGGCGAAATCGAAGACTCCGGTATTTGTGCTGCATCCGAATAGGCAGAAAAATTGCCCGAAATATGTTCCGGCTACACAGCTCCAGACATTTTAATTCACATGAAGCGGCTTTGCTATTCAAAACGACGTCGGATAAAGGCTTTTTGTAAAAGGATAGAAATGCGCAGGTGGGAAAAGAAGCAAGGCACGTATCACAGTTATGCTGTGCACTTCCACACTGAGGGAGCGAGAACCGGCTGCAGTGATTTGGAAATCAGCCAACACTCGAATTTAGAAATATCAACGTGAAATAATACCGGCAGTATACAAAGATAATAAAATGGCATGGATGAGTGCAGCTATTTCCGAATCTTTAACAGCAAAATACAGAAAAACGCCACATCATACCTTCTCTCGACAAAACCGTTGTCCTCCCTAATTCCACCTAGTTAAGATCAAATTGCAGTTCCTGTCACCCAACACCACTGTGTTACTTCAATCCTACGACCAGGGTGTCATTCAGGTGTTTAAATCGAAGTTTAGGAAAAACAGTTTCTCCATCTTACAACGATTATGGAATCCCACAAATATATGTCCGTAACTGATTTCATGTAACGAGTAGATTTATTAGACGTCATGCTCTACATAACTTCTACCTGGAAGGAGGTGCAGAACTCAACCATCTCTGTTCTTTAAAGCGAGGTTTCCTTGTACTGCAGAAATAGTTTCTGAGAGCACAATGCAAACTTGACCGGAGACATATGAGCAAATTGTGCCTCCTACAAACGCAATTACTATGGATACTCTCTCAGAGGAATTGTTTGAATGTAAACTGGCTGACAGCCATCTGGTTGATTCTTATTTCCAAACATGTCACACAATAGAAATAAACTGGGACCTGCCAACCACATCAATTTTAGCAGCTGAGGATGTGAATCAGACTACCAGCAGGAACAGGATTCTACAAACGTTCTGAAAACGTATACGTTCACATATACACATGGTGAACTTGATATTTCGCGCCTCTACGAAATACATAGCGGACACACTGGCATGCTTGCAATTCTTCTGGACGTGATGGAACAACAAGTTCCTCTCATTTCAATTGCAAAGCAACAGAACACTATATTTGATATTTTTTATCTGGTAGATAATGAGTATGACAATAGAAATGCGTGTATGATTTTTTAAAGGTTGTGGAGTTCAACGATTTGCAGGCCAGTTTCTAAATCTGTGAGATTATCGCATTAGTATTACTCATCTATCCCACATTATGCACCACTACGGAGATTACAAATGACGACGGCCTTGATAGTACGTTCGTGACAAACAACATCGCCGGTATTCTGCAATTCAAGTTATGGTGGATTACGCGCAGAGTGCCATTTCGGACAACGTAACTGTGTGAAGCGAGGTTTTCTGCGGTGTCAGCAGCCGAAACAAGACAACCAAATTAACTGAACCTAGACAGCACACATCAAGCGTCATTGTCTCCTATTTCTCTCAGATGGAGCCGTCCCGTTGCAGAGGAACACGCTCATGATTGTCCGTATTGTAGCGTTCTAGTGAGTTAACGTATTAGATCAGTTTATATCTATTTTTTGGCGTACCTGGATTTTATTTTCAAGGCATGTGCAATCACCATTACATTGGAATTATCCACTCAAAGCAAGCTAAAATGTAAAAGATCAACAAAACCCCTCAGCGGGCCGGGGTACAATTATCAAACGCCGACCGGTCCACGGCGATACAAAGGTTAGAGACCACTGCCGTAGAGTGCACCGGCTCGTAATAACCCTATATTTCACGAGATCATGTGCTTGTAGTGTAATCTTTTTGCAACAAAATATGACATGTCTGCGTACTTGCAGAACAAGGAAAGTAATATAATTCACCGTTTAACATATCCTTTAAAATGAAATTACAAGGCTGCAATCAAACATCTATCACACGCCTCCTTCATCCCTCCATTGGTGATTGTAACATTCCACCCGGGAGCTGTCCTGTCTACCTCGATCAGATTTGACCTGTTTGGTTCGTATGGGGGCGAATTGTTTGGTATAGGATTACCTTCTACCCCCCGTTCAACTTAGACCTGTGGATACCGGCCACAAAAGTGATATTTCATCACATAAAGAAAGAAGTTACGTGTAGTGATTGGTATCCATTCTGCTGCGACGGAGATTGTTCCGCTCCTTAGGTTACGGACAAATTGACTTCGAGATCAAACGGTAGCTTCTACTGCGCCTTCAACTATCCGACCGAAATGGCCTGAATACCCACCAAAACGAGACAACCTATCTACGCCTCTTGTTTAGAGCACCTTTTTAGTACCAAGCCAACGTTGTGCACTGTTGTCCTGCGTGCATCACGTGCGACCTAGTCTCAGACATCTCCTTTGCTCACTTAAAAAAGTGGCTTGACTACACTTCAGGCTTATACCCGGTGCGCTGAGCGCACGCGTTTCCTTTCCCGCAGTGATTGTGCGCGCTCCAATGGATGTCTCAGACACCCCCATTTTCCAGTGAGTGCGCGCGCCACACTGTGCAGCGACTGAGCTCCGTTTAGTAAAGTCTCAATTGCCGTCCATTTGAGTTGGACCACGCTAGTCCCACTCAATTCTCACAGTTTTCCTACCCACCTCCGAAAGCGTGAGTATTCTACGCATAGCTGTGTCCAGTCTCTACGCTATACCGAATTCTATTTGCTGGTAGCCTCCGCCCAGGCAGTGCTACTTGGATGCAAGTGTGATGATTATCAGATGCTAGCCTTTGCATTAAGGAGGAAAGCGTCTGCACTAAGATTGATAGCTTCTGCACTAAGAATGATAGCTTATGGACTATCGATTTAATCGGCCGAGTTAAGGTTGTTAGGACATGGGTAGTGATAGTAACTGTGCAATCTCAACTGATCCCATCCACGCTGAATAGATTTGGCATTCGGTTGGTCAAGATCAATTGAACCTGCGATGTACTTGTCTATGGAGCCAACACACTGAGCCACTTTATTTAACATCTTTGCGCTTTATCTGATTTGCCCAACAAGCAACGATAGTTATGATCTAACCACAGGGCCCAGTATTTGAATGTGTTATTCTTCGTATGAAAATATGTAAGCGGAATGCTTGATATCCCTTGAGCTAGATTGAGGTGAACTCTCTGTAGGCACTAACAGTCAAGTTATAGGGATTTTATGCTTGCCGTTTACTTCAGTCAGCCATGCAATATAGCCGCTTATATAATTCGAGGCCACTAATTCCATGTTTAAGCGGTTTTTTCTTATGTTTAAATCGAATCACGTTTGTTCAGGAATAGGTATCATGATTGTTTATTCCTAATGGAAAACCTCAGTGTGTTTAGTCTGTTTCATAATTTTACCCAATGTGCAACAGCATGGTTGACGGTCGCATGATTTCGTATACCAGTCGCAAAATTCGTACTGTTATCACGAGATTTAGGTAACGATCGGTACAATTTTTCTGCAAAACCGACAGCGGAACATTTCAATTACTTGGGCGAATAACCAAGCATAAATACACAATGTCCTCCCTAGTAAGAACAATCGCGACACATTCGGGAAACAATTTCCTTGCACTTGGTTGTCGCGCAATCGCTCACATGGCTACTCAACTCACCAAATTATAGGGGGTGTGCGGACCTAGAATCCGAAAACTCGTGGTACGGTCAGAGTAAATACCAACGGATGTTTTGATCTATAGTGGAAATATCGGCAGAGCCTTCTTTCTGAATTTCGGATAAAACTCCAGAAGCTTTGCAAAGTTAAGATTTCAAACACCTGTACAGTCAAAATTACCGGCCGTGATATGGGGGATTCATTTGACCACTCCTTTACTCAACTCTGACATAGATGCATATTAGGACCAGGACGCGTCTTGGCCACATCACCTCATAGGCGAGATGACAGTATTTCAGTGAAAATAAGGTAAAGGCCGAACTTACCTCGGTCAACATTCCATTGCACCTGACTTCCTTAACCCTCTGTGGGCTCCTAGAAAGCGAGAAACTAGCCTGCTTGTATACGAATACTCGGGATCTTCTCAACGTACTCGCCGAACTGAAAGAGCGCAGTATTTCCGAGTCATGTGATATCAACGGCATCACTGAGACGCTTTTACACGCGGGAATGAAGGACTCTGATTTTTCCCTACCCGGCATGTTGCTAATCCGGAACGATCGAATCACAAAGGGGAAGAGGTAATTCTGTGTTATTAATGCGAACTAGTGTACTAGAAGGGAGGATTCAGACTCGTAATTCTCCGATTCTCTTCGGTGTCACCTGCAGTTAAATGGCAAAGGCAATAGCTCTTTGGCCTTGGTATACCGTCTGATAACTACAAAAGAAACGGACTGCCAAACTGCCGTTGCCTTAAAACACACCATAAAGAGAAGATCCACTCACATACGTACAACAGGAGATTGCAACTTACATAGTTTATAAACAACTGTCACGATCGGCGAACAATTCAAAGCCGATCAGCAGGAACTCGTAACCAGTGTTCCGCTTTCCACGTGCCTCACTCTGCTCACTCGGTTCAGAACAGATATCACGCCATCTGTGCCATCTTCTGCTTACCAACGAAAAACACACTTGATGTGTTGGTTGTAGACTGCCCGTTGTGTCGCCATAATCATGTAGTCACTAGTTTCAACTAACTTATGCAACGTCGGCATAAACGGATGATGTCAATACGGTGCTTTTGTCGGCATACCGTCTGCGGTCTGAAAACGGTGGAATTCTCATATTTGCGGATGTTCCATGGTGCGAAAGCCAGTGGGACAAAAATACTTCAAACGATCACCATACGGAGAGTAGCAAAGAGATATTTTCGTTCATGACATGCCCGTGCTACCGACAACCAGAAATAAAGAAATCCACACTCATGATCTAGAGGAATGACATTACATCCGTGAAGCACTCTGGGCGGGCGACGTCATACTTCGGTCGATTACACGGTTACCCGTTTCGCCAAACTACAGAGGCAGTGGCCTGAGGATACTGAAACTAACGGTGCAGTCACAGCAGATGACCATGAACTCAATCTGTAGCTGGCAGTTATTACGCAACTTCCTTCCGAACTGCAACTGAAGACATCAGTTAGAGAGCCGCAGCCACTCGCTGTTCTCGCGGAAATGACATCACCCGCGACTCAATATAACCACAACAGCGATTCAGCAAACTGTGCGCTGAGGCCTGTATCTATCGAGAAATTTGCCGATGGACCACATACCGCAGGTGCAAGTAAGACCAAAAACAGATTGTATTCATGTCCAGACTGGCAATTCACACAAAAAACGATTAGGTTCCGGCCTCTATTCGGTCGCCACAGATTCACAGCATTCATGTGCTCCTATTCAACAGCTTTTGACATACGAGCAACTTCTATCCATGTACACCAACACTCAAGGCTTACGGAGTAAAGTTTCCGAATTGCAGTTGCGTCAGGGATCGCAAGCCTGCGACCCCATCACAATAACGGACATGGTTGCGCCTTGACATAAGTGACATGGAGATCACACTGCTAGACATGTCCGTTGTTCGGCACGACAGACCCAGTAAATGTGGTGGGGTGGCTCTGTACTACGGCAACGACCTCCAATATCAGCTCATAAAGGATTCAGTCAGCACGGTACAAGGTTCCTTCTGGTGTCGTCTACGTTTAAAAGGCGACGACACTTGTGTGGTGGCAGTCATTTATTACCCTCCTTCGTCCGCACCCGAGATGAACTTCTATCTGGCATCCGGAATAAGGAGGGTGACAAACAATTTACAGCCATATTCTCATTATTGGCGGTTTCAACATCCACGTTCCGCAGACGCAAACAGCTCCCGGAGAACAGTTTAGAGCCGAGCTACAAGTGTTTGCCTCCAGTTATCCGTTGTATGGACACATCAAGCTTCTCACTCTGTTCCGAAAAGATAAGCCGTCAATGCTGGATCGAATATTCACCAACGAAGAACTAATGGTGGACAGGGTGATCGTCGGCGTCTCCTTGGGTCGCAGAAATCATGTAGTACTAATCTTCGAATCTATTTGATATGCAGTATACCCGTGGAAATTGCAAACACAACAAAACGATTATACACTGCCACGTATTAGCTCTACTAGGTGAGACATCCAATTGTACCGTTCTGGCAGACGAGGCACCAGCTAGTGTATGGGAATATTTCGTCAGCCAGTATTACTCTCTGGTTGCCGAAACGTCAACGACTGGGACTATCCATCCGAGAAAAGTGATTTTGTTTCTGCGAAGCAGGACACTCAAGTGCAGAGCGATGGGAAACAGCCTGGCATATCTACAAACTCTCTCCGAGCAACGGGACTTGCATGGCGTATACGACCCAACGTAACCACTGTACTCAGTTTATTCACGACGGTAGAATGGCGTACCAGCGGAAGTTGGCAGTGCGTATGTCCTCAAATCAGAAGCCTCCCTGTCAACACCACAACAGTCTACGTAAAGTGAAACGGGAAATTCCTCCTCTTCAAACAGCCGGCGGACCCACACGGGCACCGAAGGAGGCGGCGAATACCCTGCGCCTACAATATGCTCCAACATTTCAATGCGATCACTAGCCACACAACCCTATGACAATCGTTGTTTCAGCCATAAAACTCACTCACATACCCTTCAGGGCAAAAGCTGTTGAGTATGCGCAAGCAAAGCTCTTCTGGAGTTGATAATACTAACACGAAATCGCTAGCGGCAGTAGGAGAGAGCATTTGGCTCGATTCTTCCAACACTGTTTTGACGAAATGTACTTGCCCGACATGTGGAAATCCTGGGTGATTACTCCTATTCGCAAGGGAGGTAGTCGTTCCAATCCAGCCAACTACCATCCCATAATCATACTACTGATTTTTCAGTAGTCTTGGAAGCTATTATTATTACTAGTAGTAGTATTAGTATTATTGTTATTATGCGCCAACCGCCCACTTGGAAGAGTTTAACTACATTGCACCGGAACAGCATGGCTTCCGACGAAGTCGATCATGCACTACAAATCTACTACTAGCACGATCCAGCAGGACTGAAGCAGTAGACTCTGGCACAGGAGATGATGTATTCTTTCTCGACTCCTCAGAGGCGGTCGACCGGTTAGATCATAACGTACTGCTTTTCAAACTCCAGACCTTTGGTATTTATGGTCCTCTCCTAGGATGGATAGACAGCCTTCCTCTACACCGACGCATGGAATTACGAGTGCATGAACCGCTGTCAGATCCCATCCGAGTTGAATGCGGAGTAAAACAGGGACTGGTGCTAGGACCCCGATTATTTTCGACTTACATTAATAATATCACACACCGCATAAGCTCGAACCGCCTTCTTTATACTTATGACATGGATATGGAGAGCGACCAATACAACAGATGAAATCACAGTACTTCAAGCTGAACTCGACAGGGTACACGCATGGTCAATCCAGAATCTATTTCGACTCAATGTGGCCAGAGGTAGAGTGCTGCATATACGGGACCAGATGGTTTGCTCTTACAAAGTCGGCAAAAAAGAGCTTCAAACGTCTTCTGGCTGGAAGGATCTGTGAATTTTGGTGCAGCTCAAGCTTGGATGTTCGCATCAGACTGAAACGGCGTCATGGAGGGGCATCCAACACATGGGCCTCCTGAAGCGTGCATTCAGTCGATTCGAACCTTCAATTTTTTCACAACTTTTTGGTTCATACATACGGCCACATGTGGAATACGCAATACAGGTCTAGCCAGCATTGCTGAGGAGAGATCTTACCGTCTTGGAGATAACCTAACGCCAGGCGACCAAAAATATCAGGGGTCTGTATAATATGACGTATAAACGAAGGATGCAACTGCTCGGGGTCATCAGCTGACAATATCGGCGATTACGTGGGATCTCATTTTGGCTTATCAGATTTGCAGAGATCCCAACCACACATGCCGCTACTTGCTAGGGCTCAGTCACAACAACAATTTGAGAGGCCATCATCAAGCTGGCACAGCAGTACGGTAGTGTGGAATGCCGTCGGAATTTCTTGTCCGTATGCGTTTGTAGAACGTGAAATGCCCTGGCAGAATCTGTCAAATGTGCTCCCACACTGGCAGAGTTCAAAGCCCGAGTTGACCGTGAAATGATTTCGGTACAGCAACTTACATGATCCATGGATAAACACAAGTGTCTGCAAGAGATTTCACTGGCGACCAAATCCTAGATTTCGTTCCTCTTTTTCACCTCCTATGTGTGTACACCACAAGGAGACACGATTTTTACCAACATACCAATTGTCGTCATTCCTTATGGATGTACCTTGGATTTACAATTTATACTACGCCTACTTCAGTGAGTTCACCGGTGTGAACCCAATTTTGCTACCATTTTTATATATTTTGTAATTTCACCATAACCATCCTACGGGACCTGTTAAGCATTGGCGTTTTTACCCGTATAAAACGATTGTTCCATTGCTCTGTTGTTCGTGTGCTATGCGGAATATCTGCACTAGAACTATGAGACGATCGATTAGCCCAGCTCCTCTGGGACACATCCTGGTCATTCCCTATCAAAGAGCATCCGAAACGCGCCTGACTCGAGTTCGTCAACAAATTCAGGCCACTGATTACTAATTTTTCAGAGACAGTAGTATGCAACGGGAATACAACAGCTTCTTATGTAAGTAGCAGAACTCGGAATTGGATGGTGGTAAGCAAAGCAGTATGGCGAGCATATAGATTAAAGCCAACACCGGAAATTTGAGATAACTGCGTCAACTAAAGAAAGCGATGCACTCATCTGCTCTCAGAAGACAAAGCCGCATTTCAGCAGAACGTGGCAAAGGCCTTCATCGCTAACGGCAAACTGCTGTACAAGCATGTGAATGGCCTAGAAAAGGTGAGAGAGGGATTCTCGCCACTGCTGATGGTCAAACAATAACGGCTACAGAAGCAGCAAACGCGCTGCAGATGCACTACGCCCTCACATTTCACTAGGTCTTGTCATCAGGCAATCTTCCGGCTTTTGTCACCAGACAGCCAGGATTCACATACAGCACTTTAGGCGCTGAAGTCATCTCGCAAAAGTTGACGTCTACGCGGTTACAACCGCAGCTCCCCGGGAGGCGATACCATTCACTCATAAGCACTGGGAGCAACAGCAAGACAGCTGACTGAACCTTTGACTCAGTTCTTACAGCGCTGCTTAGACCAGAACAGCGTTCCTGTGAAGTGAAAGGTAAAATAATAACCACTTCACAAAGGCGGCGGTAGCACCGGACCTTCAAAATACCACACAGTATCTTTTATACCTATATTGGCCGAAGTTCAGGAAAATACAAATACCGAAATGCTGGTGTGATATCTGGAAAACAGCAACATCATTCGGCTAAAACAACATTGCTTCCGCCTTTAGCAACCAAACACAACGGCTCCACCAATCGCACGGAGTAGTTGGACCCAGTCAGCATACACTGGAGAGGAAGTTGATGTGATTTAGCTGGATGCTTCGAAGGCATTCGATCGTCTAGGTCATCGAATACCCCGTTCCAAGCTCCAGTATTGCGCGATCGGTAAATCTCTTCTTTGCTAGATCGCAAGACCTCTCAACGACAATTAGTGGCCAGACATCGGAGCTGTTTATCCGACCCTATACAAATCGTGTTTGGTTTTGCCCCAACGGTCAGTTCTAGATCGACCAATGCTTTTGCTATTTAGTAATGATCTCTCACAGAAATCACTTCATACCTCCTACTTTATACAAATGACATCAAAATTTGACGAGTGATTCAGGTTAATGCCGACCAGCATCTGCTTCAGAGTGACCTAGACCACGTTATATCGCTGCTCAATTCAAATTTTGTTGCATCACAACCTAAGTAAATCAAGTACTCCCCACACCACGCCAGAAGGAATACTCTTACATGCTCGGAACTCAAGTTCTGTAATGAGCTTCCGTCAAAAATGATCTTTGTGTGCTTGTTCAAGACGACCTAAGTTCTTCCAGGTAATCCGATAACGCATCGAAAACTGGCAACCAACACGTCGGTCTGCTGCGACAAACGTTCGGACAGATAGAAATCACTAGTCTCCGACAAATGCCAAGCGCGTATGTCCGTCCACATTTCAAATAACCAATTCAGGCCTTGCATCCACGACGGAAACACGACCTCAATACACTGAAGCAGCCTCAACGTCGGACATCCGATTAAGTTGGTGAAACACACAATTTCACTTACGAGCAGAGGCTGAAATGATTGGTGATATTCGGCGGACGACTTCGCTGATGACCAGGCGACTTGCTAGTAGCTTAATGGATTCTTCACGACTTACGTCACATGTGCCGCTCCATACTGCAGCTCAGCGGCAACACACAAATAAGGGGTCACTCACTGAAACTCTCAGAACAGTATGGACATCAGGAGTGCCGTAGGAACTTCTTCTCCGTGCTCGCTTGTCACCCACGAAATGCTCTTCCCGAGTCGGTCGTTCCTGTACCGACCCTAGTAATATTGAAATGTCGAATGGATGACACATTCACCCACTTACACTTTGTTACTTAACGCTATACCACCATCCTACTTCTGGAATATACCTTGGGTTTATTTGCTGTCACCGGTTGGTGCTGTGAAACTACGCGGGTTACGTGACTACACTGTAACAAACCTTAAGTCCTTCTTTTTCTATTTAAGCTACTAACTGCTTTTTTGGTATCTCCGCGAAATTACACAACGCGACTTTTAATACCTTGCTTCTTAATCCATATAAATTCCTTGTTCGCTTTTATCTAAAGGATAGACCCACTCATTTGTTGGTACCAAAAGATGAATTCTGTTGAGTGGAAGGACAGGCTGCAGGCGTTCCCACTATATTGCCGAGTTACTCCGAATCCCAATGAGCCAGATGAATGGTCACGCAAGGATTTAATTATGATTCTAAGCTGATAACAATTTCGCACTTCAGGAATCTTACACAACAAAGGATGAGTCATACGAATTCCGTGATGGTAAACCAATAAAGCAGGTTGCATGGGACACGGTCAGGTAATACAGAAAATGAGATCGCAGTGTTTGTCGTCTCTATGCAGGGGCACTTAACAAGTGGATTCCTGGAGTCAGCGTGCAGCGCCATGGTTGGATTGTGTAGGAGATGCGTCTCGATACGCAGGTATGGATTCCTCACGCAAATCAAATAAGCATGCGCTGCATGAAAGACACAAGCAAAAAGTAGATATCCTTCTGTTTCATCAGTTATAATCCTATTGATCGAAATGACCATGGTTCACTTCAATGCAAATCGTGGTCTACAATGCGCTTACGCGTCGTAATCAAATCATACAAAAATAACCCACCCATCGGTCATTAAACTGGTCACCTTGGGGACTAGGTAGTTAAAAGGGTGATGGTATCAAGTAACATCCCAGTGGTCCCGGCTTCGGGGCCTAATTTCTGTACCTGATGAGGTCAACTAACTTTGCAACACATCTTAAAGTTCGGTGTTTTCAGCTGGTTGATACCCTATATTCATCTACTTCATCAGTCAAGGTCCCAGAGATCGAATTAACCATGGTTCACTTCAATGCGAATTGCCGTTGATATTGCGATTGGGCGTCGTGATCAATTCACGCAACGAGTATTTCGTGATGACCCTTTTAGCATGTAGCACCAGCGCAGCGTCTAGATGAAAGGCCGTCACCAGCAGATAAGTACGCCAGGCGGCAATACATGATGCGCACAATCGAAACGGGACAAGACACGACGAAGAAGACGACTAGAACAGCAGTCGGAGTCTATTGCGGCAACAACCCAAACTGTGTAAAGAAAACTGGGCGCATGTGGAAGTACAGCTCAATTAAAAGGTTTTCCTTTGTGGTCAATGCGGCATGCTTCCATCTCATATTCATTCATATTCATTGCGTTCGCTTCGTGTGATCTACGTACAAAAGAAACGAGAAAAGTGCACAGCTCAAAGTATGTTAAGCAATCACTCGTAAGCGAATAACTACTGCTAAACCATCCAACCCTGACTCATGTTCCGGCTCGTCCATATTCTCACTGCCATCCGTGGATGGAAGCAATCATAAGGCCTGACACAACGTGCCCCCTAAGGCTGCATAAAAGGAGTTGTGAGAAGAGCTAACTACCAGACCACGAATTCTAACAGCCAGTCATAAAGAACGAAACAAAATGGCTAGCAACCGATTATCCAACGGTTGGCATTATCTCTTATTCGAACAAAGTATCTTTTAAGCCATTCCTATCCTGTTTGTAAACAAACGCTCAGGGCCTTCTCGGCAAGCTGGCCGAGATTCAAGGGCGTCAGGAAAAGACACTTGCAATACAAGTCCGTCAAAGTACGATATGTGGACGCTATTTCGGTTCCTTTATTTTGGTTAACTTAAACTACATGCTCAGCGTCTTTTGCGGTTTTCCATTATAGTAAAGTCTCTTCAAACGGTAATGGAAAGCACGAATTTCCTGTGGTTGGCCACAGTGAAACGCAAATCAAAAACCGGATGCCGCCAACCATATATAGATCACAATCTGTGTACAGATATTGTGCCATCAGAACCATGGCGGAGAAATAAGAAAACAGGAAGAAAGAAAACAAACGATATTTTTGCCCATTTTCCATTCACAGTTTTTGGGTTTGGTTGATCTTTTTATTGAGGGAGGATAGGGGATCATGACAACAAGTAGAGATACACGGCCGCCACAGAGCTCGGTTTTGTGCCAAAAATGTCAACTTTTCCAACCAGCGGCAATCAGCATCTTTGGGAGCCTATCCAGGAGTCGATAATAACCAATGGAGACCAGCTGTTTTGTCAGCTTTTTCATCCTGACTCTTCAAACTTGGGGGCCGTCCACCACACCGCCTCCTCCAGCCTTGTCCAGTGACCACGAAAAAGGCACTACACGGAAGACCCTGAACTGGCATATTCCTTACGTGTCTGATCCATTGTAGTTGACGCAGCTAGACAAACGTCTCGAGGGAGTGGATGCCTCCACCCAAACCACGTTGTCTGACTTCAACGTTGGTTACGTGGTGCAGCCACCACACACGGGCAATGAACTGCAAGCAACGGTTCTTGAAGACAGACAGTCAGCGCGGGGTATCGGTACGAGCAAGCCGTCTCGCAGCCGTACAACAGTGCAGCGCGGACAGTAGCACTATAAGCCCGTCCTTTGATGGAGAGACGGATGTCATGGCGGCGCCATACGTGCATCGACCTGGAGAAGGCAAGACGAGATCTTGAGATACGCAAAGAAATCTCGGTTCCATCACCCCCACCAGCAGTTATGCAGCTTCCCAGGTAGACAAAACTCTGTACCACTTCTAAGATTTCCCCATCGATGGTGGGTGCAGGTGGGGGCGTATACCAGTCTTGAAAAAGCACTTTACACTTGGATGATGAAAACTGTATGCCATAGTCCGACGCTTCAATCGCCAGGCGTTTAAGTGCAAGCTGGATGGCCTGCGGACCATCACCCAGCAAGATGACATGATCAGCGTAATACAACTCAACGACCCGACTACCTGGGAGCAGCTCAACACCAGTGTTCAACAAGCCTTCTGGAACATTTTTGAGGACATCCTCAATGGCAAAGTTGAAGAGGAATGGAGAGATAGTGTATAATTGTCGAACCCCATTGGTGACAACAAAGGAAAGCGAAAGCTTCCCATAAGCCATAACTCTACCTGTGGTCGGACTATACAGAACACGCAGAATGGAAACGAACTTCCCGGGAATACCATTCCTCACTAGACAGTACCACAACGCAGTTCTGTCGACAGAATCAAAGGCAGTACGGATATCCAGGAACACAACAATCGTACTTTAATCTACACCTGGCGGAGCTCGATAATCTGGCGGAGCGAGAAAATCTGATCGATGCAGCCGCCACCAGGGCGAAGCACTGACTGTTCTTCTTGCTGTAGTGATTCACGCGCTGGGGATAGCCTTCGAAATACGATGAACACCAGAAGCATGCAAACGACAGGAACCAAACTTATGCCCTTGCAAGTGGAGCAATTTGTGCGCAGTCCCTTTTTGAAGATGGGGATGACTACCGACTTACTCCAAGATGATATAACTTCCTCTTTGAGCCAGACTTCTGAGAACAAAGCGGTGAGTTCTGGAACCAGCGAATAGCCCTCATCTTTAAATGAAGCAGGAGATAGAACATAAGGGCCAGGTGCCTTGTAACGCTTTAGGCAGCATTGTTCCCGCCAGTTCTCATGGTGAGAGGGAGGATCAGTGGGGATAGTCCATTGTTCAGCGGTGCACGCCCCAGGGGTAACAGATGAAGCTAGCGGCCAGGAAAACTGCGAGCGAAAATGTTCAGCTCATCGCTCCAACCGGCGTTGAAGATTAGTGTTTAGGGAGCTGTCATCTTCGCAGGTTGTTTCGCTTACTCCAGCTCGGAAACTTTCGGTGACTCGGATGACGTGGATCAGTTTTCGGGTCTTAGAGAGATTAGCAGACGTCATCCCTTTAGCACCTGCACACCACCAGCTCTCACGGTCCTTCTGCAAACTCCGACACATCTTCCGATCCATTGCACGGCGTCCCTCATACAGCCGGTGTATACTGGGATCAAGCGCCAAGGAGGCATGTGTGGTCCAACTTTTCGGCGGGTGCCAAGCAATTCCAAAACTGACAGTACTGCCGGAAATCAAGACGTCATTGATGCGCATCCATTGAAAATGCAGACTATCGTTAGAGGATGAAACAAGCAGTGTTGAGAGAGAAGTCTTGTACTTGGCTAACGTCGCAGGATGGTGCAGATTCTGACGTTCGAGGGGTAGTGGGTACGCCTAGGCGGTCCTCCAAAACGCATGCACAACTTAGCGCGAACCGATTCGTGTTCGGAGTCCAGACAGGATGACCAGGACAATATATAGTCTATTACGCCACCGCGTCATTTGCAGCTTATCACAATGTGGTCAAGCTGGGACTACTCTTACCTCTGAGCACGCGGGCACCAGTTCGCATCTGTCTTTCCGAATGCCGAAAACTGGTGCTCGAAAGAAACGATCGATGACCAGAACAAAGAGTCAGTAGTCTGATTCCATTGTTTGATCGACTGCTTGCCGTCCGATCTACATCAGCGTGACAACATTGAACGCTGAAAGGCTGAATGGAGAACCAGGTCGAAGAAAAGTTGGGGCTTCCGTGGAGTGTGAAAAGGCTGTGGTAGCCGGGCATCGAATACCAAGAGTTTGACTCTGACTGACTTCAGGTGCGTCCAGTGAGCTGCTTTTGGCGGTGACCTGGGAGATCATAAGTGTAATTGGATAATGGGCTGTGCGACCGTCTGTGAGTGGAGATTCAGCAATAGGTCAAGCAGATAGACATAGCAAGACAGAAAGTAGTTGCGTTGTCCGTTCATGATTCATCAGTGGGTGCAACAGTCTATGAATAGACATTGCACCATCGGAAACCATGGAACTCAAAACAAGGTACAGAAATAGTAAAAGAAAACACAACACAACACAACATTGTTTACGGTTTCGTCAGAGGGCGAAATACTACCCGGTTGCCCAAGCCGAAGTAGGGTGTTGACTTAGGGGACACCACCCCGAGCCTTTGGCTTAATAGCCTGCCCGCAAGGCAGCGGAGCGAATTCAGGGAATCGCGCCCATTGGGAGCCGGTGACTGATTGCTCAGTTCATACGCCTTTCGTTTGTTCCTTTGCCAAACAGGGGCCACATGCTCCCCGAAATTACAGCATCAACTTGCTGGAATACAATGCTTCGCCAGGATGAAGCAAGGGGCAGTGACTTTATTTAGTGGCGAGTCACGTCCGCCACGTCACAGTGTTGTTAAACGGACATATGTGGCTTTTTATAGGGAGAACGCTTGCCAGGCGAAAACCCACCACGTCGTGGAACACTGCCGCCGAACCATTTGCTGGAACGGGAAAATCCCGAACCACCCAGCTGGCACCACGAGGAGGTTGTTCGGCAAGCCAGCCAGTGGGTGCGATACTATCGGGTAGCCCAAGCCGATATATATATATTTATATATATTTGCAAAAGTCTGTTAACAGACATAATGCCATCAGAAACCATGGGATTCAAACGAAGGTACAGAAACAGTAAAATAAAACACAACACAACAATGTCCATGGTTTCCTCAGAGGGCGAGATACTACCCGGTTGCCTAAGCCGAAGTAGGCTGTTGACTTAGGGGACACCACCCGGAGCCTTTGGCTTAATAGCCTGCCCGCAAGGCAGCGGAGCGAATTCAGAGATTCGCGCTCATTGGGAACCGGTGACTGATTGCTCAGTTCATACGCCTTTCGCTTGGTCGGTGGCCAAACAGGGGTCCAATGCTCCCTAGAAGTGCTGCATAAGATTGCTGGAATACAATGCTTCGCCAGGATGAAGCAAGGGGCAGTGACTTTATTTAGTGGCGAGTCACGTCCGCCACGTCACAGTGTTGTTAAACGGACATATGTGGCTTTTTATAGGGAGAACGCTTGCCAGGCGAAAACCCACCACGTCCTGGAACACTGCCGCCGAACCATTTGCTGGAACGGGAAAATCCCGAACCACCCAGCTGGCACCACGAGGAGGTTCTTCGGCAAGCCAGCCCAAGCCGAAGTAGAGCATTGCCTTAAGGGACCTTACACCGAGCCTTTGATCAAGGATCTAACCTACAAGGCAGTAGGGCGATGTGAAGGCGTCGCAACCCATTGGAAGCCGGTGACCAAAGAAGTGATTAATAGGAAATTCGTGAAAATATTTGTAGCTCTGGATGCGGATGAAGGTATGCAGGTGTTCTCCGAGCCGACTGACTTGGCGGCAGAGATTTCACCGTCTGGCTACACAATATCATCAGTGCGATTTATGCTGGCTAATAACAGATCCAACTGATTATTGATCGATTTCTGATACATTTGGTCAACACAAACAGGATATAAATTGTGATATATTAACATTTCGACTACTCTCCTCAGTCGCAGATGCAGTAAATTTCAGAAATAACGTATTTACAACTGGAAGGAAATCACATGGGTAAGATTGAAGTAAAACATCATGAGCACGGCAATCTGATAGATTGCCTCAATTCCTTTTGTGCGCACCCCGCCGGCTGGTTCACCGCAATCAATAGCGCTTCACTGATCGCCAGCTTCGTAGAGTTGCCGTTAATCAATAGCATTTTGAACGCTTTTGATAGGTTCGCGTGATGGCTAATCGTCAAATGATGCTTTGATCCATCCCTTCTTGTTTCACTATGAACTGTCTTAGCCACTGAGGGAAGTGCTCAGCTACCCTTTGAGCTAATCGGTGGTCGGTCCTGCCTATCTATACGTCTCCGCAACTGCAAGTGAACTGGTAAATAACATGAGAGGCTCAACAGAACGGCGAGAAGCTCGGACGGTAGTTGTGAGCAAATCTTCGTGTGGTATGGATGATACGTAACTGCGCGGTGGTGTAAGTGCGCATGAGAACGGATCTGAGCATGTGACCAACGTAGTTTTACACATGGTCCCCTTTGAAGGGCAAGAATAAATAAACAGATTTCTTCTCAGCCGTTTGCACTGCTAATTACTCTTTTGTCATTCTGCTATGGAGTTGGATAAACGTCTACGCAAACCCGTTAGCCATTAGAGTTTTGAGTAGAAATTCCTCTTCATCTCTGGACTGCAAATGCACTTGGCTCTGTAGAAGGGTTTTAACAAGACCTCGCTTGTACGCAACTGGGGCGTAGCTGGTAAAATGCAGGTAATGTCCGCTTCATGCTGCTTTGCGACAAACCGTGCGTTGGAGTGTACCTCCGGGTCGTCTTTTGATTAGGATACCCAAAACGGTAGGCTGTCTTGCTGTTTCATCTCACACGATACAGAGAGTGGGGTGAAATATATTCAAAAGGGAAACAATTCGGTGAAAATACTCCTCGCTGGTGAAGATTAGGTTGTCATCTACATAACGTTTATACAGCTATGCCTCATTATTAGTGTTAGCGATTTTGTGTTCAATTAGCCCAAGGAATATGTCCGCCAGAAGGCTTCCCATCGCAACCCCCTCGACTTGTCTGTACGCAGTTCCCTCAAACTCAAAGCGAACATTCTCTGTGCACATTAATATCCGATCGCTTAGGCACTCATGAGGGAGTCCCACAGATAGCTTTTGCTTCAAGTGAAATTTGCTTAACTCGTCGGCTGTTTCACGTAGAGGGACATTCATAAAAAGTGATTCCACATCTATGGAGTACATGTGCTCTCTGTTCAGCAACGTATAGTCCAATGCCTCGGTCACTTCGAATGAGTCTTTTAAACAGTGTATTGCCAGAAGTTTACGGGCTGGTTCTAACAGCTTCGCTAGCCAACGAGCAACATCTTGATATGGGCTGTTGTTCATGCATACAGTTGATCGTAAGTTATTATCCGCCTTGTGTATCCGGTGCGCCTCTCATTCTTGGTGTTTCCGATCCTGTAGGTTTCAATCGACGGTAGTGTACTTCAGAGTTCTAAACATGCAACAGAATGATTTGCTCTTTTCCAGTTACCTGCTTTCAATCAACAGAGTTGTGTCCGATGTGGTGTCAAGTTTGAACTTACTTCTACCTCCGAGAATTGATTCCATCTTGGCGACGTACTCTAGTTTGTCTATGATTATAAAGCCTGAGCCTTGAAGAAAGACGTTTTGTATCTCTTTCAACTCCTTGATCGCTTTATAATGCTCAGCTCCGAGGCAACGCCTCTGGCTTATCGGTGTGTTCAGGAATTGGTTCGCGATGTCCACAAATTTTGCACGAAGCCAACCTGCGTCATCCGCCGATTTCTGTGAAACTGATCATAAGTACACAAAATTCACCTGCATGTTTAACCAGTTGACATTTCTCGGTGGTAGTCGATACTACAGCCCCAGTGAAAGAACTTCTAACTCCCCCCATGTAAACTTAACCGACGAATGATTGTGTACGTGTTTAAAACAATCTTTTGTAAACGTTGCATTGGTCATTCAGGCTAGAGAACTTTGTAAACTGTTCAATATTTTAATCCTCATTCCGACGAAAATGCTTCGAATTTGAGTCGGCAAATCAATGATAGCTGGTTAAGCATGCCCGCAAACCACATATGCGTTGCGAGGAACATGTGCTGACGCTTAACGTAGGCATCCAAATGTAAATATGTTATTTCTAAAATGTACTGCGTTTGCGACTAAGGAGAGTAGTCGAAATGTTAGCATATCGCAATTTGTCTTCTGTTTGCGTTGACTAAATGGGTAACCGGGACGCAGTGTTTCACTTACTGATTCGAAAGTGTGGGGTCGATTGGTCTACATGAGCTGACGACGAAGTCAAGTCTTGCGTTCACTTGGCTAGAGGCTGCCTCAACGATGTTTATCTGTCCTGTTGATTTGGGGGAAGTATGGATTTGACCCTCAGAGCTTCAAATGCAGTATTCAGGTCTAAGTGTCCGCTGACTGAGTTCTTCCCCGAGTACTAAGCATTGATGAACTCGCGTGCTTTTTGACTTTGTGCCTTGCCTATGATCCTGACATTCTTCATAGCAAACTGATGATTCTCAGCGTCCATATGTGCCGACATCAGGGAGTTCTGGTCATGTCGGCGGATGACTAAGCTATGCTTATCTAGCCTAGTACCGATCTTCTTCCAGGCTGGCCCACATAGTATTTGATGCAAATGTTGCAGTGGATTTTGTAGATCACACCCATTGTTTCTTCCTTGTCAAGCCGGTCCTTACCGTTGAAGAGCTTACCACCAATATTTTCCGTCGGCTCGTGAGCAACTCTGATTCCGAAAAGTAGTAGAAGTCTCGCCGCCATCTCAGAAACGCCGATGAACAATAAACAATGGTGTTACAGTGGTTAAGAAGCATTGAGTTACAAGCCCCGTTATGTGGTCTGATGGCTTACCGAGAAACGTCAATGAAAAAAGCAGTTAGTAGTTTTACTGTCAAAATAATGGACTTGTCGCTTTTATCCAGTAGCCCTGCACGCCGAGCGTTTCTATAGCTTCAGTAGGCGAAAAAAGTAAATCCAAATTGTGATGGGGCTGACAGTGGGGTCTAATGGAATCACCTGCCGCAGTGTGGTCCATCAGGCAATCGATCGAGTGGACAGGTGAGTTTTAAAAATCACAGTTACTTGCACTTTGCCTCAGAGTTGTGAATATAGCGTTTGTGTGCAGAGTCGGTACGAGTACTTTTTTGACATGGCAGGGGAATCCAGACAGAAAACATGGTGACAGAGGAGAAGAAGCTGACGCGCCGGACTCCGCTCGCTTTTGGCGGACAGCCGCCGATCCTGCTGCCGACTGCACGATAGATGACGGAAAGCACGCTGCCTGACAACTGGAAAATGTTGAGAACGAGGTGGACGGATTTCGTCACGCCGATTCAGTTGCATTCCTGCCCGAAGCCTAACCAAATTGCTATGTTCAGACTCGCTATTGGTGACGAAGCCAGGCGAGTACTTGAGACTCTGGATGGCGGTGATGCGGAGGACCAAGAGCCGGACATTTTGGAGATAATCAAGAGATTTGGAGATTATTGCGAAGGTCAAACAAACGAAACGTACCAAAGATATCTGTTTTTTGGTCGCAATAGCTTACCGGATGAGTCAGTCGAGATCTACATTACAGAATTAAAAGCTCTTACGCGCACATGCAACATCTGCAACTCTATGCGGGATTCTGTGGTACACGACCGCATCGTAATCGGCATAGGAAATGGAGAGCTCACTCGACACCTTCTAAGGCAGAAAAACCTGTTCCTAAATCAGTACGTGGTTATGTGCCTTATCGACACAGCAACGTCACGACAATTCCAGAATTTGCCGGTGATCACGAAAGAAGGACTTTGTCCAGTATCGAAGACAAAGGAAGCCCTATCTTTGCCATCCGAGGGGCGGGAGGCCAGATGTCATTTTTGTGGTCAGAAACATCCAAGAGGAAAGGAGAGTAGTCCAGCTTGAGGCAAGACCTGTATGAAGTGTACAAAGAAAAACCATTTCGCTCGTTGCTGCAGATCGGCCAACATCAGGGCGGTAGACAAGGAAAGTCAACACGACACACAGGAGCTCTAAATAAACACGCTGGAGCATTTTGGAGGACAGAAGTGCATTTTTGCCACACTGTTAATTCAAGCACGCCCAGTTGGTTTTCAGCTCGATTCGGGAGCCACCCGTCTACATACTGCCCGAGAGACATTGTACGGGAGTAAAAGGTACTGAAGAAAGTAATTATCACAAAATGTGGAACGGTTCGAGATTAAAACCGAAAGGTAACGCTATCGTGCCCGCTGTCAACCCTAAGGACGGAACGGAACACCAACTTCAGTTCCTGCTTGTGTCAGCAGATCTTATGGCCATCTTGAGCACTGATTGCATCCAGCGTCTTGGTTTTGTTTCACTTAACCATGATCGTTTTGTTTATTCCTGTCAGGCTGCTGCAGGTATAGTTGGTTTGTATCCTGCCGTGTTCGATAGGGTTATTGGGAAATTCGATGGATGCGCTCATTTGTCGTTAAACGAATCTCCTACGCCAGTAACACTGCCAGCTAAAAAGGTGTCCATAGCATTACGCGAAAGACTATTAGAAGAACCAAAGCGTTTGTCGAGTTTGGGAGTCCTAGTTAAGGTTAATGTGCCGGCATATTGTCAAATGGCAATCGTCACTAAGAAGTCCGGTGAGTTGCGTGCCGCGTATGGACCCTTAACCGCTTAATACCTCGCTCAGAAGAGAGTAGTATACCCTACCGACAATAGACGACATGCTCACAGAGCTATCAAATGCAAAAATGTTCACGAAAGTCGATC